>JARQOD010000003.1:81605152-81648249 GCA_033576555.1 Oophaga sylvatica | reverse complement strand
TACCTTACACCAACCTGTGTGTCTTCAAGAGGGAACGTCAGCAGTATGCCCACCTCCTTACATTTCCCCTCCTTTAAAAATGGCCATCCTCGGCTATCTGGAACCTGTAAAACACCAAACATTTTCTCACACACAAACGATGTCAAACTGCAAGGTCTTCTTCTACCCATAGGGTAATACTGGACCTTCTTGGCAAGTGTTTTGGAACAACAAATGGCAAAGTCTGTCTCTTTGCAAGTAGACCACATGACAGGGGCACGGTCCATCATCCCATCAACAGTCCTTAGGACCGAGACAAAGTCCAATAGGGGAAATGTTCATCCTGGATTCAGCTGCTGGCAATAGCTCATAAGAGGAGCATCCGCAGCAGGCATCGACATTGCAGCTGCGGTTATCTGGCAGGCCCGTAGCAGCCCAAAAACGTGTTAAAAAAACAAAAAGAGTTGCAGGACAGCTTGGCTAGACAGTCAAATTAGCACAGCGTGCAAGCCCTGAAAAGTTTTCCCATAGTAGGAAAAGTGCAGTGTGGCACTTTTTTGACCAAAATCCTATTGATGAGGCAAAGGTTATTTGTAAGAAGTGCAGAAGGACCTTTAGCCGAGGGAAAAATCTCCGAAATTTGAATACCAGTTGCATGCTTAGACATGTAAACATCATGCACTTGCAAGCGTGGACGGACTACAAAACCTCAGGTAGCACCCGTGCACCTGCTCCGACTGAAGGTAGCCAGTAACACTACATCGCTTCCCCCACTGTAAGCCCACCGGTTAGCACACCACCAGCAAGAAATGTTGAGATGTCGTCGCAAGGCCAAAGCAGTCAGGGAATCCCAATTGTTGTGAACGTTTGGAGACGACTTCTGAGCGGAGGCTCCCTATGGTAGTTGCTGACGGTATTGAAGCTGTATTGAATGACAAGGCTTCCACAGCTGGAAGCGAGGACTGGCAATCAGGAGAGATGGACTGGGCTGATAAAAGTGAGCTGCTTTCCCATGATCCTCGCCGGTGATCAATTGTTGTTTCCTGGTTCATTTGAAAGTCAACTGGTGTTAGGGTCTGCGGAACGCACCAAATATATGAGGTAGATAGGTGCGTTCGCAGCCCGGGGTCCACCGTGCAGGTGGAACCTGCTGCTAGCAAAATGGCGCAAGACGCGAACTCTGTTATCCCGCAGAGTCGCCAAAATAAACACCGCAATGCGCTGTGGCAATATGTGCGAACTCTGTTAATTCACAGAGCCGCTAGAAGAAGTGCCGCAGCGCTATATGGCGATGTGTGCGAACTCACTGAACACAACTGAGTCGCAAAATAAACACGCTAGGGCGCTGTCTAGCGTAGAAAGCGAACCCTGTTACGTCACAGAGCTGCTGAGAAAAAGTTCTGTGTCCTGTCAGGCACCCAGGTACACAGTTAAGTGCTAAGCGAACATAGAACGTGATCATGCGCTAATGTCCTCGCGGGAGTCACCCGCAATCTATGGCGTCTGAACGCCAGACCCTGAATACGGCAATCAAACTCCTCACCGGTTATGCCGATAATCTAGGGCATCTAGGACACCGACCCTGACCAGCTAGCATACCAAACTCCTCACCGATTAAGTCGTTATTCTAGGGGCTTATTTCAGCCGGGCCCTAACCACACACACGCATGACCACACTGGCGCAAAAGCATATAATGGTTGATATTAGCGCATGGTGGCCCAGCCATGCCACCCTTTATAGCAACAGCTACAGGACCTGCCAGAAACAAGGACCAATGAGAAACTGTTCCAAAACACATGCAGTTTCAGGACCTTCCTGGCAGACCAATAGGAGCTGCTGCAGTACCTGAACATGTGACCTCTGATTTCCAATGAGAGATCTTACCCTGGGCATGCTCAGAAGGGGAAACGCAGGACTTCGTCCCAAAGACGTCTGCTCCAGCACTGGCTATAATAGCAGATCCAGGAGAGACAGCAGTAAGTCTCTGCACAGTACTGGAATGGGCAAGACGCTGGGACCGACGTCTCTGCTGAGCAGGCTCCACTGCGGCCGGAGACGAATGGGGGACCGCAGTGGGACTGGTTCGAGACTCCCCTTGTGCAGCAGTGGGAACTCAAACCCTAACATTACCACCCCTTCTAGAGCCCCCCCTTCTTTGGGCCTCGCTGAGTTCAAAGGCAGCGATGAGCTTAGGAGCGTGAACATGCTTGGCAGGCTCCCAGGACCTATCCTCAGGCCCATAACCCCTCCAATCCACCAAATAAAATTGTTTGCCTCGTACCACCTTGCACCCAACAATGGCGTTCACCTCATGATCGTCGGTAGATGAACCCGACGTCCCGGCAGATGACTCGGAAAACCGGGAAATGGCCACGGGTTTCAGGAAGAACACGTGAAAGGTGTCGGTGATACCAAGGCGAGGCAGAAGGGCTAGGCGGTAAACCACCGGGTTCACCTGCTCAAGAACTTTAAAGGGGCCCAAAAAGCGAGGTGCCAACTTGGTGGACTCTACACGTAGCCTGATGTTTCGTGCAGAAAGCCACACTAGGTCACCCGGAGCAAATGTAGGCGCAGGGCGCCGACGGACATCGGCCGAAGACCTCATCCTCTCCTTGGACGCCTGAATGGCATCCTGGGTGCGGTCCCAAATGTCCCGTGCCTCCATAGCCCAGTCTGCCACCCTGGAATTGGCGGAAGACACGGGCATGGGCACTGGTACCCGCGGATGCTGACCGTAGGTCAGGAGGAATGGGGTCTGTCCGGTGGAGTCAGCCACAGCATTATTTAGAGCGAACTCAGCCCACGGTAGCAAGGATGCCCAGTCATCCTGCCTGGCAGAGACAAAATGTCGCAAATATGTGACCAAGGTCTGGTTGGCCCTCTCTACCAACCCATTCGTCTCGGGATGGTATGCAGAGGAGAGATTCAACTCAATGCTGAGTAAACGACACAGCTCTCTCCAGAACCGAGACGCAAACTGGGGACCTCGATTACTGACAATTTTGTCTGGCATACCGTGTAGGCGGAAAATATGCCTAATGAACAATGCTGCCAAGGCCCGTGCAGACGGTAACCATGGTAACGGCACTAAGTGCACCATTTTGGAGAAGTGGTCGGTTATCACCCAGATGATGGTGCAGCCCCGAGACTTGGGTAAGCCCACCACAAAATCCATCCCGACCATCTCCCAAGGCCTGTCTGCCACCGGTAAAGGGAAAAGTAGCCCAGCTGGCCGTTGTCGAGGGGACTTATTCTTGGCGCAGGAGACGCACGCCTGAACGTATTCCCTGACGTCACGAACCATATGTGGCCACCAGTATGTCCTCGCCAGCAACTCAGATGTCCTTTTTGCCCCAAAATGTCCACCCACCCTGGACGAATGTGCCCAAGAGAGTACCTCCGGTCGCAAATTGGTGGGCACAAAAGTCTTGCCCGGAGGCACAGACTCAAGCGAAACCGGGGCCACAGTTCTTAGGCTCTCTGTGGGGACAATCAACCGAGGCTCCTCCTCCACCTCCACAGAGGACACCACGGAGCGAGAAAGCGCATCGGCCCAAATGTTCTTCTCACCGGAGAGGAAATGGAGGGTGAAATGAAACTGGGAGAAGAACAGGGACCATCTGGCCTGATGAGGATTTAGCCGCTGGGCGGTCTGTAAATAGACCAAATTTTTGTGGTCAGTGAAAACTTGAAAGGGAAAGCGAGCCCCCTCCAGGAGATGTCTCCACTCGGAAAAGGCCAACTTCATGGCTAGCAACTCCCTATCCCCAATGGAATAATTCCTCTCCGCTGGTGTGAAGGTCTTCGAAAAGAAGAAACAAGGATGTTTCCGACCTTGAGCATCCTTTTGAAAAAGGACTGCTCCAGCACCAACGGACGAGGCATCGACCTCCAATAAAAAAGGCTTATCAACCTCGGGGCGATGTAAGATGGGAGCGCTAGCAAAATAATAATAATAATAATAATAATCTTTATTTATATAGCGCCATCATATTCCGCAGCGCTTTACAGTTTAACAGTTTATGGGACTTAATTGAAGTAAAGGCCTTGGAGACCTCCTCTGACCACAATTTGGGATTGGCTCCCTTCTTGGTGAGGGCTACCAAGGGAGCTACCAAAGTGGAGAAGTGGGGAATGAATTGGCGATAGTAATTAATGAACCCCATAAAGCGCTGCACCGCTTTAAGAGAATGGGGTTCTTGCCAATCCATCACAGCCTGTAGTTTGGCAAGATCCATAGCCAATCCCTGGGCGGAGATGATATAGCCCAGAAAAGGTAAAGACTCCTGCTCAAACATGCATTTCTCCAACTTTGCATAGAGGGAGTTCGCCCGTAACAGGCCGAAGACTTTGCAGACATCCCTCCGGTGAGAGTCAATATCTGGAGAAAAGATGAGAATATCATCCAGATAGACTACTACAGAGGTGGAAAGCATATCCCGGAAGATATCATTGACAAAGTCTTGGAAATCGGCTGGGGCATTACAGAGCCCGAAGGGCATCACCAGGTATTCATAATGCCCATCCCTGGTATTAAAAGCCGTCTTCCATTCGTCCCCCTCACGGATGCGAATCAGGTTATAAGCACCACGCAGATCTAATTTAGTAAATACCCTTGCTCCCCAGAGCCTATCAAAGAGCTCAGAGATCAGGGGCAACGGGTACTTATTCTTAACGGTGATGGCGTTAAGACCTCTGTAATCTATACACGGACGTAATTCTCCACTCTTCTTCTGCACGAAGAAGAACCCCGATCCTGCTGGTGACACCGACTTCCTAATGAACCCTCTTGCCAGATTCTCCTGGATATATTGAGACATAGCCTCCGTCTCAGGAAGAGAGAGGGGATAGACCCTTCCCCTAGGAGGTTCTGCTCCAGGCAAGAGGTCAATAGTACAGTCGTAGGGACGATGGGGCGGCAGAGTCTCCGCAGCCTTTTTAGAGAACACGTCTGCATATGACTGATAACACGTGGGAAGAGGAGAAAGATATGCGGGTATCTCTGTAGTGGTAACCTGAATGCACTCCCTGACACATCTGTCCTTACATGACTCACTCCAACCCAGTATCCTACCGGAGGTCCACTCAATATGAGGGGAGTGGGAACGGAGCCAGGGTACTCCCAGTAGGATTTCATCTATTCCCTCGGGAAGGACCAGAAGGGAAATAATTTCCTGATGGGAAGGGGTACACACAAAGTAAGAGGGACAGTCTGATGTGTAATTGGTGAGGGCAATGTCAACCCATTCACTACCCGGACAGTCACTGGTTTGTCGAGCGCTATCAGATGTATTGCGTGGCGATGAGCAAAGGTGGATGACATGAAATTCCCCTCTGCTCCTGAGTCCACACAAAGCTCGACTGTAAGTGTGGAAGAGTCCACAGTGACTGTCCCTTTAAATGTCATCTTGGAGGAAAATGCCGCTGTCTCTAGTGAACCTCCTCCCAGGGCCACTAGACGCGATCGCTTCCCCGATCGCTGTGGACATTTGTTGGCATAGTGTCCCTGTCTGCTGACAAAGGTTACAGACCACAGATACTCGGATGACTCGAGACTTAGGTCCTGCACGAGGAACCTCTGTGGCCTTTTGGGGTTCGGACGCCAGATCTGGGGATTCGAGAGGTGTGGCAAAGGTGGGAGCCAACCGAATCCTCTGTTTACACTGGGCCCGCTCCAACCTCCGCTCGTGAAAACGGAGGTCGATGCGGGTAGATATGGAGATAAGCTTCTCCAGTGTGGCGGGAATCTCCCTGGTAGCCAAAGCGTCTTTAACATGGTCAGCCAGTCCTCGCCAGTAGACTGGAATGAGAACTTTATCCGACCAGTCTAGCTCTGAGGCCAGAGTCCGAAACTGGATGGAAAACTGACTGACCAAAGACGAACCCTGTGCCAGTGCCAGCAGTTGTAGCGCCGTATCGTGGGTGACCTGAGGTCCTAAAAAGACCTTTTTAAGAGCCTCCAGGAAATGAGGAGCACTCCGCACCACACGATCGTCACGCTCCCACAGCGGCGTTGCCCACTCCAACGCTCTGCCCGAGAGTAGAGACAGTACAAAACCCACTTGTGCCCGATCCGTGGGGAAACATGCAGCCAGAAGCTCAAGCTGTATAGAGCACTGACTCACGAATCCCTGACATTGCTTGCTGTCACCGGCAAACTTGTCAGGAAGCGGGAGGTGGGATAATGTAGGGGCAGAGGTGGCAGAGGACAAACTGGCTGCAGCCACGCTAGCAGCCTGAACAGCGACTGCGGTAACATCCACAGCTGAGGTTGTGCGCTCAAGAGCCGCCAACCTACCCTCCAGCTGTTGGATGTACTGCGGTAGACGCTGGTCATCCGCCATTTTACTAGCCAGACCTTAGCGCTAATATTATGTAAGGGTCTGCGGAACGCACCAAATATATGAGGTAGATAGGTGCGTTCGCAGCCCGGGGTCCACCGTGCAGGCGGAACCTGCTGCTAGTAAAATGGCGCAAGACGCGAACTCTGTTATCCCGCAGAGTCGCCAAAATAAACACCGCAATGCACTGTGGCAATATGTGCGAACTCTGTTATTTCACAGAGCCGCTAGAAGGAGTGCCGCAGCGCTATATGGTGATGTGTGCGAACTCACTGAACACAACTGAGTCGCAAAATAAACACGCTAGGGCGCTGTCTAGCGTAGAAAGCGAACCCTGTTATGTCACAGAGCTGCTGAGAAAAAGTTCTGTGTCCTGTCAGGCACCCAGGTACACAGTTAAGTGCTAAGCGAACATAGAACGTGATCATGCGCTAATGTCCTCGCGGGAGTCACCCGCAATCTATGGCGTCTGAACGCCAGACCCTGAATACGGCAATCAAACTCCTCACCGGTTATGCCAATAATCTAGGGCATCTAGGACACCGACCCTGACCAGCTAGCATACCAAACTCCTCACCGATTAAGTCGGTATTCTAGGGGCTTATTTCAGCCGAGCCCTAACCACACACAATCATGACCACACTGGCGCAAAGCATATAATGGTTGATATTAGCGCATGGCGGCCCAGCCATGCCGCCCTTTTATAGCAACAGCTACAGGACCTGCCAGAAACAAGGACCAATGAGAAACTGTTAGAAAACACATGCAGTTTCAGGACCTTTCTGGCGGACCAATAGGAGCTGCTGCAGTACCTGAACATGTGACCCCTGATCTCCAATGAGAGATCTTACCCTGGGCATGCTCAGAAGGGGAAACGCAGGACTTCGTCCCAAAGACGTCTGCTCCAGCACTGGCTATAATAGCAGATCCAGGAGAGACAGCAGTAAGTCTCTGCACAGTACTGGAATGGGCAAGACGCTGGGACCGACATCTCTGCTGAGCAGGCTCCACTGCGGCCAGAGACGAATGGGTGACCGCAGTGGGACTGGTTTGAGACTCCCCTTGTGCAGCAGCGCGAACCCTAACAACTGGTGTCTTGCCTTCGTCTGCTACTTTCAAATAAGTTATTTGCTGCTTGTTTCTATCGTGTTTGCTATTTCATTTTTTGTCTGCACTTTTGTTGGTGGTTAGCCAGGTTCCCCTCCAGGGGCCTGTGCTACTCTCTGTTTTTCAGTAGCCACTGTTTATTGTTCAATTGCTCTGTCCCTGCTATTTGAGTGGCTGCGGATTAGCCGCTTGTTCACACCAGAGACCTGATTTAACGGGTGGCGAGATCGTGTGATCTCAGCATTTTTGGAATCAGAAGTGTTTGAAGTTTTTCTAGGGTTTTGCTGGTTGCAGATAGTATTCTGTCCTGTCCTGTCCTATCTAGGCAGTGTTTGGCCTCAGCGTTTGCTCACTCTATTTTCTGCCTGCGTTTGTATTTCGTCTTGTCTAACCGCCATTATATGTGTGGGGGCTACCTATTCCTTTGGGGCTCTACTCCGGGGCAGTTAGCTTTCCTGTTTCTATCTTTAGGTGTGGCCAGCTCACCGGCTGTGCCGAGGCGTCTAGGTCACCGTAGGTGCGTCCTACGGCTACTTCTAGTTGTGCGGTTAGTTTAGGGATCTGCAACCCATTAGTTGCCAACCTCTCTGGGTGTTCGGCTGCCTTGGCTGTTTTTTGCTCCTGTCCTCCTCAGCTACCAAATCATAACACTCAATGGTTTTCCAACGAAAGACTGCATCTAGGCCATCACACCACCATCACCATCATCACCCCCGTCTCGGTCCGCCATGTCCACCGATAGTTCCACCATATGCAGCTCTCAAGTCCAGCTCACCGTAGCAGAGACTCTGAGTAGGACAAGAAAGTACTCATCCTCTCATCCGTGTACACTGGCTTTGAAAGCCTACATTGCCAAACTGGTCTCATTAGAGATGATGCCCTTCCGTTTGGTTGAAAGTGCAGCGTTCCGAGAGCTCATGGCCTACGCTGTCCCACGCTATGACCTACCCAGTCGGCACTTTGCTAGAAAAGCCATCCCTGCCCTCCACCTGCATGTGAAAGACCGCACTGTCCATGCACTCAAACAATCAGTGAGTGGAAAGGTGCACCTCACAACAGATGCATGGGCCAGTATGCATGGCCAGGGCCGTTACGTGTCCATCACTGCGCACTGGGTTAATATGGTGTATGCAGGGTCCACAGGGGACAGCGGCAGTGGGACAGTGCTGCCTAGCCCACGGTATAGGCAACAGTTGGCTGTAGGCGTTCGACCCTCCTCCTCCAGAAGCGAAAGCTCGTCGACAGAGCGCAGTCGCACGAGCACTCCATCCGCAGCTGCCAGTGTTGCACACGAGGTGTCACACTATCGAACAGCTAGTGGTAAGCGTCAGCAGGCTGTTTTAAAGATGATGTCTTTGGGCGACAACAGACACACCACGTAGGTACTGGCCGACTATTTGCAGCGAGAAACTGAGTCATGGCTAGGCAGTCTACGTCTTGAGCCAGGCAAGGTAGTCAGTGATAACGGACGTAATTTTGTGGCGGCCATAGCTCTGGCAAAACTCAGACACATACCTTGCCTGGTTCACACCTTGAACCTGGTGGTGCAGTGCTTCATAAATAATAATCCGGAGTTACCAGCCCTGCTCCATAAGGTGCAAAGACTCCAGCTCTAGTCATATGCAGAGGCTGCAGCGATCTCTCCACCTCCCCAAGCACCGCCTAATCATAGACGTTGCAACAAGGTGGAACTCCACCATGCACATGGTTGAGAGGCTGCTCGAACAGAGGCAGGCTGTAATGCATTTGTGGGAGGATACACGGGCAGGCAGTTTGAGGGCAGGCATGGAGTTGTCAGGTGTGCAGTGGTCAAAGCTGAAAGACTCTGTAAAGTCCTTCAGTGTTTTGAGGAATGTACATGGCTGGTTAGCGCAGACGACGCCATCATAAGCATGAGCATTTGCTCATGCAAACTTTGACGCATATTAAGGATCAGGCGTCTGCAGTGGAGGAGGAGGAGTAGGAGGAGGGAAGCCTTGATGACAGTCAGGCATTGTCTGCTCAGGGAACTGTCCTGGACGAGGTTGTGGAAGAAGAGGAAGAGGAGGACCTAGCCTGCCACCTCTCAGCTGTCGACAGAGCCAGGCTGCATAGGTCCCAAATGAGCAGTCACACCCTCGCTCTACCTTCCTCAATCCACACAAAGCACAGAGATGAAGACCTAGTTCTTCCAGCTGGTCCAGATTTGTGGGCTGTGCCATCCCATTCCGAACCCCTAGAGCAGACCCCCACTTCTTCGGTGAGAAATTTAGCCAGCCCGTAGTCCTCTACACCCTCCTCCACTCCTTGGGGTGAGTGCGCTTGTGTCGACCCGCCACCACAATTGTGGGTTACCAGGGCAATGGGGTACTCAGAGCCGAGCCCGTAGAAGTCTATGGGGATTTTGTCACAGGTAGCTGTGGCTCGGTCTGTGGCCCTGGCGGTCTGGCGTATGTTGTTGGGGGATATTTACAGGGGATTGATTTATGTACAGTTCGTGACGCCACCTGTAGTGTTCTGGTAATTAGTACCAGCGCTGCTGTAGATCTCTGAGGGGATGGTGAGGCAGCTAGATGTCGGGTCCCCTACAGGTGGGACTCTTCCCTCAAAGTCTGTTAATATGGTGAAGTCGGGTGCCGGTAAATAACACAGTCTCACACAGTCAGCGTCTTTCCATACCTTTACTTGCAGAATGCTAAGGCAGGTCCCAGGGAGGCTGATCCAAGGAGAGTGTATCTTGAGACGGCAGCTGGACAAGTTAGGGGCCTCCTTTAACTCCAATAAACGAGTACAACCAGCCTGAAGCGTAGTTCCCTCTATGATTCCAGCAAATCTTAGCTGTTCCTGCCCAGTCAGCTTAGTGTTAGGGGTCCTCCTGTGAAGGAGCTGAATACTTATGTTTGTCCTGCAGAACTCCAAAGTCTTCACTCCCCCTGACCCCAGCTACGTACCGACTATAAGGGGCTTGTCTGCCGCGACCTAGGGTCCGGTAGATTCCTGGTTGTCCTGTCACTGTGCCTGAAGCAACAGTGACTCTTCGGTCCCCAGTGACCGGTAACAAGGCGCTGGACTTCTGCAATCCTGTAGCGCCAATTCTCTAATCCACTTGCCTTTCGCCTTGTCCACGCTGGTAACATAAACACTCTTACTAGCCAGGGGTCGAGCAGTCACTTCCAATCTTTTTCCTTCCAATGAAGCTAACCACAGATGTCAGTTATCACAGGCAGGAGCACGTCTCTGTACCTGATACTGTCCTTGGACAGGAATGCTGAAGACTTCTGGGTTACAACTTGTTCCTTCCTTCAATGTATGCTGAGGAGATGACACAGCTCTGACCAGACTAAGGTGTATTCCAACACCTATACCAGACTCCACTTTCCAAGCTGATGAGATAGCAAACTAGACTCCTTCCTCCCTCCAGATGCAGACTCTCTCACTGTAGTCTAGACGCAGCCTCTCCACGTCCTTACTGCCCGAAGACAGGACTTAGACTCTCTAAAATCACGCCTACACATACCTTCTTGACCACTCCCTAGAGTATACTTCACTACCCAAGGGTGTGTCTAGTGTGTGTAGAATGATGCATATGAGCTTTAAGCCGCCGTCTCGCCATACACTCCCCAGGGTACTGCGTGTGCCTACCACCAGGGCTACACATTCCCCATGGTAAACGACAGCACTCCCGGGCTGTGAAATACAAAAGACAGAAAAATTTTGTTTATGCAATAACATTTGGAACAATAACATCTTCCCATCCGGGAGGTAAGAATACTTCGAACGTTACAAACTTTAATACAAATAGTATCAAATAGCATTTTCAATAAATAGATATACAAGATACTTGTGAAGGACCCGCACCAAACCTTCAACGTGGGTCCTGGGTGGGCTGCAGGACATCCAAGTGCAGACCTCACTCAGCGCCACACCACACGGGTTTTGTTTTTCAGAGGTAGATATGGATGGTTTATGTAAAACCAAGATAGGGCACCGGAGTGCAACTATATACAAGAATGTTCTGGGTAAGCATAGTCCCTTTACCTCAAAAAGTCCATTTATAAAGAAAGACATAATAAATCACATTGTAAAAGTGCAACTGTTTATCATATATTAATTATCAATTACCAATTACCAATTATCAATTATCAATTACCCAGCCGGGCATTCTATAATTAGGAATATATATTTACTATATATAATATCTGTGCAAACCTTTTCAAAAACATTTTAAAACTTTCTGCTTTCTACTTGTGGTAGATCCGATAGGGATTCACCAACTCTTTACTACTTATTCATTTTCTGCAAACACTTTTTCCACTACATTTTCCACCCCGGGGGCTGGAACAACGCAATGGGCCCTTGATCCCAGGACCAGCAAATCATGTGCTGCGATCAGGGTCTGGGTTGCGACAGTTCTGGTTTGAACTCCAGGGGCGCAACGGGTACACTTTCTTCGCATGACACCGATTGCGTCTCCATTACAGTCAATGATATAGACCGCGTCAGGGTTTGCGATCTAGACTGGGTCGCATTTGGCGATATGGAAGTGGCTTTTACTTGCGATAGACCTTGGATCGCATGTTGCGATGACTTTGACGGGGGCGATGCTGGGGCACGGCCGGATGCTGCTGAAGCTGAGTACGGGGACGCTGCGGTAATGGTGACGGTACCGGCGTCTGGGACGGGGTCGCGGACGATGGCGACGTTCAGGGCATACCACCCCTTCATTCCCCAATGCCGCGTATAGGTGACTATGTCGCCGTTTACTAAGTCCCTCCCGGAATGGCCTTGTGGCAGGTGAGATTCCACGTCACGCCTGCTGACGAAGACCGCTGGGTAGAGGCCCGGTTCTCGGATAAAGCCCCAGCCCTTCCGGAGCTGGAACTCAGTCACACACCCCTGCCGCCGCGGTTCCCGTAAGGTACCTTTGTCGCGACGGACAGTCTCCTTGTCGGCAATCAGCTCAGCAAACTGTCGCTGGCGGTTCTTCTTGATTTCCCGCGCTTCCTCCTGCTGGCGCCTCTTCGTCTCCTCACGACTCTGCCATTCTTGCTCCCACTGGGCGGTGTAGGCGACGTCATCCAGGCGCGCCATCTCGTCCCAGTCCACATCTGGTAGTGACGGACAGGACCCCTCCGGTGTCCCTGCGGGGACCGATAATCTGCTGCGGCCTCTTGGCCGGGCGGGCGTTCCGGGATTGGCTGTACCTCCTCAACCTCCTCCGCATCCACCGCTTCACCAGTGGGATCGGGAACGGTACTTTCGGGGGCAGCCTCCGGTTGCTCCTTCGCCTTGGGCAGCAGACTTTTCGGTACTTTGAATCGTGGGGGTTCGTTGAGGGGAGAGGACGCCGTGTTCGTCATTTGCCACTTCAGCAGATTACACCGACGCCTCTCAATCTCCTCCAGTCCAGGTTGGAACAACTTCTTTAGGCGTGAGTTCTCCTCCCGAACCTCTAACAACGCCTGTTGCAGGTGCAGGATCGCATAGGCCTCGGATGCCGATGGCAGCTTGGCGGGGGCACGGGGCCTGCCTTCCTCCGCTGCCCCGCTCGGCTCCACACGTCCTGCCTCCATCACGCTCCAGAAGATTCCCCTTTCTTTCTTGCGGAGACATCCGGTCTCTTCCGTGGAGGTGGGGTTTGCGTCTCCTCCTCCTCTCGCAGGGAAGGTGAAGAGGAGGCGGACCTCCTTTGCTGTAGGGCAGGACCGCATGTTATAGTAGCACTTTGAGAGGGCAGGCATTTTCTTCGCGCCACAGGGGGGTAGACGCCCACGAAGGTACGCCCACCTTCTTCTCCAGCGCCTGAGGGCGCGAATATGGCGACAAAAATGGCGATTTTGGCGCCAAAAGTGCAAACAGTCCTTTTCACAAAACAAGTTCTTAGGCACGCAGGGCTCGCAATTTCGCGAGTTTGGTATCCTGTTCGTGACGCCAAGTTTAGTTGTGTCGACCCGCCACCACAATTGTGGGTTACCAGGGCAATGGGGTACTCAGAGCCGAGCCCGTAGAAGTCTATGGGGATTTTGTCACAGGTAGCTGTGGCTCGGTCTGTGGCCCTGGCGGTCTGGCGTATGTTGTTGGGGGATATTTACAGGGGATTGATTTATGTACAGTTCGTGACGCCACCTGTAGTGTTCTGGTAATTAGTACCAGCGCTGCTGTAGATCTCTGAGGGGATGGTGAGGCAGCTAGATGTCGGGTCCCCTACAGGTGGGACTCTTCCCTCAAAGTCTGTTAATATGGTGAAGTCGGGTGCCGGTAAATAACACAGTCTCACACAGTCAGCGTCTTTCCATACCTTTACTTGCAGAATGCTAAGGCAGGTCCCAGGGAGGCTGATCCAAGGAGAGTGTATCTTGAGACGGCAGCTGGACAAGTTAGGGGCCTCCTTTAACTCCAATAAACGAGTACAACCAGCCTGAAGCGTAGTTCCCTCTATGATTCCAGCAAATCTTAGCTGTTCCTGCCCAGTCAGCTTAGTGTTAGGGGTCCTCCTGTGAAGGAGCTGAATACTTATGTTTGTCCTGCAGAACTCCAAAGTCTTCACTCCCCCTGACCCCAGCTACGTACCGACTATAAGGGGCTTGTCTGCCGCGACCTAGGGTCCGGTAGATTCCTGGTTGTCCTGTCACTGTGCCTGAAGCAACAGTGACTCTTCGGTCCCCAGTGACCGGTAACAAGGCGCTGGACTTCTGCAATCCTGTAGCGCCAATTCTCTAATCCACTTGCCTTTCGCCTTGTCCACGCTGGTAACATAAACACTCTTACTAGCCAGGGTCGAGCAGTCACTTCCAATCTTTTTCCTTCCAATGAAGCTAACCACAGATGCTCAGTTATCACAGGCAGGAGCACGTCTCTGTACCTGATACTGTCCTTGGACAGGAATGCTGAAGACTTTCTGGGTTACAACTTGTTCCTTCCTTCAATGTATGCTGAGGAGATGACACAGCTCTGACCAGACTAAGGTGTATTCCAACACCTATACCAGACTCCACTTTCCAAGCTGATGAGATAGCAAACTAGACTCCTTCCTCCCTCCAGATGCAGACTCTCTCACTGTAGTCTAGACGCAGCCTCTCCACGTCCTTACTGCCCGAAGACAGGACTTAGACTCTCTAAAATCACGCCTACACATACCTTCTTGACCACTCCCTAGAGTATACTTCACTACCCCAAGGGTGTGTCTAGTGTGTGTAGAATGAATGCATATTGAGCTTTAAGCCGCCGTCTCGCCATACACTCCCCAGGGTACTGCGTGTGCCTACCACCAGGGCTACACACCTGACTCCGTCATGCTTCCTGACAAGTCTTGTTCATCTGCCATGAAATGTTCTTCCTCTCTGACTACCAGCAGACGAATAGAAGACATGGTCTCCTCGTCGCTGAGATCCTACATCACTGATCCGCCCTTTCACTGGGTGTGGTCCTTTCAGACACCATCCCATTTTTCTAAGGTCTCTGTCCATTTTCATCATCATACTTCACTGGGCACGACTTCTCTTTCCACTTCCTGGGTGTGCACCTCTCACTGCGGGCTGAAGGTTTCCTGATAAGACACTCCCTTCGGTAGGTGAATATCCCTAGAGGACTGACAGCTGTAGCGCCATTCACTCTTCTCCACCCACGATGGGCAGGTCTTTTTGTTGTACTGCATTACTAAACCACCATCTTAGAGTTCATGCTCTGCCATTTGAAACACATAGGTTGCCAATCCACCATTGTAACTCGAGTCTTACCATTGCATCACTTCTTCTTCTGGTTGCGAAACCAATCCTGCCAGTTAAACCAAGTATAACGTGGCGCAGGGACACTGATTGTGGGAGAGGGTACTCTCTGCCACACCCCGAATGCTACATGAAAATGAAGGAGCCTTCCTGGGTTGTTACACTAACAAGGAATAAACGCGATAAGTGCAGCTCCCGAACTAAGAAGGAAAACTACGGCAGCTCCAGGTAGGAAAGTGTGTTTATATTGGCTTCGCGATTCAAAGACCACCTATCCCTTTCATCAGGCATATCATTGTTGTGCACAACTATTTGAGGTGAGCACATTGCCTCTGCTCCTTTTTTCTCCCTTTTTTGCTTGATCGATACACACATGAAGCGCTTCTTGTTTTATTTGCTTCCTGGGTGTGTAGACTTTGTCTACAGGTTTGCAGGCCACATGATGACGGAGACTTCAGCAAGCAGGACCAGATGTTGAAAGTTCAATGAAGAGACCACCACTTAACAAGGAACTGTCTTTTCCTGAAAAAACTGGTTGGAATTATTACAACAGATAGTGGGTGCATAACTTCATGAATTCTCTTAATACCTTCACATTTAATATACATTTTCTCTATCCATTCATTACCTAGTCCCCATCTTCGCCACCACCAAACATGGCACTTCAGACTTCTCTCATCCCCAACAACAGTACTACAGTCAATATTGAGAGTCCTGTACTTCAATGCACGGTTCCACGTTTTTTCCCATTAGGGGAGCTACTTTACCACAATGGCGTTACTCAGCTTCTCTGCTGCCGACGCCTTGAAAACTATTCCTGGTTCACTCTCTTTCTACACGTTCCCTGATTTGATCCGTCCCGATACCTCATGAAATTTCAAGCTAGGTATTGCATTGCTAAGGTCTCCTGCCCCAGGTCATCTCCAGAGAACAATCACACCTTTTGTCACTTTCTCTTGCCTCTTTCCTGGATCTGTATCTGTTAAATTGGTCTCCACTCACTCCAGGTGTTATGAGCTCGGTTGCAACAGCTTTATTATATAAGGATTTCTACCGAACCGGGGTACGTGATGCAGTTTATGTTCACTGCTGCCGAATACCCCTAGAGTTATTGAGGGTCAAATGACGACAGAAATCTAACATTAGATCTCGCCTGTGTTTAAGTTCACACTAGGGAGATGTAGAATTGGCACTATCTCCACAATGTAACGGGAGATGTGCTATCAACTGGCGTAGATGTAGCCTCGTTAATGGCACAGAAGCCACTTGCCAGTATTAGGTTTGCATATGTGTGGCCAGCTGGTATAGACGTAGCCCTTTGACTGCACAGTAGCTACGCCAGCCGCTAGGAAGTGCGTGCGACTGACGCCAGGCGTATGTGCTACCAGCGGCGTGGAGACCGGGCTGAGCAACTCTCTATTCAGCTTGGCAGGACGATGCCAGGTTACGCGCCACGCAGTCTGCTCAGGTGTATAGCTACCTATATTCGTAGCAGGACTGCACCACGTTAGCTACAGGTTATGCGCCCGCAGTCTGCTCAGGGTGTATAGCTACCTATATTCGTAGCATGACTGCGCAATTTGGCTTCTTGCCTGGCATAAGCTGAACCTCCTAAAGGACCTGTGATAATTAGCTGAGCGCACTCTGGCATCAACAGGTCCCTGAGAGCAAAGCTAGAGAGCACGTGGAGCCCAGATTCTGGTTCGTCCACACATGAGCACTGCCTATTTTAGTATGATCTAATCGGCCGCGCGCAGACAGACAAGCTATTTAAGGGCTAAGCTCCGCCCTACGCCATCTCGTCAATCGCATTCACCGACGATGTCATCGTGACCAATCAGGCGATGGCAGGTCAGAGGATCACTGACATTAACACAATCATGACTCGCCATGTAACGGAACATGCTCAGTGCAGCATTTCCTGGACTTAGGCTTACAACAGCCTTTTCTTGTTCCGTAACCTAGGTTTAAGGCACTATGAACAAAGACCCGAGTAACTATTTGTGCCTCTCGGGTATTGCTAAGACACTGGGATCGACGGCGAAGCTGAGCAGCATCACTGGATCTAGGATGGGAGAACCACAGACTCCTCGGATCCAGTTCAGATTCCTGCGTCGCCCGATGCCTAACACAGGTGACTCCCATCATGCAACTTGCTTACTGATCAAACCATAGGTCTGCTTCTGCTGCGGTGGGCGCCCCGAGGTTCAGTTGCACAGAGGTTTGACACCCTCACTCCCAGGTTGAAGAAGAAGCAGCCCCTTAGACTCCAACACTTGCATCCAACACCCATATCAGCTGAGCTACGGATGTACCCTACGGGAGGTGGTCTGACTCACACTGGTTGTAAAGGTGTATGGGTGGGTGAAGTTTTAGCTGCTGCAGTAAAGGAGAAGGGAAGTTTAGAGGAGAGACTCTCAGAGTGAGAGGTGGAGGAGGAGAGCTGCCTTGAGGAGCTCGTCCTCTGATAGAAAGAAGCAGACTGAGGAGCTTCTGGAGCACATGAGAAAGGGTCCAAAGGCACGGACAATGAATATCCCATCCGTGGCCCTATCTGAGATCGGAAGGACCAGGCCATCAGGGAACGGCCCCTAGACTAGTGGGAAAGCCTCAGGCCCTGCTAGTAAGCCGACGGTGGTGATCATTTTATGGGTCATTGCTACTACCACCAGCAGCATCCCCCGGAAGGAAGCTATATAGGGCCAATGACATACAGAATTGATCTGTTTCCCGACAGGACCGCAGCTTCTGGTCTAAAAGACTGCATGGTGAGGTGCTAGGAAGAAAGGAGTGGAAAAAGCACAGAGAAAGAAGGCCAGGAAAGGAACACACTGAAGGGGAGTCTTGGGCAAGTGTGACCGATCTACATGGGTTGCTGGACCCCTCGCCCGGAGGACACAGTGCCAAGTGGGCACCTGTACCGCAGACAGACTGTGAGTAAAAACCCTGAAACTGCATCTGGACTGTCTCCTAGAATTATTCCAGCAACGCACATTCCTTTCCGCTACATTCCTCAGCACCATTTCTACAACATCTACCTGCCGTAGAAGCCTATAACCTCACCTGTGGGAGGTTTCCAACTGGCTGCAGAATACCATCACTTCCAGAGGACCTGAGCTGCAGCGCCGGTCACCCTGACCGGGCACCACAGGTGGCATCACGAATCATTACACGAACATTATCCCCTGTTGTGAATAGGCTGGAAATGAGTTCTGAGCAGAAGCTCCCTCTGGTGGTTACAAACGGTACTGGACTGTCCAGTGAAGATTGTGAGGATTGGGAATCAGGTGTTACTGACTGGTCTTATATAAGGGAGTCACCTTCCCATCAGGGTTGCCGGTGATCAATTGTTCTGGTCTCAATCCTTGATTCCTGTTTCCTTGGAAGCCTGCTGTGTCGTGTCTGAATCTCCTGCTAACAGATAAGACATTTTCTTCTTTTTGTTTTTGTGCTTGATTTTTGCATTTTGTCCTGCACTTCTGTGGGGGCCTTCTGGGTCCCCTCTGGGGGCTTTTGCCTCTCAGTTCAGTTCAGCCACTGATGTTTGTACATTTGCTTTTTCCAGTTTTTTCAGTGGCTGCTGTTTTGTTTTTGGTTACACCAGAGAACTAACTTAGGTGGTAGAGGTCGTGTGATCTCAGGTGTTTTAGTAATTAGTAGAGTTGGTGCTTTTCAGGGTTTTTTGGGATTGCAGTAAGTGCCCTTCCTATCCTTTTCTATTTAGTAAGTTTGGGCCCCAACGTTTGCTCATACTATTTTCTGTCTGTGTCAGTATTTCTTCTTGTCTAACCGCCATTACATGTTTGGGGCTTTCTATGTTCTTTGGGGATCTGCTCCGGGGCAGATAGCTTTTCTCTTTCTATCTTTAGGTGTAGTTAGTTTCTCAGGCTGTGACGAGGCGTCTAGGACCAACGTAGGAACGCTCCACGGCTGCCTCTAGTTGTGGTGGTTAGTCAGGGTACTGCAATCTCATAGTTTCCAACTGCTCTGGTGTATTTCCTTTTTTGCCTGCTCTCCTCAGCTCCCAAATCATAACAGTATCACCGGCCAAAACTGAAAATTATACGGTACTCACAGAAGGGAAAAATATTGTGAAAGAAAAAAGTTGTCAGAGTTGTCAGAGATTTTTTTTTTTTTTTTTTTTCTGTTTGTTGCATTTTTTTTTCCCTCTGTATCTCTGGGTGCTGAGGAGGATTTTTTTTTTCTCTCAATGAGTTTGCACAGTTGTCTGGCCGTGTGGATCAGCTTGCCACTGAAGTTCGGAGTATTGCTACCTATCTTGCTAGTTGCCTGTTGTGGAACCTAGAATTCCCATGCCAGATTTGTTTTTAGGGGATCGAGCTAAGTTTCTGAATTTCAAAAATAACTAAATTGTTTTTTGCCTTAAAATCTAAGTCCTCAGGGAACGCAGCGCAGCAGGTTCAAATTGTCATCTCTCTCCTGCGCGGCGACCCTCAGGAATAAGCTTTTTCCCTGACACCTGGGGATCCTGTTTTGAGTGATGTTGATGCGTTTTTTTCAGGCTTTGGGGTTATTGTACGATGAGCCTAATGTCACTGATCAAGCTGAAAAAACTTTGTTGGCATTAAGTCAGGGGCTTGAGGACGCTGAGTTATACTGTCAGAGATTTCGTAGGTGGGCAGTCCTGACCAAATGGAATGACGACGCTTTGGCAGCTCTTTTTCGGAAGGGACTGTCAGATAATGTAAAGGATGTTATGGTGGGATTCCCTGTTCCCTCTGGTCTCAATGATTCTATGTCATTAGTGATTCAAATTGACAGACGTTTGCGTGAGCGGAAAGGTATGCGTGGAATAATGTTGCCTTGTGAACCTGCTTCTGAATCCATGCAGTGTGATAGAGTGGTTTCTGGGGCACAGCGTCATGAATTTCGAAAGCGCAATGGGTTATGTTTCTACTGTGGTGATGCCTCTCATGCTATTTCTGTCTGCCCTAAGCGGGGAAGACGTTTTGCTCGCTCAGTTTTCTTGGGTAGTGTTCAGACTAAGTTTTTGTTAACTGTTACCTGATATGCTCTCTGTCCTCATTTTCTGCTCAGGCTTTGTTGATTCTGGAGCAGCTATTAACCTGATGGATTTTGATTTTGCTAAACGTTGTGGGTTTCCCTTGATACCCTACGGAAGTCTATTCCCCTACTGGGGATCGATTCTACCCCTTTGGCTGAGAATAAACCTCAGTTCTCTACTCAGGTGATAATGAGGGTAGAACCTGATCATCAGGAGAGTTGCAAATTTTTGGTTCTGTATAATCTGCATGACATTATCATACTGGGTTTCCCTTGGTTACAGTCTCATAATCCTGTTTTGGATTGGAAATCTGTGTCTGTTACCAGTTGGGGCTGTCAATGTGTTAATACCAACACTCCTGTTTTTTCTGCCTCCCCCCAGGCTCAGGATGTTCCTGACTTTTTTATTGATTTTTCTGATGTGTTTAGCGAAAGTAAATCTGCATCCTTACCTCCCCATAGGAGCTATGACTGCGCTATTGAATTAGTGCCTGGTAGTAAATTCCCTAAAGGTCGCCTTTTTAACTTGTCTGTACCTGAACCTGACGCTATGCGGTCTTATATCAAGGAGTCATTGGAGAAGGGTCATATCAGACCATCCTCTTCACCCTTAGGTGCCGGTTTTTTCTTTGTGGCCAAAAAGGATGGTTCATTAAGGCCGTGTATTGATTATCGTCTCTTGAACAATATTACTGTGAAATATCAATATCCGTTACCCTTGATCTCTGATCTGTTTTCCAGGGTGAAAAACGCTACTTGGTTTACCAAGCTTGACCTCAGGGGGGCATATAACCTTATTCGCATTAAGCACGGGGATGAATGGAAGACGGCATTTAATACCCCTGAAGGGCATTTTGAGTACTTTGTGATGCCCTTTGGGCTCACTAATGCTCCTTCCGTCTTCCAGTCCTTCATGAATGACATTTTCAGGGATTTTGTGGATAAATTTCTGATTGTTTATTTGGATGATATCTTGATTTTTTCTAATGACTGGGATTCTCATGTGAAACATGTTCGAACTGTATTCCAGATTTTGAGAGAGAATGCTCTGTATGTGAAGGGATCAAAGTGTCTTTTTGGCGTTCAGAGGATCTCATTTCTGGGTTTCATTTTGTCCCCATCTGTTATTGAAATGGACCCGGTCAAAGTTCAGGCTATCTGTGATTGGGTCCAACCTAC
Organism: Oophaga sylvatica; assembly: GCA_033576555.1. Lineage (NCBI taxonomy): Eukaryota > Metazoa > Chordata > Amphibia > Anura > Dendrobatidae > Oophaga > Oophaga sylvatica. The sequence goes on along the minus strand of JARQOD010000003.1, from coordinate 81,626,914 downwards.
TTCTTTAAAGGCTCTTTAAAGATTCTTGGGTTTTGCCAATTTTTATCGTAAATTTATTGGTAATTTCTCGGTTATTGTTAAACCATTAACTGATTTGACCAAGAAGGGTTCTGATGTGGTGAATTGGCCTCCTGAGGCAGTCTCTGCATTTCAGGAACTTAAGCAGAGATTCACTTCTGCTCCTGTTCTACGGCAGCCTGATGTTTCTCTACCATTTCAGGTGGAGGTTGATGCCTCTGAAATTGGGGCAGGTGCCGTTTTGTCCCAAAGAGATCCAGAGACCTCTAAAAGTAACCCTTGTGCCTTTTTCTCTCGAAAATTTTCTAGCAATGAACGTAATTATGACGTGGGTAATCGGGAGTTATTAGCCATGAAGTGGGCTTTTGAAGAGTGGAGACATTGGCTGGAGGGAGCCAAACATCAGGTGGTGGTCCTTACTGACCATAAGAATCTAGTTTATCTGGAATCTGCCAAGCGACTTAATCCTAGACAGGCCAGGTGGGCCTTGTTTTTCACACGTTTTAATTTTGTGGTTTCATTTCTTCCTGGCACTAAAAATGTTAAGGCGGATGCCCTCTCGAGGAGTTTCCTGGCGGACTCTCCTGAGTTATCTGATCCTTCTGTTATTTTGAAAGAGGGTGTAGTTCTTTCCGCCATCTCGTTCAATTTGAGACTGGCTCTGGAGGGGTGCCAGGAAGATAAGCCCGAGCGCTGCCCTGTTGGGAAATTGTTTGTCCCGGACCAGTGGAAAAAGAGTGTAATGTCTGAGATTCATTGTTCCGCGTTGGCCGGTCATCCCGGAATTTTTGGTACCAGGGACTTGGTTGGTCGGTCCTTTTGGTGGCCTACCTTGTCTCGTGATGTCAGGGAGTTTGTGCAGTCCTGCGGGACTTGCTCTCGCTCCAAGCCTTGCTCTCGTTCTAGTGGTTTGTTGATGCCATTACCGGTGCCAAAGAGACCATGGACCCATATCTCTATGGATTTCATTTCCGACCTCCCTGTTTCTCAGAGAATGACCGTCATCTGGGTGATTTGCGATAGGTTTTCCAAGATGATACATCTTGTGCCATTACCTAAGTTGCCTTCCTCCTCTGAATTGGTGCCTTTGTTCCTTCAGCACGTGGTTCGTTTACACGGCATTCCTGAGAACATTGTGTCTGACAGAGGAGTCCAGTTTGTTTCCAGATTTTGGAGGACCTTTTGTTCTAAAATTGGTGTTCAATTGTCTTTCTCCTCGGCGTTTCATCCTCAGACCAACGGTCAAACTGAGAGAACAAACCAGACATTGGAGACTTATCTAAGATGCTTTGTGTCTGCTGATCAGGATGACTGGGTCTCTTTTTTGCCTTTGGCTGAGTTTGCTCTTAATAATAGGGCTAGCTCTGTCACTTTGATGTCTCCATTTTTCTGTAATTCTGGGTTTCACCCTCGATTTCTTCTGGACAGACGGAGGCTTCTGTCTGCCCGGGTGTTGACTCTGTTGTGGAGCGTATGCAACAGATTTGGGACCAGGTAGTGGAGAGGTTGTCCCTCTCTCAGGAGAGGGCCCAGCGGTTTGCTAACCGGCATAGGACTGATGGTCCTCGGTTTAAAGTGGGGGACTTGGTCTGGTTGTCCTCAAGAAATATTCCTATGAGAGTGGCATCTCCTAAATTTAAGCCTAGGTTCATTGGACCTTATAAGATCATGGAGATTCTTAACCCTGTTTCTTTTCGTTTGCTTCTTCCAGGGACATTTAAGATCCATAACGTGTTCCACAAGTCCTTGTTGAAGAGGTTTGTTGAGCCAGTGGTTCCTACTACTGTGCCTCCTGACCCTGTTTTGGTTGAGGGCAATCTGGAGTATGTGGTTGAGAAAATATTGAATTCTGTTTTTCTAGACGGAAACTCCAGTATTTGGTTAAATGGAGAGGTTATGGTCAGGAAGACAATTCTTGGGTGTTTGCTTCGGACATCCATGCTAGGAGACTCATCCGTGCGTATCATAGAACTCATCCTGACCGACCTGGTTGCTCAAATGAGGGTTCGGTGACCCCTCCTCAAGGGGGGGGGTACTGTTGTGAATAGGCTGGAAATGAGTTCTGAGCAGAAGCTCCCTCTGGTGGTTACAAACGGTACTGGACTGTCCAGTGAAGATTGTGAGGATTGGGAATCAGGTGTTACTGACTGGTCTTATATAAGGGAGTCACCTTCCCATCAGGTTTGCCGGTGATCAATTGTTCTGGTCTCAATCCTTGATTCCTGTTTCCTTGGAAGCCTGCTGTGTCGTGTCTGAATCTCCTGCTAACAGATAAGACATTTTCTTCTTTTTGTTTTTGTGCTTGATTTTTGCATTTTGTCCTGCACTTCTGTGGGGGTCTTCTGGGTCCCCTCTGGGGGCTTTTGCCTCTCAGTTCAGTTCAGCCACTGATGTTTGTACATTTGCTTTTTCCAGTTTTTTCAGTGGCTGCTGTTTTGTTTTTGGTTACACCAGAGAACTAACTTAGGTGGTAGAGGTCGTGTGATCTCAGGTGTTTTAGTAATTAGTAGAGTTGGTGCTTTTCAGGGTTTTTTGGGATTGCAGTAAGTGCCCTTCCTATCCTTTTCTATTTAGTAAGTTTGGGCCCCAACGTTTGCTCATACTATTTTCTGTCTGTGTCAGTATTTCTTCTTGTCTAACCGCCATTACATGTTTGGGGGCTTTCTATGTTCTTTGGGGATCTGCTCCGGGGCAGATAGCTTTTCTCTTTCTATCTTTAGGTGTAGTTAGTTTCTCAGGCTGTGACGAGGCGTCTAGGACCAACGTAGGAACGCTCCACGGCTGCCTCTAGTTGTGGTGGTTAGTCAGGGTACTGCAATCTCATAGTTTCCAACTGCTCTGGTGTATTTCCTTTTTTGCCTGCTCTCCTCAGCTCCCAAATCATAACAATCCCCTGTAAATAAATCCCCTTTTTGGTGAGCACCCAGGGCCACGGACCGAGTCGTGGCTGCCGTGACATCCCCCATAGAAGTTAACTGGCTCGGGTCCGAGTACCCCACGGCCCTGGCGGGCGACTCACAGGCTTGGCCCTATCTCACTTACAGAAAAATGTCTATATCCCTTTACTTTAGCTCCTCCTACTCTGGGCTAGGCCCAATCATTAACCCTAACTCTCCTTTCTGTTGAGCAAACTACAACACTGTCACTAATAATGCATGTCACAATACACATTACAACAACCCTTGTGTCTTCAAGGGGGAATGTGGGCAGCATGTCTACCTCCTTACAATTACAACAATCAGAAAAGAAAGGTTGAGGTCATATCTTTTTATAATAGCAAAGACTAATTAAAAATGAAGACACTTTTTAACTCTAGGGTCATGTATGGTCATTAGTGATGAGCGAGTATGAATACATGTGGGGATTGCCTGTTTGTATTCAGGCTGTCTAGCAGCCGCAAATCATGCAGCTGCAGCGACACAAACTAAATCTCCGAGCACGCCCAAATACTCGGAGAACACCTGAGCTGCTTGGGAAAACCCGAGCAACGAGCATACTCGCTCATCACTAATGGTCATTTATTAGGTAGGTGCATGAATAGCAATTCCCTCTACAGGTTCCCATTGCTTTATTACTTTGCATTCTACCAGGAGTCTGGCTGCTATTTTGACAATTTGGCGCTTGGAGACATAAAATAGTTTAATATGGTAGTTTTTAGGTCTACAGCTAAAATCCAAGCATACCTCATCAGGATAGCACTCCCCTTAGATGAATATGTGCAAATTAATTTAGTTACTTAATTTTGGGAATTTTTGCAAATTGCCTATATGTGTAAACCCAACCTATAATATATTGGGGCATGCAAAGTTTCCTTTTTTGAGACACTTCAGATACATGGATACCCTCTGCATAACAATGAAGGAAGATGTCTTATTTCCCATTAAATAAATACAAGAACCGTGATGAATAGACTCCATTATGAAGAGTCATCAAAGGCGTTATAGTGGGTGATTTCACACTACATTAGGAATGGGAGTTGCCTGAGTCAAGCCTTGAACACCACTCACACAGAAAGACTATCCGTTTATATGAGGATGTCTAATGTCTACCTGTGGCTGCATTCATATGGAAACCTCCAATGTTTCCCTCTTCTTGGGGACCTGTACAAATGATTCACCCATCATTTAATTTTTTCGCTCTCCAATATTTATTTGTAACGTGGAATGGGGTGATAGCCGTGGGCGAGGTACTTGTGCTTCACGCCCTGGCACACTACATGAAAATGGGGGTACTGTTTGGGTGTGTGGACTTTAGCTGTGATGGCGATACACCCTTGCAGATTACATGGTACCGTTGCATTCAGACAGCCAGGATCAGGTGTTGCAGAGTTCAATAAGAGAGGCCATAGATCATTAATAAATGTATTTTTACTGAACAATAACTTTTGAGGAACTATGTACAGCAGATAGTAGACATTCATCTTCATGGACATTTTTATTATTACATAGAACATTATCACACATTTCTTCCTCCCTTTACTGGAGTCACTCTCGCTTTCCACTTCACTTAGCTCTTGTGCCTTAACACAGCCCAGCACACTATCCTTGTAGCTTCCTCATCCTCAATAATGGTACTTCAGAGCAGCAAGCAAAGTCCCATACTTCCACCCACAGTTACACGTCTTTCTCCCCTTAGAGTGCTTTCACATTGCGTTCAGGCACCAGTTCGGTGGCCCCGTCAAGGCTTACGTCTAAACCCTCTGCAAAACGGGATTCGGACGTAAGCGCCGAAAGGGCCATAGACGATAATGGTGCTGGCAAGGTGAATGCGTGCATCATTTTATGGCATATACGTCTACTGGAGGCGGACACTCTGACCCAGTCTTCTATGTCTGAATGTCCACCACCTGTAAACTTACACGCTCGAAAATGATGCACAGCAAAGACCACGATCACTCTGCATGCACCATTAAACTCTATGGCCCTGTCAGTGAGGGCTTCGGATGTAAGCCCAATGGGGCCACCAAACAGTGCCTGAGCGCAATGCTAAAGCACCCTTATGGGAGTTTTCCATGCCAAAATGGCCACTACCTTGATTTCCGCTTTATTGACGCCTCTGTACGACCGCACTGGTTCCTCTTCGTCTCGCTTATCCTTCCTTCTCCACCTTGTTACCCGACTGACAGACTACTTCGTACCGCCCAGCTAGACTTCCTGCCCAGGGCCTGATACTTCTTCCTTCACTCTCTTTCTATCTCTGTCCCAACTCTGGAATGCGACTCGCTTCTCTGCAGGATTTTACTATCCACTCCGTCATCTCTCTCTTGCCACAGGACACCTGCATGCGGCTGCATGCGACCTAAGGTCTGCTACTGCTGCAGGCTCTTCCCTATCTGTAATTCTACAACTCTCTGTAGTGCCCTCACTTAGCTCCTCCCCCCTGAACTAGTCCCAACTGTTACCTTCAATTATTCCTGTCAACTACCTAATGCTTGGCAGAACACAACTCCATCACCAATAATATTAATTGTTAAAGTTTCAAACACCATCCTTTTACACATCTTAAAAGGGGAACGTGGGCAACACTTGCAGCTCCTTACATTTTCATGATTTCAATCTACTGCTCCAAAAAACAAGCTCTGTACCTTGTCCTTATGGTCTACGTTTACTGTCTATCTTACCAGTATTGCATACAGATTGTGACGAGTGCTTCCATCAGCACTCAATCAGCACTCAGGTGAAATCTGAAACCCAGCCATAATTGTGTAGGTTTCCCTCTCGGACTCGTTAAGGACTAGACCCTACAACCTCTGAAGGTGTCCTATGGTATCAGGCAGCGGATTCTTGAATGCTGTAAGTTGCTCGGTTTAACTATCCTGGATCAAACTTGTTTTCCCGCACATTCCATGAATGATCTAATTATAAATCTGGGGAATTTGACAGACATCACCTTGATCTTTGTCAAGCTTCTCCCACCAGTTATGACAGACATTTACCATGCTGAAAAAGTCACCGCCATTAGTGAAATGTCCTGTCATGATGGGGCGTATAATGTTTAGCTAGTACAGGTCACATCCACGTGATGTCAAGATGCAAGTGTTCCAGCAGGACGTTGCCCCATGATACTGCCTCTTTGTCATCTTTCCATAGTGCACCTGTGGAGCCCAGCTTCGACTGAATCCATATCTCCCACAAGGGTGCACTGAAAGAATATACCACTAGAGGTCATTATACACATTCACACACGTTCACTTATCCCAAAGACCACCAGAGGGAGCTGTTTTAGACATATAAAAGAGGTTGTACTTAGGAAGTTTCAGTTTAGTTAGTGCAGCCACCTCAGAGAGAACTCAGTCAGTCTGCAGTGAGGTGAAGTGCAGAGCTGAGATTAGAGAGGCTGCAGAGCTATTCAATTCAGAGAGTGGAGTCTAGTAAAGAGTGGAACAGAAACCACTCCAGCCTAGTCAGAGCTGAATCTAGGAGCAGCTCAGTGAGAAAGCGTGCCGACGCTTAGAGAGCGGTGAAGAGGCAGCCCACCAACTGCCAGTGTGTGATCGTGTGAGGATCCGGGTAGGCTGAAGGCGAGTGGAAAGAGCTGTAACAGGGGTAGAAAAGCCTTTACAGCTTACCTCAGCAAGTATTGACCGGACACCGGGGTCCAAGCCTATAGGGATCTCCACGACCCATTAGGAGAACACCGGAGTTCCTGGAGGACTACAAGTCCCAGGAGTACCACCGAGCTGATACGTAGCAGGATCAGGATCAGGAGGACGGAGTCTGGCAAGCAGGGCCCTGCAAGCAGAGACTGTGTACTTTCAGAGAGAAGGTCCAACCACAAGGTCAGCCAGGTACAAGACGGAAACTAAGCTAGGCCCAGCTACACGCAGGCCAAGACTTCATTACAAAAAGGCAGAAAACAGGAGGCCACACACCTACTCAGTGGAGGAATCTGGATGTGCACCCTTCACTCTACAGTGCTCCGGGGAGTGCCTGCAACATCTTCAGTAAAGGTGCCAAAGTGACTTATGTGTGTGTCTACCTTATTGCCCCTGACTTCCGGGTCCCCGTCTGTCCTGCATTCCTATACATCTGTCTGCCCTGAAGGAGAACTCAGCCTTACTTGTGGAAGGCTCAACATCTAGCTGCACAATATTAACCCTTCAGTGGATCTGCATAGCAGCGCTGGTCATCCTGACCAGGTACCACAAGTGGCGTCACGAACCCCATCTCAATATTCAATTCACCTGTAAATATCCCCATTTTCAGTGAGCGCCCAAGGCAACGGACCGAGCTGTGCTACCCGTGACATTCCCCATAGATATCAACGGGCTCGGTGCCCAGTACCCCAAAGCCCTGGCGGGTGGCTCATCTCTGGCGTCACGAACAGGATTTTGTGCCCTGCAGCAACGGAGTGACTCCTGCCCGTTGCCACCGGGAACTGTGTGCCTCACTAAAAGACTGTCGCATATAGTGGTGAAGGTTTCCCGCCATTTGCCCGCCAATGCCCGCCATTTACAGCGCCACGGCGCAAAAAACTAGTGGGCGTACCTGCAAAAGCGCGCTGAGTCCTGGATATGCCACCAACGCTGACGCGGTGGCAGGTCCTGTGGAGAGCTTCAGTGAACGCTCTGACGTCAGAGCGCCGGCGACGCAGGTCCTTCTACATCGCTGTGCCTTCAGAGAAGGTAGGCCACGCTTAACTAGGGGGGGCAGACATGTCACAGCCACAAGCTGACAGCGTGACCGAGGGCGGCCGCTCCAATGACTTACCTACCGGTGCTACCGCACAGGCTGGAAATGCTAGCCCCTCACCTGGTACTGTGGCCCCGATAGTACCGCTAACGCTGCCATACATGCCTGGAGCGAAGTGGCTCCCTCAGTACAGCGGCAAGCCAGACACCCTGTCAGGGTTCAAGCGAAAAATATGCAGCATAATGGACATGTACCCTATGACAGAAAAGCAGAGAGCTGCAGTGGTAGTGGGACAATTGACTGGTGCTGCAGAGAGAGAAGTAGAAACTTGGACAGCTGCAGACCAGGAATCAGTGCTTGCAATTTTCTTAAAGCTACAGACTATCTTTGAGGACCGCACTGAAACAGATCTCCGGATGAGGTTTTACCAATGCTCCCAGAAACCAGATGACAGCATTAGGGACTACGCCTGCCGACTACAGGGGGCCCTGCGAGCACTCAAACAGGTTAACCCCATAAGTGTCACCAAAGAGAATAAAATGTTAAAAGAACAATTTGTACGGGGACTGAGGTCCCAAGCTGAAAGCAGGACTGTGCACTGGTGGTCCTTGGATCTTCCTGATGCTACCTTTGATGCCCTTAAGGATATGGCTATAAAAGGACTGCGACCCCTGGAAACACCCGAGATGGCAACCCAGTGTCACCCGAGTGAAGTCACCCTAAAGCCAGCAGCATCCACCTTTTCCCCGCTAGTTGCGGAAGCCAAAACGCAGGTGGCGCCCCATACTGAGCTGGACTGTCTGCGCTCAGAAGTGCGCCAGCTGACCAAAAACCTGGCCACTGTAATGAGTGCCCTGCAACTACCGACGGAGGAAGAAGGAAAGATCCTGCTAGCTGACTGCCCAGAGGATGTCCCTTGGATGCGCCGGAGGAGAGGGAGGACGTCGCCCCACCGGAGGAGGACAACGCCACCTCCAGGAAGGACTCGCTACCAGCATCATCCTCGCCGAGAGATCATCTGCTACCGCTGCCACAGAGAAGGTCACCCAGCACGTCGGTGTCCTTTAAACGAGCAAATCCTGGGTCCGAGGGCCAACACCCAGGAATAGACTTCTCAGGCCCCTCAGACTGGAACCGCAAGTTTGTGGGAGGAAGACCATACCTGTCCATCATACTGGACGGGATCGCAATCCCTGCCCTGCTGGACACTGGATCTCAGGTAACCGTCATACCTGATGTTCTTTACAATAGATACTGGTCCAGTGACGGTCTCAAACCCCCAAACCCTGACTTTGCCGTATACGCCTCTAATGGCCTCCCTCTTGACTTACTGGGGGCTAAAAACGTAGACGTAAAAGTGGGGAGAGTGGAGCTAAAAGATTAGGGACTTCTTGTAGTGAAGACTGTTAATGAGGAAAATGGGTTGAATGTGGTTTTAGGCACTAACATTATTAGTAACTGTTTGGAGGAGGTTGTGTTTTTACTCCGACAGCTCGCCGATATTGCCAGACCAGAGCACAAGGGAGTGATCCAGAAGGAGATCCGGGCCCTGATGTGCCAGCAGCAAGTGAAACTGACCGGTGGTGAGATTGGTAATGTACGGGTAACAGACCCGAACCCCATTGTGATACCCCCAATGAGTGAAATGCTTATTTGGTGTAGAGCAGCAATAGGTCTGAGAGGACAGAACTACCAAGCAGTAGTAGAGCCCCATTGTTCAGAACACAGACCTACACTCTTGACTGCCAGAGGGGTAGTGGATGTACATAATGGGAGGGTGCCAGTGCGTCTTCTCAACTGGGGAGAGGATGAAGTCAAATTACCACGTTACGCCACTGTTGCCAAGTTACATGCTGTAGATAATAACTCCATTCACCAGACAGAGCCCTTAACCTCTCCACAACCAGTGGAGGATAACAGCCCGACCACCCAGGTGGAGGATTGGTGTCAGCAGCTCCATGTCGGGACAGACACCACTCCAGCCCACCAGAAACAAGGAGTACATCGAGTAGTTCAGGAGTATGCACAGGTATTCAGCAAACACCCACTCAACTTTGGAAAAATTAAAGGGGTTCAACATCACATCCCCACAGGCAATCATCCTCCCATTAAAGAACGGTACAGGCCTATACCACCAGCACACTACCAGAAAGCCAAGGAAATGTTGCGTGATATGAAGGAAGCAGGGGTGATAAGGGATAGTTGCAGTCCCTGGGCAGCACCTCTAGTCTTAGTCAGGAAAAAGGATGGAAGCATGAGAATGTGTGTAGATTACAGACAAGTAAATCGCATTACACATAAAGATGCATACCCTTTGCCACGCATTGAGGAATCCTTAGCTGCACTAAAGACTGCTAACTATTTTTCCACCCTTGACCTCACTAGTGGGTACTGGCAAGTAGCTGTGGCTGAGGAGGATCGGGAGAAGACGGCTTTCACCACCCCGATGGTACTCTGTGAGTTCGACAGGATGCCGTTTGGACTCAGCAGTGCCCCTGGGACATCTCAACTTTGAAACTGTGTTGCTGTACCGGGACGACGTAATTGTGTACTCCAAGACGTATGAAGATCACTTGAAGCACCTGGCGGAGGTATTCGAGTCACTGTCCAAGTATGGGATAAAAACTGAAGCCTTCAAAGTGCCATCTGCTCAAACAAAAGGTACAGTATCTGGGACATATTGTCAGCTCAGAAGGAGAAGCGCCAGACCCCGAGAAGATCACCGCCATCCAGAAATGGCCGGAGCCGAAAAATCTCAAGGAGGTGCGACAGTTCCTGGGACTGACAGGATACTACCGGAGGTTTGTGAAGGATTACACCAAGAAAGCAGCGCCTCTGCAAGACCTCCTGGTGGGACAGTCCCTCAAGAGCAGAAATTCTCCATTCCATTGGGGTAAAGAACAGGCTGAGGCATTCAAGGAAATGAAAGAGATCCTGACAGGTGATGAGATCCTAGCCTATCCTGACTACAGCCAGCCATTCCTGCTATATACTGATGCCAGCAATGAAGGATTGGGAGCTGTCCTCATTCAGAAGCAAAATGGCCTGGAGAAAGTCATCGCCTATGCAAGCAGGAAGCTCCGCCCGACCGAGAGGAACCCAGAGAACTATAGCAGCTTCAAGTTGGAGTTCCTGGCACTGGTCTGGGCCATCACGGAGAGGTTTAAGCACTACCTAGCCTCCAGCAAGTTCACTGCTTACACTGATAATAACCCCTTGACGCATCTTCAAACAGCTAAGCTGGGAGCCATGGAACAACGCTGGATGGCTCGGCTGTCCAACTACCAATTCACAATCAAGTACCGAGCGGGCTGCAAGAATGCCAAGGCTGATGCCCTATCCAGGATGCCTCATGAATCAGACAAAGAAGTGGATGATCTGGAAGAGATTGAACTACCTGCCTTTCACAGGAATGGGATGATCCACGAGCAACAAGCCTGCAGGAGGCCGCGTGGTAAGACGTTAAATCCTTTACCTCACCACAGCTGGAAGGAGACTCAGGACAGTGATCCAGTTGTCAGCCGAATCAAAGAGCTGATAACTCAAGAAGGTTCCTCCTTGGAGAAGGATGCGCCTCTACAAGCAAAGCAGCTGTGGAATGAGAGAAGCCGGTTGTTTATTTACCGTGAGAAGCTGTGCCGGAGGTACGTCAACCCAAGGACCCATGAGATGGTATGGCAGATAGTAGTCCCCAGAGCAGACATCCAGATGGTGTTAGAAGCCTACCACGATCAAGCGGGACACTTTGGCTGGAAGAAGCTGGAGACCCTGTTGAAGTGTCGTTTCTACTGGGTGGGAATGCGCAGCTCCATCGAGAAGTGGTGCCAGAACTGTGGACCCTGTGGCCTCAGAAGAAAGGACTACAGCAGTCAGAAGGCACCCCTGAAACCCATCAAGACGACTTGTCCCTTGGAGATCGTGGCCCTGGACCATGTCAAGTTGTCACCCAGCCGGTCAGGATACTCCTATGCCCTGACTATGGTGGATCACTACTCCAGGTTCCTGGTGGTCGCCCCTGTCAAAGATCTGACGGCAGAGACAGCAGCAAAGACGTTCCAAGCGTATTTCTGCAGACCACACGGATATCCTGTGCAAGTGCTAACTGACCAAGGCCCAGCCTTCGAGGCCGAATTGTTCAAAGAGTTCTGTCACTTGTACGGGTGTAAGAAGATAAGAACCACACCGTACCACCCCCAAACCAATGGTCTCTGTGAGAAGATGAATCACATCGTCATTGACCTGTTGAAGACTGTACCACTCGAGGAGAGAAATTGGTGGCCAGACTTACTACCTGACCTGGTAGATCTGTACAATCACATACCTGTGAGTTCCACCAATTGCACCCCAGCTTATCTCATGCGGGCCAGACCAGGAAAGCTGCCCATGGATCTGGAGCTTGGTGTTGTAGAACCAGAAGCAGATGTGACTACTGAAGACTGGGACACAAACAGACAGGAACAGTACAGAAAAGTACAGGCCTGCGTTGAAGATAGTCTCAATCGAGTAAGGAACAAACAAGAAGATCACTATAATAAAAGTGCGCCAGCTGAACCTTTCGCACCTGGTGAAATCGTGCTGAAAAGAAAGAGGAGGATACACAAACTCAACGATCAATGGGAAAGAGAGCCCTACATCGTACAGAATTCAAGGTTTGACAACAAGAAAACGTGCATAATTAGCAAGGATGGAGGAAGAACGACTGCAACTGTATCCAGAGATCACCTAAAGTTGTGTCCGGATCCGTTAAAGCTTCAAGAGGAAGAACCTGTTGTCAATCAGAAAGAGCGTGATGAAGCAGTCATACATACAGACTTAGGAGATTTCCCCGCGGATTTGCCCAGAATTGGAGAAGCTGTAATCATTCCCGTACTACAATTCTATCAGCAACAAGGAGAACCTTCACATCCAGTTGAGCCGGTTGTTGCAGTAGAGTCAGTTCCAGAAGAACCTGCTTCAGCAGAACCCCAAGAAGCAGCCCCCAAAAGCAGAATCCCAAGAAGCTGAATCTCAGGAAGAAGGATCCCCTGCAGAAGTCGAGCCAGTTCACCCAACTCACAGTATACTTGCCAGATCCCTAGAGAGGCTAAGGCAGTACTACAACCTACCTGCACGCAGGAATAACAGGGTAAGGCTACTTTCACACTTGCGTTTTTTTTGCGCTGCGTTTCGAGCGCACATGAAGGGCATTAAAAAAAAGCATGCAAACGCTTGTAAACGCTGCGATATTTAGTCACATCAGCATGCGCATTTCGACAAAAAAACGCAGCATATGTCTGCGATTTCATGCGTTTTTGCATGCGTTTGCGTTTTTTTGGCGCATGCGTTGTCTATGTGTCACATTTCTATCATCTGTCTCTATCATCTATCATCTGTCTCCATCATCTCTGGCTCCATCATCTCTGTCTCCATAATCTCTGTCTCCATCATCTCTGGCTCCATCATCTGTGGCTCCATCATCTCTGTCTCCATCATCTCTGGCTCCATCATCTCTGTCTCCATCATCTCTGGCTCCATCATCTCTGTCTCCATCATCTCTGGCTCCATCATCTCTGGCTCCATCATCTCTGTCTCCATCATCTCTGGCTCCATCATCTCTGGCTCCATCATCTGTCTCCATCATCTCTGTCTCCATCTGTCACGCTGTATAGCAGATATATATATATGTGATGACAGTAATCTATATCAAAAGGGCAACATACAATATAACATGTGCATAGATATATGATAACATAGAATTACCTGACAGAAAGTCCAGTGGGTCAATACGGAATCCGTTATACGCTGTCTCCGGCTAGGGGGTGACCGGGGTCTATGCTGACCCTAAACTGGGGTCCTAACTAATCCCTCTACCTGGAGGTACTGTTAAAGGTACAGAGGTCCAGGCCACCAGCGTAAACCCTGTCTCCTATCAATCCCTGCCAACTGTAATCTAGTCCTAAGAAGAACCCAGATTACCACCAAAGGGAATGAACAGGTAACGGTTAATGAACAGAAAGACATACAAGAAAGACAAGAAATAAAGTAAATAAAGTCTTACATACAACACTCACACACAGTAGGAACACCTAAGGTCTCAGAGATAAACTATAAGCTATAAGAGTAAAAACAACTAAGGAACTCTTAGCTTAAGAATTCTCAGAACCGATCCAGTCTGCTAGACTACATAAAGGCTTTCACCGGCATCTAACAAGCAGACTGGCAGGTATATGAAGGAATCTAATTAGAACATAATCAAAAGCAGCCGGGCGAGGCTGGACCTAGTCTTAGCAAAGAGCTAGGTAAAATTAACTCCCTCATTACCAAACACAAAGAAACAGCAACTCAGCTGTGAGAAGTCAGAGTGTGTAATTGCGACGATCCTTGTGGCGATACACCCATGACAGTACCCCCCCCTCTACGAGGGGACTCCGGACCCTCAGGGCCAGGTCTGCCCGGGTGAGTTGTGTGAAAGGTCCGAACCAATCGATCTGCGTTAACATCAGACGCAGGGACCCACGTCCTCTCCACAGGACCATACCCCCTCCAATGAACCAAGTACTGAAGGGATCGGCGACTGAGACGTGAGTCAATGATTTTCGACCCATGAAATTCCACGTTATCATTGACCACCACTGAAGGCGGAGGTAGAGGTGACGGTATGACTGGTGCCACATACTTTTTAAGTAATGACTTGTGAAACACATTATGAATTTTAAATGTAGGAGGGAGGTCCAGACGAAATGCCACAGGATTAATTATAGAACTGATCCTGTACGGCCCGATGAATCTGGGACCCAACCTCCAGGAGGAAACTTTAAGTTTTATATTCCTGGTAGACAACCAAACTAGATCGTTCACCTTCAGATCTAGACCAGAAACTCTCCCCCTATCAGCCATCCGTTTGTAACGGTTCCCCGTAACCTTCAGTCTTAACCGATCTGGAACTATCAGTCTCCCTGGAAGTCCCACCGGGGCGTCCCCCTGAGCCCCCAATACCTCCCCCTCAAGCTCAGAGCATACAGCTGACACTACAACTCCCTCCTGAGGAATAGGAACCGGATCATCCGTCTTCCCGGCCCCTGGGAAAGTACGAGATAAGGCATCAGGAAGCAACTTTATTGAGCAGTCATATGCGCGATGAGGAGGTAACTCTTTACACCCCTCCTCTGAGAACATCTACCCAAAGTCCTCCAGAAAAGGAGACAAAGTCCTAGGCACAACCGCACCGATGACCGTGCTCATGCAGTTATTCCTGCAAAATTCACCCCACTGGCTTATCTTTCCGGATTGCCAATCAATCACTGGGTTATGTTTAGCCAACCAAGGAAGTCCCAACACAATAGGAGTAGGTAGACCTCCAACACATAACAAGACAATTGCTCTTTATGTCTTGCCCCTACTCGAAGATCTATGTTATGAACAGCTTGTACCAAGCTACCTTGACCGAGAGGTCTAGAATCAATAGAGACTATAGGGACCGGTTTGGCCAATACACTCAGTTGCATACCATGCACCTGGGCAAACCGAGCGTCCACCAGATTAGCCCCGGACCCACTATCAAGAAAAACAGAAATCCTCTCAGTTCTAGTACCAATCACCACCTCCGCAGGCACGAGAAACTGAGAGGGATTTGGGGACGAAATACACACTCCCAGGTTAACTCCTTTGCTCAAAGAGGCCCGGGATGGACACCCCCCAACAAAATGTCCCTCTCTCCCGCAAAAGAAACACCTTCTAGTCTTGCGGTGCACCGCCAATTCCCTCCTACAAAAAGATGTCCCTCCCAACTGCATGGGTTCCTCAGAACAGACCAGGGGAACCTCAGTATAAGGGACTTTAGTAGTAGGTGGAGTCATCACGGGAGGCGGAGTTACCACGCGTCTTCCCCGAATTCGTCTATCCATGCGAATAGCGAGGGCCATAGCAGCCTCCAGTGATGGAGGAGAATCATACTGAGCCAACACATCTTTTAATTTGTCGGACAACCCTTGACAAAACTGGCTCCTAAGAGCTGGGTCATTCCACTGAGTATCTGTTGCCCATCTACGGAACTCAGAAGAATATTCCTCCGCTGGACGATTTCCTTGCCGTATTTTACGTAACTTTGTTTCAGCAAGGAAACTCGATCCGGATCATCATATACCAGACCCAGGGCAGTAAAAAATCGATCCACTGACTGGAGATCTGGGGAGCCTGGAGGAATAGAGAACGCCCAAGATTGAGGGTCCCCTTGTAAGAGCGAGATAACAATTCCCACCCTCTGCTCTTCACTCCCAGATGACCGAGGCCGCAGCCGAAAGTACAATTTACATGCCTCCCGGAAAGTAAAAAATTTGTCCCGCCCACCAGTGAACCTGTTCGGGAGAGCAACCATAGGTTCAGATCTGGTTTGCTCCGGGGGGAACAAAACCTTGGACTTAATGTCTGCAAACTCCATGGACAACCCCTGCAACTGCCGGGCCAGCTGGGCTACTGGATCCATGACAGCTGGAGAGAATCTTTAGTATGGCCGGTGAAAATGTCACGCTGTATAGCAGATATATATATATGTGATGACAGTAATCTATATCAAAAGGGCAACATACAATATAACATGTGCATAGATATATGATAACATAGAATTACCTGACAGAAAGTCCAGTGGGTCAATACGGAATCCGTTATACGCTGTCTCCGGCTAGAGGGTGACCGGGGTCTATGCTGACCCTAAACTGGGGTCCTAACTAATCCCTCTACCTGGAGGTACTGTTAAAGGTACAGAGGTCCAGGCCACCAGCGTAAACCCTGTCTCCTATCAATCCCTGCCAACTGTAATCTAGTCCTAAGAAGAACCCAGATTACCACCAAAGGGAATGAACAGGTAACGGTTAATGAACAGAAAGACATACAAGAAAGACAAGAAATAAAGTAAATAAAGTCTTACATACAACACTCACACACAGTAGGAACACCTAAGGTCTCAGAGATAAACTATAAGCTATAAGAGTAAAAACAACTAAGGAACTCTTAGCTTAAGTATTCTCAGAACCGATCCAGTCTGCTAGACTACATAAAGGCTTTCACCGGCATCTAACAAGCAGACTGGCAGGTATATGAAGGAATCTAATTAGAACATAATCAAAAGCAGCCGGGCGAGGCTGGACCTAGTCTTAGCAAAGAGCTAGGTAAAATTAACTCCCTCATTACCAAACACAAAGAAACAGCAACTCAGCTGTGAGAAGTCAGAGTGTGTAATCGCGACGATCCTTGTGGCGATACACCCATGACACCATCATCTCTGTCTCCATCATCTCTGGCTCCATCATCTCTGTCTCCATCATTTACAGAAAAATCGCGTGCGTGCAAAAGCGTTAACGAGCGCAAAGCCATGCGCACGCCAGCGCCCCCATAGACTGCAATGTTATTTTTTTGCGCATAGCATGCGCACACGTGCGCATGCGTTTTTTTTTAAAGCGGTTGGCCGAAAAAAAATGCAACATGTAGCGTCTAGCGCGTATGGGCGCACACCGGGAAAATGCGCAGCGCACGACAAACGCACATGAACGCGTGCAAGTGCTAGACCCTGCGCCCACCATGTTAAAGATAGGGGAACATTGCGCATGCGTCCGATAGCGCAAGATGCGCTGCGCCAAAAAACGCAAGTGTGAAAGTAGCCTAACTGACACCTCACCTACCACTACACCACGTAGGTCAGTACGCATAACAAGGGGGCAATTACCTGTTAGGTACAGAGAGTAGGACCTAACAAATGTAAATAATGGTCTAAAGTCACTGTACATGAATGTATATATTTTTGCTTATAATATGCTTTATTATACCGTTATTTATTAATCTGTTTTCCTTTTAAAATTGAAACAAGTGAATGGACATTATTTTTGCTTGTTTTCTCTACCCCTTTTGAGCATCCTTTTCCAAAAGAGACTGGGACTTTTATGGTTGCTCATTTCCTCATTGTTGTGCTAATGTATATAGTTGTTCATTTACCGTTATGCAACAGTTCAAGAGTGCCTTACCTCCTGTAAAGGAAGAGATATTTATACAATGTTTATTGTTCTTTGTTTTTGTATTTCAGCCCCGGAGTGCTGAGTTCTACGAGGGGGGAATGTGGAGCCCAGCTTCGACTGAATCCATATCTCCCAGAAGGGTGCACTGAAAGAATATACCACTAGAGGTCATTATACACATTCACACACGTTCACTTATCCCAAAGACCACCAGAGGGAGCTGTTTTAGACATATAAAAGAGGTTGTACTTAGGAAGTTTCAGTTTAGTTAGTGCAGCCACCTCAGAGAGAACTCAGTCAGTCTTCAGTGAGGTGAAGTGCAGAGCTGAGATAAGAGAGGCTGCAGAGCTATTCAGTTCAGAGAGTGGAGTCTAGTAAAGAGTGGAACAGAAACCACTCCAGCCTAGCCAGAGCTGAATCTAGGAGCAGCTCAGTGAGAAAGCGTGCCGACGCTTAGAGAGCGGTGAAGAGGCAGCCCACCAACTGCCAGTGTGTGATCGTGTGAGGATCCGGGTAGGCCGAAGGCGAGTGGAAAGAGCTGTAACAGGGGTAGAAAAGCCTTTACAGCTTACCTCAGCAAGTATTGACCGGACACCGGGGTCCTAGCCTATAGGGATCTCCACGACCCATTAGGAGAACACCGGAGTTCCTGGAGGACTACAAGTCCCAGGAGTACCACCGAGCTGATAAGTAGCAGGATCAGGAGGACGGAGTCTGGCAAGCAGGGCCCTGCAAGCAGAGACTGTGTACTTTCAGAGAGAAGGTCCAACCACAAGGTCAGCCAGGTACAAGACGGAGACTAAGCTAGGCCCAGCTACACGCAGGCCAAGACTTCATTACAAAAAGGCAGAAATCAGGAGGCCACACACCTACTCAGTGGAGGAATCTGGATGTGCACCCTTCACCCTATAGTGCTCCGGGGAGTGCCTGCAACATCTTCAGTAAAGGTACCAAAGTGACTTATGTGTGTGTCTACCTTATTGCCCCTGACTGCCGGGTCCCCGTCTGTCCTGCATTCCTATACATCTGTCTGCCCTGAAGGAGAACTCAGCCTTACTTGTGGAAGGCTCAACATCTAGCTGCACAATATTAACCCTTCAGTGGATCTGCATGGCAGCGCTGGTCATCCTGACCAGGTACCACAAGTGGCGTCACGAATCCCCATCTCAATATTCAATTCACCTGTAAATATCCCCATTTTCAGTGAGCGCCCAGGGCAACGGACCGAGCTGTGCTACCCGTGACATTCCCCATAGATATCAACGGGCTCGGTGCCGAGTACCCCAAAGCCCTGGTGGGTGGCTCACACCCTGGTGTCATTTCTTCTCCAAGTAAGTGATGCACCTGCACTCAGCGAACACTGCATCAGATTTTTTGCTTTATAGATGCACCAACCCAGTCACCTAGACATCATAGTTTTGCCCTTGTAAACGTTGCTGAGATCCCTGCACTTGATCAGTACCTCCTGTCTGTGGTTTTAATGTTATAACATATCTTTGGCAGCCATATGTGGATTGTGGGTCTTTATTGTGTGGTGTATGACTTCTCAGTATGCATTTAGGCAAAAAAAAGTGCTGGGATTCCCAGCATTGTCCAGGAATGCCACACTCTGACCTGATAGAAAAGATCAATCGTGAATCGCTTGAGACTGAGGGAATTCAACAGTTGCTGATCTTTAGAGCTAGCCATACACATTAGCGGATCAAGACAACCATTTAATGTGCACAGTGACCTCTCGAGTCTGCTGCGACAAGAGATGTAGGGGGAGAAAATGGTCCACAAAGTTGAATTTCAAATGCCTCATCTTTTTGTTTCTCGGATGATAAGCTGCCGCTGGAGGACTCTGGCATGGATTTACTCTTCTTTTGCTACATTGAACACATGCCTAATAAGCTTATTCTGTATGTTTATGGAGGGAAAGGGGGGGGCAAGAAAGATAGCAGTCAGATGAATGAGACTCAGCAATTCTCTCTTGTAGGGGGCTTAATATAAAAAATTTTTGATGGATGCACTGATTCTTCTTTTCCTCCTACACAACATGCACTACAGAACTGAATATCTGCACAATATTATAGGTTGAAGTGGTCTCGGTGTGAGGACAGTTTGCTGAAAGGACTATATTTTGGGAGAGTTCAGGGAGCATTGCTGTCATATCGATCTCAAGCCATGGCGATTGATGGATGTACAATCTCTAGGAAGATCAATCTTGTGCAAGCCAAGATAGATCTACTAGTGTCTATCTCTGTCATTATATTTATAGTATCAAGTCACTGGGTTGCTGGTCCTCTTCATATTTTTTCTTCTATTCTTCCGCCCATGATGTCCTTCTCCAGTGATTGCTCTCTTAGTATCATGTGTCCAAAGTCAAAGCTTGGTGATCCTTGCTTCAAGTCTAGCTTGATGATATGTTCCAAAATTGATTTGTTTGTTCTTGTTCATATCCATGGTATGGATAAAATCCTTTTCCAACACCACCTTTTGAATTCTTCTCCTGTATCATCTTCAGATTACTACAAGGGTTGGTGTTTGAGGTGAGATAATTACAATACAGGGGCTTCAGCAGGCGCTTTAATTGACACTCTCAAATGTCAGCCAACCATGACTTGGGGAAGAGAGATACGTACATAGCTGTCATCAGACTAAATGTAAAACCCAGCTATTTAATTAGTGAAAAACAGCCAATTTTTCTTTTGAGCTGAATAAGTTTTGTGTCCAAGTGTGTTTTTCACAAACCCATTGTATGGTGAAGACTCGTCCAAGTATCGCACCAAACTACTACATACTGTGACATTCTCTGCATAGGTTAATCACCCGTGTGAATTTGTTCATTTATCCCTGTTCAGTCCAATGTACAATCGGAAGGTGTTTGGTGTGAAAATAGTTGGAGTCAATATAGACTAAACCTAATCTGATTGGTTAGAGAAACCATATTTATCAACATCCAGGAGGATCCCGAAAAAAAGAGTAGACATCCCAGACTCCAGTAACAGCTGGCAAATCTACTTGACTTTCACAAAAAAATCTAGAAACTACATAAATTAACCTCCCAGAAAGATATGCCAGAAAGTTTTCACGTATGATATACACAATTATTTTCTGTCCATACCCAACTTCCGGGTGGCAAATTTACAGATTTTTAAGCGATTTTAGTGCATTATTTAGCTAGTTTAGGTCTGAAATTCTACCACATTCACTTCTATATCTTCGGTCCCATCAGAGCATAGAAGAAAACAACCCTTACATGGTTTCCACAGCATTTTGCTTAGCATCTGAAAGCCCAATCTCCGCCTCATAAAAACTCCACATAAATAGCTCCATTACAATATTTCAGTCAAGCCTGGCATGTCCCTCTCTCATCATCAGAAAAGACTGCATGTCAATCCTTAAAGGACATGTCAATATTTTTTTTTCGCGTTTTAATTACTGCCCCTTACACAATTTTGGGAACACAAGGGGGGATGGTCTTGGCGCTGCATAGAATGAATAATTTTGGTGGCTAAGCTCCAACTCTACTTTCCAATGCAAATTGCGGGGCCAATCCCATTCATGACGGAAGAAAACCAGATCCTATAGAGGGGGATTTTTGTAGCCTTTTTTTTTCCTTTTCTCTTCAGAGTAAAAGCTTTTCAGGACAAGAATTCCAAGACAAAATTCCTTCATTTTGGCACTGTTGCATTTTTTATACTCCCCCACTAAAATGGGTATTTAAAAAAATAGGGGTCAGAGGTCGTCAAGGTCCCCACATCTGTGGCTTTATATAGGTCTCACCTCAGAAAAGACTCAAAGTGTGTAGCGAGGCAAATCCTAATGTGTATTAGCAAGACAAAGGCCCATGGAGAGAAGGCAAAGGAATGAGCCTTAATATAGTTAAGATTTATTAGGTCCATGGAGCTAGCCCACACCTCCCATTTTCCATACCATTTCCCCACATCTGAAGGCTGAAGCTTTGTTTTGGGGGGGTATGAGATGGTCACTTAGAATTAACGAGTCACAAATCTCTAGCGGATAAAGGAAGTGCAGACAGGAGCAATACGTGGGGGAGAAAGTTCAAGATACACAGAAATGAGATAGATAGATAGATAGATAGATAGATAGATAGATAGATAGATAGATAGATAGATAGATAGATA
>JARQOD010000003.1:81523797-81605052 GCA_033576555.1 Oophaga sylvatica | reverse complement strand
ACTTCCATGGGCTCGGCTCTGAGTACCCCATTGCTCTGGTAAACCACAATTGTGGTGCGGGTCACAACATATAGCCCTGACAGTGAGCCAGAGGTGGCTGAGAAAAATGGGTCAGATAGTGATAGTGAATCATCTGATGACCATAAAGCAACCAAAGCAAATGAGGAAGGCATGGTAGCAGAGGAGGTTGAGAGTCCTGAGAAGAAAGCTGATGCTGACCTTACAGCCAGACAGAAGATGGCATCTGAAGATGTTTTACAGTTGGCCGGTTCCCTGGCGAAGACTAAGGTGAAAGGAGGAGAGCTGAGCTTTAAAGGCAGGACTCTGAAACTGAACACAGCACAAGTGGATGCTGTTGAAGATGAGAAGTTGTCGGTGTGTGGTGTGGATCTGCATCATGCCAAGGACTCTGAAGGTGATGCTGCAGAGGTGGAAAAAGCCATAGAAGTGGTAGACACCAAACCAGATGCCTCATCAGTAGCTGCAACTCGTGAAGCTCAGGCTGGAAGTTCGGCGCCCGGAGCCCCAGCAGTGTTCCGAGTGATACCAAGGATCTGGATAAGTCACAAGATGAGATTTTGAGACATCGGGCTGGCGTTGGTGAGCTCAAGCGCACTTTCAGGGAGGCTACATCGGAGCCACGTCCCAACAAATGGGAAAAGCGATGTGTCACTCCGTTGCCGCTACAGACACACGGGAGCCCAGATGGGATGCAGAACGTGGTGGAAGAAAAGAATCCGGCGGGTTCTGAGTATACAGATGCCGCTATCAAGGAGAACTTGAAAGCTGGAATGAATGGAGATGTTGGAGACCATGGTGATGTGACTGAAGAGGCAGAGTGTGGGACTGACGGTGGGCTTCTGGGCATGTTCTACCAGAAGAGCCTGTACAAGAAGAGGATGAATTATGTGTACCGAAAAAGAAAAACGATCAGCTTCCTCTACAGTGCCAATTGTGGAACAGTGTGGTTCAAAATGGTCAGAGACCATGGCAGAGGTGCTTAAGTTCTGTGAAATAGAATTTATGAACCAACTGATATTTAAGAAAGTAGATGTGCTAAAAAAGGTTCAGGGGGAATAGAGAAAGGTGAAAAAACCCCTATACCTCCTGTGACAGTTGGTGACACAGGGTCAGTGCCCCAAAAACAGGAGGTACGAGAGTTTCTGTGGAAGAATCAGCAGAGGTGTTCTGACGTGCCTGGTCGTACTTCTCTGGCCAGGCACTATATCGAAACTGAGCCCGGCCCTAAGGTCAAGATGAAACCGTGCAGGATACCCGAGGCCCGCAGAGAGCATAGGCCTGGGAGGGTACAGGGTAGTACGGATGCTTCAGATGAAGAGAAAGCTGATGTTGGCTATAACTCAGGTGAAGATACAAATGACAGTGGTGAAGATGAAGCTGATGAGGGCCATGACTGGTCCAGAGTTCACTGTCTCTGTTGGATTGTTAACCAGCCCTCCGGTCTGGATGACCAGCCCTCCGGTCTGGAGAAGAGGGGGGGGATATGTGAGACAGTGAGAGTATGTGTATTGAATGGGGTGTATATTTCACCTAGCTACTTTACTGACTGGTATAAGGGAGGTGTGTGGCTTTGTAGACCTAGTGGTAGAGAAAGGTCACTACACCTTACATTCAGTACACACTTGCAGCTCAGGCCTGAAATCACTCGGGTGTTAATTAGGAGACCAGAAGTAGGTGTGTTGGAACACAGTCAGAGAGCTAGTTTGGTCTGGACACAGGAGGGTGTCCCGGCACAGGAGACAGTCTCCAGGAGTGGGAGCTGGCTCAGTCTGGACACAGGAAGGTGTCCCGGCACAAGAAGCAGTCTCCAGAGTGTGAGCTATCTCAGTCTGGGTGCTCGATGTACCCCCGGACACAGGAGTAGTCTCAGTAAGAATCCGTGCGAATAGCGGCTGAATAGGAGTGGATCTCTCTCAAGTCTGGACATTGAAGGTGCCTTCAGACACAAGGAGGAGTATCTGTGAAACTCCATACTGGTAACATATATCATATGTGTTGTTTTGGGTCAGGCTGGTAGAGCCGGGACCCGGATAGACAGGGCAATCGATCTATGTGTAATTAGTGGCTAGACAAGCCCAGGTTTTCTGTTTATGCTTTATTTTTATCTGTTTGCTGTGGACTTTAATAAAGCTGGTTGCGGCCAGTTTTCATCAGAACTGCTGTCTGAATGAACTGTTTTCATGTCACTCTGTCTACCCAGACAGCGATCCTAGAGCTATATCCCCTGGAAATGTTACAGGACATAAAAAATGAGAATCAGTTCAAAGTCAGGCAACTAGATTATTTTCAAGGGAAGGAAGGCCTCTCATATGAGAGGTTGGAAAAGTTGAGTTTGTTTAGCTTAGAAAAAAGATGCCTCAGATGAGATCTCATTTACATGTATAAATATATGTGTGCTCAGTACATAGGACTGGTGCATGACTTATTCCTGCCAAGGACCATACTTAGGACTAGGGGGCACCCATTACGGGTGGAAAAAAGGCGATTCCGGCAGCTAAACAGGAAAGGGTTCTTTACAGTTAGAGCGGTCAGATTGTGGAATGCCCGATCGCAAGAATAAGTAATGGCCGACACTATGACAGCTTATAAAAAAGGGCTGGATGATTTCCTTAGTACACATAACATTGTGGGTTATAGTTAAAGTGAACCTGTCAGCAGGATTGTGCTGAGTATCCTACAGACAGTGTCAGGTCGGCGCCATTATACTGATTAAAATGATACCTTGGTTGCTGAAATCCGTCTTGTGGTTGCTGTTTAATCTTTATTTTCAGGTTTTAGTTAATGAGATTCTCGTGCTCCGGGGCAGCCTGTGGGCAGGGCTTTATGTGGGGCGCTTTTTAGCTATTCATCATTATGGCTTATGACAGGTCACTGATCCTTCAGTGACCTATCCCCTATTTTACATGCTGCATAGAATATAGTTTTAAAAAAAAAAAATTAACACCAGGCAGGCGCCTGCGCTGTAGCATGATACGATGGATAATATGCATGCATTTATTTGATTTTGTCATATAATTTTGCAGCATGTCTGACCCCGGCCTTACTGATCGTGGGCATGCAGCCCAATAGCAACAAAATATGTGAGGCAGTGACTTGAGCATGATCGAGTAACGAGCATACCCGATCAAGTATCGAGCAGTGGAAAGCACGCTCGCTCATCACTAGTTATAAAATGTCCTATAAATGCCTGCTCTGTTCCTCATCTAAGGATCTAGGATTTTAGTTGCAATGAATCGGTGCTGCACTTTATGTACATGCTCAGTAGTAAAGCTCATCCTCTATAAATCAGAGGAAAATGGGCATTTGGGCTCATACTCACTGGCGCCGAAAACGGATGATATTCAGGCGAAAAAAAATCGGATTCAAATCTGACCAATGTTATTCAATAGGTGAGTTCTCATTTGCGATTTTTTTCTCATCAGAAATTGTGTGAGAAAAAAATCGCAGCATGCTGCGATTTGATGCGATTTTGGCATGATAATCGCTAATGCAAGTCAATGGGTGCGAGAAATCATCGCACAGCACTCGCACCATGCAAGTGCTGTCCGATTTATACGCACCAGTCTCCTTTGAAAAGCCGGCAATTCATCCCCGGCTACTGTAAAATCACACTGACAGCTCACAAAACACTAGATACATACACATAGAATACATATATATATATATATATATATATATACATGTCATTGTGACACATACATATATATATAGTTCATACACTTCTACATACTGTAATAGCCGCTAATTCAATTGCCGGCTTCTGTGAAATCACAGAAGCCGACATGAAATGATACATTGTTTACACACAGATAACCATGTCATTTCATGTATTTTGATATATGGTTTTAACTTACAATTACATAAGTGTATGTGTGCAAAATTTCAGACATGTAGGGGTTAATTAAAGGTGTAAATTCGTTGAAAAAAAATGCGTGGGCTCCCGCTGTATTTTCTCCACCAGCCAGACAAAGCAAGCGAGTGGGGGCAGATAATAATAGCCCAGAGAGGGACCATTATTTTTGGCCCTCCCCGGCTACTAACATCTGCCCCCAGACACCCCAGAAAAGGCAAATCTCTAATTAGATTAGCCCTTTCTGACACTTTGCCCGTCTATTCCCATTGCCCTGTAGCGGTGGCGAATGGGTTAATAAGGGGTTAAAGCCACCTTGCAATTGAAAGGTGACAATAAGCCAGGTTAATAATTGAGAGCTGTCAATTAGACAACTATCAATTATTAATCCTATTGTATGAAAGAAAAATCAAACACACACACTTTAATAAAAAAAAAGTTTAATGAAATAATCAAACAGTTTTTGACCATATTTTATTTTCCTGCTAAAACCATTTCCTGTAATAAAAATAAAATAAAAAAGCAAAATTATTCTTACCAATCCGATGCACAGTCAGGTCCCACGCTGTAATCCATCAGAAAGGGTTAACAGGTTACAGCTAGCAGGGAGCTAATGCTGCTTACTGAGCTGTTACCCCCTGAATGAATAACTTCCTCTCCCAGCGAAAGGAGAGGAAGTGATTAATGAATGAAGCTTAATTGATTTATTGCCACTTTCACTTCAGGTCAGTCACCCTGACCTGACCTAAAGTGAAAGTGGGACGCAATCAATTAAGCTTCCCACAGTAATCACATCCTCTCCTGTCGCCGGGAGAGGAAGTCATTCTTTCAGGAGCTTTCAGCTGAGCAAGCAGGATTACTTGCGCTGCTCGGTTGAAAGCTAGTTAACCCTTTGTGAAGGATTACTGCGTGGGACGTGACAGATCGCCGGATAGGTAAAAATAATGTTGTTTTATTATTTTTTCTTTATTATAGGAGATCAAGGGCTTCGCAGGGATTAAGAGTTAAATAAAAGATGGTCAAAAAAATGTGTTTTTATTTCATTAAAATTATTTTTTCTTAAAGTGTGTGTGGTTTTTTTTTATTTACTTCAATAGGATTAATAATTGATAGTTGTCTAATTGACAGCTCTCAATTATTAACCTGGCTTAAAGTCACCTTTCAATTGCAAGGTGGCTTTAACCCCTTATTAACCCATTTGCCACCGCTACAGGGCAATGGGAATAGACGGGCAAAGCGCCAGAAAGGGCTAATCTAATTAGAGATTTGCCTTTTCTGGGGTGTCTGGGGGCAGATGTTAGTAGCCAGGGGGGGCACAAAAAAATGTACCCTCCCTAGGCTATTATTATCTGCCTCCACTCGCTTGCTTTGTCTGCCTGGTGGAGAAAATACAGCGGGAGCCCACGCATTTTTTTTCAACGAATTTACACCTTTAATTAACCCCTACATGTCTGAAATTTTGCACACATATACTTATGTAATTGTAAGTTAAAACCATATATCAAAATACATGAAATGACATGGTTAACTGTGTGTAAACAATGTATCATTTCATGTCAGCTTCTGTGATTTCACAAAAGCCGGCAATTGAATTAGCAGCTATTACAGTATGTAGAAGTGTATGAACTATAAATATATGTATATATATATATGTCACAATTACATATATATATATATATATATATATATATATATGTATTCTATGTGTGTATATGTATTGTTTCTATACTTTATTAAAGCTGTCAGTGTGATTTTACAGTATAGCCGGGATGAATGAATTAGCGGCTATTATACTATGTAGAAGTGTATGACCTATATATATATATATTATATATATATATATATATATATATATATATATATATATAATTATTTGCTTTTTGTGTACATTTTTTTTTACAATGTGATTTTTACATGACTTTTTACATAGAGATAACTGCTCTATGTAAAACTTCATGTTAAAATCGCATTGCATACAGATGGAAAACTGATGGAAAACTGATGGAAAACGCATGGTACGATTTAAAATCGCATGCAAATAGCATGCCTTTTTACAACAATTGTACCGTTTTTTCCCTGCAGAAAACGGACCGATTTTTTTCCAGCCAGTGAGTATGAGCCCTTTGGAAGGAAATCCTGCAGCCCTGCACTCATCTCAGAACTGCTAGAGTGAACAGGATATACAGTAGCTTGGATTATCATCATGGTGACAAAAATCCTGATATTACCATTTTATTACAGTAGATGTATCATTTAAACATGAGCCATGTATGAGGGAGTAGGAGTCAGGGAAATTGAGGAGTCAGTCAGAGGTCTGGCTTACCGACAGCCCTGCTGCTAGCAAGAAGCCCAGTTTTTTCTTTTTACAAACACTGCTCTACTATATGGAACAAGATATGCCTGCTCCATTAGACAACCGCAGCTCTGCTACATCTGTAATACAAGCATGGGTCTAATCCGTGGGGTAATTACCAGCCCTGTCATCTGATCAATGATACGAAGAAAAGGTCTAAATATAGGAGGGAGTTTACATATATACAAGGTGTACACAAATTTTAGATGTATGTATAAATGCCACATTCAATCGATATTACAAACTATAAGAGATTGAGCCCCATCACTGGACACAGTATGGGACTGATTCATTAAAACTGTCACTGACAGGTGTAATGTAGGGGGCAAGTAACAGCTTTATTAGCACTGCAGATGAGAGGTGTAGTTGTAAGGGCTGGCCAGGGCTGTAGTCGTGACCACGGACACTAAGATGTCGGTGTCCTGGCCGTCCCCTACAGAAACATAAAGTCCATTGCTGTGCTTACCTGTATCTCCAGGTTCAGGTCCCTCTGGGCACTTCTCAGACAATGAAGATTCCTTCCCACAGCGACCCCCTTCAAATGAGACACAGTCCATTGCAACTGGAACGGTTTCTTTACTATAAACTTTGCACAGCATATCTGTAAGGAAAAGGTTGTCGCCATTTTGTATAGGGCCTGTACCAGCCTCCATTTTGTCAGTTCACACAGCCACAGACTTTTAGCCAGCTTTGATGTCCACTATGAATCAATAGGCCTTTACATGCTAATTGGTTTAGGCCAGGGTCTGAATAAGATGGCCAGTCGTATGGTAAATAGCTCAAGCTCAAGCCATTGTTTCCTGCTCCATATGAATTGCAGGCCAGTTAATATGCGTGCTTCAAAGCAAATGGGGAAGGGCCTAGCAGGTTTAAAAGCTGTAGCCAGGAAGAGGCTGGTCTCTCATTCCATTTTCACACACAGAAGCACCAGGGACAGACTTGCCAAATGGAGCTGCAGCACATGCATTGGGGGCTGTCCAGCAACTGAAGACTTTCACCTGGGGAACGCAGAGCTCCATGCCTCCCCATGACCATACAACCCGGTAATATTGATCTATAGCTTATACCTTTAAGCCTTGTAATTATTGTACATTATTGTTGTATTCTTACTCTGACTGCAAATCCATTGTAATTACGTGGTATAGCTTTACTGTATATTTCTGTAATTATCTAGTGTGCCCTTAAGGCAAATTAAACCATAAAATTAATCTTGGGCTGATGCTTTTACTCTGATCACGAATCTTAGAATACCCAGTGGGTAACAGGACACCTTCCCGGCGGCCATTTGCTCTAGGTGCAGTTCTCTTACTGACCTGAGAGACAAAGGGGGGCGCCGGAGAGCTGTACCTGTGGAGTTACGTCCCATTGGTGACGTGGGAGGAAAGGGATCGTCCGTCCCATTTGGTAGCGGCGGTGGTATCAGAAGCTGTGATACCCGGGCTACCGGGTGGCGGCCGGCTTAGTTCCTCACAAATTGGTGGCAGCAGTGGGATCAGAGTAATAGTGTGCGTGGGACCCCTACTCCCAGACACTAGAGACTACCGGCGGTACTTTCACTGCTGGGGTCTTAAGGTCAGCCCAGCACTAGACGGTCAGAGTGTAAATATAACAAGTTGTGTGCAAGGTCAGGGTTGCAGCTGTTTCAGTAACCAAAGGTTCCCAAGATGGCGGAAGGCACCAGGAGTAGGGCAAATGGGGAGGCCAATGCCGTGGCCTATGAGGGGTTCGATACCGATGAGGGGGAGCTCAGCCAGGGCTCCCCAAGGAGCCCGACCCCCGTGCTCAGTCTCACAGTGGACTGTCCACCACCTGCCCGTCCCAGCCTGACCAGATCGGAGGCCCTCTTTCAAGCGGCTATGGCACAGCTCGAGGCTGGTAATGACACCGCCTATGACAGACTCCTGGTGGCGGCAGAGAAAGCAGCAGAGCGTGAGCGAGCAGAACGCCGTGAAGCTGCGGAGCGTGAGCAAGCAGCGGCAGAGAGAGCAGCGGAGCGGGAGCATACAGAACGCCGTGAAGCTGCGGAGCACCGGCACCGACTGGAGATGGCTCAGCACGGGCCCCCACTGGACGCACCAGGCCCACTGGAGACAAGGGCTTCCAAGGTCCGGGCGGAGGACTTTCCCTTACTTGAAAAGGATGGAGACCTGGATTCCTTTCTGCTTGCTTTTGAGAGGACATGCCTCCAACATCATCTGGCCCTGGATCAGTGGGCAAGGTACCTGACCCCCCGTTTGAGGGGTAAGTCCCTGGAAGTTTTGGGGGACTTACCTGCCGGGGAGGAGCAGGACTACAACAGCATCAAGCGGGCCCTGATCCAGCACTACAACCTCACCCCGGAGTC
Source organism: Oophaga sylvatica (assembly GCA_033576555.1). Lineage (NCBI taxonomy): Eukaryota > Metazoa > Chordata > Amphibia > Anura > Dendrobatidae > Oophaga > Oophaga sylvatica. The sequence goes on along the minus strand of JARQOD010000003.1, from coordinate 81,596,484 downwards.
GTACCGCAGGATGTTCAGGAGCCTGCAGCGGGGTTCAAAGGACACCTGGACCGACCACATGCGGGCCCTGTTGAGAGCTGCGGAGCACTGGACCTCGGGTCTAGAGCTCACTACCCGTCAGGAGGTCCAGGAACTGTTTGTCGTGGAGCAATTCTTGTGGAACTGCCCAGAGGACCTCCAGCAGTTCCTCCGTGACCGGAAACCAAAGGGGGCTTCTGCTACAGCCGCCCTGGCAGACGAGTATGCCAACAACAGGGCGCCGGAGCCAAAGAAGCCTGCCAGCAGCACCTGGAGAGGGGGTAAGCCCAATCCTGCCCCAGCCCCATATCCAGCCCCCAGAGTGCAAGGGGTGTACCCCCCTGCTGCCCTCTCCAGGCCAGGAACAGAACCCAGACGTTGCCATAATTGCAATCAGCCAGGACACTTTAAGGCTACATGTCCCCAGCGCCAGAAGGCCCCATCCCTGTCCAGAAACCGTCCACTGTTTTGTGTGTGGGAGGGGGTGGTGGGAGGTCCCTAGACAATTACCAACCCGTCACCATCGGCCGCTCAGCGGTCATGGGACTGCGGGACACAGGCCTGAATCGAACCCTGGTACGCCCTGAGGTGGTGTCCCCTCAAGACTTGGTACCTGGGAAAACCCTTTCTGTCTCCGGAATTGGAGGCGTTGAACCGGCGCTGCCCGTTGCCAAGGTGTATTTGGATTGGGGTGCCGGGAGGGGGATGCGGGAGGTGGGAGTAACGCCGAATATTCCTGCAAATGTGTTGCTTGGGACCGATTTGGGGCGGCTAGTGTCCCAGTATGTGGCCACTGAACCCCCAAGTCCGGCTCCCCAAGAATGTCATGACTCTACTGTGAATGCTAATGTTAATGTATTGAATGTGCCTCCAACAGTGGAGGAGGGAGTGAAACCTGATGGTAAGCCCTGCACTGACACTACACACACAGGGCTCACAGTGAGGACAGGTGAGGAGGCTGTATGGGAGAGCTCAGAGGTGGAGGGAGGGGCTGCTATGGGCAGTGTAGGGCCCCTAAGTGAATCCAGCCTGCTGAGTCTAGGGCCCCTGCAGGAAGAGGAACAGGCCATGGGGGGAGGGGGCGTCCCGGGAGAGGAGCCACCAGGTAGGACCCCAGGTCAAGAGTTCCCCACATCCGGGATGTCAGGAAGTCAGGGAAGTCTGCCTGACCCGGCGACTTGATCAGAGGAGGAGGGAAATCAGGCGCTACCCGTGGTCTCAGCGGTCGTGGCCGCTGTTACCAGGAGTGGGAGCGCTGAAGCCCAAGGAGCCTCGCGGAGGTCCGACGGTTTCCACCTCTCTGACCATGTGGCTGCCGAGTCAGACAGTAGCCAGGAGACAGATCCTGGGGAACTGACAGAGGACAGGGCAGTTTCATCAATTCTTGCCATATCTAGTCAGGGATTTCAGGCAGCGTTGGAAGCTGACCCTAGCCTGAAGACTCTCAAGGAACAGGCGGCACAGCCTCCCCTGGAGTCCGACCGCGAGCGAGTGGTCTGGGACCAGGGACGGCTGTACCGGGTAACGGTCCAGCAGGGTTCACCGGAGGCGTGGCCCAGGGACCGACAGTTAGTGGTGCATCATCCGTTCAGGGCGGAATTGTTGCGGATCGCACACGAGATTCCAATGGCCGGACACTTAGGGATCACTAAAACCAGGGCCAGGCTAGCTCAGCATTTCTACTGGCCTGGAATGAGGACCGAGGTGATAGCCTACTGCCGTTCGTGTGACACCTGTCAGACGGTGGGGAAGGCGGGGCCGTGCCCCAAAGCCCCACTGGTAACTCTGCCCATCATCGAAGAGCCTTTCTCGAGGGTGGCTGTGGATCTCATTGGACCTCTGTCCACTCCCAGCCGCTCCGGGAAATGCTTCATACTAACAGTAGTGGACTATGCCACCCGGTACCCGGAGGCGGTAGCTTTGTCGTCCATTCGGGCCGACAAAGTGGCCACTGCCTTACTGGAGATTTTCTCCAGAGTGGGGTTTCCCAAGGAAATGCTCACCGACCGAGGGACCCAGTTCATGTCGCAGCTGATGGAGTCTCTCTGTAAGCAGGTACAGGTGCAACATCTGGTGGCCAGCCCGTATCACCCACAGACCAATGGCTTGTGTGAGCGGTTCAATGGCACCTTAAAGCAGATGCTGAAGATGTTGGTCGACTCCCACGGGAGAGACTGGGAGCGGTATCTCCCACACCTGCTGTTTGCCTACCGGGAGGTTCCACAGGCCTCAACGGGGTTCTCCCCCTTTGAGCTCCTGTACGGGCGACGTGTACGGGGGCCCCTTGCTCTGGTGAAGGAAGCATGGGAAGGGGATTTAGCCACCCCTGGAGTGTCGGTCATTGAGTATGTCGTGCGCTTCCGGGACCGAATGATGGCCTTGATGCGGCTGGTGCATGACAATATGGCCCAAGCTCAGGCTGACCAGAAGCGATGGTACGACCAGAATGCTTGTGAGCGGACCTACCAGGTGGGTCAAAAGGTGTGGGTACTGGTCCCCGTACCACAAAACAAGCTTCAGGCGGCCTGGGAGGGTCCATACCTCGTGCACGAGCAGCTCAACGCCGTCACCTACCTGGTCACCCTGGACCACGCCCGTGGAAGGAGGAAGGCCTTCCATGTGAACATGATGAAGGCCCATCATGAGTGGGAGGCTTATGCTCACCCAGTGTGCAACCTTCCAGAGGAAGGAGAGGCAGAAACCCACCTCGATCTGCTCACCCAAGCCAAGGCGGGTGGATCCATCGAGGATGTGGGGGTTGGCCACCAGCTCTCGGAGGACCAACGTTCCCAGCTGCCTGCCCGGAAGGACTGAGGCAGCAGTTCATGACGTGGACACTGGTAACCACCCCCCAATCCGGCGTTCAGCATATCGGGTCTCTCTTGAGGTGCAGTAGCAGATGCGCCAAGAGATAGACGAGATGCTGAGGCTGGGGGTGATCCAAGCGTCCAACAGCGCGTGGGCTTCGCCTGTAGTCCTCGTCCCTAAAAAGGACCGAACTACGCGGTTCTGCGTGGACTACAGGGGGCTCAACGCTGTGTCGGTCACCGATGCGTACCCAATGCCGCGCATCGATGACCTGCTCGACCAGCTGGCCGGGGCCAAGTACCTGACCATCATGGATCTGAGCAGGGGGTATTGGCAGATTCCCCTGACCCCTAGGGCACGGGAACGCTCTGCCTTTATCACCCCATTCGGACTGTACGAGTCCACGGTGATGCCCTTCGGCATGAAGAATGCCCCTGCCACTTTTCAGCGGATGGTCAACACGCTGCTCGAGGGACTGGAAGGGTATGCGACCGCGTACCTGGATGACATTGCCATCTTCAGTCCCACCTGGGAGGATCACCTAGAGCACCTGGCGCAGGTGCTCGGGCGGATCCAGCGAGCAGGCTTGACCATTAAGCCGGAAAAATGCCAGCTGGGTATGAGTGAGGTCCACTACCTGGGACACCGGGTAGGTGGGGGAGCTCTGAAGCCAGAGCCCGGGAAGGTGGATGCCATCGCATCCTGGCCCACCCCCAGGACCAAGAAGCAGGTGATGTCCTTTTTGGGTACTGCTGGGTACTATAGGAGGTTTGTTCCACACTATAGTGCCCTGGCCAAGCCCCTGATGGACCTCACCAAAAAAAGGCTGCCCGTCGCAGTCGACTGGACAGTCGCCTGCGAGACAGCTTTCCAGGCGCTCAAGACCGCCCTTTCTAGTTCTCCTGTACTACAGGCAGCCGATTTCACGCGGCCATTCTTAGTGCAGACCGACGCCAGCGACTTCGGCCTCGGTGCTGTGCTCAGCCAGGTTGACACTACGGGCCATGAACACCCCATTTTGTACCTGAGCAGGAAGCTCCTGCCGAGGGAAGTGGCCTATTCCACGATGGAGAAGGAATGTCTGGCAATTGTGTGGGCCCTGCAGCGTCTGCAGCCATACTTGTACGGACGCCAATTCACCGTGGAAACAGACCACAACCCCCTCAGCTGGTTACACACGGTCTCTGGACGAATGGGAGGTTGCTACGCTGGAGCCTCGCTCTCCAGCAGTACCATTTCACCATTCGCCACAAAAAAGGCAGTGACCATGGTAACACTGATGGGTTGTCCCGGCAAGGAGAGGGTGCGGTAGGGCGCACGGGGGAACACAGGAATGTGATACCCCCTAGCGCCCTCAAAAGCAGGGAGGTGTAAGGAAAAGGTTGTCGCCATTTTGTATAGGGCCTGTACCAGCCTCCATTTTGTCAGTTCACACAGCCACAGACTTTTAGCTACACAGGGCCTATTAGCATATTCAGTACGGCCAGCTTTGATGTCCACTATGAATCAATAGGCCTTTACATGCTAATTGGTTTAGGCCAGGGTCTGAATAAGATGGCCAGTCGTATGGTAAATAGCTCAAGCTCAAGCCATTGTTTCCTGCTCCATATGAATTGCAGGCCAGTTAATATGCGTGCTTCAAAGCAAATGGGGAAGGGCCTAGCAGGTTTAAAAGCTGTAGCCAGGAAGAGGCTGGTCTCTCATTCCATTTTCACACACAGAAGCACCAGGGACAGACTTGCCAAATGGAGCTGCAGCACATGCATTGGGGGCTGTCCAGCAACTGAAGACTTTCACCTGGGGAACGCAGAGCTCCATGCCTCCCCATGACCATACAACCCGGTAATATTGATCTATAGCTTATACCTTTAAGCCTTGTACATTATTGTTGTATTCTTACTCTGACTGCAAATCCATTGTAATTACGTGGTATAGCTTTACTGTATATTTCTGTAATTATCTAGTGTGCCTTTAAGGCAAATTAAACCATAAAATTAATCTTGGACTGATGCTTTTACTCTGATCACGAATCTTAGAATACCCAGTGGGTAACAGGACACCTTCCCCGGCGGCCATTTGCTCTAGGTGCAGTTCTCTTACTGACCTGAGAGACAAAGGGGGCGCCGGAGAGCTGTACCTGTGGAGTTACGTCCCATTGGTGACGTGGGAGGAAAGGGATCGTCCGTCCCATTTGGTAGCGGCGGTGGTATCAGAAGCTGTGATACCCGGGCTACCGGGTGGCGGCCGGCTTAGTTCCTCACAATATCCACAGTTGTTACATTTCGGGTTACATATTCTTCCATACGGGATTCCTCAACTTTCCCTGCACTGCTGATGCTTCCTTGCAGTACGTGCCTGGACCAGACCGTCTTACACTGCTTCCCAGCTTCCTCCCAGCTCAACCTCGCCACAATGACAATTTCCTCTGCCTGCTTCGCCCCAGGATAGAGATCATCAGTCACTAAGTTAGGCTGCCTCTGGCAAAGCATCCGACCCGTCTGTACTGTTCCCTGTGAAGCTTCAGTACTCCCTTTTTTCTCACTCACTGAATCTGAACGTTCCTCGGTCCGTCCAACTCCAGACTTCCGGGCGTCCGCCAAGGCCATCATTTGCCACAACTTCTGCATTCTTATGTCCCACTGTCCTTCCATTATTTAACTGTGGATACCTGGGACTAACATTTTCTGAACGTTACGAGGCTGTCGAGCCGTCCTGGGCCTAGAGCCCGTGTGGACACTATGGGCACCCTGGCCCCATCTGAACTAAGTTCCTTTAGACCTACTGCTTACCACCCGGCAGCCCTTCCTATTATGTTAACCCTACACTAAACCTATCTCTGACTACAACTAGTGTGTACCAGGATGCCCCCCATCAAGTGGCCATTCCCACGTATTACACTTTCCCTATACTATACAGGAAAACATAGTAAACATTATCACATCATATACAATCAAACATGGAAACAAAACGATGGTAATACCCAGAAGGGGTAGCAGTACCATATCATACATGAGGTAGTAAATGTAACATGCATTACATTTTGCATACACATTACTTATTTTCAGTTCAGACTAGTTTTCTATGTGTAATGTAACATGTAGCAATACCAGTAAGCAAAAAGGCATAAATACAACAATGAACATTATGAACTTAACCACTTTACACTAGATCGCTGCTCTGTCACTTCTAGTGATGGGATTAATGACAGAGGTCATTGTGGGGGCAGATACTAACAGCCAAGGAGTGTGCAGTGGGAGGGCAGAGGATGGGGCTGGGGAAGATACTAAGCCATGAAGTGCATAGTGGGAGGGCAGAGGCCAGGATAGGGGCAGATACTAACAGCCCATGAGTATATAGTGGGAGGAGCTGAAGCAGATACTAACAGCCAATGTAGAGGGCGGAGCTTGACACTCTTGCCGGGGATGGGGCTAGCTCTGGCTGTGAGCTTAGAAAAAAGTCCAAGAAGCTTTGGTCTGGAGAGCAGTATATAAACAAATTCAGGAGAAACTAAAGGTAGAAACCAAAACCAAAATGTATTTGAGTGTTATATATTACAATCAGGGCCGCCATCAGGGCATTACTGCCCTTACTGCTGTATGGGGCTCTGTCAGCAGCAGTATAGAGGGGGCCAGCCTCTGCCTCTTATGTTTCTGCCTACCGGGCCCCATCATGCACTAAAGTGCTGTGTGCTACAGAGCTCCTGTGTATAATGTCATTGGTGAACATTGTATTACCTGAACACTGGCACTATATACAGAGCTCCTGTTTATGTCACTGGTGATCACTGTATTATCTGTACACTGACACTATATACAGAGCTCCTGTGTATAATGTCACCAGTGATCACTGTATTACTTATACAATGGCACTGTATACAGATCTCCTGTGTATAATGTCACTGGTGATCACTGTATACTGTATTACCTGTACACTGACAGTAAATATAGAGCTCCTTTGTATAATGGCCCTTAATATTGTTGTTTTTTTATTATTGATCAGTATTGTAGTATTCGGTCACTATGCTGTGGTAATATGTGGTCTGGTCATATTGTGGCAGTATTTGTTCCTTGTATGTGGTATTATTTGGTCACTTTGTGGTGGTAATATGTGATCTGGGCATGGTGTTGCTGTATTTCTCCCTTGTATGTGGTAATATTCGGTCACTATGTGGTGGTAAATTAATATGTGGTTTGGTCATGGCGTGACGCTATCTGTCCCTCATATGCAGTATTAACGGTCTGTTTAAAAAAATGGTATGTGACTCATTCACTTAGAATAAGAAAAATACATAAAAATGTACCTAAAAAGAGTATTGGATATTTTAAGAATTTTTTAATAGGTTAGAGTAGACTAGGGCCTGGCCAAAAGAGTCTGCCTTGTGGCGGTGGCTTAAAAAAATCTTTTGACCAGTACAAAAGCTGCTGGTATGTATGTGATATGGTGTTTGATGGGAACTGTTAATATCTGATTAATGAGAACGTGGTGCTGAAGTGGAGTTTTTCCAAGAGTGGGCAGTGAAACTGTGGAAGGTTTCAAGGGGTGGAGGCAAAGCTGGGGTGGAGCCTGGGTGGAGTCTCAAGGTGGCCCGACAGAGGCTGTCCAAAGAAAAAAAAGAAATAAATTGCTGCATGCTCGGGTTTGATCCATTATTCAAATAGTCCATGCAGGTCAATGAGTGGAAAAAATTAGACTGAACTCAGATGACATGTGAATAGTCAGTTTTCCAAGTACTGACTGAATGGAGAAGATAGAGAATTTTTTTCCTTCATCTTCTCATCCGAAAGAATTGGATCACACACTGATCGGAGTTTAATCAAAGTGTTATTTGCATAATCGGACCGATTCTCTCTGATGAGACTATACACAGTCGTCTGCACCTGCCCTAACAAAGTATCTTCCATGATAGGGCTTAGGTACACCATGAATCAGCATACACAAAGGATTTGATACAGTGGCAATAGGCAGGATCACACCAAAAGGCTGAGATACACCAGTTTAGTAGGAAAGGATATAAAAGCTCATTATACAGTATCACACTTACACAATTAGATACACCAACTCAATAAGCAGTAACACACTAATAGGCTTGGATACACTAGCTCAGTAGGCAATATCAAACTTAAAGGCTTAGACACACAGGTGTAGTAGGCAGTATCACATGGATAGGCTTGGATACACCAGCTCAATAGCAAGTATCATACTGAGAGGCTTAGATACACTGGCTAACTGGACCATATCACGCTAGAATCAAGCATAACAAATATAAACTTAATCTGATAATAAAAAAAGGACTTATTAGGAAGTGTCACTTGTCCTGTGGATAAAGGAAGGCATTAGAGATTCACTCTCACTATCCCTTTAAAGTGAGGCTGTGATGCATGAAATTCAAAGAAGCAGCTCGCAATCAACAATGACCCAGCTGTCAAAACCCTGGATACTGCTCGATTACAGGTAGAGTGAGGACATGTCACAACAACCAATTAATACTCCGTACCCCTGCTGTTCTGTGGACATGGACCCAGCAAAGATGAGAGGTCTGCTTATACAAAGTATGAGAATCAACCAATAACAAAAGGATAAAGTTCAGTGCATGAAGATCTTCATACGTGGTGAAAATACAAGAGGCACTACTGACCTAAGAAACCTTATTCACCTGGCCCACTCACAACCAAGCCGACTATGGCAGGCTAATCCTACACATTAGATCAGGAGGGTTAGACAAAACACTGAAGACATTAGGGACACTCCACCCCCCCTCGGGACAGTCTGATTCTTTTTTAATTTGTCCATTTATTTTCACACAGCTTGGCATCATTTGATGCAACAAATAAAAATATCTGCAATTAACTTTAAATAAATATGTTTTACCCCCCCTCAAAAAATGGCTGCAAATTCTGGTCACAAGGTTTTCCCTTTTCTGTAACTTACCGCACTCTCCAGTGCCTGTTGTTAGGTGTAATCCATCTCTAGCAGCAGAGACATGGAGAAAAATTACAGGAAATGGGGCGGGTCTTTATCGCGCTACATGAAGAGAGGGCTGGTGTTTGTCTCTCTACAGGAAGTGGGGTGAGTCTTTCATGCTCTAAAGAAAGTGGGGGACAGGTATGCGTCTTTATAAAGTAAGCCGGGGAGGATCTTTGTCTCTCTAAAGTAAGCGGGGGCGGATCTTTTTCTCTATACAGGAAGTGGAGGAAGATCTTTATCTTTATACAGCTAGTGGGAGTGGGTCTTTATTCACATAGGAGCCATTTTTTGACTGTCCAGGAGGTAGATATGGGTCTTGCTCTTTCTATAACAAAGGGTGGGTCTTAATCTTTTCATAAGTGTAAGCAGGTCTCTGTCCCTCTACATAAAGTGGGGGGTGGGGCTTTGTTTCCATAGAAAAAAAATCACAGTGTGTCTTTGTCTCTCTACACGAAGTGTGGTGTCTCTCATTTGCTGCTCTCCTGCCTTTCAACTTACGTACTGGCATAACAGACAGTTGGGTTTTCAATCCAGAGCACTCAAGTCATTAGATCATGACAAATAAGAGAAACGAAGTTCCAGTACAAATAGTGCTGGCAGGATGCAGATGATGATAAACTGCCCTTTCAGAGTGGCATGAGAATCGGAACAGTTCCAATACATATTAGTCTGATATGTACACCAAAAACCCTGTAATAGGGAGATGACGGCAGCAAAACTATTTTGCTCTTACAGGCTTAACCTGAGATAAGTGCGCTTCAAGAGGTCAGGCAGTGAAACATCAATGTACCTTCACACTGAACAATTTTAAAAGAGAAGCAAATAACACTGACTACCCGACTCCTGAAACTAATCTAGTAAAGCAGATCACCCTGTTTATGAACTGTCGCTGCCCGCCGTAACATGGTTAAATCCATTTCTCGTAGAATTAATAGATAAATGCATAATGCCCACGTCCTAAGCGCTTGGTGTCTTGTTTGAGCAAACACTCCTAATGTTCTGCAAGTTAAATTATCCAAGGAGAAGCCTTGGGAGGACGTATGATTAAACGCAGCTGCATATTTTTCACTGAATGTTTTATTTATCAGATGAATGTGTCGCTCAGTTTTGGTTCTAAATTAAGAAGGGAACGAGGCAATTCTTCAAGGCAACGGGTGCGGTAACCCCTCATCTGCTCGGGGAGCAATCGAACCTCCAGAGCCGATGGGAGTGGATCGAGACCATTGCCGGGAGCTGCGGGGTTAATCCAACCTGCTGTGTATTTTTTGCGGCAGAACCTAATGGGATGGAATAAATTGAAAGAGCACATCAATTGTGCTGTCTAATGATCTGTAATTGACAACGAAATGCAAATGGCGAGGGGGAAGAAAAAAATGTGTTTTTGTCACGGCTGGTATACCAGACAATTGAATATTTTGGGGGTAAAATAATAAATTTATAAATGTATGTATGCACAAGCATACCCTTTACATAAATACATATATTATTGATTGTATATATGTGCAGTCGCCAAGGCAAACCTATGACTAAAAATAAAGCCAGCGTCAAGGGGGAAAAAAAAGTTAGTTGTGCGATCATGGCGGTGGCCCAAGCGGGACCTGAAGTTAATAGGGTTTGTCACAATAAAATAATCACATGAAATAAAGAGCCGGAGAAGACATTATGCTAATGACGGTGGTTATTCCTGAGGTGCCGAGTCCTTGAAAAAGCATAAAGACGGCTTTTTAATCACGGCATGAACTCTTTGAGGAAGGCCACACTCAATGCCGAGCCTGATGTGTGGGAATGTTAATGCAGAATTAGCGACTTATTATACGTCCATAATACAGATCTGCAATACGGATGTATAATGTGTCGGTACTACAGCAGTATTTTATCCGTTTTTAAGGTCGTATTTGCACTGACTGCTATTTTTTTATATTGGGTAAACAAGTATCTGTTATTGCCAAAAAGGAATAATGAATGCAAATATGGATCAATTAAAATAGCAAATTGTGTGTTTTCCAAGAACGAATGTGAAAAAGACGGATTTTGGTAAGAACTTACCTGTAAAATCCTTTTCAGCGAAGGAAGGAAAGGAGACACACTAGTAATGACTAGTGGGTAGGCGGAGCCCAGATAGGATTGACACCTCAGATTAAAAAGAGTGTTGACCGGCCCCTCCAGCTCGGGCTCCTCCTACTCCTGCTTCTTCAGTCGTACAAAAGCTTAGGGAAGAGCAAATATCACCAGCGGAGCAACATAACCCCTTCTGAAGGACTTCAGAGAAAAAGCAAGAATACAGGTTATGCATGCATGTAGGCAAAAAAACACAAAGTTCCAGGTACTACTCACTGGACCTGACCACCGCGATGAGCTGGCAATGCTGGAAAGGAGCCGTAGCGCGTCAACCTCAGTCCAGATAATCGCTATCAGAAGAGGGTCACGCCGCATCTGAAAACACATCAACACACTTCTGCCATGGGCGGGTGTTGTGTCTCCTTTCCTTCCTTCGCTGAAAAGGATTTTACAGGTAAGTTCTTACCAAAATCCATCTTTCAGCAGCAGAATGGAAGGAAAGGAGACACACTAGTAATGACTAGTGGGACGTCCCAAAGCAGTCCAAAAATTAAGGGTGGGAATATAACCAAGAAAAAACAGGCAGAATCCCAACAACCTTGGTAAATGCGCAACAGGCGCCAAATACAAGTTAACTAGAACTTTACACTACAGCCGCCTGTAGGACCCTGCGTCCTAAGGCCGCATCAGCGGAAGCACTGACGTCCACCTTATAAAACTTTGTAAACGTGTGGACGGAGCGCCAAGTCGCCGCTCGGCAGAGCGGAGCTGCCGAAGCCCCTTGATGAAAGGCCCACGATGAGACCACAGCCCTCGTGGAATGAGCACGAATCTTAATCGGGCAAGGTTCGCCTTTAAGTCGGTAAGCCTCCAAAATGGCTGACCGAATCCAACGAGCTATAGAGTCCTTGGAAGCTCGTTGACCACGTCGACGACCTGCTGGAATCACAAACAAGGAGTCTGACTTCCTAAAACCTTGAGTAACAGACAAATAGAACTTCAAGGCCCGCACTAAATCCAATGTGTGCAAAACCCGTTCCTTTGCATTCCTCGGGCCCGGGCAAAGTGAAGGCAAAACAATATCCTGGTTAACATGGAATTGCGACACTACCTTAGGTAGAAAGTCGCCCCGTGTGCGAAGCACTACTCGATCCTGGTAAAATTCCAAGAAAGGAGGCGAGCAAGAAAGAGCCGCCAACTCAGAAACCCTTCTCAAAGAAGTGACTGCGACTAGGAAGGCAACCTTCCAAGAAAGCAAAGAAAGGTTAGCAGAATCCATTGGCTCAAAAGGCCCATGCTGAAGAGCCTCCAGGACAAGGTTGAGCCGCCAAGGAGACACAGGTCCCTTCCGCGGCGGAAACTGACGGGTTACCCCGTGAAAAAAGGAGTGCACGTCCCTACGCGAGGCGATAACTTTCCGGAACAACAGGGACAGGGCAGAAACCTGACCCCTCAGGGTGCTAACTGCCAAACCCTTGTCCAGCCCGTACTGTAGAAAAGCCAACAGATTGGGAATGGAAAAAATCCTCGGGTTCCTTGAAGAACCCAAACACCACGAGAAGAAGGCTTCCCAGGTCTTGTGGTAAATTCTAGTAGTAGCCGGACCTCTGGCAGCTCGCAGAGTGGCAATGACTTCGGCTGAAAAACCTCTACGGGTCAGTATTTCGGTCTCAAGAGCCACGCCGTCAAACGCAGAGACTTCAAGTCCGGATGATGGACAGGACCCTGGGTTAACAGGTCCGGGCGAAGAGGAAGTGGAAATGGCGGTGCCGCCAAAAGCGACACCAGTGTCGAGAACCACGTCCTCCTTGGCCAATCTGGGGCTATCAATATAGCCGGGATTCTCTCCAGTCTGATCCGACGCAGCACCAGAGGAAGTAAGGATATCGGCGGAAACACATAGATTAGCTTGAATCGGTCCCACGGGGTCACCAGAGCATCCACCGCCACAGCCTTCGGGTCCTTGTACCTGGACATGAAGGTCGGCAACTTGGCATTGGACCTGGATGCCATCAAATCCACTTGGGGGACTCCCCAAAGGGAGCACAGCAGTGCAAAAATCTCCGGATGAAGACTCCATTCTCCGGGATCCATCTTCTCTCGACTGAGGAAGTCCGCCGTGGTATTCTGAACTCCTGGAATGTGAATCGCAGAGATGGCTGGTACTCTGTCCTCGGCCCAATTCAGGATCCGAGACACTTCCACCATGAGCCTGGAACTCCTCGTCCCGCCTTGGTGGTTGATATACGCGACCGCCGTTGCGTTGTCTGTCTGCACTCGGACTGGTAGACCGCTCAAAGGGACCGTCCAGTGTTGGAGGCAAAGGAAAATTGCCCTCAATTCCAAGATGTTGATTGGTAGAACAGACTCTTCCGATGACCATACTCCCTGAACCCAGAGATCGTTCCAGACACCCCCCCAGCCCATCAGGCTGGCATCGGTGGTTATGACCGACCACCTCGGAGGAAGGAAAGACTTCCCAAGTGATAACGTTCCTGGACGTGACCACCAACTTAGGGACTCTCGCACCCTGCGAGAGATGAGGATACTGCGATCCAGTGCAATCTGCGATCGATCCCAATGACTCAGAATGAGCCTTTGGAGGGCTCTGGAATGAAACTGGGCAAACGGAAGCGCTTCCATGGAAGCCACCATCAGACCTAAAAGGCGCATACACTTCCGAAGGGACATTGCTGTCGAAGACTTCATAGTCTGTACATGTCGAAGGAGACATGCCCGCTTGTCTGGAGGTAGGGACACCACTGCCCGTACCGTGTCGAAATGCATCCCCAAAAACAGGATTGACTGCGACGGTTCCAGAGACGACTTCTCCCAATTGACCAGCCACCCGAAGTCCTCCAGGAGCTGAAGGGATAGATTGCGAGCCGTCACCGCCTCCTCCTTTGAGGACGCCACAATCAAAAGGTCGTCCAGATAGGGAATAATCGTGACTCCCTGTCTTCGAAGAATTGCCATGAGAGGCGCTAGAATTTTTGTAAAAACTCTGGGCGCTGAAGCCAAGCCGAATGGCAGGGCCACAAATTGGTAATGGTCCTGACCTATGGCAAAATGAAGGAAGCGCTGGTGAGCCCTTCCGACAGGAACAAGCAAATAAGCGTCGCGAATGTCGATTGACACCAGAAAGTCGTTCTGCGACAGGGTTGCCACAACGGAGCGAAGTGACTCCATGCGGAATTTTTGGGTGTGGACATGCTGATTCAATCTTTTGAGATCCAGAATAGGACGAAATTTGTCCTCTTTTTTGGGGACCACAAAGTGATTTGAATAAAAACCTTTTCCCCGGTCCTCTGTCGGAACCGGTATTACTACACCCTTCTGCAGAAGGAATTCCACCTCTCGCAGCAGAGCGGCAAATAGCTCGGGCTCTGACGGAATGCGAGACTGGCAAAAACTGTCCGGGGGTCGAGAAAAAAACTCTATGAAATAGCCTGCCGACACAACTCGCGTTACCCAGGAATCCGGAACGCAGGAAATCCAATTCGCCTTGAATTGGAGCAGGCGACCCCCCACTCGAGAGCCCTCGAGTGAGGACCTGGCGTCAGTCTGCCTTGGCGGGCTTCTTGTCAGTTTCCCGCTTGTCTTGACGGAAACTTTGTTTCCAAGGGGTGCAGGATTTCTGAGAAGACTTCTTTCCCGAAAAAGAGGGACGACCTGATCCCCAAGAAGACTGACCGGATCGTCCCCTAGACCGAAAATACCGCCGACCATTACCGGTACTAGGTCTGCCAGACGTAGAAGCCATAGCCCTTCGCTGTGGTAAAGCCGCTTCTTTAGCCTTTGCCTTGGCAATCAGCTCTGTGAGATCAGATCCAAATAGCTGACCACCCTTGTAGGCTAAAGACAGTAAACCCTGCTTGGAAACCGCGTCCCCGGTCCACTGTCTAAGCCACAGTGCTCTTCTGACTGTGACCGCTGAAGATTGCGTCCTGGATAATAATGACGCAGCATCCAGACCTGCATCACAGCTATATCGGGCTGCAGTCTCCAATAAATCGAGAAGTCCATCTATCTCGGATAATGGAGATCTATTTTGCAATGCCTTCCGTAAACGGACCAACCAGCACAGGGAAGCCTTAGAAGCACACATGGATCCTAGTACTGCTCTGAATCCATGACCTGCAGCTTCATAGATGGATTTCGCCGCCATCTCCGTTTTTCTGTCCAGCGGCTCTTGCTTTCCCTTTAACCGGAAGCAATGAGGATTTACTAAGCTGGGATAAAGGAACATCCACTTCAGGAGAAGGAATCCAATTATCCGTCAATTCCGTTGAACACGGATATAATGCTTCAAAGAACCGTGTCCCTTGAAAACGTTTATCTGGACACAGACGTTCCTTCTCCACTACCGTATTAAGCTCTTCCAGAGCCGGTAATGTTGACCGCGACTTATGGTACTCCTGGTACATGCGGCCCGACTTACCAGGCCGTGTAGTTACCTCCTCCGGTAACTGTAACGCCTCTCTCATAGCTTCAATTAAAGCCTCTGTTCGGCTCACAAGAGAGAAAGAATGTCCCTGCCGATCCTCCTTATCCGAATCGGATAACTCCCCTTCTGAGTTTGAAGGAGAACCCTGTCCGCATTCCATATCAGATACCTCTGATTCGCTACGCGGAAAAGATGGCACCGGCCTGCGCCGCTTCCTGTCATGAGAGGATCTAGCTGACACCCACTGACCTAAAAGGTCAGACAAGCCATTAATTGACTGAGCGATGGCATCTAATTTGGTATCGCTGTAAATCGCAGCGCTTGATGCCGTCGAAGTCTGCGTATCAGATACTTGCGACTGATCCTGTAGCGGATCTGGCAGATGGTCCGCACCTTCCGGACCCTGAACCGACATGTCAGCAGTAAATGGCAGATCAAAACCCTGTTAGTAACTGGAAACAGTGTGGTTACTAAGCAGACTGAGCAAGTACGCTGAAGGGTTAAAACTCTTAAAGAAGAGAGTTACCCCAGCTATCTCTCAGTATATAAATAACCTCCTGCGTTCTGATCCCTACCGGGTAGAACCTGCGGCGGTTATTGCTGAAAGGGTTAACCCTTCATAGGGGTTAATGCCGCCAACTCCCCACAACTCCCTATATAAAATAAAAGGAGTGTGCGAGTCCCAGGTCTCTATAAGAGAACGCGGCTGCAGATAAACGCTATCTGTCACTTGGAACACAGATAGGTTCTGCGCTGTGGGGTGATGATATTCACTCACCCAGCTGGCCTCGGTGAAAGTATACCTTAAACAGGAGGAGTGGAGCATGAGGAGCCCGGAGCCTCTGTAATGGCCGCCGCGCTGAGAGAAGCCGGAAGAGACAGTCTCCTCAGAGCGATTCCTGTCACAAAAAGAGCGGGAAGCGTGAAGCCACGCCCCCCTCCGGCTTCAAAAAAGAGCGCGAACTCCTCGCTCTCTGCTCTCCTCTGTCCTGCAGGTATCTGCCTGCGGACATAAAATACAGTCACCAAACATGTCATCTAATACATGTACCTGCCGCAGCAGCCGCTGAGAGCACACACACATTCACATAAAAATGCGGTACTCACCAGCCGAGCGCCACAGGGACCCCCAGGGGTTTGTGGCGCTGTGCCCATCGCTTCCCCCCCGGGCGGGGAACGCAGTGACCCCCGATGTGCGGTTTGCGTCCCCGCCAGGGAAGCAATCCTCATCCCCCAGGGCCGGCGTGAAACTGCAGGGACCACCATACAGGGTATTACAGATCGCCAAGGGAGAGGTGGGGGTCCAGCAGCGCTGAGACCCCTGAGACCTCTAGACCACTTCTGGTGATCCAAGTCTCTTGTCCGATAAAAATAATAAAGTTTTCTGAGGAGCTGCTTCCAGCAGCGACCATCCTCTGGACCTCAAATTTTAGATTGAAGAAGCAGGAGTAGGAGGAGCCCGAGCTGGAGGGGCCGGTCAACACTCTTTTTAATCTGAGGTGTCAATCCTATCTGGGCTCCGCCTACCCACTAGTCATTACTAGTGTGTCTCCTTTCCTTCCATTCTGCTGCTGAAATAATTAGTGATGAGCGAACGTGCTGGGATAAGGTGTTATTCGTGCATGCTGGAGTGCAAATAGAGTATCTTCGGTGTGCTCGATTACTATTGTCGAGTCCTCGTAGCTGCATGTCTCGCGGCTGTTCGACAGCAGCAACACATGCAGGGATTACCTGTTTGTTAGACAATCCCAGCATGTGTTTCGGCTGTTGAACAGACGCAAGACGTGCAGCCGTGAGGACTCGAACATAGTATTCGAGCACACCGAAGATTCTCTATTTGCACTCGAGCATGGTCGGACAACATCTTATCCAAGTACGTTCGCTCATCATTAAAAATAATCCATCCAACTGACCCCCATAATTTGCATTAGTGCCATATATTAAACCGCAAAAAAACAGATAAATACAGATGATAGATATGATCATGTGAAAGAGGAATTAACTTCATATCTGGAGGAGTATCTGCCACGTAGCCTTAACTCCTTCCCTATGTTAAGTTTTTGCATTTTCATTTATTGCTCTTCTTCTTCCTCCAAGAGCCTTAACTTATTTTTTTTGTTGAAATAGCCATACAAGGGCTTGTTTTTTGCAGGATGAGTTATTTTTTTGAATTGCAACATTCATTTTATCATGTAATGTACTAGAAAGCAGGAAAAAAATCCCAAGTGTGACAAAATTGCAAAAGAACGTGCAATTCCACAATTATTTTTTTTATTTACCATGTTCACTACAAGGTAAAACTGACTTGGCAATAGGATTCTCCAGATCAGAATGATTACAGATATACCAAACATTCATAGATTTTTTTAAATTTATTGTTTAATAGTCTTCGGCTTGATCTTAAGCCACAGCGACTTGACGGATGAACGATCTGTAGGAAGGTCGATCTTGTGTAAGCCTAGATAGGCCCACCAGGGTCTTCTCCACCATTACCTTGTATAGTACCAAGCCATAGAATTGCAGGTCTTCCTCTACACATTGTTCCTTCTATTCTTCCAACCATGATCTCCTTCTCCAGTGATTGCTCTCTTTATATGATGTGTCCGTAGACAAGTCGTAGTTTGGTGATCCTTGCTTCAAGTGACATGTCTGGATTGATTTGTTCCAAAATTGATTTGTCTGTTCTTCTTGCCATCCATAATTATGCAAATTGTCTCTTCAGAGAGGAAGAGAGCTAGAACTCTAGTGCCACCTATTGGAAGGTAGCAATTCTACAAGTCAATGTTGACCCTTTAACGAGCCTTGTCACATGACTTAGGATAATAGCCTATCTTGCCATCCATGGTATTGATAACATCCGTCTATCGCACCACATTTCGAAGGCATAAATTATTCTTCATTGTTTCTTTATCGTCCAGGTTTTTGCATCCATATGTTACTTCAGAAAAGACCAGACTATGTATGAGTCAGGTCTTCATTGACAGTGAAATGTGTTATGAACGTATTGGAGACAATTTCTGAGCTGAGGCTCCCTCTGGTGGTTGCTGTCGATACTGAAGCTGTATCGAATGACTGGGCCTCCTCAGCTGGCAGCGATACCTGGCAATCAGGAGTCACTGACTGGACTGATATAAGGGAGCTACCTTCCCATGATCCTCGCCGGTGATCAATTGTTGTTTCCTAGTTCATTTGGAAGTCTGCTGGTGTCTTGCCTGTGTCTGCTACTTTCAGATAAGATATTTTCTGCTTATTTCTATTGTGTTTGCCATTTCCATTTTTGTCTGCACCTTTGTGGAGGTTAGCCGGGTCACCTCCTGGGGCCTGTGCTTCTCTCTGTTTTCTGTAGCCACTGTTATTTGTTCAATTGCTCTTTCCCTGCTTTTTTGAGTGGCTGTGGGTTAGCCTTGTTCACTCTGAGATCAAATTTAGTGGGTGGCGAGATCGTGTGATCTCAGCATTTTTGTAATTAGAAGTGTTGGAAGTTTTGCTAGGGTTTTGCTGGGTTGCAGATCTTATTCTGTTCTTTCCTGTCCTATTTAGTCAGTGTTTGCCCACTGCATTTGCCTTCTCTATTTTCTGCCTGCGTTTGTGTTTCGTCTTGTCTAACTGCCATTATATGTTTGGGGGCTTCCTATTTCTTTGCGGCTCTACTCCGGGGCAGTTAGCTTTCCTGTTTCTATCTTTTTGTGTAGCTAGCTCTCCGGCTGTGCTGAGGTGTCTAGGTTCTCCGTAGGTACGCTCCACGGCTGCTTCTAGTTGTGCGGTTAGTTTAGGGATCTGCAACCCATTAGTTACCAACCTCTCAGGTGTTCGGCTGCCTTGCTGTTTTGCTCCTGTCCTCCTCAGTTACCAAATCATAACAGAAATGTTCCTCAATTTGAAGATCTTGTTCAGTGAGTTCATTGTTAATTTGCCCATAGCTATTCTCCTATTGACTTCCGATGTATTTGATCCATCTTGAGTTATCATTGATTTGAGTAGCTGAATTCCTTTACAACTTACAGTTTATCGCCATACATCTAAAATGAGTCCCGGTCGTACCGGGCAGTAGTCAATATCTTAGTCTTCTTTGTATTGAGTAGAAGTCCCATCTTCAAGCTTTCAATCTTGACACTCCGTAATAGGGCCTTCATTCCATCTACGCTTGTTGATACCAATGTTGTGTCATCGTATTTAAAATTGTTGATGATTTGTCCAGCCATTTTGAATCTTTTTTCTTTTTCGGCAAGTCCAGACTTCCTGAAAATAGCTTCTGCATATAAATTGTAGAGAATTGGTAGAAGGATGTAGCCTTGTATAACGCCTCGCTCTACTTTGAACCATGCCGTGCCGCCGTGTGAGACTGATCAGATGGTTTGGCACACTCATATCCTCCATGGCATTCCAAAATTTCTGGCGATCAACATGGTCAAAAGCTTTGCTGTAGTCAATGAAGCAAAAATAGATTCTCGTTGTATTCTTTGGCTTTTTCCATTATCTATCTAATGTTAGCAATTCCATCTCTTGTTCCTTTGCCTTTTCTGAATCCTGTTCTTCTGGCAGCTCTTTATCAAAGTATGGCTGTAGCTGTCTTTGTAGGATCTTCAGTAGAATTTTGCTGACATGAGGTATCAGCGCAATAGTCTGATAGTTTCCACTGTTGGTAGCATCTCCCTTCTTTGGAATAGGATTAAAACATGGATCTTGTCCAGTCCTTGGGTTATTTACCAGTTGTCCATAACTGTTGACACTGATTTTTTTATTTATGTGATGAAAAACACATTCGGTAATATGTAAAAAATAAATAATTTTCTGGTGTTGCCATTTTCCTAGAAGTGCAACATTTTACATTTTTTGACGAAGCGGCTGGCTGATGGCTTTTTTTTTGTGCTCTGATTAGACGTTTTTATTGATTCCATTTCTGGACAGATTTGATGTTTTGATTGTCTCTTATTACATTTTTTTCTGCATTGTTGCCGTGTCCAAAAAAACGTAATTCTGGCATTTAGATTTTTGATTGCGCTTTTTACCAATCGGGTTCATCAATTTTATATTTTTATAGATAGGACTTTATGAAAATCACAGTATTGCTGTGTATAGTGAAAATCACGATATCCTATGATTGCCAGCCATGGTCTGGATTTCACAGAACTGTCATGAAAGGCACAGGGGTCTTTAGAAGATCTTTGGCAGACATGACAACCCTTTGGCATCTCGCGATCACATCACGGGCTAACTCGACGGGCACATAGAATAATATGTACACCTGCAGGCGTGCAGTAAACGCCATTATCAAAGACTCACAGAGACATTTAGCAGGTTATCGGGTTGGCACAACTGAGTAACACAGCCATCATCTGCCGGTAAATATGCAGGCTCGACTTGTTTGCCGGCAACAAAGTCAAGGAGCCGGCACATGTCGCAACTGTACGTCATATGGCAATAAAGGGTTAAAGAGTAGGAGTCATTTTAATTATTATTTTATAAATCAATAGTACACATGAAAATAACAAAGGTTGCAATGACTTATCAGAAAATAAATCTGCTCCTTTCACCTCTTGGATTGGTCTTTCTCTCTAAATTCATGGGTAAAATCTGTTTTCAGTGAAGACAGATTTCCCCATTACTGAGATATCAGATGGCAGTTGGTGCTCTTAAAGTTCTATGGATGGGGAAGAGCTAGAGATCAACACAGACATAGAACTTCATGAGCACCAACTGTCATCTTCTGTCACAGAATACAAATTTTACCTATGAATTGAGAATTTTAATGATGAACGATCAGTCCCAGTGGAGAAAGAAGTAGATTTCTCTGATAAGATATAATACAAAGTTTCTTTATTTTCATGTGTATTTATGATTTATGAAAGTAATAAGACACTTACAGGTTTCTACCCCTATGTATTAATCAATAATCATCGGTGTCATTATCTTTTTCTGTACATTACAAATACGTTTCTGAAACTTGTCAGATGAATACAGAAGAGAAACCATCACAATGATTAAAAAAAACTACAATAAAATAAGAGTGCCAATATGATTATGAGAGTCCCCTTGACCAATCCTCTGAGGACTCATTTCGTGGCTGCAGGCTCGCCTGCTGACGTCAAAGAACTTTAATGTGAATTTCCAGAGCTTAAATATTGAAGACCCATCTATATGACAGGTCATCAATATCAGATGGGTGGTGGTCTTACATCCCGCCCCACCACTAAACAGCTGAATGCACAGCTCCTTACACATTGTAGTGGCTGTTCTCTAGGCTGTGTGCATACCTTGTTTTTTGAGGCATTCAAAAATGATGAATTTTTCAAGCAGACTTTTCAAACGACTTTAGGAAAAGCTCCTTTTTGGGGAGCTTTTGAAGAGTTTTTCTTTTTCCAAAAGTAGCTTTAGAGAGGTTTTGAAATAGTTTGCTTTTCCCAGAAAAAAGTGAGTTCATATTGCGTCTTTTTACCAGCGGTCAAAAACAACAATTTCAAGCTGTAGTAGTTTCAGGAATCGCTCCTTTTCTCTGGCGTTTTGTACACCTGAGGTGTTTGATTTTTTTGTAGCTTTTCAGGAGCTTCCTTTTTCAACAATTTTTCAGGACGTCTTTTCTCTACCGTTGTTTCAGACTTTTTTTTTTTAATCCATTACACAATAAAAGAAAGTGTTAACATTTTTGTTCAGCAAAAATACTCAGAACGCACAAAAAGTCCCCCTGGCACCTCCAAGTGTTTTTTTTAAGTCTTCCCGTTTATTTCTATTATAAAGCATCTTGCTAGTGGAGAAAAAAACAGAAGACTGTACTTTCTTTTGAACAATTGCATCTTTCAAAGCCTGAACATATGAACAGATGGTCATTTCCCCATACAAATCAACAGGACCAAATCTTTTGATCATTTTGCGGCTTTTTCTGGCATTTGTTTTGGAACTCATAAAACAGCGGCTATACAGTGTGAACATACGCTTACAGCCCAGGTGATCTTCTGCGAGGGTGTGGGGTGGGCGATGTACAAATTAGCTCTTCTCCTAAAGAAAGTGGTCTCTCTAGTGCCACTTATTGGAGGTTTAGGTAAATTTGTGACCTAAATGTCATGCGTTGATTTTTAGGGTGGCTACCTCTGATAGTTGGCACAAAAGAGACAGCTTTCTTCTGAAGCAGAGATAACATACCATTTCACATGACAGATTTCCTTTCCTTAGCCCATTCTACAGTGCCAAACTCCACTGACCGGATGCTTTATTCTGGTGCCACCATGAAGCTCATTTAGTTTGTTGCAATTTGTATTATTACGAGATGTTTTTGCTCTAAGGAGTTTGTTCCTTCCCGTTAAGGTTTTTTGTCTATTTGAGTCCGGTCACCACTCCTTTTCCCTGCTCGGTGCTGTTTAAGGGACGGGATTTCTAACATGTCACAGTGGCTCTGTGTGCCCCATTCATCTGCCTGCAAGAGCAGGCGGTCCCTGTGGACGGAGCGTACTTTCAGGGGTCAGTTTGGTCAGACTGGAATAAAAACGTAGCATTGTGTTTAATAAAGGCATGTGCTCAGCGGGGAGCCCCCAACCCTGTCTGTTCAGGGCTGGAGAGAGTGAGAGAAAGAAAAAAGAAGCAAAATTATAAAGTGGGACAGCAAAAATAAAAGAAAATAGAAAATGAGAGGATTCCTTTAGCTGCACTCTGGGATTATAGCCGGGCGACAAAAAAGCTGCAGACAAGTAAATAACCAAGCGAGAAATGACAAACAGAACCACAGCGAAGAGTAAAAGAGCCACAAAATATCTTTGTTCTCTTAAGGGACTGAAAAGGACAGTCTGAGTCAATAAAGGCCACTTTCAGAGTGTTACTAAACAAAGTCTTGTTACCCCTGCCAACGTTTTAGAAATTCACCTCAGGGATGCCGCTCCCAACCCCTCTGCTGCGCTGGAAATGATAGGAGTTTTCTTGGAAGTGGGGGTGTTGGGATTGGACTGAAGACTGACAATCTAAATAAACAGCTTTGCATAACATTAGGGGACGATTCTGCAAGCCGGACAGAATTATCATTCAGGGGCAGAGGGAGAATGAGGGATTGGGTCCAAATTCGAGTGAACACTCCGTGTGAGCTAGTTAATATCCCCTCAGCCGGGAGATTGTGAAGGCGGAGAGGAGGGGTTGCACATACATTAAAGGTACTGCCACACTAAGCAATCCCGCTAGCGATCTCGTTAGCGTTGCATACTAATGAGATCGCTAGCGGGATCGTTTCTATATCGCTAAATGCGGCCACATTTAGCGATATAGTTAACGACGCTATCGCCGTTAGCGATCTTCTTAACGACTTTAGCGGTACAAAAGTACCGCTAAATCGCTAAGAAAAGGTGCCACACAGCGATAAGATACTTACCCAGCGGGAGCGCCAGCGATGAAATAGGTCCGGAACGATTCACGACGAGCGAGATCACAGCAGAAGCTCGTCGCTGGAAGCGCCGCACTGACAATATCGCTAACGGATCGCTAATAGTGACGTTTTTAGCGATCTCGTTAGCGATATTGTTTAGTGGCATACCCTTAGAGGAGAGTGTATTGTAGATGTAAAGTGGGGTGTTAGCTCTATACTGAAAGTGGTGGTTGATATGTGAAAAGACTTATGTAGCCGCTTCATAGCTGGCAGACACAACACTTTCCTCTTATACCCATGTTATGGTGCCTAAAATAAAAGGGAGCTCAACCATGCTTGAGACCCCGCGCTGCCTTTGCCTGTGGTGCATCATGGCACTTATCCTTCACTTTACTATGTATATATCACTAAAATAAATTCACAGTTGGTTTGCTAGAAGATGAACCCATCAGTTCAGGATATATGCTGATTGTATTCAATGTATGCTTTGTTTTAAAGAATAGTTGTAAAAAGGCATGGTCTTACTGTACTCATACCCACTCAAGGTTAAACCTCTTTTGGAAAACTTGCAATCCAGTGGTTCCTCTAGAACAGCATTTTTACTTCCTGTGAGGAACTCAGCCGGCCGCACACACGGTAGCCCGGGTATCACAGCTTCTGATACCACCGCCGCTACCAAATGTGACGGACGATCCCTTTCCTCCCACGTCACCAATGGGACGTAACTCCACAGGTACAGCTCTCCGGCGCCCCCCTTTGTCTCTCAGGTCAGTAAGAGAACTGCACCTAGAGCAAATGGCCGCCGGGGAAGGTGTCCTGCTACCCAGTGGTATTCTAAGATTCGTGATCAGAGTAAAAGCATCAGCCCAAGATTAATTTTATGGTTTAATTTGCCTTAAGGGCGCACTAGATAATTACAGAAATATACAGTAAAGCTATACAACGTAACTACAATGGAATGGCAGTCAGAGTAAAAATACAACAATAATGTACAAGGCTAAAAGGTATAAGCTATGGATCAATATTACCGGGTATTATGGTCATGGGAAGGCCTTGGCTCTGCCATTCCCAGGTACAGTCTTCAGTTCCTGAATAGTCCCTTGGTCTTTCCTAGACCATCTTCTTGGCTTCTGTGTGTGAAATGGAATGAGACCAGCAGCCTGGTCATGGCTAGTTCTTAGACCTGCTAGGCCCATCCCCATTGCTTTGAAGCACGCATATTAATTGGCCTGCAATTCATATGGAGCAGGAAACAATGCCTGAGCTTGGGCTATTTACCATACGACTGACCATCTCATTCAGTCACTGGCCTAGACTAATTAGCATGTAAAGGCCTATTGATTCCTAGTGGACATCAAAACCTGTCGTACTGGATATGCTAATAGGCAATGTGTAGCTAAAAGTCTGTGGCTGTGTGAACTGACAAAATGGAGGCTGGTACAGGCCCTATACAAAATGGCGACAACCTTTTCCTTACACCTCCCTGCTTTTGAGGGCGCTAGGGGGTATCACATTCCTGTGTTCCCCCGTGCGCCCTACCGCACCCTCTCCTTGCCGGGACAACCCATCAGCGTTACCATGGTCACTGCCCTTTTTGTGGCGAATGGTGAAATGGTACTGTTGGAGAGCGAGGCTCCAGCGTAGCAACCTCCCATTCGTCCCAGAGACCGTGTGTAACAAGCTGAGGGGGTTGTGGTCTGTTTCCACGGTGAATTGGCGTCCGTACAAGTATGGCTGCAGATGCTGCAGGGCCCACACAATTGCCAGACATTCCTTCTCCATCGTGGAATAGGCCACTTCCCTCGGCAGGAGCTTCCTGCTCAGGTACAAAATGGGGTGTTCATGGCCCGTAGTGTCAACCTGGCTGAGCACAGCACCGAGGCCGAAGTCGCTGGCGTCGGTCTGCACTAAGAATGGCCGCGTGAAGTCGGCTGCCTGTAGTACAGGAGAACTAGAAAGGGCGGTCTTGAGCGCCTAGAAAGCTGTCTCGCAGGCGACTGTCCAGTCGACTGCGACGGGCAGCCTTTTCTTGGTGAGGTCCGTCAGGGGCTTGGCCAGGGCACTATAGTGTGGAACAAACCTCCTATAGTACCCAGCAGTACCCAAAAAGGACATCACCTGCTTCTTGGTCCTGGGGGTGGGCCAGGATGCGATGGCATCCACCTTCCCGGGCTCTGGCTTCAGAGCTCCCCCACCTACCCGGTGTCCCAGGTAGTGGACCTCACTCATACCCAGCTGGCATTTTTCCGGCTTAATGGTCAAGCCTGCTCGCTGGATCCGCCCGAGCACCTGCGCCAGGTGCTCTAGGTGATCCTCCCAGGTGGGACTGAAGATGGCAATGTCATCCAGGTACGCGGTCGCATACCCTTCCAGTCCCTCGAGCAGCGTGTTGACCATCCGCTGAAAAGTGGCAGGGGCATTCTTCATGCCGAAGGGCATCACCGTGGACTCGTACAGTCCGAATGGGGTGATAAAGGCAGAGCGTTCCCGTGCCCTAGGGGTCAGGGGAATCTGCCAATACCCCCTGCTCAGATCCATGATGGTCAGGTACTTGGCCCCGGCCAGCTGGTCGAGCAGGTCATCGATGCGCGGCATTGGGTACGCATCGGTGACCGACACAGCGTTGAGCCCCCTGTAGTCCACGCAGAACCGCGTAGTTCGGTCCTTTTTAGGGACGAGGACTACAGGCGAAGCCCACGCGCTGTTGGACGCTTGGATCACCCCCAGCCTCAGCATCTCGTCTATCTCTTGGCGCATCTGCTGCTGCACCTCAAGAGAGACCCGATATGCTGAACGCCGGATTGGGGGGTGGTTACCAGTGTCCACGTCATGGACTGCTGCCTCAGTCCTTCCGGGCAGGCTGCTGAACAGCTCCCGGAAGGGGTTTAGGGTGGCCCCCAGCTGGGAACGTTGGTCCTCCGAGAGCTGGTGGCCAACCCCCACATCCTCGATGGATCCACCCGCCTTGGCTTGGGTGAGCAGATCGAGGAGGGTTTCTGCCTCTCCTTCCTCTGGAAGGTTGCACACTGGGTGAGCATAAGCCTCCCGCTCATGGTGGGCCTTCATCATGTTCACATGGAAGGCCTTCCTCCTTCCACGGGCGTGGTCCAGGGTGACCAGGTAGGTGACGGCGTTGAGCTGCTCGTGCACGAGGTATGGACCCTCCCAGGTACCAAGTCTTGAGGGGACACCACCTCAGGGCGTACCAGGGTTCGTTCAGCGCCTGTGTCCCGCAGTCCCATGACCGCTGAGCGGCCGATGGTGACGGGTTGGTAATTGTCTAGGGACCTCCCACCACCCCCTCCCACACACAAAACAGTGGACGGTTTCTGGGACAGGGATGGGGCCTTCTGGCGCTGGGGACATGCAGCCTTAAAGTGTCCTGGCTGATTGCAATTATGGCAACGTCTGGGTTCTGTTCCTGGCCTGGAGAGGGCAGCAGGGGGGTACACCCCTTGCACTCTGGGGGCTGGATATGGGGCTGGGGCAGGATTGGGCTTACCCCCTCTCCAGGTGCTGCTGGCAGGCTTCTTTGGCTCCGGCGCCCTGTTGTTGGCATACTCGTCTGCCAGGGCGGCTGTAGCAGAAGCCCCCTTTGGTTTCCGGTCACGGAGGAACTGCTGGAGGTCCTCTGGGCAGTTCCACAAAAATTGCTCCACGACAAACAGTTCCTGGACCTCCTGGCGGGTAGTGAGCTCTAGACCCGAGGTCCAGTGCTCCGCAGCTCTCAGCAGGGCCCGCATGTGGTCGGTCCAGGTGTCCTTTGAACCCCGCTGCAGGCTCCTGAACTTCCTGCGGTACGACTCCGGGGTGAGGTTGTAGTGCTGGATCAGGGCCCGCTTGATGCTGTTGTAGTCCTGCTCCTCCCCGGCAGGTAAGTCCCCCAAAACTTCCAGGGACTTACCCTCAAACGGGGGGTCAGGTACCTTGCCCACTGATCCGGGGCCAGATGATGTTGGAGGCATGTCCTCTCAAAAGCCAGCAAAAAGGAATCCAGGTCTCCATCCTTTTCAAGCAAGGGAAAGTCCTCCGCCCGGACCTTGGAAGCCCTTGTCTCCAGTGGGCCTGGTGCGTCCAGCGGGGGCCCGTGCTGAGCCATCTCCAGTCGGTGCTGGCGCTCCGCAGCTTCACGGCGTTCTGTAGCCTGCAACACACGTTCTGCATGCTCACGCTCTGCTGCTCTCTCTGCCGCCACCAGGAGTCTTTCATAGGCGGCGTCATTACCAGCCTCGAGCTGCGCCATAGCCGCTTGGAAGAGGGTCTCCGATCTGGACAGGCTGGGACGGGCAGGGGGTGGGCAGTCCACTGTGAGACTGAGCACGGGGGTCGGGCTCCTTGGGGAGCCCTGGCTGAGCTCCCCCTCATCGGTATCTAACCCCTCATAGGCCACAGCATTGGCCTCCCCCGTTGCCCTACTCCTGGTGCCTTCCGCCATCTTGGGAACCTTTGGTTACTGAAACACAGCTGCAACCCTGACCTTGCACACAACTTGTTATATTTACACTCTGACCGTCTAGTGCTGGGCTGACCTTAAGACCCCAGCAGTGAAAGTACTGCTGGTAGTCTCTAGTGTCTGGGAGTAGGGGTCCCACGCACACTATTACTCTGATCCCACCGCTGCCACCAATTTGTGAGGAACTCAGCCGGCCGCCACACGGTAGCCCGGGTATCACAGCTTCTGATACCACCGCCGCTACCAAATGTGACGGACGATCCCTTTCCTCCCACGTCACCAATGGGACGTAACTCCACAGGTACAGCTCTCCGGCGCCCCCCTTTGTCTCTCAGGTCAGTAAGAGAACTGCACCTAGAGCAAATGGCCGCCGGGGAAGGTGTCCTGCTACCCATGGGTATTCTAAGATTCGTGATCAGAGTAAAAGCATCAGCCCAAGATTAATTTTATGGTTTAATTTGCCTTAAGGGCGCACTAGATAATTACAGAAATATACAGTAAAGCTATACAACGTAACTACAATGGAATGGCAGTCAGAGTAAAAATACAACAATAATGTACAAGGCTAAAAGGTATAAGCTATGGATCAATATTACCGGGTATTATGGTCATGGGAAGGCCTTGGCTCTGCCATTCCCAGGTACAGTCTTCAGTTCCTGAATAGTCCCTTGGTCTTTCCTAGACCATCTTCTTGGCTTCTGTGTGTGAAATGGAATGAGACCAGCAGCCTGGTCATGGCTAGTTCTTAGACCTGCTAGGCCCATCCCCATTGCTTTGAAGCACGCATATTAATTGGCCTGCAATTCATATGGAGCAGGAAACAATGCCTGAGCTTGGGCTATTTACCATACGACTGACCATCTCATTCAGTCACTGGCCTAGACTAATTAGCATGTAAAGGCCTATTGATTCCTAGTGGACATCAAAACCTGTCGTACTGGATATGCTAATAGGCAATGTGTAGCTAAAAGTCTGTGGCTGTGTGAACTGACAAAATGGAGGCTGGTACAGGTCCTATACAAAATGGCGACAACCTTTTCCTTACACTTCCCATTAGTTTTATTGCTATTTACTTTTAGAGCACCATTTATTCCATGGTGCTGTACATATGAATAGGGTAAACATACAAAATAGAAATAGAAATTACAATGATTAAACTAACAGTGAAACTGGAACAAAGAGTGAGAGGGCCCTGCCTCAGCAAGCCTACAGTCTCATTTTAACCATACATTACCCAATGGGTTGCCTTGAAGGGAAAGCCAACCTCTCTTCTATGATTTTATTAAATTTGATGACAGGAGAGCAAAAGCAGAGAGATAAAGACCTATACTCACTTCTTGTAGAGACACAGACCTGAACCTACTTCCTGTAAAGATGAAAAGATCCACCTCACTCCATGTAGAGAAAGAGTCCCTTCCCACTTCTTGCAATGATTAACACAGCACCCCACTTCATGTAAAGAGATAAAGACCCACTTCCACTACCTATAAAGATGAAAGACCTTCTCCTACTTCCTATAGATAGTACCATTCCCACTTCATGTAAAGAGATAAAGACCCACTTCCACTACCTATAAAGATGAAAGACCTTCTCCTACTTCCTATAGATAGTACCATTCCCACTTCATGTAAAGATATAGTCTGGCCCCCCCCTTCCGGCAGAGACAAAGACCTACACCCACTTCCTATAAAGACAAAGATCCGCCCCCACGCCCTATAGAGATATAAAGACCTACACCCACTTACTATAAAGACAAAGACCCGCCCCCACGCCCTATAGAGATATAAAGACCTACACCCACTTCCTATAAAGACAAAGACCCGCCTCCACTCTCTATAGAGATATAAAGACCTACACCCACTTCCTATAAAGACAAAGACCAGCCCCCTCTACCTATAGAGATATAAAGACCTACACCCACTTCCTTTAAAGACAAAGACTTGCCCCCTCTCCCTATAGAGATATAAAGACCTACACCCACTTCCTATAAAGACAAAGACCCGCCCCCTCTCCCTATAGAGATATAAAGACCTACACCCACTTCCTATAAAGACAAAGACCAGCCCCCTCTCCCTATAGAGGTATAAAGACCTACACCCACTTCCTTTAAAGACAAAGACCTGCCCCCTCTCCCTATAGAGATATAAAGACTTACACCCACTTCCTATAAAGACAAAACTCGCCCCCACTCTCTATAGAGATATAAAGACCTACACCCACTTCCTATAAAGACAAAACCCACCCCCACCTCTATAGAGATATAAAGACCTACACCCACTTCCTACAAAGACAAAGACCAGCCCTCACTCTCTATAGAGATACAAAGACCTACAATCACTTCCTATAAAGACAAAGACCCGCCCCACTCCCTATAGAGATATAAAGACCTACACCCACTTCCTATAAAGACAAAGACCCGCCCCCACTCTCTATAGAGATATAAAGACCTACACCCACTTCCTATAAAGACAAAGACCAGCCCTCACTCTCTATAGATATATAAAGACCTACACCCACTTCCTATAAAGACAAAGACCCGCCCCCACTCTCTATAGAGATATAAAGACCTACACCCACTTCCTATAAAGACAAAGACCCGCCCCCTCTCCCTGTAGAGATATAAAGACCTACACCCACTTCCTATAAACACAAAGACCCGCCACCACACCCTATAGAGCTATAAAGACCTACACCCACTTCCTATAAAGACAAAGACCAGCCCCCTCTCCCTATAGAGATATAAAGACCTACACCCACTTCCTTTAAAGACAAAGACCCGCCCCCTCTCCCTATAGAGATATAAAGACTTACACCCACTTCCTATAAAGACAAAACCCGCCCCCACTCTCTATAGAGATATAAAGACCTACACCCACTTCCTATAAAGACAAAACTCGCTCCCACTCTCTATAGAGATATAAAGACCTATACCCACTTCCTACAAAGACAAAAACCAGCCCTCACTCTCTATAGAGATACAAAGACCTACAATCACTTCCTATAAAGACAAAGACCCGCCCCCTCTCCCTATAGAAATATAAAGACCTACACCCACTTCCTATAAAGACAAAGTCCGCCCCCCACACCTATAGAGATATAAAACCTACACCCATTTCCTTTAAAGACAAAGACCCGCCCCCTCTCCCTATAGAGATGTAAAGACCTACACCCACTTCCTATAAAGACAAAGACCCGCCCCTCTCCCTATAGAGATATAAAGACTTACACCCACTTCCTATAAAGACAAAGACCCGCCCCCACTCTCTATAGAGATATAAAGACCTACACCCACTTCCTATAAAGACAAAGACCTGCACCCACTCTCTATAGAGATATAAAGACCTACACTCATTTCCTACAAAGACAAAGACCAGCCCTCACTCTCTATAGAGATACAAAGACCTACAATCACTTCCTATAAAGACAAAGACCCACCCCCACTCCCTATAGAGATATAAAGACCTACACCCACTTCCTATAAAGACAAAAACCTGCCCCACTCCCTATAGAGATATAAGACCTACAGTCACTTTCTATAAAGACAAAAACCCGCCCCCACTCCCTATGGAGATATAAAGACCTACACCTACTTCCTATAAAAACAAAGACCCGCCCCCACTTCCTATAGAGATATAAAGACCTACACCCACTTCCTATAAAAAAAAACAACCAGCCCTCAATCTCTATAGAGATACAAAGACCTACAATCACTTCCTATAAAGACAAAAACCCGCTCTCACTCCCTATAGAGATATAAAGACCTACACCCACTTACGATAAAGACAAAGACCCACCCCAACTCTCTATAGAGATATAAAGACCTACACCCACTTCCTATAAAAACAAAGACCAGCCCTCACTCTCTATAGATATGCAAAGACCTACAATCACTTCCTATAAAGACAAAGACCCGCCCCCACTCCCTAAAGAGATATAAAGACCTACACCCACTTCCTATAAAGACAAAGACCCGCCCCCACGCCCTATAGAGAGATAAAGACCTACACCCACTTCCTATAAAGACAAAGACCCGCCCGCACTCTAGAGAAATGCAAAGACCTACAACCACTTCAAATAAAGACAAAGACCCGCCCCCAGTCCCTATAGAGATATAAAGACCTACAACCACTTCCTATGAAGACAAAGACCCACCTCACTCTCTATAGAAACAAAGACCTACACCCACTTCCTATAAAGACAAAGACCCCTTCCCACTCCGTATAGAGATATAAAGACCTACACCCACTTCCTATAAAGACAAAGACCAGCCCTCACTCTCTATAGAGATACAAAGACCTACACCCACTTCCTATAAAGACAGAGACCCGTCCCCACTCCCTATAGAGAGATAAAGACCTACACCCACTTCCTATAAAGACAAAGACCCGCCCGCACTCTATAGAAATACAAAGACCTACAACCACTTCCCATAAAGACAAAGACCCGCCCCAGTCCCTATAGAGATATAAAGACCTACACCCACTTCCTATAAAGACAAAGACCTGCCCTCACTCTCTATAGAAACAAAGACCTACACTCACTTCCTATAAAGACAAAGACCTCCTCCCACTCCGTATAGAGATATCAAGACCTACACCAACTTCCTATAAAGACAAAGACCAGCCCTCACTCTCTATAGAGATACAAAGACCTACAACCACTTCCCATAAAGACAAAGACCCGCCCCCACTCTCTATAGATACGAAGACCTACAACCACTTTCTATAAAGACAAAGACCCGCCCCCTCTCCCTATAGAGATGTAAAGACCTACACCCACTTCCTATAAAGACAAAGACCCGCCCCTCTCCCTATATAGATATAAAGACTTACACCCACTTCCTATAAAGACAAAGACCCGCCCCCACTCTCTATAGAGATATAAAGACCTACACCCACTTCCTATAAAGACAAAGACCCGCACCCACTCTCTATAGAGATATAAAGACCTACACCCATTTCCTACAAAGACAAAGACCAGCCCTCACTCTCTATAGAGATACAAAGACCTACAATCACTTCCTATAAAGACAAAGACCCACCCCCACTCCCTATAGAGATATAAAGACCTTCACCCACTTCCTATAAAGACAAAGACCTGCCCAACTCCCTATAGAGCTATAAAGACCTACAGTCACTTTCTATAAAGACAAAAACCCGCCCCCACTCCCTATAGAGATATAAAGACCTACACCTACTTCCTATAAAAACAAAGACCCGCCCCCACTTCCTATAGAGATATAAAGACCTACACCCACTTCCTATAAAAACAAAGACCAGCCCTCAATCTCTATAGAGATACAAAGACCTACAATCACTTCCTATAAAGACAAAAACCCGCTCTCACTCCCTATAGAGATATAAAGACCTACACCCACTTACGATAAAGACAAAGACCACCCCAACTCTCTATAGAGATATAAAGACCTACACCCACTTCCTATAAAACAAAGACCAGCCCTCACTCTCTATAGAGATGCAAAGACCTACAATCCCTTCCTATAAAGACAAAGACCCGCCCCCACTCCCTAAAGAGATATAAAGACCTACACCCACTTCCTATAAAGACAAAGACCCGCCCCCATGCCCTATAGAGAGGTAAAGACCTACACCCACTTCCTATAAAGACAAAGACCCGCCCGCACTCTAGAGAAATGCAAAGACCTACAACCACTTCCCATAAAGACAAAGACCGCCCCCAGTCCCTATAGAGATATAAAGACCTACACCCACTTCCTATAAAGACAAAGACCCACCATCACTCTCTATAGAAACAAAGACCTACACCCACTTCCTATAAAGACAAAGACCCGCCCCCACTCTCTATAGAGATACAAAGACCTACACCCACTTCCTATAAAGACAAAGACCAGCCCTCACTCTCTATAGAGATACAAAGACCTACACCCACTTCCTATAAAGACAGAGACCCGTTCCCACTCCCTATAGAGAGATAAAGACCTACACCCACTTCCTATAAAGACAAAGACCCGCCCGCACTCTATAGAAATACAAAGACCTACAACCACTTCCCATAAAGACAAAGACCCGCCCCCAGTCCCTATAGAGATATAAAGACCTACACCCACTTCCTATAAAGACAAAGACCTGCCCTCACTCTCTATAGAAACAAAGACCTACACTTACTTTATATAAAGACAGAGACCCCCTCCCACTCCGTATAGAGATATCAAGACCTACACCAACTTCCTATAAAGACAAAGACCAGCCCTCACTCTCTATAGAGATACAAAGACCTACAACCATTTCCCATAAAGATAAAGACCCGCCCCCACTCTCTATAGATACGAAGACCTACAACCACTTTCTATAAAGACAAAGACCCCCTCCCACTCCCTATAGAGATATAAAGACCTACACTCACTTCCAATAAAGACAAAGACCCGTCCCCACTCGCTATACACTGCCAGGATTCAGCTATTTCCACTCACATAGATTAACTGCACACATTTCCCTAAAACTCTTTTTTATATGAAAAAGATGCACTCATTGTAATGAATGCAAGGTGGGAAGACGATAAAAAGTTCTGGGTTTGCAGTTAAACCTTTTCCAGTAGTTATGGAAAAGAAAGTGCAAAGGAAAAGCAGAATTGTTGCCTGATGTTGCTGGGTAGAAGACATCAAAAGATCTAAAGACACAAAATACGAATGCTCACCTATTGATCTGGAATGGAGGTTGTGAGGTGACAGATAATTACATTTTGGGGAGAAATAAAAAAGAAACACCCCTTAAATTACCTTTTTATTACATCTTGGACAAGAAAGCAGTTGCTGCTTAGTTGCTCATAGGAATCATTTGCAGCAGACTGACTCTCTTTGTGCACATGCAGCTGACCTAGGGAGTATTACAGGTAATGCACCTAGGGAAAATAATGCAAAAGAGCTCTCATCCTGAAGGTGAAACTGTTTTTTTGCAGTGCCACCTAAAGGACAGTATTTTTCTTCCAGTTGGAGAGATAATTTGCAGATTACAAGCTAGACGCCACAACCAGGCTGGCTCACTCCTTCACTTTTGGTTCTTGATATCAGCAGATTGAATATAATATTCTCTTTTTGTTGAGTCTCTATGGCTCATAAATCTCGCACGCATTAAACATCCCCTCTTTCTATTCCAGCTTGCTTGCTTTTGGGTGTTGTAGCGATGATATCAGGCTAGGACGGCTGATAGACTAAGGCTGGAATGTCTTTCCCGACGCTGTGAACTTATCCAGTCACCCATTGTTGTGTAGTTATGTCTTTCACAATTTGATTATGGAAATGATAAAACTTATAGAATTCGACTTCGTCTACTGATATTCAATTGACACGGAGGTGAATTCTATTCTTAGATAATATAACTATCACCAGGTAAAAATTGTATAGACACCACAGTGCAGAATCAGCTAAACTTTACATGAATGGGGGGAATACATGGCCACAATTCATACTCCATCTACACAGTTTGCCAGCTACAGAAATTACTTCTCCATGTAAAAAAAATCAGTATGTCTGCTCATAAAAAAATGAAATCAGAATGACTTCCCATGGCATTATGTCACCATTTATAATATTTCATGTACTCTAGTTTCTGTAAAGCAGTTCTTTCTTATCATAATTGGCTGAAAATACATACATTATAACACCAAAATTATGCAAATGCAATTTTTCTCTAATTTTCCTAAATGGTCGATGCAAATAAATCAGTATAATGTTCAAATCATCAACCTTTAAGAGGATAAATCACATTTTATTGGACAAACATTCCAATGATAACAGGATTTTCTTCAAAACTAAAAAACCAACATAAACTCAAAATGCACCAAATTATTCTGCACAACAGAGCCTTCAAACATTTTACAGGTTGTAAAAAAAAGAAAATGGTTGCTTGTTTAATATGTAGCATTAAAGGGAATCTGTCACCCTAAATTGGCGGGATATTTAAATGATGGCAGTCAGGTCAGATGGGGGGTGTTTTGGGTACTTGCCTTAACATGTTGTTCGCCGCTGTCTCCATTATTTCTGGGAATTGTAGTCGTTGCCCTCCATATAACGCGCCTGCGCATTGCAATCTGCGGGCAAAGCATACTGCGCGTGCGCAATTCAAGATTGCAATGCGCTGGCGCGTTATATGGAGGGCAACGACTACAATTCCCAGAAATAATGGAGACAGCGGCGAACAACATGTAAGGCAAGTACCCAAAACACCGCCCATTTGACCTGACTGCCATCATTTAAATATCCCACCAATTTAGGGTGACAGATTCCCTTTAAGACAGGGATGTCAAAGTCAAACACACCGAGGGCCAAAAAAAAAAATTTGCTACAAGCCGAGGGCCGGACTGACGCCGGCCCTGCTACCGGTGCATTGTGGGAAATGTAGTGTTGGTGCCAGGGCCGGCTCCAGGTTTTTATGGGCCCCGGGCGAAAGAGCCTCAGTGGGCCCCTTTAACACAGACCACGATTCATGGTGCACAGATACAGCAGAGAAATATGGGTACAGTACAATGCCAAATACTTCTCTTCTTCCATTACATGAGTGATATCTATTGTAAATTGTACAATAGCTCAAAAACCGCCAAATCCTCACAGCGCACAGTACAGACTGGACAGTACAGTCCTCCATACAATATTATGGGCACCACAGTCTCCCCCTCATCACCCATATAATACCCCATGCAGGATGTCACCCCACATATAATGCTCCATACAGAATACTGGACCCAATATAATGCTCCATACAGAATACTGGACCCAATATAATGCTCCATACAGGATACTGGTCCCCATATAATGCTCCATACAAAATATGGAGCTCTCCTCTGCGCTGTACTGCGTTCTGCACTGTTACAGCTCAGGAAAGGGCACTGTGGAAAGACTCCCCATTATCATCATCATTGCCTCCCCATCATCATCATGGCCTCCCCATTATCATCAATGCCTGCCCATCATCATCATCTCCTCCCCATCATCAATGCCTGCCCATTATCATCAATGCCTGCCCATTATCATCATCTTCTCCCCATCATCATCAATGCCTCCACATTATCAGCAATGCCTGCCCATCATCATCTCCTCCCCATCATCATCAATGTCTGCCCATCATCATCTTCTCCCCATCATCAATGCCTGCCCATTATCATCATCTTCTCCCCATCATCATCAATGCCTCCCCATTATCAGCAATGCCTGCCCATCATCATCTCCTCCCCATCATCATCAATGTCTGCCCATCATCATCTTCTCCCCATCATCAATGCCTGCCCATTATCATCATCTTCTCCCCATCATCATCAATGCCTGCCCATCATCATCTTCTCCCCATCATCAATGCCTCCCCATTATCAGCAATGCCTGCCATCATCACACACAGACAGCACACAAGCACTCTCTCACATACATACATACTGTAATGTATGTGGTACAGTTCATATAGCGTCTTGTGCTTGGGTGCGATGAAAATACATGAGACACAGGTTTGATTAGAAAGTCTTGTATTACTTCATACAAGTTGGCAAAAATAGTCACACAGTTTGCAGACACAGAAGCAGGAGACACAGCAGGCCAGAGTAATCTAAGCTCAGCAATCACTCTCCACAACAGGTTCAGGATCTTCTTCTCTGTTACCGTAAGTCCATGCAAACGTGGGTCTTTCAAAGAGCAGGGTTCAGAGTCCACAAGTGTTACAGAGTTCCTCAGTAGGAATAGCTGGAGTACAAGGTCCAAGGCTTTAGGAGTCAGGTCACAGGTTCACTGCAGGCTAGATTCTGAAGCACTGATTGCTCAGCTGTGGCTGCTTAAGAA
Organism: Oophaga sylvatica; assembly: GCA_033576555.1. NCBI lineage: Eukaryota > Metazoa > Chordata > Amphibia > Anura > Dendrobatidae > Oophaga > Oophaga sylvatica. The sequence goes on along the minus strand of JARQOD010000003.1, from coordinate 81,558,596 downwards.
GCAAAAGGAGAGAATCAGGGCGGGAACATGCAAGCTGGAAACTCCATTTTGACTGAGGGCAAGATAGCTGCAGCAAGACAGAAAGTAAAATGGCTGACGAACAAACTGAGTTTCAGGAACATGTACACAGAACCTTACATTACTCCCCCCTTAGGGACAACCTCCGGATGACCTCAGGCCAGGCTTGTGTGGGTACCTCTGATGAAACTGACGGAGCAAGCGAGGAGCATTAACGTTATTGACTGGTTCCCATGAGTTGTCCTCCACTGGGTAGCCCTGCCATTTAATCAGATATTGTAACTGATTTCTATACAACCTGGAATCTAAAATCCTTTCCACCACAAATTCTTCCTGACCATCGACCAGCACTGGGTCAGGGCAAGGAGAAGAACGTCCAGGAAACGTATTGGGTGTCGCAGCCTTTAGTAGGGATACATGAAAGACAGGGTGAATTCTCATAGTTCTGGGCAGTTGAAGACGACAAGCAACGACACTTATAATTTTACTGATTTTATAGGGTCCAATGTACTTATGTCCCAACTTAGACGATGGAATCCTTAACTTAAGATTTCTGGTTGACAGCCAGACCAAGTCTCCTACCTTGAAAGCTGGTGCAGGTTTACGAAATTTATCTGCTGCTTTCTTGTACCTTTCCTGAGCCGATTCCAGATTCTCCTTCAGAAGATCCATATTCTTCTGTAAAAACGTGATTCTTTCAGCCACTGCTGGTAAAGGCGTTTCTATGGGAAATCGTGGTAGAATGTTAGGATGATAACCTAGATTAGAGTAAAAAGGAGACTGCTTAGTGGAGGCACTCTGAGAGTTGTTATACGAGAACTCAGCTAATGGAAGTAGATCCACCCAATCATCCTGTAGGTGGCAGATAAAGCAGCGGAGATACTGCTCCAGGGTTTGATTGGTTCGTTCGGTCTGTCCATTAGTCTGAGGATGAAAAGCAGAAGAAAGGTTTACTTTAATGTCCAATGCTGCACAGAAATTTTGCCAAAACCTAGAAGTGAATTGCACCCCTCGATCCGAAATAACCTCATCCGGTACTCCATGTAAGCGAAACACATCTTTAATCATCAAATCTGATGTCTGTTTTGCAGTGGGTAAGCCGACACAAGGGATAAAATGAGCTGCCTTTGTTAGACGGTCAACCACCACTAGAATGGTGTTCTTCCCTTGAGAGGTTGGTAACTCCACAATGAAGTCCATAGAAATGGATCCCCACGGGCGGGACGGGGTGGGAAGAGGCTGTAACAGACCAGTTGGTGAGGAGCGAGGTGTTTTGCATCTTGCACAGACTTCACATGAAGTGACATAGTTTAAAACATCCTTCCTGCAAGTGGGCCACCAAAAGAAACGAGAGATAAATTCCTGTGTCTTTAGAATTCCTCTATGCCCAACTATCTTGGAATCGTGAATGAGTTGCAATACTCTCAATCTGACTGTTTCAGGAATATACAGGCGTTGTCCCTGAATCCACACACCATTCTTAAAGACAAGACTTACGTCCCTTGGGGTTGTGCCAAAAAGGAATCCGCATGGTATGCTTCCTTGATGTCCTTAAGTAGGTCTTGATTATGAATTACTCCTAGGAATCTAGAGTCAGGAAGAATAGTCTTAGGAGGAGTAATTGGACGTGTCTCTGCTGAGTAAATCCTAGAGAGTGCATCAGCCTTTCCATTGCGCGATCCTGGTCTATAAGAAATGATAAAATTAAATTGGTTTAAGAAAAGATTCCAGCGAGCCTGGCGAGGAGTCAGGCACTTAGCCGACCTGATAAACTCAAGGTTACGATGGTCTGTCAGGACGACTATTTGCTGTGCAGCTCCCTGAAGAAGGTGTCTCCATTCTTTGAAGGCGGCAATAATGGCCAACAACTCTCTATTGCCCACATCGTAGTTCCTCTCAGCCGAAGACAACTGCTGGGAAAAGAAGGCACAGGGATGCAAGACATTCTTCTCACCTGTTCTCTGAGAGAGTATAGCTCCAACGGCACAGTCTGAAGCATCCACCTCTATTATGAAGGCAAGCTCGGGGTTGGGATGTACTAGGATAGGTGCAGTGGTAAATTTATCTTTTAGACGGGAAAATGCTTCCTGGGCTTGGGGAGTCCAGGAGAACCTAGACTCTTTCCGGGTAAGTTGGGTGATAGGTGACACTACCTCAGAGAAATTTCTAATGAAACGTCTATAGAAGTTGGCAAACCCGATGAAGCGCTGTACCTCCTTCACATTTCTAGGACTTGGCCAATCCTTGATGGCTTGGGTTTTGCTTCCATCCATACTAATTCCTTGTGTAGACAGTACATACCCCAGAAATTGAATTTCGGTCCTATGGAATTCACACTTTTCAAGTTTGATGTAAAGATGATTTTGTCTTAGACGTTCCAAGACCATTCTCACATGTCCATGATGTTCCTCTGTGGAGTTAGAAAAAATTAGAATATCATCCAAATAAATTACCACGAATGTATCTAGGAGATCCCTGAAGATGTCATTCACCAAGTGTTGGAAAGTGGCTGGGGCGGTACTCAGACCAAAAGGCATAACTAGATATTCAAAGTGTCCATAGCGTGACCTGAATGCAGTCTTCCATTCATCCCCAGGTCTAATACGGACTAAGTTATAGGCCCCACGAAGATCTAGTTTAGAGAAAATTTTGGCATGTCGCACTCTCTCCAATAACTCAGGGATTAAAGGCAATGGATAACGGTTTCTAATAGTAACCTTATTGAGTTCCCTATAGTCTACGCATGGTCTCAGAGATCCATCTTTCTTCTTTACAAAGAAGATGGGTGCACCTGCAGGAGATGAAGAGGGGCGTATGAAGCCCTTGGCTAGATTTTCGTCTATGTAATCCTTTAAAGCCTTTAGCTCGGGCCCCGCCAGGGGTAGATCTTACCAAAAGGTATCTCCGCTCCAGGCAATAATTCAATTGGACAATCATATGGACGGTGAGGAGGAAGCTGGTCAGCGTTCTTCTTGTCACATAAATCCACATAGTCCTGGTATACAGCTGGTAGTTCAGGGACTGACATGGTTCCTTTAGGAACAGAGCAAGCTGAAACTTTTGGACTCATCTGTTTCTCTGGAAAGTGTAATTCCTTGGTCTCCCAGTTAATGGTAGGATTCTGAGCCTGCAGCCATGGTAGCCCTAGAATAATGGGAAAGTGGGGAGAAGAGATAAGCATAAAGGACAGTTTCTCTTGATGATCTTTACCCATAAGAACCCTCAAAGGCTCTGTTTCCTGATCCACTGGTCCAGAGGTCAGCAGGGAGCCATCCACAGTTTCCATCTGTACTGGAGTAGCCTTCTTCACTGAACGTATCCCCTGTTTCAGAGCAAAGGAGACATCCATAAAATTTCCACTTGCCCCTGAGTCGATCATAGCAGAGCTAGACACCCAAGCTGAGTCAACCCAGAGTTTGATGGAAAGAAAGCAATGAGAATTGTTTTTCTTACAACTCAGCTGGGACACCGCTGAGGAAACTTGAAAAATGGCAGCGTTTACACAGTCAACGTCCTCAGAGGTAACGGAGTTTAAGTCCGAGAAATCAAGATCTGTTGCTGCAGATCTCTCTGTAGCCTGAGGCTCGGACCTGACAGATCCCCTCTCGCAACACTCACAATGAATGAGTGCTGCAGTAGTCTTACGAGAACGGCTGGGGCAGTTTATAATGAAGTGCCCTGACTTACCACAATAGAAACATAGATTCTCCTTAAAACGATGTTCCTTGCGTGCATCACTAACCCGTCGTTGTAAAGAGTCTACCTGCATGGTTCAGGTTCAGGTTCCCGTGTAATCCTACTCAAAGGTTCCTTAGCTGGAGAGGAAGGTAGGAAAAGGTTAGTGCGATTGCTTTCGAACCATCTCTCTTGCCTGCGTTCAGTCAGACGAGTATCAATACGGATGCAGTAGTTAATAAAGTCACCTAACGCAGTGGGAGGGTCGGCACGAGCAAGTTCATCCTTAATCAGTGGAGATAACCCCTTTCGAAAAATAGATTTTTTGGCGGAACTGTCCCAGGTGGTATCAAGGGCCCATCTCCTGAACTCCAAGGCATATTCAGCTACCGAGTGCTTACCTTGGCGCAAAGCTAACATGGCTGCTTCAGCTGTTGCACCTTGATTGGGGTCATCAAACACCTGACCCATGGCTGAAATAAAAGCATCAAGGTGATTCAAACAATCATCCTCAGTCTCAATCAGAGGGTTTGCCCACATCAAAGCCTTGTTGGTAAGCAACATAATTATAGTAAGCACCTTAGATCGTTCAGTGGGAAATTGTGAAGCATGTGCAGAAAAAAAAAGATTGCATTGATTAATAAATCCCCTGAATTTCTCACGTTCACCACTAAAAAAACGAAAAGGGGGCAACTTGGGAATCCCAGAACTCGGGGCTACGGCAGGAGCCTGGACTCGCTCTTCTAGAACCTCAATCCTGGCTCGCAAATCCTGGGCTGTCTGTCCAAACACTTGCAAATTGTGATTAGTGAGGTCCTGTAGGCTTGAAAAACGGGTCTTTATATTCTGCAAATCTGCAAGGATATTATCAGTCACTCCGCAAAGTTCCTTTATGCGGGCCTCCATTTTCCAGATCTTTTAAGACAGGAGTACTGGAAGAAGAGGAGAGGAGAAAAAAAAAAAACAATAGTGTTTACCTGTGGTAACACTGCAGAGAGAAAAAAAAAAATTAAGGGAACTGCTCACCTGGAATGGTTGTGAAAGTCACAACCACTATCATCACAGAAAGTTCACCCGGACATCTGATATCCACAGTTACAGCAGACAAAAAAGAGAAAAGAAAAAAAAACAATAGTGTTTACCTGTGGTAACACTGCAAAAAAAAAAAACACTTAAGGGAATTGCTCACCTGGAATGGTTGTGAGAAGTCACAACCACTGTCATCACAGAAAGTACAACCGGACATCCGATATCCACAGTTACAGCAGACACAGCCTTTCCAGACCCAGCAGACACTAACGTTTTGGCTTCAGAATCTTGTAATGTATGTGGTACAGTTCATATAGCGTCTTGTGCTTGGGTGCGATGAAAATACATGAGACACAGGTTTGATATAGAAAGTCTTGTATTACTTCATACAAGTTGGCAAAAATAGTCACACAGTTTGCAGACACAGAAGCAGGAGACACAGCAGGCCAGAGTAATCTAAGCTCAGCAATCACTCTCCACAACAGGTTCAGGATCTTCTTCTCTGTTACCGTAAGTCCATGCAAACGTGGGTCTTTCAAAGAGCAGGGTTCAGAGTCCACAAGTGCTTCAGAGTTCCTCAGTAGGAATAGCTGGAGTACAAGGTCCAAGGCTTTAGGAGTCAGGTCACAGGTTCACTGCAGGCTAGATTCTGAAGCACTGATTGCTCAGCTGTGGCTGCTTAAGAAGCAAAAGGAGAGAATCAGGGCGGGAACATGCAAGCTGGAAACTCCATTTTGACTGAGGGCAAGATAGCTGCAGCAAGACAGAAAGTAAAATGGCTGACGAACAAACTGAGTTTCAGGAACATGTACACAGAACCTTACACATACACACACACACATACATACACACACAAAGCACCGCACTACATACACACACAGAGACACACACACAGAGACGTCTTACCTGTTCAGCGTCCCCGCGCTCTGTGCCACAGCCGGCCGCTGAATGATGACGTCATTCAGCGGCCGGCTGTGAGAGGAAGCGCCGGCGCCCCCTGGAGCCCGGAGCTGCGGCAGCGGAGGCACGGGAGAGGTAAGTATTGTTGCCAGCTGCTGCCGGGGCCCTGAGCAGGCGGGGGGGGGCCCAGTGGCGGCGCTGACACCGCTCTCCTCCGCTAACGGGCGCGGGGGTGCCAGACTGCGAGTGGGCCCCCCCGCCTGCTCAGGGCCCCGCCTGCCAGGGGCCATAGATAATCAATTCGCAGGCCGATCTGGCCCGCGGGCCTTGACTTTGACATATGGGCTTTAAGAGGTCACATTTACTGAAAGCAAAAGCTTCTTCAATTAAAAACATCTTAACAGGCCAAGTTACACATTGTTATGGGTTGCGGAACGCACCAAATAAATATAAATAAAGGGTGCATTTGCAGCCCGGGGTCCACCGTGCAGACAGAACCTGCTGCTAGTAAGATGGCGCAGTAGGTGGTATGAGCGAACTCTGTTATCCCTCAGAGTTGCAGATATGGACACCGTAGCACTATATGGCGAAGTGAGCAAACTCTGTTACTCCACAGAGCCGCTAAACAAAAGGAGGTGGCGCTATATGGTGGTATAAGAGAACTCTGTTGCTCCACAGAGTCGCAACCTAAACGCTGACTAATAGCGATGTCCACGTGCCACCACCGGGTTATGTCCGTACTGCGCAGCTTCAATATAAAGTAGTCAGCAATGCACACATCAAACTCCTCACCGGAGATGCCGGTATACTAGGGGCTATACAGCCAGAGCCCTGAACCCATACACACAACTCCTCCGGTATTCTAGGGGCTTATTTCAGCCAGGTCACTAAACACATGCATAACCACACTGGCGCAAGCACGTAACATATTTGATACTAGCGCACGGCCGTGCGGTTATGCCACCTTTTTATAGTAGCCACGAGTACGAGACCTTCCAGAAAGGACCAATAGGAAGCTGCTTAGAACACTACCAGCTTCAGGACCTTCCTGGAGGACCAATAGGAGTCGCAGCTGTATCCGAGCATGTGACCCCTGATCTCCAATGGAAGATCTTGCCCTGGGCATGCTCAGATGGAGAAACAGAGAACTTAGTCCCAAATCTGCCTGCTCCAACACTGGTTACAACAGAGGATCCAGGAGCAGCAGCAACAAGTCTCTGCACAGTATTATACCAGGCGAGACGCTGGGACCGACGTCTCTGCTGAGCAGATTCCACTGCGGCCGGAGATGGATGGGAGACTGCAGCGGGACTGGTTCGAGATTCCCCTTGTGCAGCAGCGGGAACTCGATCCCTAACACACGTTATCATAGAACCCCTTCTTTGATATCATCTTCACAATACTTGCATCTATTGAATTTGTGAGGTTTTGGATAGTTTCTGCATCATTTCTTTTCAGGATGTCAGAATCGCCCCCAGAGCTGTTGTGCTGATGTGAGGTGCCTCCCACCCTCATGGAGCTATTGCTCGATGATACTCCAAAGGTTCTCAATAGGGTTGAGGTCAGTAGGGTAAGGTGGCCACACCATGAGTTTATCTCCTTTTATGCCAATAGCAGCCAATGATTCAGAGGTATTCGTTGCAGTGGCGAGATGGTACATTGTCACCGTGATGATGATTTTGCTACAGATGATACGGTTCTTAATATGGAAGAACTTAGTCAGTCAGAAACTCTATATACTTTGCCAAAGTCATTTTCACACCTTCAGGGAGTCTACCAGCTCTCTCCCCAATCCAAAACATGACTCCACCACCTCCTTGATGACGTCACAGCCTTGTTGAGACATGGAGGCCATCTACTACTCCATCCAGGGTTGTACAGATCTCATTAGTAAACAAGATGGTTTTAAAATTAGTCTTTATGTATGTCTATCTCCACTGCAACCATTTTCGCACAACTGAAGCCTCTGGATGATCCTTCATCTTGAGGTTCGGGGGATTCCAGAACCAGCAGCAGCTTCAAATACCCATTTGCTGCTTTGTAATATAAATTTAGTAGCTGATCTCTTATTCCACCTAATTTGATTGCCAGAAACCTTCCTCACTATGCCTTTATCTGCTTGAACCAGTCTATGCTTTGTATCAGTCACAAATCTCTTCACAGTACGATGAGCACGCTTAAGTTTTCTTGAAATATCTAATGTTTTCATACCTTGTTCAAGGCAATGCACTATTTGATGCTTTTCAGCAACAGAGAGATCCTTTCTCTGTCCCATATTGCTTGAATCCTGTGGCTGCGTCATAATGTGGACAGTCCTTCTTAAGTAGTTTTCCTTTAATTTAGCCTCACCTGGCAAATTATCACAAGTGTTTGAGATTTATTTCAATGATCCAAAGAGCCCTGAGACACAAACCATTCGTGAATTTATGTGAAAAACTAAACATTACATTTTTAGGATACTTAAATCCAATTTGCATTTGCACAAAGTTACTTATCCAAAACAGTTTTCATCACTGAGTAACAACAACCTAACTAATGCTTGCCCGTGCTTCTATACCGATGATACAGAACTCTGCAGCGATTGCCATTTTCAAATTAGTAAACTTGATGATACAAACTTAGAAGGCCATTTCCAAAATTGTTGTTCCTCCTAAGTGTTACAGGGCTCCAGTCTGAAAGATTGCCGCCGATAGTGTCACATGACCAGACATAGAATCATAGAGTGTTAGAGTTGGAAGGGACCTCAAGGATCATCGGGTCCAACCCCCTGCTCAATAGAGGATTCACTAAACCATCTCAGACAGATGTCTTTCCAGCCTCTGTTTGAAGACGTCCTCTGAAGGAGAACTCACCATCTCTCATGGCAGCCTGTTTCACTCATTGATCACCCTCACTGTCAAATTTTTTTTTTCTAATATCTAATCTGCATTGTCTCCCTTTCAGTTTTATTCCATTGCTTCTCGTGTTTCCATGTGCAAATGAGAATAATGATGATTCCTCTACGCTGTGACAGCCCTTCAGATATTTGTTGACAGGCTATTAAGTCTCCTCTTAGCCTTTTTTTGTAAGCTAAACAGTCCCAGATCCTTTAACAGCTCCTCATAGGACATACTTTGCAGTCCGCTCACCATCCTGGTAGCTCTTTTCTGGACTTGCTCCAGTTTTTCAATGTCTTTTTTAAAATGTGATGCCCAGAACTGGACACAGTATTCCAGATGAGGCCTGACCAAGGAGGAGTAGAGGGGGATAATTACTTCACGTGATCTAGACTCTATGCTTCTCTTAATACATCCTAGAACTGTGTTTGCCTTTTTTGCTGCTGCATCACAGTGTTGACTCATGTGCAATCTGTTATCTATTAGTATACCCAAGTCTTTTTCACACGTGCTTTTACTTAGTTCTATTCTTCCCATTCTACAGATGTAATTTTCGTTTTTCTTGCCCAGATGTAGAATCTTGCATTTTTCACTGTTATGGTTCAAATAGTTTTTATTATAGCATTTATGTAATACAAAAGGCAACAAACAAGTTGCGTAAACAGTTATAGTGCAGCGCCTCTCTCGGCAATGAAACAGAGCAAGTACATCTAGAACACAAGACAACCTCCAGCACCGAATTATACAGTAATGTTTAGAAACATAGCATTCAGTAGTATTCCGGGCTCTGGTAAACTCATAGGAACATTGTTCACAATACCCAGGCACTTTGTGTTAATAAACTTCAAGAACAGAATGAGAGAGGCAGCATCCACCATAAAAGGAAAATATAAGAAGAAACTGAAAAGAGTAAAGACAAGCAAAAGCCAAAGAAAAGGAAAAAGAAGAGAAGAGAAGAAAAGACAATAGAAGAACAAAGATAGAGAAAGGTCCGACTCTCGCCTGTCCACCCAGCCACTCATTGCCCATATCCATCAGAAAGTCTATTCACCGCCACCCACTTCTACCCCTGGAAGTCTCAACAGCCCCGAGAAAGCCAATCCCGGAACTCCGGAGAGCCCCTAAATGTCACCCACTCACTCCCATTTTTCACTGTTAAATACCATTCTATTATTCGCTGCCCATTGTTCAAGCTTATCTAGATCCTTCTGAATCCTTTCTCTATCTTCTCTAGTTTTAGCTATTCCTTCTAGTTTTACATCGTCTGCAAATTTGATTAGTTTACCTTCGGTTCCCTTATCTAGATCATTTATAAAAATGTTGAACAACACTGGGGCCAGGACAGGGCCTTGAGGTACCTCACTTGAAACACTCTTCCAATTGGATGTGCAACCATTTATTGCCACTCTTTGAGTATGATCACTCAGCCAGTTGTGAATCCACCTAACCGTAGCCTGGTCAATCCCATACTTGGTCATTTTTTCAATAAGGATAATGTGAGATACTTTATCAAATGCTTTGCTGAAGTCATATATAGTATATCTACCGCATTTTCCTGAACCACCCAGTCAGTGATTCCATCAAAGAAGGAAATTAGAGTAGTCTGCTATGACTTGTTTCCTATAAACCCATGCTGGCTCTCCTTAATTACTGTATTCTTATCCAAGTACTTACATTCATGCTGTTTAATAATTTGTTCAAAGATCTTTCCTGGTAAAGAAGTAAGGCTCACTGGCCTGTAATTTCCTGTCTCTGTCTTCTTTCCTTTTTTGAAGATAGGGACAACACTTGCCCTTCTCCAATCTTTTGGGACCTCTCATGTTTTACGGGATTTTTCAAAGATTCTGGCTAGTGGTTCTGCAATTATCTCTGATAACTCAGTACATTAAGAGGTAATTCATCTGGACAAGGAGATTTAAATTCATTTTAATTAGCTAAGTGCTCCCTCCCCATCTCTCTGTTAAAGAATAGTGTAGATTCTTTTATTACTTCGATGGCACCATTTAGATCAGTTGATGCTGAATTTACTTTCTTAGAGAACACAGATGCAAAATAGGATTTTAAAAGTTCGTCCTTCTCAACATCATTTTCGACCACTTCACCCTTTTCATCCTGCAAAAATCCTATAGTATCTTTGACTTTTCTTTTCCTTTAGACATACCCCAAAATCCTTTTTTGCTACTTTTGGTTTCCCTTGCAAGCCTTACTCCATTACTGGCTTTAGCTCTTTTAACTCTTGCCCTGAATTCCCTGCAGACAGCATTATATTCTTCTTTAGATATGCCTCCCTCTTTCCATTATACATGTAAAAGATATGTGTAAAAGATATTTACATATACATTTCTTTTTTCCTTTTTAACAAGTGATTAAGTTCTGTGTTCATCCACCCTGGTCTCTTTAAGTGCTTCCAATTCTTCCTTCTTTTCAGGACTGTTATCGATTTTGCGGTGAGAATTTCATTTAGCAAAATCTCCCATCCTTCTTAGACATTTCTGTCCTTTAGAACATCCAGCCATTGGACCTTTCCTACCCTCTTTCTGAGTCCATTAAAAATCTGCCTTTCTGAAATCCAACCTTAAAGTCTGAGTCCTCGCTGGTCTTCCTCCTCTAGTAAGTAATCCAAAATTTGAGGATAGCATGATCACTGCTTCTTAACCCCTTCATGACCCAGCCTATTTTGACCTTAAAGACCTTGCCATTTTTTGCAATGCTGACCAGTGTCCCTTTATGAGGTAATAACTCAGGAACGCTTCAACGGATCCTAGCGATTCTGAGATTGTTTTTTCGTGACATATTGGGCTTCATGTTAGTGGTAAATTAAGGTCGATAATTTTTGCGTTTATTTGTGAAAAAAATGGAAATTTGGCGAAAATTCTGAAAATTTTGTAATTTTCAAATTTTTAATTTTTATTCATTAAATCAGAGAGTTATGTGGCACAAATAGTTAATAAATAACATTTCCCACATGTCTACTTTACATCAGCACAATTTTGGGAACAACATTTTTTTTTGTTAGGAAGTTATAAGGGTTAAAAGTTGACCAGCGATTTCTCCTTTTTACATCAAAATTTACAAAACCATTTTTTTAGGGACCACCTCACATTTGAAGTCACTTTGAGGGGTCTATATGGCAGAAAATACCCAAAAGTGACACCTTTATAAAAACTGCACCCCTCAAGCTACTCAAAACTACATTCAAGAAGATTATTAACCCTTCAGGTGCTTCACAGGAACTAAAGCAACGTGGAAGGAAAAAATGGACATTTTAATTTTTCCAACAAAAATTTTCTTTTAGCATCAATTTTTTCATTTTTACATGGGCATCAGGATAAAATTGATCCTAAAATTTGTTGGGCAATTTCTCCTGAGTACACAGATACCTCATATGTGGTCATAAACCACTGTATGGGCGCACAGCAGGGCTCAGAAGGGAAGGAGCGCCATTTGACTTTTTGAATAGAAAATATGCTGGAATATTTAGCGGTTGCCATGTCACATTTGGAGAGTCCCTGTGTGCCTAAACATTGGAGCCTCCCCACAAGTGACCCCATTTTGGAAACTAGACCTCCTAAGGAACTTATCTAGATGCATAGTGATCACTTTGAACCCCAGGTGCTTCACAAATTGATCTGTAAAAAAAAGAAAGTACTTTTTTTTCACAAAAATTTTCTTTTAGCCTCAGTATTTTTCATTTTCACATGGGCAACAGTATAAATTGGATCCTAAAATTTGTTGGGCAATTTCTCCTGAGTACACAGATACCTCATATGTGGTCATAAACCACTGTTTGGGCGCACGGCAGGGCTCAGAAGGGAAGGAGCGCCATTTGACTTTTTGAATAGAAAATATGCTGGAATATTTAGCGGTTGCCATGTCGCATTTGGAGAGTCCCTGTGTGCCTAAACATTGAAGCTCCCCCACAAGTGACCCCATTTTGGAAACTAGACCCCCTAAGGAACTTATCTAGATGCATAGTGAGCACTTTGAACCCCCAGTTGCTTCACAAATTGATCCGTAAAAAAAGAAAGTACTTTTTTTTCACAAAAATTTTCTTTTAGCCTCAGTTTTTTTCATTTTCACATGGGCAACAGTATAAATTGGATCCTAAAATTTGTTGGGCAATTTCTCCTGAGTACACAGATACCTCATATGTGGTCATAAACCACTGTTTGGGCGCACGGCAGGGCTCAGAAGGGAAGGAGGGCCATTTCACTTTTTGAATGGAAAATATGCGGAATATTTAGCGGTTGCCATGTCGCATTTGGAGAGTCCCTGTGTGCCTAAACATTGGAGCTCCCCCACAAGTGACCCCATTTTGGAAACTAGACCCCCTAAGGAACTTATCTAGATGCATAGTGAGCACTTTGAACCCCCAGGTGCTTCACAAATTGATCCGTAAAAAAAAGAAAGTACTTTTTTTTCAAAAAATTTTCTTTTAGCCTCAGTTTTTTTCATTTTCACATGGGCAACAGTATAAATTGGATCCTAAAATTTGTTGGGCAATTTCTCCTGAGTACACAGATACCTCATATGTGGTCATAAACCACTGTTTGGGCGCACGGCAGGGCTCAGAAGGGAAGGAGCGCCATTTGACTTTTTGAATGGAAAATATGCTGGAATATTTAGCGGTTGCCATGTCGCATTTGGAGAGTCCCTGTGTGCCTAAACATTGGAGCTCCCCCACAAGTGACCCCATTTTGGAAACTAGACCCCCTAAGGAACTTATCTAGATGCATAGTGAGCACTTTGAACCTCCAGGTGCTTCACAAATTGATCCGTAAAAAAAAGAAAGTACTTTTTTTTCACAAAAATTTCTTTTAGCCTCAGTTTTTTTCATTTTCACATGGGCAACAGTATAAATTGGATCCTAAAATTTGTTGGGCAATTTCTCCTGAGTACATAGATACCTCATATGTGGTCATAAACCACTGTTTGGGGCGCACGGCAGGGCTCAGAAGGGAAGGAGCGCCATTTGACTTTTTGAATGGAAAATATGCTGGAATATTTAGCGATTGCCATGTCGCATTTGGAGAGTCCCTGTGTGCCTAAACATTGGAGCTCCCCCACAAGTGACCCCATTTTGGAAACTAGACGCCCTAAGGAACTTATCTAGATGCATAGTGAGAACTTTGAACCCCAGGTGCTTCACAGAAGTTTATAACGCAGAGCCGTGAAAATAAAAAATCATTTTTTTTTCTCAAAAAATGATTTTTTAGCCCACTATTTTTTATTTTCACAATGGTTACAGGAGAAATTGGACCCCAAAAGTTGTTGTCCAGTTTGTCCTGAGTACGCTAGTACCCCATATGTGGGGGGAACCACTGTTTGGGCATACGTCAGGGCTCGGAAGGGATGTGGTGACGCTTTGAAATGCCGACTTGATGGAATGGTCTGCGGGCATCTTGTTACGTATGCAGAGCCCCTGATGTGCCTAAACAGTAGAAACTCCCCACAAGTGACCCCATTTAGGAAACTAGACCCCGCAAAGAACTTATCTAGATGTGTGGTGAGCACTTTGAACCCCCAAGGGCTACACAGAAGTTTATAACGCCCGGGCATGAAAATAAAAAAATCATATTTTTTCCACAATCAGGATCTTTTAGTCCCCAATTTTTTTATTTTCCCAAGGGTAACATGAGAAATTAGACCCCAAAAGTTGTTGTCCAATTTGTCCTGAGTATGCTGATATCCCATATGTGGGAGAAAACTACTGTATGGGCACACGTCGGGGCTCGGATGGGAAGTAGTGACGTTTTGAAATGCCCACTTGATGGAATGGTCTTCGGGCATCATGTTACGTTTGCAGAGTCCCTGATGTGCCTAAACAGTAGAAACTCCCCACAAGTGACCCCATTTTGGAAACTAGATCCCCCAAGGAACTCCTATAGATGTGTGATAAGCACTTTGAATCTCCAAGTCCTTCACAGAAGTTTATAACGCAGAGCCGTGAAAATATAAAATCATTTTTTTTCCACAAAAATAATTTTTAGTCCCCAATTTTTTTTCCCAATGTTAACAGGAGAAATTAGAACCCCCAAAGTTGTTGTGCAATTTTTCCCGAGTACGCTGATACCTCATATGTGGGGATAAACCACTGTTTGGGCATACGTCGGGGCTTGGAATAAAGGGAGCACTGTTTGACTTTTTGAAGCAAAATTTGCAGGAATCAATGGTGGCGCCATGTCGCGTATGGAGACCCCCTGATGTGCCTAAATAGTGGAAACCCCTCAATTCTAACTCCAACACTAACCCCAACACACCCCTAACCCCAACCCTAACCCCTACACACACCTAACCCTAATACAAACCCTAATCATAACCCTAACCAACACCCCTAACCCTAATCCCAACTCTAACCATAAACCTAACTGCAAGCCTAACCCTAATTCCAACCCTAACCCTAATTCCAACCCTAACTCAAATTCCAACCCTAACCGTAATTCTAACCTTAACCCTAATGCTAACCCTAACCCTAGTTCTAACCCTAAGGCTGGGTTCATATTGCATTTTACCAGCCCGTTCAACACGTAGCGTTGACCGGCTGGTAACGGTATAGCATAACGCGATCGCGTTATGCTATACCCGCTAGCGCAGATGAATCAGCAGATAATCAGCCGCGGATCCGCAGCAAAATCAGTCGCGGATCAGCAACAAAATCCGATGCGGATCAGCAGCAAAATCCGCCGCGGATCAGCAGCAAAATCCGCCGCGGATCAGCAGCGAAATCAGCCGTGGATCAGCGGCGAAATCCGCCGCGGATCAGCAGCGAATCCGCAGTGGATCAGAAAGCGAAATCCGCCGCGGATCAGCAGCGAAATCAGCCGCGGATCAGCAGCGAAATCAGCCGCGGATCAGCAGCGAAATCGCCGCGGAATCAGCAGCGAAATCACGCCGCGAATCAGCAGCAAAATCTCGCGGATCAGCAGCAAATCCGCCCGGAATCAGCAGCGAAATCAGCCGCGGATCAGCAGCAAAATCCCCGGACCAGCGCGAATCAGCCGATCCGCAGGAAATCAGATGCGGATCCGCAGCGAAATCAGCAGCGGATCCGCAGCGAAATCCGCCGCGGATCAGCAGTGAAATCCGCCGCGGATCAGCAGCGAAATCCGCCGCGGATCCGCCGCGAATCAGCAGCAAAATCAGTTGCGGATCAGCAGCGAAATCCGCCGCGGATCCGCAGCGAAATCCGCCGCGGATCCGCAGCGAAATCAGTCTCGGATCCGCAGCGAAATCAGTTGCGGATCCGCAGCGAAATCAGCAGTGGATCCGCAGCGAAATCCGCCGCGGATCAGCAGTGAAATCCGCCGCGGATCAGCAGCGAAATCCGCCGCGGATCAGCAGCGAAATCAGCCGCGGATCCGCCGCGAAATCCGCCGCGGATCAGCCGCGATATCCGCCGCGGATCCGCAGCAAAATCAGCTGCGGATCAGCAGCAAAATCTGCTAGGAAAAAAAAAAAAATTCTTTTTTTTATTATTTGTCCCTACCTATGACGGGGGGGGGGTTCATTTACTTTTTTTTTATTTTGATCACTGTGACAGTTTATCACAGTGATCAAAATAATTTTTTTTACAATGGGGACGCACTGCGCATGCGCCGGCCGGCGGGCGCACTGCGCATGCGCCCGCCATTTTCCAAGATGGCGGCGCCCATGAAGAATCCCGGGCAGCCGCCGGGACGGATCCAGGGACATCGGTGGACCGGGAGAGGTGAGTAGGGGACGTCGGAAGGTGAGGGGGGGGATCGGAAGGTGAGGGGGTGTGATCGCAGGAGCAGGGGGCAGACAGCGACGGCGGTGACCGATCGCTGCCATCTTTCGATGGCGGCGGCCGATCACCGCCGTGACTCGGTGTGGGGGGGGGTCAGATCTTGGTGCCCAGCCATGGCAGATGCTATTGCAGCATCGGCCATGGCTGGATTGTAATATTTCACCAGTTTCATTGGTGAAATATTACAAATCGCTCTGATTGGCAGTTTCACTTTTAACAGCCAATCAGAGCGATCGTGGCCACGTGGGGGTTAAGCCAACCCCCCTGTGGTGATGCAGTAAGGGTCCTGTTACTGCGGGTCGGGTGACCTTTCAGTGACCCCGGACCCCCGACCCGCAGTAACATGATTTATAGCATGACGCCTACGTCGGCGTCATGGGTCGGGATGGCACAGGTTTTCATGACGCCGACGTCGGCGTCATGGGTCGGGAAGGGGTTAAATTCCAAGCAACCTTTACTTCCTCATCCATTTCCTCCCTGTTGGTAAGAATTAGGTCCAAGATTGCAGATCCTCTTGTTTTCTTTTCTACCTTTTAAAAGATAAAGTTGTCAGCAAGAGAAGATAAGAATTGTCTGGACCCAGTACTTTTGCCTGAGAGAGATTCACAACAAATATCTGGATAGTTAAAATCTCCCATGATCATTGTCGTACATTTTTGAAAACAGAGACATCTGATGTAAAAGAGTTCATCCATAACTTTAGTCTGACCAGGAGGCCTATAGTAAACACTTACAATAGTGTCCTTTCTGTTCTTCTTTCCTTGAATACTTACCCAAACAGTTTCAACAGAGCTACCAGTCTCTGAAGCTTGGATCTCTGTGAAGATATACATTTTCCTAACATATAATGCAACACTTCCTCCCTTCTTGTTAATCCTGTTTCTAATAAATAAGTTGTAGCCTTCAAGGTTTGTATTCCGAGCATGTGTATCATCCCACCAAGTTTCAGTGATGCCTATGACATCTTATTTCTCTTCCTGTGTTAGCAACTTCAAATCTCCTTGTTTCCCATGTTCTGTGCATTTGTATAGACACATTTTAGTTTTGTAGTCGGGTTCTCTTGTTCCTCTATTTTCATTCAGTTTGTTGTTTTTGCTCTTCCTTTCCACTTCTCTTAGCATGGTTCTCAAAAGAATTCATTAGCTGCATATTTCTTCCTGGCCATATATTTCCTATCCCATACTGCTTTAGTTTAAAGCTCTCCTGATGAGTTTAGCTATCGTCTACCAAATATGTGTTTTCCTGTTTTCATAAGATGTAACCCATCTCTAGTAAGTAGTCCATCATACAGGTAATACACTCCATGGTCAAGAAACCCAAGACGTTGCTCACGGCACCATCAACGTAGCCAGTTATTCACCTGTAGAGTCCTGTTCAATCTCCTTGGTCCATATCCATCCACTGGGAGGATGGATGAGAAGAATGTCTGCGCTACCAGTTCTTTCACTTTCCTGCCTAGGTCTTCAAAGTCACTGCCTATAGTTTCCAGGTCCTTTCTTGCTGTGTCATTTGACCCTACATGCATTAATAGACATAGGTAGACGAATTTAGGAATAAAGAGTGTTGTGAACACTCTGGATCTGACTTCAGAGTTTGGGCTCCCTCTGGTGGCTGCTGATAGTATTGAAGCTGCTTTGGTTAACAGAAGTCCTTCATCAGCTGGAAGCGATAATTGGCAATCTGGTGTTGATGACTGGGGAGATTTAAGGGAGTAACATTCCCATGATCCTCGCTGGTGATTAGTTGTTCTTCCTGCTCCCATTTGGAGGTCAGCATGCTTTCTGCTGTCTCCTGCAACTTCCAGATAAGTTATTTTCTGCTTGTTTCTGTGGCTTTTGTTTTCCTTTTGTTTTTGTGCCTTCTGGAGGTCAGCCGGGTTCCCCGGCTGGGGCCTGTGCTGGTCTCTGTTTCTCATTTACCACTGTTTATATGTTCAGTCCCTGTTATTTCAGTATCTGCTGGTTAGCTACCTGTTCACTCCAGTGTTCTGATCTAGTGGGGAAAAGATCGTGTGGTCTCAGTATTTTTGGAAATCAGAAGTGTTGGAATTTTTCCTAGGGTTTTTCTGGATTGCAGACAGTATTCTTTTCTGTCCTGTCCAATCTAGATAGTTTTGGGCCCCAGCGTTTGCTTACTCTATTTTCTGCCTGCATTTGTATTTCATCTTGTCTCACTGCCAATATATGTGTGGGGGCTACTTATTCCTTTGGGGCGCTACTCCGGGGCAGTTAGCTTTCCCCTTTCTATCTTTAGGCTTAGTTAACTCTCTGGCTGTGTCGAGGAGCCTAGGTCATCGTAGGTACGTCCCACAGCTACTTCTAGTTGCGCGGTTAGTTTAGGGGTCTGCAATCCACTAGTTACCAACCTCTCTGGGTGTCTGGCTGCCTTGGCTATTTTTGCTACTGTCCTCCTTGGCTACCAAATCATAACAGAAGAGTCTTGATAACATATCAGATATATCTTTGGTTTGTGGAATACAGCACACTTCTCGCGACATAATGTTCGGCTGGCGGATAGTGCCTTCTATTCCTCTGAGTAGAAATCCTCCACGACCACCACTCTCCTTTTTTTCTTCACCACAGCACTTCTTTTTCACCCTTTAAGAGTGTTCTGATTTCTTTCTAGGGTGTTTCTTTGTGGGCAAAGCACTTTTTTGATGTTCATTTTCACCGTTGTCCTGTGTGAGATGATGATTTCTTCCAAGCAGCTTGATCCAGGTACACCCAAAGATCCTCATACTCGCGGTGACTCTTCACTCTTCCCAGAATGCACCAGGAATATGCAAATAATCTCCCACAGCCTTCAATTCCTGATTTTACAAGTCCATCAAAGATCTCCCCTTATGCATGCACCAGTGACTAAAGCCATGCGCAGTGTCTAATCAAATGCCCCTTTCATCAGCAACCATGATCCGGATTGTGGTGTTGCACTGCTAGGTGGCGGCACTTTTACAACGTGGACCTCACTGCTCTGGTAATAACATGACATGGATGTGTCCCGCATAACTGTAAAATAAATTAGAAAGTGGCCGCCACTGTAAATATTTTTATTTGTTTTTTTTTATTCTTTTAATGACAGAATTGAATCATTTAAAGGGATATCTCAGGATTTTAATTGATGTTACTATTAAACACGGAATCACATGATTTTCTAATACAGCTGCCAAAGTAGGATCCCCTGCCTCAGCACCGTCGACCAAGTGGGATAAAATGTGGCATCGGTCATGTGTCTAGCAAGCTTCCCCTACTCGTATATTTCATTCTAATTTGCCTGCGGATGGGCTACACAGGAGACGTTGATGGGTCTAGTGCACCTGTCGACTCGTGTATTTTAGGAAATTGCATGGCTCTTGTATGGAATATCCCTTTAACTAATTGGATGACTCACTGGACTGTTCAAAAGGTGCAAGAATAAAGTGATTGAAAGCGGCAAGATAGAGAGCAACCATGAGATGGCTACAACCAAAACACAGGAGATGAGGGTAGCAACAAGCGGACCTGAAAACTACAGACATAAGGAAGATGGAGAACCAGCATGTGGCATTGTCACTGTAAACAGCCACAAGTACCGGCTAGCCCCGAATAGCTGAGCCATCTGCCGAGTCCTCCACGTGAAGCCAGCATGATTTCTCCTCTTCCCATAACATGCAGCCGCTATAATCCAAGGATCGGGTTTTCTCCTGTGTCACTCACCTGTCGCATTTCCAACTTCCCACTGGACTTCTGATAGCAGCTGCAAAACAAAAGAGAAAAAAAAAATAGAGGGCGAAAGGAATATACAAAAATAGCAGAAAATAGAAGAAAAAGATCAGCAACCTGCCAAAATACAACCCATTGGTCTCCTGCACATTGGCATTTTTTTCTAAATTATTTTTTTCCTGCAGGAACACAAATGTACCTTGTGCATGAGATTTTGCACAAAAGCGTTAGCAGTTTTTTGCTGCAGATTTCATCATGGATTTTCCCCAATTATGTAGCATAGAGACTCAGTATCACGGACATAAAAAGCTATCAGTATAGTGAAGGGTTTGGTCGCATCATTTCATCGCTGCGTCAGTGCGGCACATCATCATTGCGGTGATCTACACAGAAAGGGCTCATCTGTGATTTTACAGCATAAACTGTTATTCCTGCAGCTCAGCTGACCCCTTTAAAACAGTTGTTATGCTCTGTCCGCATCATGTTAGAGCCCCACATTGTGTTACTTATCTTATTAGAGCCCTATGTTGTGGTATACAAGAAAGTTCCCAGTGTGTAGGTTATTCTTACCCAGGGGGATGTACTTACCTTAAGAAGGTCCTCAAGAGTGTCCTCTTAGCATCCATTGGGATGGTATACATTGTACATACATAGGCTGCTATAGGGGCCGGCGTTAGGGGCAGGCAAACTAGATATTTGCCTAGGGCCCCCACTGCCTCATGGGCCCCCAGCCAGTGGCGTGCCGCTACAGGGACTGTGTGTAAGGGGGGCCCGATGCTAGTGCCGGCTCGGCATACTCCCCCACTTCGTGCATTCGACTGTATTGGCATCATGGTACTGTATGGGGACAGATTGATCTAGTAGTGATCATTCTGTCCCCATCATTCTTCCTCAGCCGGTGTAAAGAGGCCGGGAAACAAGCGTTGAACGACTTCAATATTGTCGATCACACTCATTTAATGGCCTGAACTCAGCGCATGTCAAACAAAAATAAAACAGAAATGTTTCTGTGTGATGGTGCAATATGTTAGCTTTAGGGGCCCCACTTTAAACTTTTGCCTATGGCCCCACTTTGCCTAAAATTGGCCCTCGCTGTGATATAGTGTTTGTATGCACATAAGAAAATAGCAAGAGGCTGCATGTGAGTCGCCCGCCAGAGCCTGTGGGGTACTCAGCACCGAGCCCGTTCACTTCAATGGGGGGATGTCACGGGTAGCACAGCTCGGTCCGTGGCCCTGGGCGCTCACTAAAAATGTGGGATATTTACAGGGGAATAAAGTATGTACAGTTTGTTCGTGACGCCACCTGTGGTACCTGGTCAGGGTGACCAGCGCTGCAGGGTAGATCCTCTGAGGGGTTGTTACTGGGCAGCAAGGTGTTAAGTCTTCCACAGGCAAGACTGGATCCCTCAGGGTATATGGCGGTGTAGGGGTGCAGGAGCAATAAGGCAGACACACACACGAAAGTCTCTTTCTGTACCTTTACTGATGGTATAGTTGCAGGCACGTCCCGGGAAGCTGGCAGGGTGGAGGATGCACGTCCAGTAATCCCACTGAGTAGGTGTAGGGCCTCCATACTCCTGTATGTGTGAGTTTCTGACCTGTATGAAACGAAGTCTAACTCTGTCTTCTCGTATACGCCCGGCTGACTTTGTGGTGGAGCCTTCTCTTGGATAGAACTTAGTCTCTAGTGGTTGCGCTGACCAGACTCCTGTTCTTCCTGACCCCGGTTACGTATCAGCACTTGTGGGCCCCTGCGACTTGAAGTCCCACAGGGTCTCCGGTATCTCCTACTAGTCGTGTAGATGCTAGCAAGCTCGGACCCGGTGTCCGGTTGTTCAGAGTAGAGGTAAGCGATCAATGCTGTTTCAACCTCTGTCACTCTCTTTTCCCTTCCACTCGCCTTTCGTCCTACTCCGACCCTTAACATAAGCACACTAGCAGTAGATAGCTGATTCTTCCTTCTCTTCACCGCTCTCAAAGCGTCGGCACGCTTGCTCGCTGGAACTACACTAAGTTGACTCAGTTCTGACTAGGCTGAAGTGGCTATCTTCCTCCACTATTACTGGCCTCCACACAATAAACTAAGTTCCAGCTGTAGTCTTCAGTCTTTCTGTCACTGCTGTTCCCTTTCCTTCTTTTCCTCCTAAGGCTCTGTCTGAAGCAGCTGTCAGGACCTTCCGTCTAACTGATCTGTGCACACTTCAAGAGCTAACTTTCCACTTTCTAGGGTAACAGACAGTCTTTCAACGTTCTGAGGTAACTCTCCCTCTCAGCTCATCTGAGGTAAAACACACTCTCTCAATCTCTGAGGTGGACTGACAAGATCTCACTGCGTCTCTCAGGCTAAATCTCACTGCTGTCCTCCACTACCCTTATATATATATTATACTCTTCAAGGGCTCCCTCTGGTGGCTACAGGAAATAGTGAAGGTGTGAATGAATATCAGGTGTGTGTGTGGGTTTACCTTCGGTGCATCCTCCTGGGAACATGTGGCTCCAAGCGCAGCTGGGCTACACATCCCCCCCTAGTTATCATCAGCACTCCCGGGCTGAAAAGAAATATTTTTTTTTATAACATTAACATCAACAATAACTCGTCCCTTGCGGGAGGTGAGGACTCTTTAAACGTTACAATAAATACAAATACAAGTAGAAAATACTTTAGAGTGCAAATATACAAGATTCTTGTGGAAGACCCGTTCAAAACCTCCCACGGTGGTCCTGGGTGGGCTGCAGGACTTCCCTTTTGCAGACCTCACTCTAGGCCACACCACACGGATTTTTCTTCTGAGGTAGTGGTGGTTTACGTAAAACCAAGATGGGGCACTAAGTGCCAACTATTTACAACGAGAGTATTTGTGCTGCAAGAGTCCTCAGCACCAGTCCATACTCAGAGAATCATAGCAAAATCACATTTCTATCATAAATTACATTACTACTCATTACCCAACTGGGGTACACTATGCATCATGACTATGCAAACATTTTCAGAACTTCACATAAACTTTCTACAGTGCAGTAAACCCTGTCCGGGTCCTACTGGTCTTCATCAGCAAACATTGCAGCATCTTCCATACCTGGGACTGGAAGCACACTGTGGGTTCTAAACCGCATCACCATAAGATTGTGTCCTGCTACCGGTGTCTGGGTAGCCACAGTTCTCATTTCAACTTTCTTTATGCGATTGCCTGGAGGCCTGACAGGTGCCTTTCCTAGGCTTGCACTCTGCAGGGTGCGCAGGCATGGCTCAGCAGAGGGCGCACTAGCAGCTGCTGCGCTCTGCAGCATTTCAGAATATGACGCAGGTGCGCGTCCGGGCGCTGGTGTGGCTGGGGCCTGAGACACTGTGACGCGGGGTGCGTTTCCTGCTTCAGGGACCAGGGCGCTGACTCGGGAGACGTTCAGGGCATACCACCCTTTAAGCCCCCAATGCCGCGTGTAGGTGACTACATCCCCTATCAGCAGGTCCCTGTCCGGGTGTCCCTCAGGCAGGTGAGACTCCACATCCCTGCGGTTCACGAAGACTTCCTGGTATAGGCCGGGTTCGTGGATGAACCCCCAGCCTCCCTGGAGTTTGAAGTCTCGTATTGCCCCCTGGCGCCGCGGTTCCCGGAGCGTACCTTTATCTCGCCGGACGATCTACTTGTCCGCAAGATCCTGCTCCCGGTACCTCTGGCGAAGCCGCTGCGCCTCACGCTGCTCCCGCTGCTGCCGCTCCTCCTGCTCACGGCGTCTCCATTCGTTCTCCTTCGGGCGGCGTACTCCACGTCGTCCAGGAGCTCCATTTCCTCCCAGTCAATTTCCATTGCATCGGGCAGGATTCCTTCCGTCGTCCCTACCGGGGGACTGCATTCCGCTGCTACCGCTGTGGCCTCTGGTTCCAGGCCTGGCTGGCGTTCCGGTCCGGGCAAGGCCTCCTCAGCCTCCTCTCTCCTCCCGCCGCGTCCTCGGCGGGGTCAGGTATAGCTCTTCCGGGGCCGGCCTCCGGTTCCTCCTCAGCCGCTGGTTCCAGTGGTGGCGCGGGTGGCAGTTGCGCATCCAGGGGGAGAGCAGCTGGTCCCACTGCAGCCGCAGTTTCAGGGCACGCCAGCTCCGCTCCATCACCTCCATCTCTGCGCAGTGTCGGGCCAGATCCCGCAGCGCCGCATCCACCTCCTCCACACGATAGTTCACTTCGTCGCTCTCCTGACCTGGGGATGGTTCGGGCACAGGATGCACCTCTTCAGGGGAACGGGGTCTGCGCACCGCCATTCCCCCACACAGCGACTCCTGTCCTTCAGCCATCTCCCTCCAAGCCAGACTGTGCTTTCCATCAGAACGCTCTGGTCTTTTCCGTGGAGGCGGGACTTTCGCTTCCTCTTCCTTGCACTTAGGATGAAGAGGAGGCGGATCTCCTTTGCTGTGGGGCACGACCTGACATTGTAGAAGCACTTGGATAGGCACGGTGGCTCAGTGGATAGCACTGCAGCCTTGCAGCGCTGGAGTCCTGGGTTCGAATCCCACCAAGGACAACATCTGCAAGGAGTTTGTATGTTCTCCCCGTGTTTACGTGGGTTTCCTCCGGGTACTCCGGTTTCCTCCCACACTCCAAAAACAAACAGATAGGGAATCTAGATTGTGAGCCCTTCGGGGACAGCGACGGCAATGTGTGCAAACTGTAAAGCGCTGCGGAATATGTTAGCGCTATATAAAAATAAAGATTATTATTATTATAGGATGGCCATAACTTTCGCACCACATGGGGGGTACGCCCACGAATACACGCCCTCCTTCTTCACCAGCGCCTCAGGGCGCGAATATGGCGGCAAAATAGCGGCAAATGGCGCCAAAAATCACAAAAACAGCAACACAGTCTTTTGCACAAAAACAGTCCATTCAGGCACACAGGACTTGCATTTCCACGAGCTTCGTATCCTGTTCGTGACGCCAAAAGATGAGTCGCCCGCCAGGGCCTGTGGGGTACTCGGCACCGAGCCCGTTCACTTCAATGGGGGGATGTCACGGGTAGCACAGCTCGGTCCGTGGCCCTGGGCGATCACTAAAAATGTGGGATATTTACAGGGTAATAAAGTATGTACAGTTTGTTCTTGACGCCACCTGTGGTACCTGGTCAGGGTCACCAGCGCTGCAGGGTAGATCCTCTGAGGGGTTGTTACTGGGCAGCAAGGTGTTAAGTCTTCCACAGGCAAGACTGGATCCCTCAGGGTATATGGCGGTGTAGGGGTGCAGGAGCAATAAGGCAGACACACACACGAAAGTCTCTTTCTGTACCTTTACTGATGGTATAGTTGCAGGCACGTCCCGGGAAGCTGGCAGGGTGGAGGATGCACGTCCAGTAATCCCACTGAGTAGGTGTAGGGCCTCCATACTCCTGTATGTGTGAGTTTCTGACCTGTATGAAACGAAGTCTAACTCTGTCTTCTCGTATACGCCCGGCTGACTTTGTGGTGGAGCCTTCTCTTGGATAGAACTTAGTCTCTAGTGGTTGCGCTGACCAGACTCCTGTTCTTCCTGACCCCGGTTACGTATCAGCACTTGTGGGCACCTGCGACTTGAAGTCCCACAGGGTCTCCGGTATCTCCTACTAGTCGTGTAGATGCTAGCAAGCTCGGACCCGGTGTCCGGTTGTTCAGAGTAGAGGTAAGCGATCAATGCTGTTTCAACCTCTGTCACTCTCTTTTCCCTTCCACTCGCCTTTCGTCCTACTCCGACCCTTAACATAAGCACACTAGCAGTAGATAGCTGATTCTTCCTTCTCTTCACCGCTCTCAAAGCGTCGGCACGCTTGCTCGCTGAAACTACACTCAGTTGACTCAGTTCTGACCACAATAAACTAAGTTCCAGCTGTAGTCTTCAGTCTTTCTGTCACTGCTGTTCCCTTTCCTTCTTTTCCTCCTAAGGCTCTGTCTGAAGCAGCTATCAGGACCTTCCGTCTAACTGATCTGTGCACACTTCAAGAGCTAACTTTCCACTTTCTAGGGTAACAGACAGTCTTTCAACGTTCTGAGGTAACTCTCCCTCTCAGCTCATCTGAGGTAAAACACACTTTCTCAATCTCTGAGGTGGACTGACAAGATCTCACTGCGTCTCTCAGGCTAAATCTCACTGCTGTCCTCCACTACCCTTATATATATATATATATATATATATATATATCATACTCTTCAAGGGCTCCCTCTGGTGGCTCCAGGAAATAGTGAAGGTGTGAATGAATATCAGGTGTGTGTGGGTTTACCTTCGGTGCATCCTCCTGGGAACATGTGGCTCCAAGCGCAGCTGGGCTACACACATGTACTTGGGAAATCTGTTCTGGGGTCTTCATTAGTTTAGAGCAGTCCTGCACAACATATGGCCCGCCAAGGGATGTTGTCTGGCCCGCAGTTCTTTCACCTCATGCCACATGCACACGTACAGTAAGTTATCCCCTATCCTATTAATAGAGAATAACATGCAATCCTGAAAATCACCTTTTAAAGGGGTTGTTCCCTTTCAGAAAACTTTGATATGGTTGATGATATGGTTGAGGAAAAAAAAGTACTTTACTTACCCTTCTGGGTGTCTCTGCCACTGATCACTGTTAATTGGCTGCAGCCAATCAGTGAGCTCAGCCGCTCTGTACGAACAGATGACACCAGCCACTAAGCTCACTGATTGGCTGCAGCGATGTCAATGTGATGACACAGTTGCAGCCGAGTAACAGAGACATTGCGCTGTACCCCAGGAGGGAAAAATGTAAAGTACATTTTTTTTAGAGCCTAATATACACATCAGGAATAGTTTTTGAAAGTGGACAACCCCTTTACGATGCAATATATGAATTTACTGATAAAGATGTCTCAGTCCAGAAATTTTACGTTTATAAATGTTTTCATAATAATGTATGAATCTTAGACTTTATTTGATTGGATTGGGTAAAATAGATATTATGTGTACCATAAATCAATTGCAGACATCTCCACTTATAACCTACAGCCACCAAGACGCAATTTTTATAGTGTTTCCACCGCATCGCCGTGCTTTTACCATTGGAGATAGATAAGTGGGCTGCACCCGGTGATGCTGTCACGCAAATTTGCATAGATGGCGAAAGTCCTTGTGAAAAAAAAACGCCAGGCTCGGTGAACATGCAGCTTGGGAGAAGGAGAACATTATGACATCAAAGCCAAGCGAGGCAGCTGTTTATTCCCAGCTTCAAAAAAGACATGATCTAATTCAAGCAGCACTCTCTCCAGGCAGCAGCAGGCTTTCATGTCTACCTCTCTGCTGGATGTTTACAAGCATTGCAGGGGTCTGACAGGTGAGCGTGCCCACCAGTCTTCCATCCGGGCTACATCACAAGCTCATTCATATCTTCGATGCACGGTGTATAATGCAAAAAAACTAATTACACAGCAAAATGTAAAAATCCCTGAAAATTGACGAAAAAAAAAACCATACATCAATGGCATCCAGTCAGGCGCTGGCTTCCGTCTCCTAAAATCCTTCTGCAGGCTAGGAGTTGGATTCCTGTTGGTAGTCAATATGTCTGACAATCTTACCCCGTTATTAATTGTAAATGTGTGATAAAGGAAACAACCCCCTGGAGTAAAAGCCATCTGCCAATTTAACCTCCAAAAAGGAGGGAATAGAAAGCCAAATTCCTTCCCATCTCTGTGTGTGGCAATCAGATTAATTCCTATTGCTCCATTATGATTATAATGGATGAAAAATATTTAGAATTGAGAGTCCTCAGTGGTTGATACCTTTTAATGGGACTCAGTCTTTGCCTGATGAAGAGACCTGAGTAGTCTGGAAAGCTTGCAATTTGTTATCATCTTTTCAGTTAGCCATTAAAAGGTATCAACCACTGAGGACTCTCAATTCTAAATATTTTTCTATCTACTGGCTAACACGGTACAAAGATGTATATCTTTCCTGTATAATGGATGATGCTTCTTGTATGCAGGAATGTACTCTACAAATGCATGTATTATTGTATTATTACGGCTGCTTATTAGCGAGTGTGCTCTGGTAAGTTGTGATCCGAGCATGCTGGTGTGTTAATAGAGTATTTGCGGCGTGCTCAAAAACTATGCTCAAGTCGCCGCGGCTGTATGCCTTATGGCTGTTCGACAGCCGCACCACATGCAGGGGGACTGCCTAACAAACAGGCATTACTACTGCTTATCTCATGCTGCATGATGGCCACCAACCTGTGAACATTACCCATGCTGCAGCTAAAATCCATGAAAAAAAAAGCATTTTGTAACATTCCCTGGTTACATTAACAACAGAATAATCTATCCTCTAGAAAATATTAGAGACTACTCAAACAACTGAGTAGATCTCCCAGGTTTGGCCAAAACCTTACAGAAATCAGTAATTTTGGAAGGTTTCTCAGAGTCTTAGGAAGTTGAAGGCCAAAGCAGAGAATAGGAGTGAAGGCAGAAAATATGCATTGATGGAGAGTCCTCCTAAAAGAGAGCTCAAAACTTCAAGACTCACTGCCAAAAGTTGGCAAGTATGCATTAAATGGATCAGAACCTAAAGCCGAACACAGCATTAAAGTGGTTGCCCACATTTTTTACTTAGATTCATCTATAGAGTGCTAAAAAAATCAATTGCTGGCTGAAGAGTGAGATAAGAATTCATCAGTAGGCCTGATATGACAGGCAGAGAGGGAGTTTGTATTTCATTTATCTGTCTTTTATCGAGCTCTTCTCAGTTGATTTAGGACAAAAAAGGAAAATAATGGAGTCTTCAATACTCCACAATTTATTCTGCAGCAGAACAATGACCCCAAACATCCAACCAATGTCATTAAGAGCGAGGAGTCCTGGAAGTGATGATCAGTCCCCACAGAGCCCTGATCTCACATCATTCAGTCTGTCTGGGATCACATGAAGAGACAGAGGGTCTGCACAAGTGACATCCACAGAAGATCTGGTGTCAGTTCTCCAAGATGTTTGGGACAACCTCCTGCCGAGCTCCTTCATAACCTGAGTGAAAGTGACAAGTGCAGATAAGTGATGGGGCAAAGGGCGATCACCACATACTGAGGGGGTTTAGTTTTGTCTCTTGTTCATTCATTTTGCATGTTGGTAAAAATAAAATGGTATTCACTTGTATTTTTTAAAGCTTCTTACTTTGCAGCATTTTTTCCACACCTGTCTGAAACTTTTACACCGTACTGTATGCCATCGTGCGTTATTAGACTATAAAGTAAAAAGGTGATACAGAGAAGTGTAATATGGGAAGTAGTCAGCCCCAGTTACACGACAGGATTCTGTACTGTGTATGTTATTACAGAAGTTTTACGTCTTCCTGTTTCTTGAGCAAATGGGAGACATTACGTAAGATGTCAAATATGGACACAATCGTTAACCTGGTAAAGACTGGAACATCGTAGCATCTGTATGAGGTGCCCCACAACCGGGCTCTTATTAGACACCAGCACGAGTCTAATCTTATGTAGTTCAGTCCAGTCATTGCAAAGTGAAAATAGTAGAATTTTCTAATACACTTTGGATTGGCTCTGGCATTTTCGCCCATTTTTTGTTTAGTATTTCTTGCTTACGCTTTGTGTCTTATTCTTCTTTTAATTTGTCCCTTTTTTAAGTCTATTTTATGTTTTCACCTGTTTGTTTTTTTAAGTTCAAGGTTTCCAGATGTTTTCACTTAATTGCGTGCAACTATTCAAAAAGTTGCAAAATCTTATGCAAATGTACAAGTCCCCTCCATCCGCATAGTAATTTTATATACGCCACAGAATTTTTCCCTGACTTTGACACATTTTGAAAAAGTGTGACCTTTTGTGCTAGAAAGACGCAAAAATGGATAAGAAATACAAGTTTTCAGTTTGTGCAAAATTCAAGAACTATGTGCACCATGTTGAACATTTGGCACAAAAAAAGCGACGAATACCATAAAACAAAAAAGAAATGTGACTAAAAAAAAAAAGATATGGAGAATTTGTGGATTCTTTCTGCGCTGACAATTATTGAAGATGCCAGTTACCATGAATTATTAAACATGCGGTTTTATTTGACGCGTTTCGAAGTGACACAAAATACGTTGTTTCCTGAGGGAAAAGTGTGTCACTTCAAAACGCGTCGAATAAAACTACTTTTAATTATTTGTGGTAACTGGTGTTTTCAATAATTGACAGCGTAGAAAGAAGAAAGAATCCACAAATTGTCTATATCTTCATTTCAATGGTTTGACAATACGTGGATTGGCAGCAGATGAACAACGTTTCAAAATGTATAAGTCTATGGATCAGGTTAGTATAATCTGATAATTATTTTCACTGTCTTTTGGATAAGACCCTATTTGCGCTAGTTTGTCCCCAGTTTTTTTTTACTTAAAAAGCGCAAATAAAGAATTGAAGCCTTTGTGTTTGAGTTGTTACTTATGATGAGCGAATGTGCTTGGATAAGGTGTTGTGCGACCATGCTCGCGTGCTAACCGAGTGTCTTTGGCGTGCTCAAAAAATATGCTCGAATCCCCACGGCTACATGTCTCGCCGGTGTTCAACTGGACCAACACATGCCTTGATTTCCTGTTTGTTAAGCCGGGGTCACACTTGTGAGAAACTTGCACGAGTCTCGCACCTCAATACCCGGCACTGCCGCCAGTACTCGGGACCGGAGTGTGTATTTCTATGCAGCTGAATACTCCGGTCCGAGTGCCGGCGGCAGTGCCGGGTATTGAGGTGCGAGACTCGTGCAAGTTTCTCACAAGTGTAACCCCGGCCTTAGGCAATCCCTGCATGTGTTGCGGCTGAACAGCCAAGAGACAAGCAGCCGTAGCAACTTGAACATATTTTTCAAACACGCTGAAGACACTCGGTTAGCACACACGGGTAACACCTTATCCAAGTACGCTCGCACATCACTATTTGTTACCCATTGTCAAGATCACCGATTGCTGTCAGTGAATGGATACATTCTTGTTTACATCCAAACGCTGGAAGCCTGAAATTCCCTGACCTGAACAGGAATCGA
Source organism: Oophaga sylvatica (assembly GCA_033576555.1). Taxonomy (NCBI): domain Eukaryota; kingdom Metazoa; phylum Chordata; class Amphibia; order Anura; family Dendrobatidae; genus Oophaga; species Oophaga sylvatica. Next base: position 81,527,645 of record JARQOD010000003.1, on the reverse strand, counting down.
GTAGCTGCAGTATTCTGATGAGAAGATACCAGTGGTATGAAGGTGCACAAGATTTCAAGACTCATCAGCTGTGTAACACAAGCCGTGGGCTCCCCCTAGTGCCTAAAGCTGGACCTACAAACTCAATAAGGGTAATCTATTCCAATTTATGTTTTCACACATATGTAGGTAAAGCCACATCCACACACCACATGTATAGGAAGATTTTCAAAATGAAAGAAGAACATCAAGTATCCATTCTTAGATCCCTCTGCCAAAAGCTGGGAGTTCTATGTTTATTTCATAGATCACAAAATCAGATTACTTCCTTTAGATCACTTTTCTTCTTCACTTACTAATTTAAGTCACCAGATGGCATGACGGATGATAAAGTGTGAAAAAATGTGCCCGATTGTAGTCAGTATACATTCAATCGCTCGGGCTAAAGGTTGCTTTACAAGGGATGGAAATGCTGCAGGTTTTCTGTGCAGATCAGGAAGAGAATTAAAGTGTTTTTTGTTTCTTTTTGAATTTTGCACCAAAATCAGTACAATTTGGCACAGATTTCATGAGCAAATCCGTCACATTTGGATGTATCCTATGGCTGCTGCTAAAATACTATAGTCTTTACTTTCAACTAAGCATTGCTCAGTAAGTGCCTTAAAGGGGTTGTTTGTATTGATCGCCTATCCTTAGGGTAGGTCATAAATATCTGATCGGTGGGAGTCCACAACGAAGCATGTCCGCCGGTACTTGGAACAGCTGATCGGCGGGGGTGCCAATTGTCGCACACCCACCAGTCAGATATTGGTGTCTACAAAAGGATAACCCCTGCATAATCAATTTGGGACTCCGATTAAGATACAAACAGTGGATACTCATCTGCCATTGTGGCGCCATTCCAGCGACATCGACGTTGCTGTTCCTGGAGGGTGACATTGTTGTGCAGCCCACGAGAGGTTTGTGATCGGCTGCAGCTCATTGATATTGCTTCAGGGTGGACAAACACTATGAGGAAATAGTAAAAGTTGCAGCACGCAAGTGACACAACAATGTTATGTCACCAACATGGCTGGAACGTCACGGCTGCGGGTGGTGAGAATCCAGCGTTTTAATTTTAATTGGGATCCTGACTTGATTAAGCAAGGGTTGACGGACAAAGCCTTTAAACGAAAGAAAAAATAAACACATTCTACTCCTGAAATGCTCTGTGCTGCACATAGACCCAGCTCTTTCCTTAGTATCTCCACTCAGATCCTCACACCATGACCCTGCCCTTTCAAGTGGAGCCCTGTCCTCACTCCAACTCCCCTCAAACTCGCAGCTCGCTTTACTGGGTCTTTAACAACAGAAGGCACCAAAGTAGGGGGGTCATCCAGGACTTAGAAACTGATAAGCTAACATTTAGATTGCTCATCAATAGGTGGGGATCTGACACTCTGCACGCCCACTGACCAGCTCTTAACAGGTCCCATGGTAGAGAACAGTAAACAGTGTGTGGAGTGATCAGGGACTTTGATAACCTATCCAAAGCTCCATACAGAATAGTGGGTTCTGACTCTTCACTCAGCTGACTGAATGCGTAGTGGCGCACAGAAAGTGGCTATTCATTTGCATAGGAGACAGGTGCAGTACCATTCATGGCCAGTACCCAATGTATGGAGCAATACCAGATCCAGTGAGCTGCAGTCCTATTAATCAAGTGATCGGTACAGGTAGTTGGACCTCTACGATCTGATATTGATCACCTATCCTAATAACGGTCATGGATATTAGTCTCAGAAAACACTTTTAAGGGGAAACTGTAGACAAAACTGATGGATAGGGTAATGCCAAATGAAGTGCCCAAAACACCTGGTTGGTGAGCCTCAATGTCATTCCTAGTCCCCTCCTTCCCACAGTTAACACAATGTGTTGGGTTCCCATATGCTCCTCCATTAATCATTTTAGTACAGGAAATAATCCATTATTATTATTATTATTTATATAGCAACATTAATTCTATGGCACTGTACTTGAGAAGGGGTTACATTCAAAGTTATAGATATCATTTGCAGTAAACAAACTAACAATGACAGACTGGTAAGGGGAGAGGACTCTGTCCTTGCGGACTTATATTCTATGGGATATTGGGGAAGAGACAGAAGTTCAGGGGTGCAGCAGCTCGGGTGGTGGTGAGGCGGCAGCTCTGGTGGTGGTGAGGCGGCAGAGTGGTTATTGCAGGCTGTAGGCTTTCCTGAAGAGATGGGTTTTCAGGTTCCATCTGAAGGATTTGAGGGTGGTGAATAATCGGACATGATGAGGCGTGGAATTCCAGAGGATGGGGGATATTCGGGAGAAATCTTGGAGGCGGTTGTGTGAGGAACGAATAAGTGTGGAGGATAGTAGGAGGTCTTGGGAGGATCGAAGATTACGTTAGGGAAGATATTGGGAGATTAGTTCAGAGATATAGGGAGGGGACAGGTTGTGGACGGCTTTGTAGGTCAGTGTTAGTAGTCTGAACTGGATTCGTTGGGGAATTGGGACCCAGTGGAGGGATTTGAAGAGGAGAGAGACAGGGGAGTAGCGAGGAGACAGGTAGATTAGTCGGGCAGCAGAGTTGAGGACAGACTAGAGTGGTGCAAGAGAGTTGACGGGGAGGCCACAGAGGAGTGTGTTGCAGTAATCAAGGCTGGAGATGATGAGGGCATGCACAAGAGTTTTAGTAGATTGAGGGCTGAGGAAGGGACGGAATCTAGAAATATTTTTGAGTTGGAGGCAACAGGAGGTGGCAAGAGTTTGGACCTGTGGTTTAAAGGACAGGGCAGAGTCGAGAGTTACTCCGAGGCCCGCGGACTTCCCCGGGGCGGGAAGAGCGTGAAGCGTTCCCAAAAATAGATGGGGGAGGGAAATACGTGAGATGGGGGAAAGATGATGATTTGGTTTTTTTGGGACAATTTAGTTTGGAAACGAGAAGGGGAAGAAGGGGGGGTATGGTGGGTAACCCCCCCGGGGGGCTGGGCAGCAAGAGGGGGCATCCCGGGGGAGAGAGGTAAATCTGAGTGTCCCTTCCCCATACAGGTTTACTTGGGAAATCATGGGGGCTTTATGAGTTGTCCTAGGCCCCGGGAAAGAGGAAAAAGTAGGGGGCCCCGGGGAGCCTTTAGTATCCCAAAAGAGAGAGGGGGGGATAGGAGGGAGTGTGGGATGGGAAACGCTAAATGTGCGGGCGGAAAGGTGAAGGGGTTTCCCGGGGAAAAGGGGGGGTCTTTGATTCCAAGGGGGAAAAAAAACTGAGCAGTAGGCCCGGGGGCGACAGGTCGAAGGCAGAGGACAGGGCCGGGGGGCAGAGGATTTGCTTTGGCTGTGGTAAGTCCCTTTTAATTTTGGTCCGGGGAGTTTTTGGGGGAGTGGTGGGGGGAAGCCCGAAAGGAGGTTGTCAAAGGGGAAAGGGTTTTAAACAAGGGGGGAGGAAAGGAGACAAGGAAGGGCCAAGGGGTTGGGGGAAACAAAAGGAAGGGGAAAAAAAGGGGGATAGGTTTTGGGGGGTAGCATTGGGTCAAGGTTTGTTTTTTTTAAAATGGGTGGAAGGTGGAAGTTTGAAGGGAGAGGGGGAAAAGGGGGCCCGAAAATAGTGATGGGTTTTAAGAGAGGGTTAGTGCTGGAATGAAAGGTTAGGAGGTTGGGGGCAGGGGGAAAGGGGTGGGGGCAAATGGGACAAATTTGGGGGGGGTGAGGAAGGGGAAAGAGTAACTCCCCCTTTTTGGAATTGGGAGGGGGTTTTTAGGGGAAAGGGAGGGGAAAAATGGGAGTTACATTTAGAGTCCCCCAAAATTTAAAAAAAATTGTAAAAAATTTCAAAAATTTTTTGCAGTGAAAAATTTTTGGGC
>JARQOD010000003.1:81480903-81523697 GCA_033576555.1 Oophaga sylvatica | reverse complement strand
AAAAAAAAAAATGTGTCTTTTTTTCATTAAAAGATTTTTAATTAAATGATGTGTTTTATTTTTTTTTCATGCAATAGGATTAAAATTGATAGTTGTCAAATTGCAGCTCTAAATTTTTAAACCCTGTTTAAAGGCCCCTTTTAAATAGCAAGGGGGCTTTCCCCCCTTTAACCATCGCCACCGCAAAGGCAAGGGGAATAGAGGGGAAAAGTCCAAAAAGGGGCGTTTTAATTAAATTTGTCTTCCGGGGGTTTCGGGGGGGCAGATGTTGTCCCCGGGGGGGGCAAAAATAATGGTCCCCTGGGGGCTTTTATATCTGCCCCCACTCACTGGCTTTTTTTTTTGGTTCGAAAATAGGGCGGGGCCCACGCTTTTTTTTTTCAGCAATTTTACACCCCTATATTAAATTACATTCTTTGAATTTTGACACATAATATAATTATAAATTTATTTTGAGTTCTACACTTCTACATAGATAATAGCCGCAAATTAAATTTGCCGTTTTTGTGAAAATGCAAAACCCCGACATGAATGACACGGGTTACATAGGGTTAACCATGTTTTTTCATGTCCTTTGCAAATCTAATTCACAAACAATTAAAATCAACTATGTGTGCAAATTTCACACCTCTAGGGGTTAATTAAAGGTGTAAATTCTACAAAAAAATCCTTTTTTTTAAAACGAATTTACACCTTTAATTAACCCCTTTAGGTGTAAATTTTGCAACATATTGATTTAATTGTTTGTGCAAATTAATGCAAAGGACATGAAAAAAATGTTTAACCCTAGTCCCAAGTGCCCTTTTCGTCGGGGACCCCTAAATGAACTTTGTCTGGGGTTAACCTGTCTTTTCTTTCCCTTGCTATCTAATTTGCACAAACAATTAATCGACAAGGTGCAAAAAATTTCCCAAATTTTGGGGTAATTTAAAGGTGAAAAATTCTTGCAAAAAAGTCCTTTTTTTTAAAACGAATTTACACCTTTAAATTTAACCCCCTACGGTTGAAATTTTTGCACACTTGTCTGATTTAATTTGTTGTGCAAATTAGATAAAAGGGGCATAAAAGACAGGTTAACCCTATGTACCCCAAGTGTTTTCCAGTGGGGTGCTTCTTCTTTTACTGAACCCGGGTTTTCCCGGCAAAAATCAAAGGATATTTTACTATGTAGAAGTGTATAAATATACATATATGTTTTAAAAATATTCACAATAAATTTTATATATATATATTATATGTTTCTTTGGGGGATATTTAGTGTTTAAAAGGGAAAAAGGGGGTTTTTTAGTTGCATATTTTGTTCCCATAGATTTACAGGGACTTGGGTATGGGAATCGGGTATGCCCATATTTTAGTGAATTTGGGGATCCATTCCGATTTCCCATACTTTTGCATTTCGGAAATTCGCTCAACTCTATCCCAAGGGGAAACTTTCCAAACTTCCGAAAAGTCAAACTCCCCCCTCTTACCTTCTGCAAATTTCCCCAAATTAGTAATTTGAAGTTTTTTTTGGTGTACAAAAAGGGAATTGGCCCCAGTGTTCAACGGACTTTGATGGGCCAAAAAAAAGCCCCGCCTTGAAAAAGACTTAGTCCCAAGTGAACTATACTTTGGCACATTGAGCAAAAGCGTCGGCAAACAACCGAAAATCCCCCTAAAGTACATTCCCTCTATGGACGCTCGACAGAAGCGCAATGGCACATGCAGAATTACATCTAATGATTGACACTGTGTGTGCATGGTGACGTGTGACATTGACTGACCAAAAATCCAAACCTGCTAGATATTTGGTTGCAAGTTCTACACAACTTTGCCATCAATATAAGTTGTGTGCGGCTACGACTTGCTTGTGCCCCAACTTGAGTATCACATTTTTGGTTGATATTTAAACTCCTCTCCTATGCTGCTAATTTTAATTTTGGCACTTTCATTTTATCTTCTCCCTATTCTATATTCCAAGACACAGAACTTTTTTTTATTTTTTTCATCGACATAGGTTTTGTTTTGTTTTTCCGGTTCAAGTTGTAGTTTTGAATGACACCATTTATTTTACCATATACAGTAAGGTACCGAAAAAACTGCAGTGAAGTGGTGGGAAAAAAAGAAATCCCACATTAGAGATAGATAATATTTAACTGGTGGAAAAAGGTTGAACTTGATGGTCTTTCTTCAGCCTATGCAGGCTCGGACTGGACCAGCGGAGAACAGGAGAATCCTCCGGTGGGCCACCACACTCTTATATGAGCAGTACTTGGCACAATATAGTTGAATCACTATGTACAGACAAAGGCAGCATCTTATTCATTTAACAGTCTACCCTCTTCATTGCTATAGAAATTTGTGAATGAGGATATATTTGCATGCAGCTGAAAAGTGAAGTTGAGGTTACTGGTGGTCCCCTGGCACCCTAGTCCGACACTGAACCTATGTAGCTATGTAATTATTTTTTTGGATTTCATTTTTACAAAGTTTATTGATCAGTAACCATGACCTGGCAAAGATGATTCTTCATGTCATTATGACTATTGGTAGCAAATGTATTTTTTTATATTATAGTGTATGAAAAAAATTAGAACTCTTTAAAAAAAAGTGTTTGCGTCCCCATTTTCTGAGTCCCCTAACTTCCTATTATTCCATAATTGAACCTGTGTGATGGCTTATTTTGTTTTTTCTTTTTTTGCCAGGTGAACTGACATTTTTATTGAATTAATTTTGGGGTGCAAACAACTTTTTACTTTATTTTTATTGTATTTTTTGTAGGCGGTGAGAAGACTGAAAAAGGCAACTTTAGTGTTTCACTTTCATTCTCTTCATGACATTTATCAATTAATTTTACCAAATATACCAAAGTATTTATCTTTTTATATTTTTATTTTTCTCTTCTGAAAATCTGGGGTGATTTCCACTTTTTCCTTGGGTGATTTCCACTTTTTCCTTTATTTTTAGTCTCTTTGGGGAACTTAAAGAAGTTGTCCACTACTTGGACAACTCCTTGTCATACCCCACGCTTAGCTCCGAGAGCTGTGTCGGCACTCGTGAGACCGCCGCCCAATCAGCGCTGGCGTCACTGTCTCCGCCTTCTGTCGACTTGAACATGAAGAGGAAGTCAGAGATCAGCTGCTGCCCGGACTTCATCTTCATGTTCAATTCGACAAGAGGCTACGACAGTGACTCCAGCGCTGATTGGGTGATGGGCACCACGTTTCACAACCACCGCACAAGAGGCCCTGAGAGAGCGAGTGCCGACACCGCGGAAACGGCGCTGGCATGGGAGGTGAGTATAAGCTTTTCTTTTTTATACGGGCCAAACATTTAGATCAAGAAGAGATTGTCCTACGGCAATCCATCAGCACCCAACAACTGTGACATGGGGGAATGCGGATTGATCACACGATGGCACCACTTAAATGCCACTGTCAGAGATTGAAAGAGGCATTTCATTGGTTAAATAACAGCAATCAGAGCTCCCTCCAGTCACTGCTGTAATAGACAGATCTCGGCTGTATAAAACATCCTGCGCCTGTTTTCTATAGAACATGTTCACCACTTGATTGTAACAGCAGAAAGGGTTAATAGGGAGCTACGGACATATCACACAGATTTTTAGGTCACGTGAGCAAAGTGGCCATGTAGTCCTAGCTTAAGGGTTTTTTAAAGGATTTTTGTTTTCTATAGCAGATGACAGGACAGTGTCTTGTGAACATGACCATTGCAGACACTGAACAAGCAGGGTGTCTGGGAGATTTCAGCTATGACAATATATACATAATTTTTTTATACTTGGTTTAGTATGGGCCATTTGACTTTAATGGGACGCAAGGACGATAGTAGTGTACCCAGAGGCTTGCAATCTGCAAATTTCCATTTTTACAGCTGATATTCATTTCTCTCCATTCCGGATTTCTCCTTTAGGTCAAACCATTTCTTGTGTAATTTTACTGAAGCATCTCGGCTCGTTAGCAGAATGTTTGCAGGATATATTCTGATTTTTTTGCCAGGGCATTCACTCCCCCCTTACATCTTAAATTAATCTATTATGTGTTACTTACTCCAGTTTCTGTAATAATTATTACATCTTGATTTGCCATTCTGGGATTTTTTTTATTGGCCTCAAGTTTTGCAGACTCACATCTTGCTGGAGTCTCTGCTCCGCTGCTTATGAATAAGAAGCATTTATTTTCCAGGACATTGACCAAACGAGTAAATATCCCCTGTGGTGTGTGATGTACGATTCTTATACACGCCATTTTTGATCTCGGTAATATGTTTGTGTAGGTCATCAAATTGGATATGATTGGCGAAAACTTGGCTATTTTTGGTTATTGTCACTGCCTGTTGCAGATTTGACTTCCCTCGGGACCTTATCATGGTCAGTACGGCCGAATCCATATTTTCATTCAAAGGTCAGACCTGAATTCCCATAGACGTGGCACAGCAATCCTGTCATAGCCTTCTCCAGTCTGCCGCCCACTGGTTCCTGTGTATTATGACTCCTGCTTAGCACCCCCAGTTGGCTACCTTAGGCCTTATTTACACGACCTTATTATGGTTGCAATTTTCAGTGGGTTTCCTGGCTTGAGCTAAGGCTTTATAGGCATAACTGATGCCATTATTTTGGGTCAGGAGATCCATGGTCAAGGCTGTAATTGCCCCTTTACATGGAACGAAAAATACAGCTGCTATACGGTATTGTGAGTACGGCCTAAGGCTGAGTTCATTTCACACCAAGGTCCCTGATGATTAGAGTCGAAAATACCAAACTTTGGTTCTCCGTTTTACCTAATTTCCGATGTGTACCACACAGATGCACGCAGCGGGACATAACATGGGGTGACCTGAAAGTAACCAGCTTGTTTTCTTTTTGCCTTATGGTAGCGATCTTCAACCAGCAGCTCTCCAGTTAAGCGACTTCAACTCCCATATCCTGACCACCACAATCAGAGTTGTATCCAAACAGCTTAGAAAATTGAAAATTCTGGCATTTAGTCAGAAATCAACATTCTCGTCTTCCTGATGAGGGTTAGGGCTCATTCAGATGTGCAATTTTCTTGCATACGATTATTTTGATCAGAGTGTGGTCTGGGTGTCATTAGTTTTTCTCGTACATGGAGAAAAAAAAGTTTCTCCACCTTCTCCTTTGTTACAGTCCATGAAAATCGGACCGTATTTGGATGTCATCATAGACACAGCCCCATAGAATATCACAGGTATGAATGCTATTCGTGAAAAACACAGATGGCACTCGTACGAGAAAAACTGACGTCTGAATGAGCACTTACACTCTGTTCTCATCGTCTTTGAGACTTCGGCAAAGATGCTGTATACTATATTAAAGAAGTTGTCCACTACTTGGTCAACTTCCTCTTATACCCCACGTTTGGTCCCGATAAAATAAAAAAGCTTATACTCACTTCCAGTGCCAGCGCCATTCCCGCGGTGTCAGCACTCGCTCTTCCAAGGGCTATGGTTCGGTTGTTGTGACACGTGACCCCGGCACCCAATCAGTGCTGGGGTCAATGTTCGTGCCTCCTTTCAAACTGAACATGAAAAGGAAGTGAGAGATCAGCTGCAGCCCGGACTTCCTCTTCATGTTCAATTCAACAAAAGGCGGGGACAGTGACGCCAGAGTTGATCAGGAACGTTGCCAGCACAGGAAGTGAGTATAGGCTTTTTTATTTTATCGGAGCCAAACATTTAGATCAAGAAAGGGTTGTCTAAGTAGTGGACAACCCCTTTAAGAGCATTTCCTGAGGAATAAGTCCCATAATTTCCTGACGTATATGGGCTTAGTCTAAGGGCTTGTTAATCCACACTGCAAAAATTGGCTTTATCATGGACTTTGATTTTCCCATTAAGCAAGTACGTTGCACAATATAACAACGCTTTTTTCCGCAACTGAAAATTATGTGTTAGGCCTCTTTCACACATCCGGCGGACGTCTTGCGGCGCCCCCGGAATTTTGCCGCAGCGCCGCATCTGAAAATCTGATGCGCCGCATGCGGCTTTTTTCGCATTGACATGCATTAGCGCCGGATGGCGCCGCATGTCAATGTGTTGCATGCGGTTTTGTCCGGATGCGGCGCAAATGTACATTGCGGCGTCCGGTAAAAACGCTGCATGTAACGTTTTTTGTTTTTGCCGGATGGTTTCTGATCTCTCCAAGCATCAGAAACCATCCGGCAAAAAAACGCATTTTGGCCGCCGGAAGTGTGAAAGGTTTTCAGATGCGGCGCTGCGGCAAAATGCCAGGGGCGCCGCAAGGCGCCCGCCGGATGTGTGAAACCAGCCTAACTGATTAAAAAAAAATGTGAACCATCAGTCAAGTTCTGCACGGAAAAAGTCTAAATCACTATTACTAAGTGCATACGTCAAATGTAGTGCCCATACACCTTTACATTTCTAATATACATTGTGTTTCAATACCTCAACCTCTCTGCTTGCTGTCAGTGAATGGGAACCTACAGAGGCAGAAAACCCATATAGAACAAATATTTCTCATAGGACTGCCACACTTGTATCTTTATTAGAATATATAATTTCCACTAGTCTGCATTCAGATGAGAGGAGAGTGGGTGAGCAGTACGTGAGAGGCATTGTTTCTCTGCCATGGGGTGCAACAGTCAGTGAGACCCCGGTATGTGAAAATCGCAATGGTTATGTAAATGCATCTAATGAGCTCCATTATCACATTATTAATCTACAGGTCAGGGCCCTTACACGTCCTCCCATATGGTCGACTCTATGATATCTCTCTCTCTGAAAACATAGAAGGGAACCGGTGCGCGGAATATACAAGCAGATGGGCAACTCGCCCTAACAAATTCAATTAAACTTGGTCTTTTAGAGATAAATGCCATTTGGCAGGAGAGCAGTTCTTTCATGACATTTACAAGAGCGGGATCCTGTGGGTAACATGTTCTGTACTAGACAAATCTCTTCAGTGCCCTATATCCAGAATACCTAGGTAACACTGTACTGATTCCTGCTCCTGCTGTCATCCATCCAGATTCGCTATGATGCCATTAATATGTGCTTTGTCCTTTGTAGACTAATGAACTATGGACTTTTGGCTATTATTGCATTTATTTTTACTTGTTGCATTGGAAAACTCAAAAAGTCTGCTATTGGGCTGGTAATGAAGAGGGAACCTCGGGGGAGGGAGTAACTAATGCTTAGCTTGGGACATATGAGTAAGTTACTGAATTATAGTAAAACCAATGGGACATACTGTATATACAATTCATGGATTCTCTGGGTCCTCTTCTTATACACACTCTGTACTTGGCTCTCTTCAGCAGTCCCATAGAGTATTTGCTCAACCTGGGACTTGTAATCAGTGGGGGTCCCAGGCTTAGGCAAGTTACCTCCTATTGATAAGTGATAACTTGCATTCTTTAAAAGGTCCCATACACATTAGTTGAAAACAATCTGATGTCTATAGGGGTGTCCTGTCCCTCCCCCGACAGATGATGTTGGGGGAGAGAAGGATTGGACAGCTGGCATTTCAACACCCGATCCTTAAGGTTTTAGGGGTGATATGCTGTAGTGTCTGACAATGGTTTCCTCTCTCCCTGCTGAAAACACGAGTGCACGGCCGAGTTGATCGCTCACGTGTATGGAGGAGTAACAAGCAATAACTGCCGTAAGAATGTTCAATCTGTTGCACAGCTTCTGAATCCACACCTTTGCAGTAGAAAACTTCACAGAGCAAGTTGCATGGGATAACAAGCTTTTACTTCTATGAACATGAGGTAAAGGAAAATGCACAGTCATTCTGAGTCGCCCGCCAGGGCCGTGGGGTACTCGGCACCGAGCCCGTTAACCTCTATGGGGAATGTCACGGTAGCTGCAGCTCGGTCCGTGGCCCTGGGCGCTCACTATAAATGGGGATATTTACAGGGGATTAGTGTTCGTGTAGTTTGTCGTGACATCACCTGTAGTACCTGGTCAGGGTGACCAGCGCTGCTGTGCAGGTCCTCTGGGAGGGATGGTGTTGTGCAGCTAGATGATAAGTCTTCTACAGGTAAGACTGTGTCCTCCCAGGGCAGGTAGATGAAAGGTAAAGCAATGGTGCAGGAGAGATGTAGCAGAGTGGAGTGTGCGTCGCTAGAATAATTAGGAAACAGTTCTGTTGCAGTTTCAAAGGTTTACTCACAGTCTGATGCTAGCAAGACAGATGCCTGGTTGCACTGTGTCCTCCAGTGAGTAGTCCAGCAACCCTCAGGTAGATCGGTCACACTCCCAAAGACTCCTTTATGTTCCTTTCCGGCTTCTTGGTGCTACACTCCTTACTCCCTCTGCACCTCCCTACCACAGAGCCCTCGGACGAGGTAGTATTGGATCCTTTCAGTTTACAGGTACGACCCGATGTCCCGGTGCACGGCTCTCCTTTTCACGGAGACCGGGACACCGTCGGATGCCTGGACGTACTTAATCCCTGGCTTCCTCCCGGATGGGAATATGGTAGCTAGTGGCCCTTGAAGAGTCCCACTATACTCGGTGTTACTAGTGGCGTTGAACTGACCCACCAGTCTAGGGACCGTTCCCCGATATTTTCCTGATCCTTCCTTCAGGATGGGGGCACAGCTTCAATTGCTGTCTCAGCCCAGGACCCTTTCGCTCTCTCAGCAAGGCTCCCTGAGGTGAACTCAGGAGAGCTGCAGGTCAGGCCAGTACCCACTTCACTGCCTGCCTGTCTCCAACTGAACTCTTAAACTAACACGCAGCACAAGGCTGCCTCAACCCCTCCCATCCATCTAGCTACACCCTGTTCTAACCAGCCTGAGCTAGACCATCCCATTGGTCCACCTACACTCAGCTGGCATAGTGTACTGATGAATGCAGTGGTTGGAGTCAATGGGGTGCTTCCTCCTTACCTGAGAGTCAGGTGTCACACCGCTGGGTGCGATGCAACATCTCTGTGGCGACTGGACCCTCAGGGCGCCACAATTCCAGCATTGCATCAAGAAGAGGAGAAAACAAAACTGAAACTACAAGAGAGACTATTTCTTATACAATACATTAAGCAAGGAAACTTTACACAACATCGCCATCTATTGTCAGGTCAGCATAAAGTCCTCCTTCACACAAATATAAAAGTCCACAACTGTTGCATATACTCAGTGGCGTACCGTCAATAGTAGCAGACCACGCAGATGCTATGGGGCCCAGACAGGTGAGAGGGCCCGCGACGGCCGCTGCGGTTTGGCAGCTGTGCTGTGCTGACACAGTACTATCTCCTTTAATTAAATGTAAGCGACGGCTGCCGGCCGCTGTATACCCCCTTGAAACTCCCCTTTCCTTGTTTCTTGGTCAGCAGTTGGCTGAAGTCTCTGGCTGGATTTGCATAAGAACGCCACGCCTCCTGGCAGCCAAAGAGCGGCACATGTGCATTGCAGAAAGCAGAAAACAGTCATGAGCCTCTCTCACTCAGGGAGAGGGACACACACACTAGACGGTGAGCCCGGCTGGCTGGGGGACGGGGTGGATTTTTTTTGTTAAATATGTCCCCTCACTGTGCTAGGCCTGTTGATTTTTTTTATTATTTTTTTTTGGGGGGGGCACAATTCAGACTTTTGCTATGGGGACCCATGATTTCTATGTACGCCCCTGCATATACTAACACAATCGACAGTTATCTCACGAATGGCCAGCTGAAGCCATGTCTTCCCTCAAATTGTCTGCCCTGTGTTCTGCAGCACAAAGCAGCAGTTTCAGACTACACTGGGATTTGTAGTCTGTAAGCATGGAGACACATGGGAGGTGTAGGTGGATCACCTGCCAGGGCAGTGGGGATACTCAGTACCTGGCCGCTTCTTAAAGGGGAAGTGTCACGGCAGCAGTGACCCTGTCCGTGGCCCTGGGCGTCCAGTAAAAGGGGATAAGATGAAAAGGGATAATAAAGAGTTTGTAATAAAGTGTTTGTGACGCCACCTGTTGTACTCTGCAATAAAGATGTTAGCTGACGCTGCAGATTCAGTCCACTGGGACAGTTGTTCATGCAGCAGATTTGGTTCAGCTCTCCACAGGCAGAGCTATGACCCAGGGCATTTAGAATATTAAGGGGGATGTTGGTAGATGAGTGTGGTGCAGGGCAGTGACGCAGAAATAATTCAGAGGAAAACAGCAGGTGCAGTTTCCAACGTTTTACTCACAGTTCTTGTGGGCACAAATACCCGCTTGGTACCGTGTCCCCAGGTGAGGGATCCAGTAAAAATCCCATGTAGATCAGGAAACACCTTCCAGACTCCTTAATTTTGTTTCTTTCCTGGCCTTCACTGCACTGGCTTCCGCCCTCTTTCCCAGCGCCAACACAATCAGTGTCCCAAGCCAGCAGCCCGGACCTTTTCGGGCGACGTTCTCTAAGTCCCCTTGCTCCTTTATGGCTGCCTTTTCGGCGATTCATTGTGGATGTGGCTGGGGCAACTACTGCTACCCCCCCCCTCCGGCTTGCTAGCTGAGTCTTGTAGTCCCCACTAGTCTCAGGGGCCGGTCCCCACGCGACCTGGTCCCTCCACTACTGGATCGGGCCCCACGGATGGATCTCTCACTATCCCTTTCCCCTAGACCCCTTCTTTTCCTTCCGGGAGCTTCCTTCAGTCTCTCCCTGCATATTCTCTTTCTACACGCGGGGACAAGCTCCTCACAGCTTGAGCTCCCCTCCTGTTTTGACTGACTCTCCAGTCTCCTTCTCGCTCTCTAAACCCTCCCCTTTCCTACCTTCTCCCCCAACACCCTTTCCTACCCAGTCTGAGATGGAGGCCCTCCTCCCTTGGGGTACGCCCCGGGGCCCTGACTGAACTAGTGTGTGTTGAGTGCGAGTGTTAGAGTCCGGGTGGTGCTCTCTCCTTACTTGAGAGTGAGATACCACAACTCGGATGAGGTGCAGTATCTCTGTGGGCGACTGGACCCTCAGGGGCGCCACATTGGCACAAAGAAAGGAGACTTTTAACGGACTTTTGCAAAATTGCTTTTTTTTCCTATTTTACATATCTACCCCGGATGGAGAAAGCCTTATGTGTGCATCTACATCTTTATTTTGCACTTGACAGGCCTCATTCTCAAAAAGTAAAACAGTTCAATAGCATCAAAAGTGTTTCCAAAATCAGCTCCAATATCAACCCAGGAGGGATGTTTCTCAGTGAGGGTGCTGCCAAGAACCTTTAACAGCTGAGTGTGGAGAGGAGCTTCGCCGGGCTTTTTAACCTGTTAAATGCCACTGTCAGCATCACAAATCACGGAGCGTCGATAGTTGCGATGTGCTTCAAGACCCCTTTTTTCCTGTCATGACGGTATAAAAGTCAACCTGTGGGGGCTTCATTTGGGGACCATGATTTTTGCTGCATAGTCGAATTAAAATATAAAGGGGACTCCGGTAAGATGGCCGCCGAATCTCATTCAAGTCTCGGCAACGAGATCTCTTCTCCCGAGATCTTGTCCTGAGATCACATGTTAATATGGATGGTGTAATTCGAAAGCCCATCTCGCCCTGAAAGAAACAAGCCCTCACATGGCAATGTCAGAAAATATAAAAAAGGTTATGGAGTAGAAGTGGAGGAAAAAATGAAAGTGCAAAGACAGAAAATCGCCATGTCAGGAAGGGGTTAAATAGGGTACTTTCTAACTTTTTTAAAATAATCAGGTTTTTTTTCTCTAAAGTTTATGTGCCAACCCAAGGATTGGCCATGGTGATGTTTCATGCATAGATTGACAGTCAGGGCCAGCTCCACGTTTTCGTGGGCCCCGGGCTAAAGAGTCTCAGTGAGCCCCTTTAACACATACCACGATTCATGATGCACAGATGCGGCAGAGAAATATAGGTATAGTACAATGCCAAAGATTTCACTTCTTACATTACATGAGTGATATCTATTGTAAATTCTACAATAAATTAGAAACCGGACAATGTAGTCCTCCATACAGTATTATGGACACCACATAGTCCTCCATATAGAATAATGAGCTCCATATATGGCTCCATTCAGAATAATGGACCCTATATAATGCTCCACACAGTATAATGAGCCCCATATATTGCTACATTCAGAATAATGGACCCCATATATTGCTCCATACAGTATAATGAGACTCATGTAATGCTCCATACAAAAAAAATGGACCTCATATAAAGGTCAATACAGTCAAATGAGACACATATATTCCTCTATACAGAATAATAAGCCCCATGTATTGCTCCATTCAGAATAATGGAGACCATATAATGCTCCACCCAGTATAATGAGCCCCATATAATGCTCCATACAGTATAATGAGACTCATGTATTGCTCCATACAGAATAATGGACCCCCATATAAAGGTCAGTACAGTCCAATGAGACACATATATTGCTCTATACAGAATAATAAGCCCCATATATTGCTCCATTCAGAATAATGGACCCCATATAATGCTCCACCCAGTGTAATGAGCCCCATATATTGCTCCATACAGTATAATGAGCCCCATATATTGCTCCATACAGAATAATGGACCCCATATATAGGGTCAATACAGTGAAATGAACCACATATATTGTTCCATACAGAGTAACGAGCCCCTTATATTGCTCCATATAGTATATAATAGTCCTCACATATTTCTCCATGCAGAATAATGAACCCCATATAATGCTCCACACAGTATAATGAGCCCCATATAATGCTCTATACAGTAAAATGAGCCCCATATATTGATCCATACTGTATATTGGGCCCCATATAGTGCTCCATACAGAATAATGAGCCCCATATATTGCTCCATACATAATGGTTCCCATATAATATTCCATACAGTATATGATGGGCTCCATATAATGCTCCAGTATATGATGGGTCCCATATATTGCTCTATATATAATGCTCCACACAGTATAGTATGGGCCTCATAGAGTATAATGAGCCCCATATATTGCTGCATACTGTATAATGAGTCCCATCAATGCTCTATAGAGTATATGATGTTCCAGTGTATGATGGGACTATATAATGCTCCATATATAATGGGCCCCATATTTGATGCTTTAGTGTATAATGGGCCCCATATATGATGCTCCAGTGCATATTGGGCCCCATATATGATGATCTAGTGTATAATGGGCCACATATATGATACTCCAGTGTATAATGGGCCCCATATATGATGCTCCAGTGTATTATGGGCCCCATATATGATGCTCCAGTGTATAATGGGCCCAAATATGATGCTCCAGTGTATGATGGCCCTCATATATGTTGCTCCAGTGTATAATGGGCCCCATATATGATGCTCCAGTGTATGATGGGCCCAATATAAGGTGCTCCAGTGTATAATGGGCCCTATATATGATGCTCCAGTGTATAATGGCCCCCATATTTGATGCTTCAGTGTATGATGGTCCCCATATATAATGCTCCAAACATAAAAAAAAATGAAATACTCGCCTCTGCTCTGGACTCCTCAGCGTTGGTGTCTTCCAGTTCTCTGCACTGTGACTGTTCAGACAGAGGGCGCACATACATGACCTCTGACCTGAATGTCATAGTCAGGAGACCCGGAAGATGCTGCAGCGGTGGAGTAGGTAGAGGTACGTATCACAAGTGCCAGTGCTCTGAGCAAGCGTGGGTCCTCTCGTGGGCACAGGCATTGGGCCCGCATAACGCACTGCTCAGGGCTCCATCACTTGTCCGGGTGCTGACGCTGGCCCTGTTGACAGTCACGAGACATTATTATGTGCATTGTCTTTCATGTAACCATTAAATGTCAGGTCAGAATATTTTAGCACAGTCCAAAGAGCCCCATGAAATCACTAGCAAAATGTCTTGTAAAAATGGAAGAGTTTTAGAAAAAGCAAGTTTATGGCACTTGTTAAGAGCCATTAAAAATGTATGACTTGTTTTCATTTGTTAAATAATTCACGTCATTTTCAAATTTTTTAGAAAAAAATATTTTTTAATTTTTTTGTTTTCATGTTTTATGATGATTTTCTTTGGATCTTTCCTAAAATTAAAATTTTAGGCACAGTTCTCACATGTTTTCTCATCCCTCCAATGACACCTCCTAATAATCAGCCTAATTTCCTCTTTGGCGGACAACGCAGAAAGAGAAATGAAGAAAACCACCCCTTGTGATAGGTAGTCGATTAATAAACCTGCCAAGTATTTATGAGGTGTGAAAGGATAAAAGGAAAGACTGTGGATGATGTCATAGGGGATCAGTAGTGGATTGTGGGGTGTCGCATGAGGTAGGAAAGTCCGATATGTCAGTGAAGTTACAGTAGGACGTGGTGCAGGACACGATTTCTGGTAATCTTATTTGGCCAGTTCTCCCAGTAGCACCAGCATTGGAAAAGAATGCTATTTTTATATGACTTGTGGAGCTCACTAGTGACGTTGCCTGTTATGTCTGGATGGAGGTTTTGTAAAAGGTCATTGTCAGATTATGTCTGGAATTATCTAAAAGGATTTATACGGAATAGCTGAATATTGCTTCAGGGGCCACACAGGACAATTTTAGGAATGTTGACAACAGTTTATTAAAAAAAAAAAGAAAAACTCTAAATCTATAATCCAAGTCACATTGTACTGAAAGACTGAAAGAGGAACCTGAGGTTACATATGTCCCTTGCAGGATGACACTGAAATTTGGGGTGCAGGAAAATTAAACTGACAGTTGGGGTACCGGATAGTGACATTGACACTTTGGGTACAGAATAATGACACTGACACTTGGGGGTACAGGATAATGACATTGACACTTGGGGCGCAGGATAATGACATTGACACGGGTACAGAATAAGGACACTGACACTTGGTGTACAAGATAATGGCACTGACAGTTTGGGTACAGGATAAGGACACTGACACTTGGGGTATCGGATAATGACATTGACACTTGGGGTACAGAATAATGGCACTGACACTTTGGGTACAGGATAAGGACACTGACACTTGGGGTATAGGATAATGACATTAATACTTGGGGTACAGAATAAAGACACTGACACTTGGGGTACAGGATAATGACAGTGACACTTGGTGTACAAGATAATGACACTGACACTTGGGGTGCAGGATGACGCTGACACTTGGAGTACAGGATAATGACACTGACATTTAGGGTGCAGGATAATGACATTGACACTTGGGGTGAAGGATAATTCCGTTGACACTTGGGGTGCAGGATAATGACACTGACACTTGGGGTACAGGATAATGGCACTGACATTTGGGGTGAAGCATAATTACGCTGACATTTGTGGTACAGGATAATGACACTGACACTTGGGGTGAAGCCACTTCTACGTTTATATATTACATGCTTGGTTTATACTTGTGTGGCTTGCATACCGCCATAATGAGAGCTCATTTATTGTGAGATTCCACTCATTTCGTAGATTCCTGGCCACCCTCTTGTTAAACATAAATTAAGTGACTTTTTCTCCCGATTAAACTTCTCCCTGGGTGTCATGAGTTACAAGAAGACATCCAGGGCTTGTAAAACTCTCCATGCAAAAGACATTTCAGGAGCATTTAATGGACAGTTAGTGATGTGATGGACAAAAGGCAGCAGACCCCTGCCCACCTTCCACTTTGTCCTTTGAAGCACTTCAGCTCCTTTTTGATTCTCTTCAGCCATTGTCCCGAATCAGTGTGAGTCAGATAACATTGTACAAGGATCTATGATGGAGAGAAGGAGCTGAAGATTTACACCATCTGTTACCAAGGACCTTTGGTGACCAATAATTCTTGACACTACTCTCATCTTTCTTCTTTGAAAAGCATTTGTCTTACTTGTGACACCATTTGTGTTGGTAATTGAGTCATTCTGGATATTGAGCTTTTGTTTTACCCCCTATTAACGCATTTGGAAGGGAGATCTTCAACCAATAAGAACTAAAGATGACCAAAGCTTCTTGAGTAGTTTCCGTTTTTTTAAAATGATTGAGGCCACCATAGTGACTACTTTGTGATATATGGTTTGTGTTAGGTTGGGAAAATATTTTGAGATGCCACAAAATATTTTTACTGATGTACATTGCGATTTTGGGATTCTCATCGGATCTAGAATATGCACAGTATATGCTAAAGAGATGGTAAAACGGGCGTAAGGTGGGTCATGACATGAGTTTGTAGGGTATGGCCAGCAGTAGGAGGTTCATTTGGACTAAAATTGTCCATTCACATGAGATAGCCAACAGGTATCTCTCTCAACTCTTCTATATACTTGAGTGCTCAACTTGGCCGAGCGTGTAGGTGTTTTCCACGGGAAGAAAGGAGGGAGTTGCTTCCAGACATCTCTAGCAGTGACTAAATAATCTGTTGAAAGTCCAACGGCATGACCCTTCTCTCCCCTGACGTGATCTCTCATGGAACAGTTTGGAGGCCCCCTTACCTTCAGAAGGTTGGCCAGTCCTATCAAAATTGGTGAGTTCAACCTATTTTCATCTAATGTGTATGGGCATCTTAAGTGAAGGAAATATACCATAAAATACAGGACAGGTGGATCTTTATAATGAGAAACTCCTGGATTGGTTGGTGTGATGTGAAGACTTGGGTGTTCAACATCAGTTATGGCAGGTGAAGGTTAGGAGTAGAGATGAGTGAACCCGAACACAGACTTTTTATTATACTTCTGGTTTACTGTTCTGGTTCACCAGTGTAATAAAACTTGTTGAAAGGCTCCAGCATAGCCAATCAACAAGCTTTTAAACTGTAGGAACTTTGGGAGTCATCAGGTCATGCCAGCGCAGCATGTGACCCGGCCTGTATAAAGGCTGAATCACGTGTACCACTGCAATTCTGCTTTCCATTACTGTAGGGCAGGGTTCCCCAACTCCAGTCCTCAAGGCCCACCAACAGGTCATGTTTTCAGGATTTCCTTAGTATTGCCCAGGTGATAATTGCATCACATGTCCAATCCAAAGGAAATCCTGAAAACATGACCTGTTGGTGGGCCTTGAGGACTGGAGTTGGGAACCCTGGTGTAGGGATACCATAAAGTGGGTGTGAGGAACAGATTCTGACTGCGCAAAAAAGCCGCTTTGTCTACTCTGCAAACCATATGTGGGGTTAATATGATATAAGCCGCTGTGTGTGCTGTTCTCTGCAGCCTTTGCTTATGGGAGTACTGTGTCTGTAAGCTGCTGTGCATACTCTGCACCCCCCGCTTATGGGAGAACTGTGCCTTTAAGCCGCTCTGTGTACTCTTCAGCCTCCCGCCTGTTGGAGTAGTGTGCTTTCAACCACTGTGTGTACTCTGCACCCCCGCTTTTGGGAGTACTCTGCCTTTAAGCTGCTGCGTGTACTGTGCACCCCGCTGCCTTTTGGACTACTGTGTCTTTAAGCCGCTGTGTGTACTCTGGACACCCCGCCTATGGGAGTACTGTCCCAAAAAGCCATTCTGTGTCTTCTAATAATGTTGCAAATAAATAAATCGCATCTCATTACCATTAGTAGGCCAAAGAAATTCTTTTTCTGGACCAGTGTGTGTTTTTTAGTAGTATGGGAAATAAATAATTGGCATCAGCCAGCTAGTTACTATTTTTAGGTCAAATAAATATTTTTTTCAGGATTACTGTGTGTTTTCTAGTAGTGTTGCAAACAAATAACTGGCATCAGCAATCTTGTTGCCGTTTATAGGCCAAATAAATAACTTTTCTGGACTGCTGTCTTTTCTAGTAGTGTTGCAAATAAATAAATCTACTCTTCCATCTCTTTGCGAATAGTGTTTATAAAAACCACTTCCAAAAATGAGGATAGCATCAAATAGGGGATGTGGACATGGTCGTGGTGCTGTTGTAGCTGCTGCTGATGGTGGTAGTATAGCTGATGCAGGCAGAGGATGTGGTCGTTCTGTACCTGCTACATGCCCAAATACAACACCTTGCTCTGGTACAAGCAGGCGACAGGACGTTATGCGTCTTTTGGTGGGCCCAACTACCACTGTATGCAGGGCCGGATTAAGAACATGATGGGCCTGGAGCTGAAGGGGCGGGGCAAGGGGTGGGGCCAAACACGGCAATTCACAAAGGCCAAAAATGTAACGTAAAAGATATAAACAAAGTAAATATATGATACATGCCACTTTGGCGACCATTTTGGTCACCATCTGCAGCACTGTAAAGAGGCCTGCTGTTTTCGGGGCCCCATTAGGGCCTGCTGTTTCCTTGGACCCTAGGCCCCTGATGGGGCCTGCTGTTTCCTGGGGCCTGCAGTTTCCTGGGGCCCTAGGCCCCTGATGGGGCCTGCAGTTTCCTGGGGCCCAAGGCCTCTAATGGGCCTGCAGTTTTCTTTGGAGCTAGGCCCCTAATGGGGCATGATGCTTCCTTTGGACCTAGGCCCCTAATGGGGCCTGCTGCTTCCTTTGGACCTAGGCCCCTAATGGGGCCTGCTGTTTCCTAGGGCCCCATTAGGGGCCTGCTGCTTCCTGGGGCCTCTAATGTGGCCCGCTGTGTCCTGGACCCCCCCCAAGCACACATGCGATTTGCACACTTAGTCATGTACCCACGAGCTGCTCTCCCTAATGCTCTCAATGTACAGTGAAAAACTGAGAGAAGCAGGAAGAGAAGCTCGATGTCACAGGACCATAAGTATAAAAATTGCATATGAGTGAAGTGTCCATGTGATGACTGCTGGAACCTGCAGAGCTGAATCCTGACATTGCAGCTTCTGAATTCTCACAACGAATGCACTGCACACTTTTAGGATTCTTCATTACCGGTGGCAGAGTACACGGTCATGTCAGCATAAGCATGTGATTTATATACTTCTGGCCACATTCTGACTAGACGTGCCCGGCCTCGCTCCGTTCATTTTCATTGAGTGAGGCCACACGTCTAGTCAGCATGTGACCGCTTGTATGTAAATCACCGGCACGAGAGAATCCTAACAGTGTGCAGTGATCACTGTGAGAATTCTGAAATTGACTCATTCTCATGTTTTTATTTATGTTAGGAGCATTAAAGGGGCTGTCCAGGTTTGTGCTGAGTCTTCAGTCATTCTATGTGACACAGACCTGGAGAACCCCTTTAATGCTCCTAACAAATAAAGACATGAGAATTAGTCAATTTCACAAATAATATTTACATCTAGGTACCTTATAGATGACGCTGTCTCTGGAGTCGTTCTCCTTTTCTTCATCTTGTCAAGATCCCATGATGAGTTTTCTCATCCACAGCCGTCTCTGCAGACCTCCATCTTCTCCGCTCTTCTGCACCAACTCTCCACACGATGACCTTAAAGACAGAAGAGTCATTATAATGCCCCTAAATAAAAATATCTGCAATATACTGTCGCCTCACACTATTCCCTTCCCTCCTCATACTGTCTCCTCTCACATCACCCCTGTTCAGCATACTGTCTCCTCATATATTTACCCCCTCACTCTCTATACTGTCTGCTCACACATACCCCTGACTCCCCATACTCTGTCTGCACACATCCCATCACCTTCACTCCCCATACTGTGTCCACATACATTCACCCGTTCGCTCCCCATACTGTCTGCACCCATCCCCCATACTGTTTCCTCATACATACTCTTCAGTACCCTTAAATCCCCCACACATATTAAATGCCCCCATCGCCACTCCAAATCCCCCCACACATAAAATAACCCCCCATCCCCACTCCAAATCCCCCCCACACACATTAAATCCCCCCACCCCCACTCCAAACCCCCCCACACCTAAAAGAACCCCCATCCCCACTCCAAATCCCCCCCACACATAATGTATCCCCCCATCCCCACTCCAAATCCCCCCACACATAAAAGAACCCCCATCCTCACTCGAAACCCCCCCCATACACACACACTCACACAGTATGTCCCCCATTTATCTTCTGTGGTATCTTCAGCTCCATAATGGAGCACACTCACCACAAATGTTCACCCTTCTGGGCGCCGACGACGAGTGACGTCAGCAGCGTGATCACATGACCTGATCACGCTGCAGACGTCGCTCTGACCCGGCGGTCAGAGCTTCAATTGTACTGGCGTCTGTATAGACGCCAGTGCAATTGATTCCTGGGAGACGGCACGCAGCAGCTTCTCTGCGCCGGCTGTCAGCTTGACAGCCGGCACAGGGAGCCGCCGACTCTCAGGCCGGGGGCGGCAGAACGCAGCCGCAGGGGAGACAGCTGCAGCAGGGACGGGCCCCCTTCTAGCCCGGGCCCTGTGGCAGCTGCTTCCCCTGCTTCCACGATAGTTCCGCCCCTGGATGACAGGCTGATGGGCCTATCTCTAACAAGGGGCCTGGAGCTGCAGCTCCATCAGCCCCTACGTTAATCCGGCCCTGGCTGTATGAATGATGAGGCCACAATATGTTGAAAAGGTGTTAGATTGAATGTCTGGGAGTGGCTCTAGTTCATTCACATTATCTTCCACCCGGTCCACTGCAAAAAGTGCATAGTTGGCACCTGAGGACCATGGTCATCCTGCTTCAACCTCACCCCTTGCCAGTCAGCCAAATAGTCTGAGCCCCAAGTCATGCAGCAGTCTCTGCTGCTTTTTGATGACATCGCTGGCTGTGCTTCTGTGTAGCCCAGCTTCGCAGGCACACATGAAAATCCAGGAAAGTGCACTGGAAGGTAACAGCCAAAGCTTGATATGCATTCACTCATGTCACTCACATTTAGACACACCCATAGGGGTATATAAGTTTGGTGGGTGTCAGCATAAGACAGAGTGTGTTTCAGTTTCCTGTCTTC
Organism: Oophaga sylvatica; assembly: GCA_033576555.1. NCBI lineage: Eukaryota > Metazoa > Chordata > Amphibia > Anura > Dendrobatidae > Oophaga > Oophaga sylvatica. The sequence continues at coordinate 81,503,012 of JARQOD010000003.1, read as the reverse complement.
GGACAGTGTAGCCAGTCAGTTAGCTCCGGGAGGCTCAGGAGTGAGTCATCCCTGGATAGTTATCTGTCTGAGATAAGATCAGTCTGTGTGGAGCTTAAGGTACTGCCACACTAAAGGTACTGCCACACTTAGTGATCTCGTTAGCGATCTCAATAACGACGCAAGCTAATGAGATCGTTTTTGTGATCGTTTTAATGTCTCTAGTAGCTGCCACACTTAGTGATCTCGTTAACGACTCAAAAGCGGTTAGCGATCTCATTAACGACTTTAACGGTCATTGCGATGTAAAAAACAGCGCACATCGCTCACAAAAGGTGCCAGACACAGCGATATAGGCTCACCAGCGGGACGCCAACGATCTAAATACGGTCCAGAACTCTAGTGAACGATCAGCGAGATCACAGCAGGGGCCACGTCGTTGCTACATGCCACACACGTTAGCGTCACGAACGAGATCGCTAAATAGTGACGTATTTTAGCGATCTCGTTAGCGACGCTGTTTAGTGTGGCATACCCATAAGCTATCCCGCTAGCGATCTCGTTAGCGTTGCATACTAATGAGATCGCTAGCGGGATTGTTTCTATATCGCTAAATGCGGCCACATTTAGCGATATAGTTAACGACGCTATCGCCGTTAGCGATCTTCTTAATGACTTTAGCGGTACAAAAGTACCGCTAAATCGCTAAGAAAAGGTGCCACACAGCGATTAGATACTTACCCAGCGGGAGCGCCGACGAGAAAATAGGGTCCGGAGCGATTCCAGCGACGAGCGAGATCACAGCAGGAAGCTCGTCGCTGGAAGCTGCCGCACTGAACAATATCGCTAACGGGATCGCTAAATAGTGACGTTTTTTAGCGATCCCGTTAGCGATATTGTTTAGTGTGGCATACCCTTTAGTGTTCAGTGGAGTTCAGCCTGTTAGCTTCTGTCTCAAGGACAGAGCAGCCATTCAGTCTCGGTCCTGTGTGGACTTTGGAGGAAACTGAGAGCTGTGCAGCGAGCTCTGGATGAAGCTGACATTATTCCACAAAAGCCACCAGTGTTTATGTTAAGAGCGGAAAGAAGGGCGAAGGGCACAGTGGAGAAGACAGAGCAGTGCCTTAGGTATTGGATTACCTGCACTAAATCACCGGTCACTGGGGACCGAAGCGTTGCTATTGTTTCAAGCATAGTGACAAGAAAACCAGAGGCATCTGGACTACAGGTCGCAGAGAGCAGCCCTAAGTGTCGATACGTAACCGGAGTCAGGTGGAACAGGGACTTTGAGCCTGATCAGCAAAAGTAAGGACTTAGTTCCATCACTTAGAAGGCTTCACCACAATGTTGGCCGGGCAGTACAGCTACAGAGAAAGCTGGAGTTTTAGAGTTAACTTCGCTTCAGGCAAGTTGGACTCACATTATATGGAAGTTAAGGAGGCCTCTAACCTGCTCGGCTGCTACCTGAATGTGCACTCTTCACCCCGACCAGCTTCCCGGGATCTGCTTGAACCATCATCAGTAAAAGGTATGAAAAGGAGCTACCTTGTGTGTGACTGAATTATTACTACACTCTGCATCATCTCCACCATAGACTTCCAGGGACCAGTCTCACCTGTGGGAGACTTACTACCAAGCTGCCCCATAACATCCCCTGTGAAGACCCTTACAGCAGCGCTGGTACAATTTACCAGAAACCACAGGTGGCGTCACGAACTATTTCAAATCCCCTGTAAATATCCCCTATCGCATTGACCGCCAGGGCCACGGACCGAGCCACCGCTACCAGTGACAACTCCCATAGATTTCCATGGGCTCGGCTCCGAGTACCCCATAGCCCTGGTATCCACAATTGTGGTGCGTGGTCGGAACACTTCCGTGGCTCATCCACCTCGCCATGCCCCAGAAGTGGAAGAGACTGAGTGCACTGATGCCCAACCACTTGTTAGGTTGGAGAATGAGTATGTGGGAGGGCTAGTGCAGACAGTCAGTGGACCACCGCTGCACATGATGACAAAACTCAGTGTGCAGACTGGCAAGGAGGGCAGGGTTGAGGAGTTGGTGAAAGATGATTCATGGGATGATGAGGTCCTAGACCTCACATTGAGCGGAGGCCAACATGGAGATGTGCACAGTTCGGGGAAGAGGAGGTGGCCACACTGCCCCTGCAGCACAGCAAAAGGGGGAGCATGGTGCAAAGGCACAGTGGACGCCACCTAGCCAGTACGACGCCTGCCCACCATGCCACTGAAATCAGCACACCAAAGACAGCTCAAAAGAGCTCCCTAGCATAGTGTTTCTTCAGGGAATGTGCTGCCGACCAGTGGTTTGCACGCTGTGCCTTCAGACCCTGAAGAAAGTCATAAATGTTCTGAACCTGAGTACCAACTGTATAACGAGACATATGTGTTCCAAGCCCGAGGTGCAGTGGAGTACACACCTTAAAACGCATGACAGATCTGACCCTCCTTCTGCTCCCTCTTTTGCTGCGGCGTTCTCAGCCTCTTTCTCCTTCTCACAATCAAAAGGGCGACCTGTCTCCCCGCAAAGAGAGGATGTGACAGCATCATCACCACCACCAGTATCACCGAGCATTTCCAAACCATCCTATGGAAGTGTTTAGCTTTTCATCCCCCAATCCCTTGAGAGAAAGCAGAAATGGCCTCCTAGCCACCCACTAGCCATGGTCCTGAATGACAGCATTTCAAAATTACTGGCCTTGGAAATGCTTCTATTCCAGCTGGTGGAGATGGGCAGTTTTAAAGGGAATCTGTCACCCCAATTTTGCCATATCAACTAAAGATATGGCTGAATAGTGCTTCCCATAACAAAGCTAACGGTAGGTATCATATATCCTGATACCCCCGTTTTCATATCAAAATACCTTTGTAAAGTTGGTATTTCAGCTGCAGATGGAAGAGAGCCACAGTCATTACTAGTGGGTAGGCGGAGCCCAGATAGGATTGACACCTCAGATTAAAAAGAGTGTTGACCGGCCCCTCCAGCTCGGGCTCCTCCTACTCAGCTCTTCAGTTTACAATTTGAGGTCTCAGAGGATAGTCGCTGCTGGAAGCAGCTCCTCAGAAGATTTTATTATTTTTTATCGGACAAGAGACTTGGATCACCAAATGTGGTCTAGAGGTCTCAGGAGTCTCAGCGCTGCTGGACTCCCACCTCTCCCTTGGCGGATCTGTATTACCCTAATGGTGGTCCCTGCAGAACCCTGCCGGCCCGGGGGGATGAGGATGGCTTCCCTGGCGGGGGCGCAAACCGCGCTGCAGGGGTCACTGCGTCCCCCGCCCTGGGGGGAAGCATGGGCATAGCGCCAGAAACCCCTGGGGGTCCCTGTGGCGCTTCGGCTGGTGAGTACCTCACATTTTTACCTCACATTTTTATTAATGTGTGTGTGTGTTTAAGCGACTGCTGCGGCAGTGTGTCGACCCGCCACCACAATTGTGGGTTACCAGGGCAATGGGGTACTCAGAGCCGAGCCCATGGAAGTCTATGGGGATTGTCACAGGTAGCGGTGGCTCGGTCTGTGGCCCTGGCGGTCTGGCGTATGTTGGGGATATATTTACAGGGGATAGATTTATATACAGTTCATGACGCCACCTGTAGTCTCTGGTAATTTGTACCAGCGCTGCTGTAGATCTCTGAGGGGATGGTGAGGCAGCTAGATGTCGGGTCCCTACAGGTGGGACTCTTCCCTCAGGTCGGTAGTTAAAGCAGGGTTGTGCAGGCATGCAAATGAATAACTCAGTCTCACACGTCAGCGTCTTTCCATACCTTTTACTTGTAAGATGGTAAGGCAGGTCCCAGGGAGGCTGATGGGGTTGATGGAGGATGAGCTTTGAGGTAACGGTTAAGCAAGTTAGGGGCCTCCTTTACTGTCCAATAGTGATGAGTCCAACCAGCATGAAGCGTAGTTCCCTCTATAATTCCAGCTATTCCAAAGCTGTACTGCCCGGTCAGTTTTGTGGTCGGAGCCTTCCAATGAGAGAGCTGAGTTCCTATTCTTGCTGATCAGGCTCAAGGTTCTCACTCTCCCTGACCCCAGATACGTACTGACTCTTCAGGGATGCTTGCCGCAACCTAAGGTCCGGTAAGCCTCTGGTTTTCTTACCACTATGCTTGAAGCTATAGTGATCCTTCGGTCCCCAGTGACCGGTTACAATGTGCAGGTATCCTATACCTATGGCACTTCTCTGCTCTCTTCCACTTTGCCCTTCGATTTGCTCAACACTTAATAGATATCTCAGTCCGTTTTCCAGTGGGGCACAGCTCTGACCAGGCTGAGGTGATCTATATCTCGCCCTTACTGGCCTCCACTTTCTGAACTGCTAAACAGGCTCAGACTGGATCTCTTCCTCTCCTCAAGTCCAGGCTAGACCGTTCTCTCTGAAGACCGGACACTGACTGCTCACACTCCCTTCTACACCCCTGCTGGGTGTGTCCGAAGTGTACATGATGTCATGAAGAGCCCTTAACCATTACCTCTCCACTCATCCTCCTGGTATTGTGTACCAGGGCTACACATTCCCCCATGGTAAAAGACAGCACTCCCGGGCTGTAAAATACAAAGAGACAATTTTGTTTTATGCATTTAAACATTAACATTAAACATTAATTCGTCCCATCCGGGAGGTAAGGATATCTTGAACGTTGCAAACAACACATTGAATATAGAAAAATACAAAAAGTATTAAGGCATCAAAACGTTCAATAAATACAAGTATTCTTGTGAAGGACCCGCACCAAACCTTCAACGTGGGTCCTGGGTGGGCTGCAGGACATCCAAATGCAGACCTCACTCAGTGCCACACCACACGGGTTTTCTGTTCAGAGGTAAGTCAAGGCTTCGTGTGAAACCATTAAAAGGCACCTTAGTGCAACTATTTACAGGATAAGTTCTGGGCTGGCACAGTCCTCAGCCTCTGAGTCCATTATAAGACATAATAGGGAAAAACACATATATATATATTAGACTTTTTACAATATTCACATTAATTCGTTATAATCACTGCTGGTATCGAATGGGTAACTTCCCTTTGGTGGTTCGCTCTGATCTACGTGGAGTAGCCTCAGGTATATTAAGTTGTGATCTGTCTGCACTGCGTAACGGCAAACTATAGAACTGCCTCAATCTTTCTATGGATCTGGCAAGCGTACTGATGGCTGGGCGGTGTGAGTCAGCTTCACCAGGGGATCCCATAGTATGGGGCGCTGCTTCAGACGATCCTTCTTGAGATTCCATAGGTTGAGGTGTTGCTGGAATGGGTAACTCCTGAACGGGCTCGACTGGCACCACGGGCACAACTGGAGGTAAAACTTCCTCTGGTGGCTGATAAAACTGCAACACCGGAACTATTACAGCATCTCCCAGTCTAGGCCAATCCGCAGGAAAATCTCCCAGATCCGTGTGTATGACCTCTTCCTTTCTTTCTTCTTGATTGATGACAGGGTTCTTTTCACAATGCTTTAAGGGTTCTGGGCACAATTTCAAATGGTCTCTGGACACAGTGGTTATTGTTCTTCCTCCGTCCTTACTGATGATACAAACTTTTCTGTTGTCATATTTAGAATCTTGTACGACGTAGGGTTCTTGCTCCCACTGGTTATCCAATTTGTGCATCTTCCTTTTCCTTTTTAATACTACCTCTCCAGGCATCAAAGGCTTGGCAGGAGCATTTCTGTTGTAAACATCTTCCTGTTTTCCCCGTGCCTTGTTGAGACTTTCCTCTACGCAGACTTGCACTCGTCTGTACTGCTCTTGCCGATTGATGTCCCAGTTTTCAACGGCGTCGTCTGCCTCCGGTTCTACCACTCCAAGTTCTAGATCCATTGGTAGTCTTCCGGGCCTTGCTCTCATAAGATAGGCTGGAGTGCAGTTAGTTGAACTTACAGGTATATGGTTATACAAATCAACCAAATCAGGTAGTAAATCCGGCCATCGATTCCTGTCTTCCAACGGTATGGATCTCAACAAGTCAAGGACAATATGGTTCATTTTTTCGCAAAGACCGTTGGTTTGAGGGTGATATGGTGTTGTTCTAATTTTCTTACACCCGTACATGTGACAGAATTCCTTGAATAAATCGGCTTCGAAAGCAGGTCCCTGATCGGTTAATACTTGCTCCGGATACCCATGCGGTCTGCAGAAGCTTGCTTGAAAGGTTTTTGCGGCCGTCACTGCGGTCTGGTCCTTAACTGGAACAACCACCAGAAATCTGGAGTAATGGTCCACCATGGTCAAGGCGTATGAGTATCCAGATCTACTTGGCGACAATTTGACGTGGTCCAGGGCCACAATCTCCAGGGGACGAGTCGTCCGGATAGGTTGCAGGGGTGTCTTCTGACTACCGTAGTCCTTTCTTCTGAGACCACAGGGTCCACAGTTCCGACACCACCTCTCGATGGAACTGCGCATCCCTACCCAGTAGAACCGGCATCTCAACAGGGTCTCCAGCTTTCTCCAGCCAAAGTGTCCTGCTTGATCGTGGTACGCTTCCAACACCATTTGGACGTCTGCCTTGGGGACCACTATTTGCCAGACTATCTCGTGGGTTCCGGGGTTGACGTATCTCCTGCACAACTTCTCACGGTATAGGAACAACCTGCTTTTCTCGTTCCACAGGAGCTTTGCTGACATAGGTGCATCCTTTTCCAAGGAGGAACCTTCCTGTCTTAACAACTCCTTGATACGGCTGACCACTGGATCGCTGTCCTGAGTCTCTTTCCAACTGTGATGGGGTAAAGGATTTAATGTTGCACCATACTGCTTTCTGTGGACTCGATGCTCGTGGACTACCCCATTTCGATGGAACGCAGGGAGCTCAATTTCTTCCAGGTCGTCCGATTCTTCTTCCGTGTCAGAGTCATGCGGCCTTCGGACAACGCGTCAGCATTAGCATTCTTTCGACCTGCCCGGTACTTGATAGTAAACTGGTAATTGGACAACCGAGCCATCCAACGCTGCTCCATGGCACCCAGCTTGGCAGTTTCCAGGTGCGTTAACGGGTTGTTATCTGTAAACGCAGTGAACTGATTAGAGGCCAGATAATGCTTAAATCTTTCAGTAATGGCCCAGACCAGCGCCAGAAACTCCAGCTTGAAGCTGCTATAATTTTCCGGATTCCTCTCAGTTGGCCTGAGTTTTCTGCTGGCATATGCGATGACTTTTTCTTGGCCATTCTGCTTCTGACTGAGAACTGCTCCCAAACCTTCATTACTGGCGTCGGTGTACAACAGGAACGGTTGGCTGTAATCAGGATAGGCCAAGATCTCATCACCTGTAAGGATCTCTTTCATCTTTTGGAATGCTTCAGCCTGTTCTTTACCCCAGTTAAAGGGAGGGTTTCTGCTCTTTAAGGATTGTCCTACCAGGAGGTCCTGTAAAGGAGCTGCCTTCTTCGTGTAATCTTTCACGAACCTTCTGTAGTAACCCGTTAGTCCCAGGAACTGTCGCACTTCCTTAAGGTTTTTCGGCTCCGGCCACTTCTGGATGGCGGTGACTTTCTCTGGGTCCGGCGCTACTCCTTCCGAACTGACGATGTGCCCCAAGTATTGTACCTTCTGTTTGAGTAGATGGCATTTTGAGGGTTTCAACTTCATCCCGTACCTGGACAGGGACTCAAACACTTCTGCCAGGTGCTTCAGATGGTCCTCATATGTCTTGGAATACACGATAACGTCGTCTAGGTATAGCAGCACGGTTTCAAAATTGAGATGTCCCAGACAGTTTTCCATCACTCTCTGAAATGTTCCTGGGGCACTACTGAGCCCAAACGGCATTCTGTCGAACTCACAGAGCCCCATTGGGGTGGTGAAAGCCGTTTTCTCACGATCCTCCTCAGCCACAGCCACTTGCCAGTAACCACTAGTCAGATCGAGGGTAGAAAAGTAGTTAGCCGTTTTCAGAGCAGCTAATGATTCCTCTATACGTGGTAGCGGGTATGCATCCTTGTGTGTTATGCGGTTCACCTGCCTGTAATCCACACACATTCTCATACTACCATCTTTCTTTTTAACCAGAACTAGAGGGGCTGCCCAGGGGCTACAACTATCCCTTATCACCCCGGCTTTCTTCATATCATTCAACATTTCTTTAGCCTTCTGATAATGAGCTGGAGGTATGGGCCTATACCGCTCTTTGATGGGAGGATGACTGCCTGTAGGGATATGATGTTGTACTCCCTTAATTATCCCAAAATCAAGTGGATTCTTGCTAAACACTTGGGCGTACTCTTGCACCACCCGTAATACCCCTTGCTTCTGGTGAGCGGGAGTGGTGTCCGTCCCAACATGGAGTTGCTGACACCATTCCGCCACCTGGGTTGCTGAGTCATTGTCCTCCGCTATTTGACAGGAGTCTAAGGACTCAGCCGGGAGAATAGAATTATTGTCGACAGCATGAAGTTTAGCAATGGTTGCATAATGGGGTAAATTTACCTCATCATCTCCCCAATTGAGAAGCCGTACCGGTACTCTTCCATTCACCACTTCTACTACTCCTCTAGCAGTCATAAGTGTAGGTCTATGTTCTGAATGGTGGGGTTCTACTACAGCTTGGTAATTCTGTCCTCTCAGACCAATGGCTGCCCTGCACCAGATGATCATTTCACTCATTGGGGGTATCACAATAGGATCCGAGTCAGTGACCCGTACATTACCAATTTCGCCGTCTGTAAGCTTCGCTTGCTGCTGACACACCAGGGCCCGGATCTCTCTTTGGATTACTCCTTTCTGCCTTGGTCGGGCAATCTCAGCGAGCTGTTGGAGCAAGAACACAACTTCTCCCAAACAATTACCGATAATGTTAGTACCCAAAATTATATTTAAACCGTTCTCCTCATTTACAGTCTTTACTACCAGAAGCCCCTGGTCTTTCAACTCCTCCCTGCCCACTTTTACATCTACACATTTTGTCCCGAGTACTTCTACAGGAAGACCATTAGAAGCATACACGGTAAAGTCAAGGCTCGGGGGTTTTAAGACTGTCCATTGACCAGTACTTGGTATATAGGGCATCAGGTATTAGGGTCACCTGCGACCCAGTGTCTAACAATGCCGGAACAGCAATACCATCTAGAATAATAGACAGGTAGGGTCGCCCGCCCACATACCTGCGGTTCCAGTCTAGGGGGCCTGACGGGTATTCTCCTGGGTGTTGGCCCTTGGACCCAGGTTCTGCCCGTTTAAAGGACACTGTGGAGACAGATGACCTTTCCGGTTGCATCGGTAACAGATGATCTCTCGACGAGGAGGGTGTTGATCAGGGGTTGCTCCTGGGGGTGGCGTTGTCCTCCTCCGGGGGGCGACGTCTTCTTTCTTCTCCGGTGCATCCACGGAACGTCTTCTGGGTCAGTCAGCTAACAAGATCTTCCCTTCCTCCTCTTTCCGCAGCTGCAGGGCACTCATTACAGCAGCCAGATTTTTAGTCAGCTGGCGCACCTCTGAGCGCAGACAATCCAATTCACTGGGAGGTGTCACCTGCGCTTTGGCTTCGGCCACTAACGGGGAACAGGGGGTTACTGCCGGTTCCAAAGTGACTTCAGCCTGATGATGTTGGGTTGCCACCTCAGGTTTGCCCAGGGGCCGCAGCCCTTTTATTGCCATGTCCTTTAGGGCATCAAAGGTAGCATCCGGATGATCTAAGGACCACCAATTTACAGTTCTGCGTTCCTCTTGGGATCTCAATCCCTGTATAAATTGTTCTTTCAGCATTTTATTCTCATCGATAGCATTTAAATTGTTAATCTGCTTGAGGGCTCTCAGGGCTCCCTGTAGTCGGTAAGCATAGTCCCGGATGCTGTCACCTGGCTGTTGTGAACAGTGATAGAAGGCCATCCGGAGATCCGTTTCTGTGCGGTCTTCAAATATGGCATGCAGCTTAAGGAAGATCGCAGGTACCGACTCCTGATCAACGGTATCCCAAGTCTCCACTTCCCTCTCAGCAGCGCCGGTTAGCTGCCCTATTAGCACAGCAGCTTTTTGTCTCTCAGGCATGGAGTACATTTCTAGGATGCTGCATAACTTCCGCTTGAAGCCTGCTAAAGTGCCTGGCTCACCGCTGTATTGGGGAAGCCATTTCGCCCCAGGCATATATGGGAGCGTTAGTGGCATGATCGGGACTACCGGACTGGGTGCAGGGCCTGCGCCCCCATCTGGCGCTACAATACCAAGCGGTGCGGGATTGGGGCCTCCGGCCGGGGCCGCACTGTCAGCCGGTTGTTGTGACATCTTAGCGCCCCCTTGGTTAAACGGAGCCTACCGGTTTCAGACGCTGCTATTTCCCAGGCACAGCAGTGGGGACAGGACCTTCGTCGCAGGCGCTCTGATGTCAGAGCGTCCACTTCCTGTTGCAGGACCTGCCGCTGAGTCAGAGCCGGGGGCGTGTCCAAGACTTTGCGCGCTCTTTCAGGTACGCCCACCTTCTTCTCCAGCGCCTTAGGGCGCGAATCTGGCGGCAAATATGGCGGTATTTGGCGCCAAACAACAGCAACAGTCTTTTTCACCAAAACACTCCACAGGCACACAGGGCTCGCAATGCTGCAAGTTTCGGATCCTGTTCGTGACGCCAAAGTTTTGTGTCGACCCGCCACCACAATTGTGGGTTACCAGGGCAATGGGGTACTCAGAGCCGAGCCCATGGAAGTCTATGGGATTGTCACAGGTAGCGGTGGCTCGGTCTGTGGCCCTGGCGGTCTGGCGTATGTTGGGGATATATTTACAGGGGATAGATTTATATACAGTTCGTGACGCCACCTGTAGTCTCTGGTAATTTGTACCAGCGCTGCTGTAGATCTCTGAGGGGATGGTGAGGCAGCTAGATGTCGGGTCCCCTACAGGTGGGACTCTTCCCTCAGGTCGGTAGTTAAAGCAGGGTTGTGCAGGCATGCAAATGAATAACTCAGTCTCACACGTCAGCGTCTTTCCATACCTTTTACTTGTAAGATGGTAAGGCAGGTCCCAGGGAGGCTGATGGGGTTGATGGAGGATGAGCTTTGAGGTAACGGTTAAGCAAGTTAGGGGCCTCCTTTACTGTCCAATAGTGATGAGTCCAACCAGCATGAAGCGTAGTTCCCTCTATAATTCCAGCTATTCCAAAGCTGTACTGCCCGGTCAGTTTTGTGGTCGGAGCCTTCCAATGAGAGAGCTGAGTTCCTATTCTTGCTGATCAGGCTCAAGGTTCTCACTCTCCCTGACCCCAGATACGTACTGACTCTTCAGGGATGCTTGCCGCAACCTAAGGTCCGGTAAGCCTCTGGTTTTCTTACCACTATGCTTGAAGCTATAGTGATCCTTCGGTCCCCAGTGACCGGTTACAATGTGCAGGTATCCTATACCTATGGCACTTCTCTGCTCTCTTCCACTTTGCCCTTCGATTTGCTCAACTCTTAATAGATATCTCAGTCCGTTTTCCAGTGGGCACAGCTCTGACCAGGCTGAGGTGATCTATATCTCGCCCTTACTGGCCTCCACTTTCTGAACTGCTAAACAGGCTCAGACTGGATCTCTTCCTCTCCTCAAGTCCAGGCTAGACCGTTCTCTCTGAAGACCGGACACTGACTGCTCACACTCCCTTCTACACCCCTGCTGGGTGTGTCCGAAGTGTACATGATGTCATGAAGAGCCCTTAACCATTACCTCTCCACTCATCCTCCTGGTATTGTGTACCAGGGCTACACAGCAGCCGCTGTACATTACATGTCGGTGACTGTGTTTTTTGTCCGCAGGTGGATGCCTGCAGGACATAGGAGAGGAGTGCGCGCCTTTTTATTTGAATTTTCGCGCCGCTCTGAGCGCGCGCTTTACTGCTGTCTCCATTTCCGGCTTCCCTCATGGAGCACACGGAGGCAAAGCGGCAGCCATTAAAGAAGCAGGCTGAAAGCTTCTTCTGGCTCTTCTCCCTCCTCCCCTCCCGGCAAGATGTTACACTGTTACCAGCTGGGTGAGTCGCTTCTAGCCCAGAAGCTTAACCCCTTCACCCCCACAGCGCGCGCGCCTTCTGGGGCACTAATGAGTGACAGACTGCGCTGTCCTGCGGCTGTTATCACATAAGGGGCTCACTCTTTTCAATAATAATAAAGAGTTTGTGGGGAGTCTGCGATTTTAATACTGCCACTATACGTTCCCACTAACGATCCTGATAACGACGCATACTAATGCGATCTTTTGTGTGATCATTTTTTAATGTCGCTAGTAGCTGCCAATCTGGGCGATCTCATTAACATCGCATAAGTGGTTAGCGATCTCCTTAACAACTTTGGCGGTCATTGCGATATACAAAACAGCGCAATTTTTAGCGATCTTGTGGAACGTTTTTTCTGTTAGTGTGGCATAAAAAGCTGTCCTGCAGCTGCTGCCTTATAAGAGGCACTTGGGGCTCGCACAACTTTTTCATTATCAAGGTTGTGGGGAGTCTGCTACTTTAACCCCTTCTTAGGCGGTTAACTATTAATGCTGGGGTAGCTCTCTCTTTAAGAGCTTTAACCCTTCAGCGATTGTTTTTTCTTTAAGAAACACACTGTTCTAGTTACTGACAGGTTTAACCTGCCATATACTGTGCAAGGACATGTCAGATGCGGACTATCTGACACGCAGACCCCGACAGCGTCATGCGCAGCGGTCGGAGGTTCCAGTGGTGTCAAAATGGAGGCCCTCGCTAGTTTCTATGATGGCCTGTCTGACCTTCTAGGTTATGGAGTGTCAGCTAGATCCTCTCAAGGAAGCGACACAAATCGGTGCCTTCCTTCTCGCGTAGCGAAGATGTCCGTTTTGGACAAGGAGGATCGGCAGGGACACTCTGCTTCTCTCATGGACGTACTATTGGAGCCATGAGGGCGTTACAGTTACCAGAGAGAGGTAACTAGGCGTCCTGGTAAGTCGGCCCGGATGTTTCAGGAGTCGCATAGGTCGCGACGGCTTTACAATCTGTATCCGTTTTCTACGGAGTTGATTGTTAATTGGATCTCCTGAAGTGAATGTCCCTTTATCCTGGTAAAGGAAGGCGAGTCTGCAGGACCTGCTGGACAGAAAAATGGAGATGGCAACAATATCCATCTGCGAGGCCGCGGGTCATGGATTCAGTATTAAGGATCTATGTGTACTTGTAAAGTTTCCCTGAGCCGTTTGGACCGTCTACGGACGGCGTGACAAGATGGATCCCCTCTATCGAGATAGATGGGCTTTTCAAGTTGAAGGATTCTGCGTCACTGCTATCCAGGGCGCAATCCTCGGCAGTCACAGTCAGAAGAGCACTGTGGCTTAGACAGTGGAACGCGGTTTCCAAGCAGGGTTTGCTATCTTTAGCTTACAAGGTGGTCAGCTATTTGAATCTGACCTCACAGAGCTGATTTCTGAGGCAAAAGAAACAGCTTTACCGCAGCGCAGAGCTGTGACTTCTGCATCTGGCAGGACTAGTGCCGGTAGTTGTCGGCGGTCCTTTCGGTCCAGGGATGATCCGGTCAACCCTCTGGGGGTTTGGGTCGTTCCTCTCTTTTTTAAAAAAAAAAAAAAAAAAAAGGGGGAATTTCTCAGAAATTCCGCATACCCTGGAAACAGAACTTCCATTAAGACAGAAGCTGGCAAAAAACCCGCTAAAGCGGTCTGACGTCTGGGTCTCACTCGAGCGCTCTCGAGTGGAGGGTCGTTTACTCCAATTCAAACCGACTTGGGTTTCCTGTGTGTCGGACGCCTAGGTAACACAGGTTGTGTTGGCAGGCTACTTCATAGAGTTTCTTTCTCGACCCCCGGACAGGTTTTGCCAATCTCGCATTCCGTCAGAGCCGAGCTATTTGCCGCTCTACTACGAGAGGTCGATTCCCTTCTGCAGAAGGGTGTGGTGATACCGGTTCCGCAGAGGACCGGGGAAGAGGATTCTTATTCCAACCTCTTTGTGGTCCCCAAAAAGGAGGACAAATTTCGCCCTATTTTGGATTTCAAAGATTGAATCGGCATGTTTACATCCCGAAAATTCCTCATGGAGTCGCTTCGCTCCGTTGTGGCAGCCCTGTCGCAGAACGTCTTTTTGGTCAATCGACATTCGCGACGTTTATTTGCATGTTCCCGTCGGAAGGGCTCACCGACGCTTCCTTCGTTTTGCCATAGGTCAGGACCATTGCCAGTTTGTGGCTCTGCCATTCGGCTTGGCCTCGGCGCCCAGAGTTTTTACAAAAATTCTAGCGCCCCTCATGGCAATTCTTCGAAGACAGGGGGTTACGATTTCCCTACCTGGACGACCTTCTGATTGTGGCGTCCTCAAAGGAGGAGGCGGGGACGGCTCGCAATCTATCCCTTCAGCTCCTGGAGGATTTCGGGTGGCTGGTCAATTGGGAGAAGTCGTCTCTGGAAGTCAATCCTGTTTTTGGGAATGCATTTTGACACTGTACGGACGGTGGTGTCCCTTCCTCCAGACAAGCGGGCATGTCTCTTTCGACATGTACAGATTATGAGGTCTACGGCAGCAATGTCCTTTCGGAAGTGTATGCGCCTTCTGGGTTTGACGTCCATGGAGGCACTTCCGTTTGCCCAATTTCATTCCAGGGCCCTCCAAAGGCTCATTCTGAGTCGTTGGGATCGATCGCAAGCTTCTCTGAATTGCAGCGTCATCATCTCTCACAGGGTGCGAGAATCCCTAGGATGGTGGTTACGTCCAGGAGCGTTATTCCTGGGGAAATCTTTCCTCCCTCCGAGGTGGTCGGTCATAACCACCGATGCCAGCCTGACGGGCTGGGGGGGGTGTCTGGAACGATCTTTGGATCCAGGGAGTATGGTCATCGGAAGAGTCTGTTCTACCGATCAACATCCTGGAGTTGAGGGCAATTTTTCCTTTGCCTACAACACTGGATGGTCCCTTTAAGCGGTCTACCAGTCCGAGTGCAGACAGACAACGCGACGGCGTTGCGTATATCAACCACCAAGGTGGGACAAGGAGCTCCAGCCTCATGATGGAGGTGTCTCGGATCCTGCTATGGGCCGAGACCAAGGTTCCAGCCATCTCTGCGATCACATTCCAGGAGTCCAGAATACCACGGCGGACTTCCTCAGTCGCGAGAAGATGGATCCTGGAGAATGGAGTCTTCATCCGAAAATTTTTGCCCTGCTGTGCTTCCGTTGGGGAACTCCCCAAGTGGATTTGATGGCATCCAGGTTCAAATGCCAAACTACCGACCTTCATGTCCAGGTACAAGGACCCGAAGGCTGTGGCGGTGGTTGCTCTGGTGGCTCCGTGGGACCATTTCGAGCTAGTCTATGTGTTTCCGCCGATATCTTTACTTCCTCTGGTGCTGCGTCGGATCAGACTGGAAGAGAATTCCGGCTATGTTGATAGCCCCGGATTGGCCAAGGAGGACGTGGTTCTCGACACTGGTGTAGTTTTTGGCGGCACCGCCATTCCCACTTCCTCCTCGCCCGGACCTGTTAACTCAGGGGCCCGTTCGTCATCAGGACTTGAAGTCTCTGTGTTTGACGGCGTGGCTCTTGAGACCGAAATCTTGACCCGTAGAGGTTTTTCAGCCGAAGTCATTGCCACTCTGCGAGCTGCCAGAGGTCCGGCTACTACTAAGATTTATCACAAGACTTGGTCTTTTCGTGGTTTCGGGTTCTTCAAGGAATCCGAGGATTTTTTTCCATTCCCAATTTGTTGGCTTTGCTACAGTACGGGCTGGACAAAAGGTTTGGCAGTTAGCACTCTGAAAGGTCAGGTTTCTGCCCTGTCTTTGCTATTTCGGAAGGCTATCGCCTCGCGTAGGGACGTACGTTCCTTTTTTCGCGGAGTAACCCGTCAGTTTCCACTGCGGAAGGCGCCTGTGTCTCCTTGGCGGCTCAACCTTGTCTTGGAGGCTCTTCAGCATATACCTTTTGAGCCTATGGGTTCTGCTAGCCTTTCTTTAATTTCTTGGAAGGTTACCTTCTTAGTGGCGGTAACCTCTTTAAGAAGGGTTTCTGAGTTGGCAGCTTTTTCCTGCTCGCCTCCTTTCCTGGAGTTTTACCCGGATCGAGTAGTGCTTCGCACATGGGGCGATTTTCTACCTAAGGTGGTGTCGCAATTTCATGTTAACCAGGATATTGTGTTGCCCTCGCTTTGCCCGGGCCCAGGGAATGCAAAGGAACGGAACTTGCACAAATTGGATTTAGTGCGGGTCTTGAAGTTCTATTTTGTCTATTACTCAAGGTTTTCGAAAGTCAGATTCCCTGTTTGTGATTACAGCAGGTCGTAGGCGTGATCAACGAGTTTTCAAGGACTCTATAGCTCGTTGGATTCGGTCGGCCATTTTGGAGGCTTACCGTCTTAATGGCGAACCTTGCCCGATTAAGATTCGAGCTCGCTCCACGAGGGCTGTGACTTCATCGTGGGCCTTTCATCAAGGGCTTCGGCAGCTCAGCTCTGCCGAGCGGCGACCTGGCGTTTCGTCCACACATTTACAAAGTTTTATAAGGTGGACGTCAGTGCTTCCGCTGATGCGGCCTTAGGACGTAGGGTCCTGCAGGCAGCGGTAATTTAAAGTTTTTAGTTAACTTGTATTTGGCGCCTGTGGCGCATTTATCTAGGTTGTTGGGTTTCTGCCTATTTTGGTTTTTTCCCACCCTAATTTTTGGACTGCTTTGGGACGTCCCACTAGTAATGACTGTGGCTCTCTTCCTTCCATCTGCAGCTGAAAGACGGATTTTGGTAAGAACTTACCTGTAAAATCCTTTTCAGCGAAGGAAGGAAGAGAGACACAGCTCCCTCCCATGGCAGAAGTGTGTTGTTGTATTTACAGATGCAGCGTGACCCTTCTCTGATAGCGATTATCTGGACTGAGGTCGACGCGCTACGGCTCTGTTCCAGCATTGCCAGCTTATCGCAGTAGTCAGGTTCAGTGAGTAGTACCTGTAACTGTGTGATTTTTTTGCCGAATGCATGCATAACCTGTACTCTTATGTTTTTTCTCTGAAGTCCTTCAGAAGGGGTTATGTTGCTTCGCTGGTGATATTGTTCTTCCTTAAGCTTGGGTACGACTGAAGAGCTGAGTAGGAGGAGCCCGAGCTGGAGGGGCCGGTCAACACTCTTTTTAATCTGAGGTGTCAATCCTATCTGGGCTCCGCCTACCCACTAGTAATGACTGTGTCTCTCTTCCTTCCTTCGCTGAAAAGGATTTTACAGGTAAGTTTTTACCAAAATCCGTCTTTTCGCTGTCAATCATGGCAGTCAGGTCAGGAGGGCGGCGTTTTCTCTGTCCTCCCCCCCCCCGCTCCTCGGCATCCGTTGCGTATTGCCATCTGTGAATCCCACAGACGGCGTTCGGCTTCCCGCAATTGCGCAATTCAAATTCGGGCTAGCGCATGTGCAGTGTGCATTGCCCAACAGTGGACAAAGCATACAATCATTACAACGCATGCACTAGTCCTGGAGGAACGTGAGGAACTGGCTCCTGACAGCCGCAACGTATCCTGGTTTCTCCTAATCGTAGTTTTGTGGTCCCAGAGCGAAGTCTCAGCTGAGGAGCAGTCTGTGACACCGGCATAGAAGAATCCGGGAGTAAGCTAGCCGACTCAGAGTATGTTCCCCGGTCAGGCATATAGCGTGCACCGCCAACAGTCAGCGGAATGGTAAGGGACATCTCTCTAGTATCGGGGTGAGCTGGGCTTACGGTCACGTGCTGTTCACAGTCTGTCTGCTTGTGTGAAGATAGTCAGCAATGCGGCCTGGATTCCTGGAGTCGCACTGCGGAGAGAGAGTCAACTTTCTCCTGCTGCACAATCTGTCTTCCCGCCAAAGCCCCTGCTTTCCCACGCTCCATCCTTTTTATCTCTGACCCGCCCCCCTGTAGTCAGGTGCAAAGGTCTGTCCAGGTCAGAAAGTGCTCTCCCCGGCAGCATTGTTGACAGCCCCAATAGTTCCGGCCCTGATACAAGAGGAGTACCATGAGCATGGTCCATCTCCCTACACTCACATCTCCCTAACTGCTCATGTTGTGACCACGCACCACAATTGTGGGTTACCAGAGCAATGGGGTACTCAGAGCCGAGCCCATGGAAGTCTATGGGGTTGTCACAGGTAGCGGTGGCTCGGTCTGTGGCCCTGGCGGTCAGGCGTATGTTGGGGGGAATATTTACAGGGATAGGTGTATAACAGTTTGTGACGCCACCTGTAGTTCTCTGATCACTAAGACCAGCGCTGCTGTAGATCTCTGAGGGATGGTGTGGCAGCTAGATGTCGGGTCCCCTACAGGTGGGACTGGTCCCTCAAAGTCTATGGAATTAATGATGTCGGGTGCAGATAAATAAATCAGTCTCACACCATCCAGCGTCTTTCCATACCTTTTACTTGTCAGATGATAAGGCAGGTCCCAGGGAGGCTGGTCGGATGGAGGATGTGCTTTGAGATAACAGCTGAACAGGTTATGGGCCTCCTTCACTTTCAAAATGGTGAGTCCGACTAGCATAGAGCCAAGTCCACTCCGAATACTCCAGCTAACTCCTTAGCTGTACTGCCCGGTCAGTTTTGTGGTCGGAGCCTTCCTTTGAGAGAGCTGAGTTCCTACTATCGTCCTGCAGTGACTCAGGGTTCCCACTCTCCCTGACCCCAGTTACGTACCGACACTCAAGGGCTGCTTTCTGTAACCTAAGGTCCAGTAAGCCTCTGGTTTTTCTATCACTATGCCTGGAGCTATAGTGACACTTCGGTCGCCAGTGACCGGTGACAATGTGCAGGATAATCCAATCCTAAAGCACTTCTGAATTCCTTCCACTGCGCCCTTCGCCCTGTCCGCGCTTGTAGCATAAGCACTCCACACTTCCTAAGGTAATGCAAGTCAGTCCCTTCTTGCTTCTTCCTTAGAGCTCGCTACAGATGCTCAGTATTCTCCTAGTTCAGGAGCACGTCGACTGAACTTCACTGTCCTTGGGACAGGCGACTGAAGTTTCTGCTGCTACCTCTTCCTCCCTCCTGCACAGACTGCTCTCACAGACTGAACTGGCCTGTCTCTCGACAGGAAACTGACTACTCTGTCCGAAGACAGGAAACAGACTGACTGCTCGACTTCACTAGCCTTTATGACCTGTGGGTGTGTCTAAGTGTATGATGGAGTGAATGTTTATTGAGCATTAAACTGTTACCTCTCCACACATCCTCCAGGGTACTGCGTGTGCCTTCACACCAGGGCTACACACTCACTGGGTAAATGTAGTGGCGGCTGGGACAGAGGCGGAAGGTGTTGTAGACAATGTCCTACTACTACCGAGAATTGCTGGACACTTATCTGTTCAGGTTACCACCTCCCCCTCTTACTCTGCATCCTCCACCGCCTCCTCATCCAGTCACAGTAAGACCTGCACCACCAACTTCAGGCACAGCCAGGGGAAAATGACAGCAGGCTGTTCTGAAACTCATATTTTTGCAGAACAAATCCCACAAGCAGGAGCTGTGGACTAGGATCACACAGCAAACAGATGAGTGGGTGGTGCCTGAAGCCTGGCCTGGTGGTTTGCAATAATGGGCGAAATCTGGTAGCAGCTCTGCACCTAGCGGGTTTGACTCACATTCCTTTCCTGGTGCAATTTCTGAACTTGGTGGTGCAGAGCTTCCTGAAATACTACCCACACATGTCGTTTCTGCTGCTGAAAAGGGCTGTGTTGCACTTTCGTCGTTCTCACCCTGCTGCTGCTCGCCTGTCTGCGCTGCCGTGTCACTTAAGTCTTTCCACTCGACGTCTGATTGTCTGACATACCAACACGGTGAAACACCACATTGCATATGCTGGAGAGATTGTGCGAGTTGCAGGCAAAAGTGGAGTTTCAGCTGCAGCAAACACAGCTGAGACGCTCTGCCGAACAACACTACTTCACCATCTAGGAGTGGGCCTCCATGCGGGACGTGTGTGCTGTCATGCCTGCTTTGAATATTCCACCAATACGGCCAGCGCTGATAACTCCATCATCAGCATTATTATACTACTTATATGCCTTCTGGAAAAAAAAACAATTCAGGCCATGATGAGTCAAACAGAAAACAAAACAGCCTTCTTTGGCACAAAGTAACAAAAAACAGATAAAAGTCCTGGTACTCTAACTGAGTACTCTCTTCAGCACACACACTGGAGGTCTCCTCAGAACTCCCACACTGGAGGTCTCCACACCTCCAGCCACTCACACCTGTGGTCAGCAATAGGCTCATTTATATATCAGACATCCAGCTAACAGAGAACACATGACTGGTCATGTGGTAGTGACATCATCACAGGTCCTTTAACCACATACACTGCTATAGTGATGCCACTACCCAGGGCTAATGTGTACTGGGCTACATAACAGATACAAGGCATCTCTGAGCCAGATACCTCCCATCTATAACACAACCCTTTGCCACTCTACATACCTCCCCCTCTGCCTAAAGCCGTGGGGCTTGGCACTTTCTCTCACTAGACACGGGATTCTTGAGAGGGCATCAGCATTACCGTGTAGCTTCCCGGCCCTGTGTTCTACCTGGAAACTAAAGTCCTGCAGGGCTAAGAACCAGCGGGTGACCCTTGCATTTCTACCCCTGGTTTCCCTCATCCATCTGAGTGGGGCATGGTCAGATATCAATCTAAACTTTCGTCCCACTAGATAGTACCGTAAGGTGTCCACTGCCCATTTTATGGCCAAGCACTCCTTCTCCACGACAGAGTAATTCTTCTCACACGAAGATAGCTTCCTGCTCAGGTAAAGGACTGGATGCTCCTCCCCATGTATCTCCTGTGACAGAACTGCTCCCAATCCAACATCTGAGGCATCTGTTTGAAGAACAAACTCCTTCTTAAAGTCTGGGGCTATCAGGACCGGTTGTTTACACAGGGCCCCTTTCATTTCTTGGAAGGCCAACTCTGCTTCTTCAGACCATTTTACCATCACTGATTTGGTCCCTTTCAGCAGATCAGTCAGAGGGGCAGCCAGGGGCGTAACTAGGAACGGCAGGGCCCCACAGCAAACTTCACAATGGGGCCCCCCCCTCGCGCGCGTTGCCAATCCCGGTCTACCCAAGTTGTGTTAAGAAAATACCTTTATTATCCAAAATTAGAGGTTTTTGGAGTAATGATAGTGAAATAACAGAAAAGAACCAACTCCCAGGAAGCAACTGAGGTAGTGATGAAGGTAGGCTTTCTCCAGAGTAAATATGTGAAGAAACTTGTAATCCAGCCTGCAAATTGCTTTCAAAACGGATGATTTATTCAGTAGAACAACAGTCCGGTATACAGAATAATCTAAGATTGTTCTGTATACCGTACTTCTGCACCACGCCCTCACCAATTACACATGTGAGGAGTGACAGCCTCAGCTCTGCTACATGTGAGGAGTGACAGCCTCAGCTCTGCTACATGTGAGGAGTGACAGACTCAGTTCTGCTACATGTGAGGAGTGACAGCCTCAGCTCTGCTACATGTGAGGAGGAACAGCCTCAGCTCTGCTACATGTGAGTAGGGACAGCCTCAGCTCTGCTACATTCGAGGAGTGACAGCCTCAGCTCTGCTACATGTAAGGAGTGACAGCCTCATCTCTGCAACATGTGAGGAGTGACAGCCTCAGCTCTGCTACTTGTATAGCAAAGCTGAGGCTGTCGCTCCGCACATGTAGCAGAGATGAGGCTGTCACTCCTCGCATGTAGCAGAGCTGAGGTTGCTACTTGTCACATGTAGCAGAGCTGAGGTTGTTACTTGTCACATGTAGCAGAGCTGAGGTTGTTACTTGTCACATGTAGCAGAGCTGAGGTTGTTACTTGTCACATGAGCAGAGCTGAGGTTGTTACTTGTCACATGAGCAGAGCTGAGGTTGCTACTTGTCACATGTAGCAGAGCTGAGGTTGTTACATGTAGCAGAGCCGAGGTTGCTACTTGTCACATGTAGCAGAGCTGAGGTTGTTACTTGTCACATGTAGCAGAGCCGAGGTTGCTACTTGTCACATGTAGCAGAGCTGAGTTTGTTACTTGTCACATGAGCAGAGCTGAGGTTGTTACTTGTCACATGAGCAGAGCTGAGGTTGCTACTTGTCACATGTAGCAGAGCTGAGGTTGTTACTTGTCACATGTAGCAGAGCCGAGGTTGCTACTTGTCACATGTAGCAGAGCTGAGGTTGTTACTTGTCAAATGTAGCAGAGCTGAGGTTGTTACTT
>JARQOD010000003.1:81368929-81480109 GCA_033576555.1 Oophaga sylvatica | reverse complement strand
AGTTTTTTTATTTTTGGTTTATTACAGATGAGTGCTTTGGTGGAATTAGGTGAATATAACTGTGTTTATTTTTAAATAAAAATAGAAAACTGTTTTGGTTTATTTCAAATAGAAAGACTTTATTGTCTTTATTTACCATGTAACTATAGGATTAGTAATGGACAGGTGTCTTATAGACACTTCTCTATTACTAATCCATGGGTTTGATGTCACCTGACAATACAAATGTGACATCAACCCCACAAATATGAACCCCACTTGCCACCACTATAGGGCAAGAGTCAGGCAACGTGCCCGAATTGGTACATCTAATAGATGGGCCTTTTCTGGCAGCTGCAGGCTGCTATTTTTAGGCTGGGGGGGGTCAATATCCATGGTCTGTTACCAGCCTGAGAATACCAGACCCCAGCTGTCTGCTTTATCAAGGCTGGTTGTCAAAAATGGGCGAGTCCTCACACCAGTTTTTTAAAAACTATTTATTTAAATAACAGCTTAAATGAAGCTAACAGCTGACAGTTGCAACCCCCAGCTGTGAGTTTTGCCTGGCTGGTTATTAAAAATACAGGGGAACCCAGTTTGTTTTTTTTAAGTATTTATTGAGAGTGCAGGAGCGGCTGATGAATCCTCCCATCCGCCGCTCCTGCTCTGTTATTAGCAGTAGCAGGTGTTGGATGATGGGAACAGTAGTCCCACCAGCTGACGCCTGTGACCGGAGGTAAACTTTATACCTCCGATCACAGCTGGCGCTCACGCTGACAGCACATGACAGCATGGCAAACACCGGATGTTCAGACCCCCGTTGAAGTGAATGGGGTCCGGGCACTGTTCTGGCAAACGAACCCCAATTTTAACCCCTTCACACCCAAGGGTGGTTTGCACGTTAATGACCGGGCCAATTTTTACAATTCTGACCACTGTCTTTTTATGAGGTTATAACTCTGGAACGCTTCAACGGATCTTCGCGATTCTGAGACTGTTTTCTCGTGACATATTGTACTTCACGTTAGAAGCAAAATTTCTTCGATATACCTTGCGTTTATTTTTGAAAAAACGCAAATATGGCGAAAATTTTGAAAATTTTGCAATTTTCAAACTTTGAATTTTTTTTTCCCTTAAAACAGAGAGATATGTCACACAAAATAGTTAATAAATAACATTTCCCACATGTCTACTTTACATCAGCACAATTTTGGAACCAAAATTTTTTTTTGTTAGGAAATTATAAGGGTTAAAAGTTGACCAGTGATTTCTCATTTTTACAACAAAATTTACAAAGCCATTTTTTTATGGACCACCTCACATTTGAAGTCACTTTGAGGGGTCTATATGGCAGAAAATACCCAAAAGTGACACCATTCTAAAAACTGCACCCCTCAAGGTACTCAAAACCACATTCAAGAAGTTTAATAACCCTTCAGTACTTCACAGGAGCTGAAGCAATGTGGAAGGAAAAAATTAATATTTAACTTTTTAGCCACAAAAATGATCTTTTACAAACGTTTTTTTATTTTCACAAGGGTAAAAGGAGAAAATGGGCAGATAAATTTGTTGTGCAATTTCTCCTGAGTACGCCAATACCCCATATGTGGGGGAAAACCACTGTTTGGGCACACGGCAGAGCTCGTAAGGGAAGGAGTGCCGTTTGACTTTTTCAAACTAAAATTGGCTGGAATTGAGATTGGACGCCATGTCGTGTTTGGAGAGCCCCTGATATGCCTAAACAGTGGAAACCCCCCACAAGTGACACCATTTTGGAAACTAGACCCCCTAAGGAACTTATCTAGATCTGTTGTGAGCACTTTTAACCCCAAAGTGTTTCACAAAAGTTTATAATGCCTGGGTGTGAAAAAAAAAAAACAATTTTCCACAAAAATGATTTTTTAGTCCCAAATTTTTGATTTTTCCCAAGGAAATTGGACCCCAAAAGTTGTTTTCCAATTTGTCCTGAGTACGCTGATACCCCATATGTGGGGGGGGGAAACTGTTTGGGCGCACGGCAGGGCTTGGAAAGGAAGCAGTAACGTTTTGGAATGCAAACATTGATGGGGGTCATGTTCCATTTGTAGTGCCCCAGATGAGCCTAAACAGTGGAAACCCCCGACAAGTGACCCCATTTTGGAAGCTAGACCCCCTAAGGAACTTATCTAGATCTTTGGTGAGCACTTTGAACCCCCAAGTGCTTCACACAAGTTTATAATGCCCGAGCATGAAAATAAAAAATCCTATTTTTTTCCCACAAAAATTATCTCTTAGTCACTAATTTTTTATTTTCCCAAGGGTAACAGGAGAAATTGGACCACAAAATTTGTTGTCCAATTTGTCCTGAGTACGCTGATACCCCATATGTGGGGGGGAACCACTGTTTGGGCGCATGGCAGAGCTCGAATGGAAGGAGCACCATTTGACTTTTTCTAACCAAAATTGGCTGGAATTGAGATTGGACGCCATGTTGCATTTGGAGAGCCCCTGCTGTGCCTAAACAGTTGAAACCCCCCACAAGTGCCCCCATTTGGGAAACTAGACCCCCTAAGGAACTTATCTAGATCTTTGGTGAGCAATTTGAACCCCCAAGTGCTTCACACAAGTTTATAACGTAGAGCCGTAAAATTAAAAAATCATATTTTTTGCACAAAAATGATCTTTTCACCCCAATTTTTATTTTTCCAAGGTAACAAGACTCCAAAAGTTATTGTGCAATTTGTCCTGAGTGCGCTGATACCCCATATGTGGGAGTAAACCACTGTTTGGGTGCATGGCAGAGTTTGGAAGGGAAGGAGGGCCGTTTGACTTTTTCAACGCAGAATTGGCTGGATGCCATGTCGTGTTTGGAGAGCTCCTGATATGCCTAAACAGTGGAAACCCCCCACAAATGACACCATTTTGGAAACTAGACCCCTCAAGGAACTTATCTAGATATGTGGTGAGCACTTTGAACCCCAAAGTGCTTCACAGAAGTTTATAACGTACAGCCGTAAAATAAAAAATTTTTTTTTTTTACAAAAATGATTTTTTTCGCCCTCAATATTTTATTTTCACAAGGGTAACAGGAGAAATTGGACCCCAAAAGTTGTTGTCCAATTTGTCCTGAGTACGCTGATACCCAATATGTGGGAGTAAACTACTGTATGGGCGCACGTCGGGGCTCGGAAGGGAAGTAGTGACGTTTTGGATTGCAGACTTTGATGGAATGGTCTGGGGGAGTCATGTCGCATTTGGAGAGCCCCTGATGCGTCTAAACAGTGGAAACCCCCCACAAGTGACCACATTTTGGAAAATAGACCCCACAAGGAACTTATCTAGATGTGTGGTGAGCACTTTGAACCCCTAAGTGCTTCACAGAAGTTTATAACGTACAGCCGTAAAAATAAAAAATCCTTTTTTTTTTTTACAAAAATGATTTTTTTCGCCCCCAATATTTTATTTTCACAAGGGTAACAGGAGAAATTGGACCCCAAAAGTTGTTGTCCAATTTGTCCTGAGTACGCTGATACCCAATATGTGGGAGTAAACTACTGTATGGGCGCACGTCGGGGCTCGGAAGGGAAGTAGTGACGTTTTGGATTGCAGACTTTGATGGAATGGTCTGGGGGCGTCATGTCGCATTTGGAGAGCCCCTGATGCGCCTAAACAGTGGAAAACCCCCCACAAGTGACCCCATTTTGGAAAATAGACCCCACAAGGAACTTATCTAGAAGTGTGGTGAGCGCTATGAAGCTCCAAGTGCTTCACAGAAGTTTTATAACATACAGTCGTAAAAACAAAAAAATCATTTTTTTTTTACAAAAATGATTTTGTCGCCCCCAGTTTTTTATTTTCCCAAGGTAACAGAAGAAATAGGACAAATTGCACAATAACTCTTGTGGTCCAGAGTACGCTGATACCCCATATGCGGGAGTAAACTACTGTTTGGGCGCATGGCAGAGCTCAGAAGTGAAGGAGCACCGTTTGACTTTTTCAACGCAGAATTGGCTGGAATTGAGATCAGACGCCATGTCACATTTGGAGAGCCCCTGATGTGCCTAAACAGCGGAAACCCCCCAATTCTAACTCCAACCCTAACCCCAACACACCCCTAACCGTAATCCCAACCCTAATCCTAACGTTAGCGCCAACCCTAACCCTAACTTTAGCCGCAACCCTAACCCTAACGGGAAAATGGAAATAAATACATTTTTTTAATTTTATTATTTTTCCCTAACTAAGGGGTTGATAAAGGGGGTTTGGTTTACTATTTATAGCGGGTTTTTATGATTGGCAGCTGTCACGCTAAAAGACGCTTTTTATTGCAAAAAATAGTTTTATGCATCACCACATTTTGAGAGCTATAATTTTTGCATATTTTGGCCCACAGAGTCATGTGAGGTCTTATTTTTTGCGGGACGAGGTGACGTTTTTATTGGTACCATTTTTGAGCACGTGACATTTTTTGATCGCTTTTTATTTCGATTTTTGGGAGGTTAGAATGAACAAAAATCAGCAATTCATGAATTTCTTTTGGGGGAGGCGTTTGTACCGTTCCGCGTGTGGTAAAATTGATAAAGCAGTTTTATTCTTTGGGTCAGTACGATTACGGCGATACCTTATTTATATCATTTTTTTATGTTTTGGTGCTTTTATAGCATGAAAACAATTTTATATAAAAAATTATTATTTTTGCATCGCTTTATTCTGCGAGCTATAACTTTTTTATTTTTTCGCTGATGATGCTGTATGACGGCTCATTTTTTGCGGGACAAGATGACGTTTTCAGCGGTACCATGTTTATTTATCTCGGTCTTTTTGATCGCGTGTTATTCCACTTTTTGTTCAGCGGTATGATGATAAAGCGTTTTTTTTTTTTTTAAGGGGTTCATTAAAGGGTTAACTAGTGGGACAGTTTTATAGGGGGGGTCGTTACGGACGCAGCGATACCAAATATGTGTACTTTTATTGTTTTGTTTTTTTTATTTACAGGAAAGAATGAATTTATTGGGGAATATTTTTTTATGATTTTTTTTTACTTTTTATTTTTTTTACTTTTATACTTTGTCCCAGGGTGGGACATCACTGTATTTTAGCAGATCGCTGGTGTGACAGTGTGCACAGCACTCTGTCACACCAGCGATCGCTCTGGCATCGCTGCAGGCTTCCTCAGCGCCTGCTCTCAGCAGGCACTGAGGAAGCCGCCTCCCTGCAGGACCCCAGCGCCATCTTGGATCCGGGGACCTGGAGGGAGGACGGACCCTCGGAACAGCGCGACACATCGCGCTGCTCTGAGGGTCTCAGGGGAGCGCGCAGGGAGCCCCCTGCCTGCGCGATCCTCCCCTGTGCCCCGGGTACATGATCGCGGTGTGCCAGGGGTTAATGTGCCGGGAGCGGTCCGTGACCGCTCCTGACACACAGTCACGGGTGTCAGCTGTGATAATCAGCTGATCGCCCATGATGTACTATTCCGTCCATGGGAATAAGGTCCAGGGTCACATGGACGGAATAGTACGTCTGATGGCAGAGAGGGGTTAACTGTTCAGCTGAACCCAAACATCCAGGGTTCTCTTAGCTCTACTAATGACACTCAGGCCTATCTGGAGCACCAAAAGCCCCAGCAATGACAATGTGCAATAACCCTACGGCTAAGTGGACTCGTGGAATTGCAGCAGTAATTTCCGCGGCAATCCCGCACCTCTCTGCCACGGGAAATACGCATTTTTTTGGTATGCGTATTCCCGCCAGAATAGCGTTTTCCAAGCGTAATTAGCTTGCAGAATGCTAGCGTTTTCCAAGCGATCTGTAGCATCGCTTGGAAAACTGATTAACAGGTTGGTCATAGTGTTTGACAAGTGTGACCAACTTTTTACTATTGATGCCGCATCAATAGTAAAAAGATCTAATGTAAAAATAAAAAAAAAAAAATCGTGCTATTCTCACCTTCCGGCGGCCCCCGCAGCTTTTCTGCCTCCAGCGACGCTCCCGCCAATCACGCTCCCAGTAATGCATTGCGACAATGACCCCAATGATGTAGCATCACGCGAGACCGCTACGTCATCTGGGGTGATTCTCACAATGCATTACTGGGAGCGTGATTGGCGGGAGCGTCGCTGAGAGGCAGAAAAGCTGCGGGGGCCGCCGGAAGGTGAGAATATCATTATTTTTATTTTATTGTTTTCACAGGGATATGGTACCCAGGGTCTGGAGTAGACTCTCCTCTCCTCCAGGCCCTGGGTACCATCCACACATGAACCGCTTACTTTGCGCATGGTGGGCATAGCCACATGCGGAAAGTAATCGGTTCAATGCATTCCTATGGCGGCGGAATCACCGCGATTCCGGAAAAAGAATGAGCATGCTGGTTTTTTTTCCGCGATGCGATTCCGCCACGGAAAAGCATGCAGCATGTGCACAGCATTGCGGAATCCCATAGAATATAATGAGTTGCGTTGGGTAAGCGTTTTTGCCGCTGTTTTTCGCCGCGAAAACCAGCGGCAAAAACGCTAAGAATCCTCAACGTGTGCACTTAGCCTCCAGGATCAATGTTCCTAACTCCCAGCAGGTAGATAACGCTTGTCGCGAACTACAACTCCCAGCACATCCCATCAGTTAACTATGAAAGAATGCAGTAGCAGACAGATGAGGAAGACAGTGAGATGACAGCGGCCGGAGAGCGCTGCAAGGAACAGCCAGTGGCACCGAAGCGCACATGTGACCTCCAGTGACCGGCCGGAAGTGCGTCACCGGAAGCGGCTCTGTGACGTAAGGAGCAAGATGGCGGCGCGCATGAAGTGAGAGGGCAGAGCGGGCGCAGGATGAGAGGTACGGGGGTGCCCGGGATCCTGCGGAGTCCTGGGTGACATGGAGCAGGACGTGCGCGACACTGCAGACACCGGAGATGTCAGAGCCTGAATGGACGTGACAATAACATCACTGCTGACGAGGCTGAAGTTGGTTTCTTGTTCGGCAATTTTCTTTAATTTTCTGGTTTAACAACAAACAATAATCATCACAATAATCACATACAATGCGGCGAGGAGCCCGGATGTGAATACCTTCACTACAGATACAGAAACTATCAAACTAGCACAAAAATGGGCATCAAAGTGGGCACCGAAGGGCGCTAATCAAAGGGTTAAATGACTTTGGGCCACTGATCTCACACTAAGAATACACAGATAGTGATGTCCCGCATCAAACCCAGGTCCCTCTGTGGAATTGTGCATGTAATGGTGGCCCAAAGTCATTTAACCCTTTAAAAACATCAGTTACTTATTCAAATCTGTGAAAATCTGCTATTTGCCCACTTTGATGCCATTTCTGATGCCCAGAACCCATTTGGGCCAGGCAGGAGGGACCTGAGTTTGATGCGGGGCATCACTATCTGTGTATAATTAGTGTGAGATCAGTGGCCCAAAGTCATTTAACCCTTTAATTAAAGCCCTTTGGTGCCCACTTTGATGCCCATTATTGTGCTAGTTTTATTATTTTTTATCTGTTTTTAAGTATTAAGACATTTTGGGTGCAGGATAATGACGCTGACACTTGTGATACAGGATAATGACGCTGACACTTGTGATACAGGATAATGACGCTGACACTTGTGATACAGGATAATGACGCTGACACTTGTGATACAGGATAATGACGCTGACACTTGTGATACAGGATAATGACGCTGACACTTGTGATACAGGATAATGACGCTGACACTTGTGATACAGGATAATGACGCTGACACTTGTGATACAGGATAATGACACTGACACTTGGGGTGCACGATAATGACACTGACACTTGGTATACAGGATAATGACGCTGACACTTGTGATACAAGATAATGACGCTGACACTTGGGGTACAGGATAATGACACTGACACTTGTGATACAGGATAATGACGCTGACACTTAGGATACAAGATAATGACGCTGACACTTAGGATACAAGATAATGACGCTGACACTTGGGGTACAGGATAATGACACTGACACTTGTGATACAGGATAATGACCTGACACTGGATACAGATAATGACGCTGACACTTGGGACAGGATAATGACTCTGACACTTCGATACAAGATAATGACCTGACACTTGGGGTACAGGATAATGACACTGACACTTGTGGTACAGGATAATGACTGCTGACACTTAGGATACAGATAATGACCTGACACTTGGATACAGATAATGACCTGACACTTGGGTACAGGATAATGACCTGACACTTGGATACAGGATAATGACGCTGACACTTAGGATACAAGATAATGACGCTGACACTTAGGTACAAGATAATGACACTGACACTTGGGGTACAGGATAATGAACTCTGACACTTGGGGTACAGATAATGACACTGACACTTGGGGTACAGGATAATTACCTGACACTTGGGCTCAGATAAATAATGCCTGACACTTGGGGTACAGGATAATGACCTGACACTTGGGTGCAGGATAATGACCTGACACTTGGGAGCAGGATAATGACGCTGACACTCGGGATACAGATAATGACGCTGACACTTGGGGACAGGATAATGACACTGACACTTGGGGTACAGATAATGACACTGACACTTGGGGTACAGGATAATGACACTGACACTTGGGGTACAGGATAATAAACAATGACGACTTGGGGTACAGGATAATGACACTGACACTTGGGGTGCAGGATAATGACTCTGACACTTAGGATACAAGATAATGACGCTGACACTTGGTGGTACAGGATAATGACACTGACACTTGGGGTGCAGGATAATGACACTGAACTTGGAGTACAGGATAATGACACTGACACTTGGGGTACAGGATAATGACACTGACACTTGGGACAGGATAATGACACTGACACTTGGGTATCAGGATAATGACCTGACACTTGGGTACAGATAATAACTGACCTTGGGACAGGATAATGACACTGACACTTGGGTGCAGGATAATGACACTGACACTTAGGAGTACAGGATAATGACGCTGACACTTGGGGTCAGGATAATGACACTGACATATGATACAAGATAATGACACTGACACTTGGGGTACAGGATAATGACACTGACACTTGGGGAGCAGGATAATGACACTGACACTATGATACAAGATAATGACACTGATACTTGGGTCAGGATATGACGCTGACACTTGGGGTGCAGGATAATGACGCTGACACTTAGGATACAGATAATGACCTGACACTTGGGACAGGATAATGACACTGACACTTGGGTACAGGATAATAACACTAACACTTGGGGTACGGATAATGACACTGACACTTGGGTCAGGATAATGATGCTGACACTTGGGGTGCAGGATAATGACACTGACACTTGGAGTACAGGATAATAACACTAACACTTGGAGTACAGGATAATGACACTGACACTTGGGGAGCAGGATAATAACACTGACTAATGATACAAGATAATGACACTGAAAACTTGGGGTACAGGATAGTGACGCTGACACTTGGGTGCAGGATAATGACGCTGACACTTGGGGTACAGGATAATGACACTGACACTTGGGGAGCAGGATAATGACACTGACACTTATGATACAAGATAATGACACTGACACTTGGGTACAGGATAATAACACTAACACTTGGAGTACAGGATAATGACACTGACACTTGGGATCAGGATAATAACACTGACTATGATACAAGATAATGACACTGATACTTGGGGTACAGGATAGGACGCTGACACTTGGGGTGCAGGATAATGACGCTGACACTTGGGTACAGGATAATGACACTGACACTTGGGGTAGCAGGATAATGACACTGACACTTTGATACAAGATAATGACACTGAACTGGGTACAGGATAGTGACGCTGACACTTGGGTGCAGATAATGATGTGACACTTAGGATACAAGATAATGACGCTGACACTTGGGGCACAGATAATGACACTGACACTTGGGTACAGATAATGACACTGACACTTTGGGTGCAGGGATAATGATGCTGACACTTATGATCCAGGAATGACGCTGACACTTGGGGTACATGATAATGACGCTGACACTTGATACAAATATGACACTCTGGTGCGGAGATGACGTTTGGAGTATAGATCATGATATCTCAGTGGTTACAAACATTTAGATATAATGGTGATTTGGAGGATATACTTTTGGTGACTCACTGCATCTGAGATTTGTCGTCTCTCTCGACCATCTGGAGCTCGGCCTCTCCTGTATTTCTGCAGGTCTTCCTCAGTCCTTGGCTGATGCTCGGCCTCTCCTGTATTTCTGCAGGTCTCTCCTCAGTCCCAGGCTGAATGCTCGGCCTCTCCTGTATTTCTGCAGGTCTCTCCTCAGTCCCAGGCGGGAATGCTCGGCCTCTCCTGTATTTCTGCAGGTCTCTCCTCAGTCCCGGCTGGACGCTCGGCCTCTCCTGTATTTCTGCAGGTCTCTCCTCAGTCCCAGGCTGAATGCTCGGCCTCTCCTGTATTTCTGCAGGATCTCCTCAGTCCCGGCTGATGCTCTGCCTCTCCTGTATTTCTGCAGGTCTCTCCTCAGTCCCAGGCTGAATGTCGGCCTCTCCTGTATTTCTGCAGGTCTTCCTCAGTCCCAGGCTGGATGCTCGGCCTCTCCTGTATTTCTGCAGGTCTCTCCCTCAGTCCCAGCTGAATGTCGGCCTCTCCTGTATTTCTGCAGGTCTCTCCTCAGTCCCGGCTGGATGCTCGCCTCTCCTGTATTTCTGCAGGTCTCTCCTCAGTCCCAGGCTGAATGCTCGCCTCTCCTGTATTTCTGCAGGTCTGCTCCTCAGCCCAGGCTGGATGCTCGGCCTCTCCTGTATTTCTGCAGGTCTCTCCTCAGTCCCAGCTGAATGCTCGGCCTCTCCTGTATTTCTGCAGGTCTCTCCTCAGTCCCAGGCTGGATGCTCGGCCTCTCCTGTATTTCTGCAGGTCTCTCCTCAGTCCCGAGCTGAATGCTCGGCCTCTCCTGTATTTCTGCAGGTCTCTCCTCAGTCCCAGGCTGAATGCTCGGCCTCTCCTGTATTTCTGCAGGTCTCTCTTCAGTCCCAGGCTAAATGCTCTGCCTCTCCTGTATTTCTGCAGGTCTCTCTTCAGTCCCAGGCTGAATGCTCGGCCTCTCCTCAGTCCCAGGCTGAATGCTCGGCCTCTCCTGTATTTCTGCAGGTCTCTCCTCAGTCCCAAGCTGAATGCTCTGCCTCTCCTGTATTTCTGCAGGTCTCTCCTCAGTCCCTGGCTGAATGCTCGACCTCTCCTGTATTTCTGTAGGTCTCTCCTCAGCCCAGGCTGGATGCTCAGCCTCTCCTGTATTTCTACAGGTCTCTCCTTAGTCTCGGGCTGATGCTCGGCCTCTTCTGTATTTCTGCAGGACTCTTCTCAGTCCCAGGCTGAATGCTCGGCCTCTCCTGTATTTCTGCAGGTCTCTCCTCAGACCCAGACTGAATGCTCTGCCTCTCCTGTATTTCTGCAGGTCTCTCCTCAGACCCAGGCTGGATGCTCGCCTCTCCTTATTCTGCAGGTCTCTCCTCAGACCCAGCTGGATGCTCGGCCTCTCCTGTATTTCTCAGGTCTCTCCTCAGTCCCAGGCTGAATGCTCGGCCTCTCCTGTATTTCTGCAGGTCTCTCCTCAGTCCCTGGCTGATGCTCGGCCTCTCCTGTATTTCTGCAGGTCTCTCCTCAGTCCCAGACTGAATGCTCGCCTCTCTGTTTTTCTGCAGGTCTCTCCTTTGTTCCGGTCTGATGCTCGCCTCTCCTGTATTTCAGCAGGTCTCCCTTTTTCCTTCAGAGTTTGCCTCTCTGTATTTCGCAGGTCTCCTGTATTTCTACAGGTCTCTCCTCAGTCCCAGGCTGAATGCTCGGCCTCTCCTGTATTTCTGCAGGTCTCTCTTCAGTCCCAGGCTAAATGCTCTGGCCTCTCCTGTATTTCGCAGGTCCTTCTCAGTCCCTGCTGAATGCTCTGCCTCTCCTGTTTCTGCAGGTCTCTCAGTCCTGCTGAATGCTCGGCCTCTCCTGTATTTCTGCAGGTCTCTCCTCAGTCCCAGGCTGAATGCTCTGCCTCTCCTGTATTTCTGCAGGTCCTCCTCAGTCCCTGGCTGGATGCTCGCCTCTCCTGTTTGCAGTTTTTTTTTTTTTTTTTTTTTTTTTTTTTTTTTTTTTTTTTTTTTTTTTTTTTTTTTTTTTTTTTTTTTTTTTTTTTTTTTTTTTTTTTTTTTTTTTTTTTTTTTTTTTTTTTTTTTTTTTTTTTTTTTTTTTTTTTTTTTTTTTTTTTTTTTTTTTTTTTTTTTTTTTTTTTTTTTTTTTTTTTTTTTTTTTTTTTTTTTTTTTTTTTTTTTTTTTTTTTTTTTTTTTTTTTTCTCCTCAGTCCCTGGCTGGACGCTCAGCCTCTCCTGTATTTCTGCAGGTCTCTCCTCAGACCCAGGCTGGACGCTCGGCCTCTCCTGTATTCTGCAGGTCTCTCCTCAGTCCCAGGCTGAATGCTCGGCCTCTCCTGTATTTCTGCAGGTCTCTCCTCAGTCCCAGGCTGAATGCTCGGCCTCTCCTGTATTTCTGCAGGTCTCTCTTCAGTCCCAGGCTAAATGCTCTGCCTCTCCTGTATTTCTGCAGGTCTCTCTTCAGTCCCAGGCTGAATGCTCGGCCTCTCCTCAGTCCCAGGCTGAATGCTCGCCTCTCCTGTATTTCTGCAGGTCTCTCCTCAGTCCCAGGCTGGATGCTCGCCTCTCCTGTATTTCTGCAGGCTCTCCTCAGTCCGGCTGGAATGCTCGCCTCTCCTGTATTTCTGCAGGTCTCTCCTCAGTCCCAGGCTGGATGCTCGGCCTCTCCTGTATTTCTGCAGGTCTCTCCTCAGTCCAGGCTGGATGCTCGGCCTCTCCTGTATTTCTGCAGGTCTCTCCTCAGTCCTGGCTGAATGCTCGGCCTCTCCTGTATTTCTCAGGTCCTCCTCAGTCCCGGCTGATGCTCGGCCTCTCCTGTATTTCTGCAGGTCTCTCTCAGTCCAGGCTAATGCTTGCCTCTCCTGTATTTCTGCAGGTCTCTCCTCAGTCCCAGGTGATGCTCGGCCTTCCTGTATTTCTGCAGGTCTCTCCTCAGTCCAGGCTGAAGCTCGGCCTCTCCTGTATTTCTGCAGGTTCTCTCCTCAGATCCCAGGCTGAATGCTCGCCTCTCCTGTATATTTCTACAGGTCTCTTCCTCAGTCCCTGGCTGAATGCTCGGCCTCTCCTGTATTTCTGCAGGTCTCTCCTCAGTCCCTGCTGAATGCTCGCCTCTCCTGTATTTCTGCAGTCTCTCCTCAGTCCAGGCTGGATGCTCGCCTCTCCTGTATTTCTGCAGGTCTCTCTCAGTCCCAGGCTGAATGCTCGGCCTCTCCTGTATTTCTGCAGGTCTCTCCTCAGTCCCGGCTGGATGCTCGCCTCTCCTGTATTTCTGCAGGTCTCTCCCAGCCCAGCTGGATGCTCGCCTCTCCTGTATTTCTGCAGGTCTCTCCTCAGCCCGGCTGGATGCTCGCCTCTCCTGTATTTCTGCAGGTCTCTCCTCAGCCCAGGCTGATGCTCGGCCTCTCCTGTATTTCTGCAGGTCTCTCCTCAGTCCCAGCTGAATGCTCGGCCTCTCCTGTATTTCTGCAGGTCTCTCCTCAGTCCCAGCTGAATGCTCGGCCTCCTGTATTTCTGCAGGTCTCTCCTTCAGTCCCGGCTAATGCTCGGCCTCTCCTGTATTTCTGCAGGTCTCTCCTTGTCCCGGCTGAATGCTCGGCCTCTCCTGTATTTCGCACTCTCCTGTATTTCTCAGGTCTCTCCTCAGTCCAGGTGAATGCTCGCCTCTCCTGTATTTCTGCAGGTCTCTCCTCAGTCCCGGCTGAATGCTCGCCTCTCCTGTATTTCTGCAGGTCTCTCCTCAGTCCGGCTGGATGCTCGCCTCTCCTGTATTTCTGCAGGTCTCTCCTCAGCCTGGGCTGGATGCTCGGCCTCTCCTGTATTTCTGCAGGCTCTTCTCAGTCCCGGCTGGATGCTCGGCCTCTCCTGTATTTCTGCAGGTCTCTCCTCAGTCCCGGGCTGATGCTCGCCTCTCCTGTATTTCTGCAGGTCTCTCCTCAGACCCAGGCTGGATGCTCGCCTCTCCTGTATTTCTGCAGGTCTCTCCTCAGTCCCAGGCTGAATGCTCGGCTCTCCTGTATTTCTCAGGTCTCTCCTCAGTCCCTGGGCTGGATGCTCGGCCTCTCCTGTATTTCTGAGGTCTCTCCTCAGTCCTGGCTGATGCTCGGCCTCTCTGTTTTCTGCAGGTCTCTCCTCAGTCCGGCTGATGCTCGGCCTCTCCTGTATTTCTCAGGTCTCTCCTCAGTCCGGCTGGATGCTGGCCTCTCCTGTATTTTGCAGGTCTCAGCTATCTCTACAGCTCTCCTCAGCCGGCTGAATGCTCGCCTCTCCTGTATTTCTGCAGTCTCTCCTCAGTCCCTGGCTGAATGCTCGGCCTCTCCTGTATTTCTGCAGGTCTCTCCTCAGTCCCAGGCTGAATGCTCGCCTCTCTGTATTTCTGCAGGTCTCTCCTCAGTCCTGGCTGGATGCTCGCCTCTCCTGCATTTCTGCAGGTCTCTCCTCAGTCTGCTGATGCCGGCCTCTCCTGATTTCTGCGGTCTCTCCTCAGTCCACTGAATCTGGCCTCTCTGTATTTCTGCAGGTCTCTCCTCAGTCCTGGCTGATGCTCGCCTCTCCTGTATTTCGCAGGTTCTCTCAGTCCCTGGCTGGATGCTCGGCCTCTCCTGTATTTCTCAGGTCTCTCCTCAGTCCTGAGCTGAATGCTCGGCTCTCTGTTTTCTGCAGGTCTCTCTCAGTCCGGGCTGGATGCTCGGCCTCTCTGTATTTCTGCAGGACTCTCCTCAGTCCGGCTGGATGCTCGGCCTCTCCTGTATTTCTGCAGGTCTCTCCTCAGTCCTGGCTGATGCTCGGCCTCTCCTGTATTTCTGCAGGTCTTCTCAGTCCAGGCTGGATGCTCGCCTCTCCTGTATTTCTGCAGGTCTTCCTCAGTCCCGGCTGGATGCTCGCCTCTCCTGTATTTCTGCAGGTCTCTCCTCAGTCCCAGGCTGAATGCTCGGCCTCTCCTGTATTTCTGCAGGTCTCTCCTCAGTCCGGGCTGGATGCTCGGCCTCTCTGTATTTCTGCAGGCTCTCCTCAGCCCGGCTGGATGCTCGCCTCTCCTGTATTTCTGCAGGTCTCTCCTCAGTCCCAGGCTGAAGCTCGCCTCTCCTGTATTTCTGCAGGTCTCTCCTCAGCCCAGGCTGGTGCTCGCCTCTCCTTATTTCTACAGGTCTCTCCTTAGTCTGGGCTGGATGCTCAGCCTCTCCTGTATTTCTGCAGGTCTCTCCTCAGTCTCTGGCTGAATGCTCGCCTCTCCTGTATTTCTACAGGTCTCTCCTCAGTCCCGGGCTGGATGCTCGGCCTCTCCTGTATTTCTGCAGGTCTCTCCTCAGTCCAGGCTGAATGCTCGGCCTCTCCTGTATTTCTGCAGGTCTCTCCTCAGACCCAGGCTGGATGCTCAGCCTCTCCTATATTTCTACAGGTCTCTCCTTAGTCTTGGGCTGGATGCTCGGCCTCTCCTGTATTTCTACAGGTCTCTCCTCAGTCTCTGGCTGAATGCTTGGCCTCTCCTGTATTTCTGCAGGTCTCTCCTCAGACCCAGGCTGGATGCTCGGCCTCTCCTGTATTTCTGCAGGTCTCTCCTCAGTCCCAGGCTGAATGCTCGGCCTCTCCTGTATTTCTACAGGTCTCTCCTCAGTCCCGGGCTGGATGCTCGGCCTCTCCTGTATTTCTGCAGGTCTCTCCTCAGTCCCAGGCTGAATGCTCAGCCTCTCCTGTATTTCTGCAGGTCTCTCCTCAGTCCCGGGCTGGATGCTCGGCCTCTCCTGTATTTCTGCCGGTCTTTCCTCAGTGCCTGGCTGGATGCTAGTGATTGATGATGGTGGTGGATGTTTATAGTGCTCTGGTTGTGTATTTTGCCCCTGTCCTGACTGGGGTATGTGCTGATATTCAGAGGGTGGCGTCTTCCTCCTTCCTGATGTTCGGCATTGATCCTTCCAGTCTTGTCACTCTCCGCTCTCCAGTATAACAGGCCTCTCTGTAGCCGCACAGTCGTTTCTCATTTCCGTCCGCTTTCACATAAACGACCCCAGCGGTGACTGGAAAAATGTGAGCGCGATGTTTGTTTAATGCCGGTCTAATGATGTCGTGAAAGCGCTCGCTGACATGTTTTTACACCAATTACGCTTTGTTCGGTGACCAAGGAAAATCTGATTGAGGGGGAAGTTTCCTTTACTGGAAAGCGGCAAAGAGCGGGACCCCAGTGTTTTCGCATAGCGTTCTCCCTTGTACAAGGTTCCGATGGAAAAACACTTCATTTTTCCAGGGAAAGTTTTCATTTTTCTGCGCATGGCAGTGGGAACTTTCCTACCAGAGGTAGAACAGTCTTCCCATAGATGGCGTTCCTCTTTATCCAGCTGTTCCCGAGCCTTCAGAGATGTAGAATTGCTGATCAGTGGTGGGTTTGGGGTCATCATCATCTTCTCAAATCTCATGAACAATCTCTGTGAAATTGACCTGCGGTGCGGACTTAATTCTGCAGGATGTGTCTTTGCCTGGTAATTAGTTACCTGTATCTTTGGGAAACAATCACTGAAGATCCCGGGCACACGAGTCTACTCCTCTGATTTATTGTACCCAGGATCCCCAGCATGGTAGAATCAAACACCTCCGCCGATCTCTCAGGCAACATTTGGCTAATTGAAAACCCCCTGACTGTCCCCCGATGTGCCGTTTCACTGATAGAAGCATTCGTGCCGTTCCTTTATTTAGTAATGTTCTAAGTGATGTACCCCTGCTGGCGCCATCTACTTGAAGAATAGGTCCCCTTCTTCCCTCACATAACGGCTTCTGGAGTATAGCTTTACAAAGCAAGTGGATATCCCACCATGTTATTTTTAGGTTGCATATTCTGTGCCGGTGAGTATAATGATGTTTCTCTTTTAATGCCAGCTCTCCGTGCTTCTTAAACAGAGCTCCAGATCGACCACTCGACAAAGAATTACATGACAATATTTTTACTACCTGCAGCCACCAATAGGGGGAGTTAAGTGCATACTGGTGTACAACAGCGATCAGTGTTTTATCTATATGCAGGCAGCTCCTGAGTCCCCCTGGTGGTGGCTGCAGGAACTAAATATATCAGCATCTCGATGGTATGAATGTAATGAATTTGGTACTCAGATTGCTTTAAAGGGTCCGGCTCTTGATAACCTATCCTTTTACAGCTGAACTGATCTCGTAATTGGCGCAGATTTGATGATTATCTCTCAGTTGTTATTGCCGGAAGACCAGCGTGGGGGAATCACATGCCAGCAGTATAAATCTGTGCCGTGTTTCTTCTTCCTACTCAGGTGTGGCAGGAATGTGTTTGTCGCAGATTCACCGGACAGTGGTAGTGTCTCCAACAGCGTGCTGCCTTCTCCGAACCTACATGAGAAGAAGTGACCGATGGCTTGTGTTTCATCCCGCCAAACGTAAAGTACGTGCAACCATATAGCGCTGATTTATGTCTCTCTTGTCCCATCACCCAATGGTTAGCGTGGCGCCTCACGCTGCTTGTCTTAACCCCTTCAGGACGGCCCATTATTTTTGTCTCCATACAGTCCTGGGGACCGGTTTCTGGTTCCAAGCTATTTCCACAGCTACTGAGTGGATTAACCATTGTTTTTTTTTGTATTTACCTACAGTATAAAGAATGGAGGTTTTCACTCATAAAATATCTTCTGATTATGACCACTGTTCTTTTCCAGTATGTGACACATTCGGGGGTTTTATGCCAGAGAGCAAAAGCAAAGGAGGACCTGACAGAGCCGGTGATGCCAGAGGAGGGCGCCATGCCAGAGGTGAAGTCTGTGTCAGCTGTGCTGCCGATCACAGACCCGTCCAACGATCAGGAAGGGACCCCCGACCAAACCGGAGAGCAGCCGAAAACTTCCTCTGAGGAGAGAGGCTGGAAGGAAATCAAAGTAGATGTGTCCACATTACCTGGAATATTAGCCCGACTGTCCAAAATCCGACTGTCAGGTAAGTGCTGATGTCTGCTGCCCAGCAGATAGTAATAGGCACCCGTGCTTTATTTGCGACTATTGACATGTAAGGGTTAATCTGGCCCTGATTCCGACCAGTATTGTGTGAAGGTTTAATTAAGAAACTGCTATCAAGACAGCGAGATAATGAATAAGGAATGTCTGACAATGTCCTGGTCGCTGCCGGTGTGACGATGTCCTGGCCATCGCCAGTCCGACGATCTCTTTCCTGTGCCATCAATGACTGACGCTGGCCTGGCGATATTCTAATTGCCACTAGTTCTAACTATCAATTTCTGTTAGATGTTGGTGTCTGTATACAGACAAGCGGATGGCATGTTTTAATATGAGCAGACACTATAATGCTACCTCTGGTGTTTGCAGCTTTGGTGGTGATCACAGCATCCGCTGGCTATGCCATGGCTCCTGTGCCCTTTGACTTGAGCTGCTTCCTGTTGGCCTCAGTTGGCACCGGACTGGCCTCATGTGCTGCCAACTCCATCAACCAGGTAAGTGGCCGGTGATATATGTGGATTATATTAGGCATCTGTTTGGTTTCTTGGTTCTTCTTGATCTGTGTTTTACCCTCTGAGCTCCATTTGTGTATTTGGTGGTCTGGATCCCCATGATCAGTAGTACCAAGGGCTACGCTCAGTGATCTCCATAGCCCCATAGATTGGAGCGGCACTGAGGGTGTTCGATATTCCTCTCCCTTGCAGCGGGGAGGAAGGTGTGGTGCTTGAGATGTCCATTCTAGTGATCGGTGGTGGTCTCGGCTATGAAACATATGTTATATTCCCCATAAGTTTTTTTTATCACATGTTATATTTTGGTCTTTTATATTTGTCCCATGATTGTATTTTCCTTATGATCTGGACCCGATCTTTGTCCAAAACTTGACGAGTTCATAGGCCAAGGTCTGCGACCTTCTAATAGAGCACTGAGCAAGTACAGATCCATTAAGGTGCCATGACAGGTTATAAGACACTGATTAGTGGCAGTTCCGCGGTTTTTAGTAATAGTGACGAAAACTCTATTTTAACCCCTCTCTGCCATCAGACGTACTATTCCGTCCATGTGACCCTGGACCTAATTCCCATGGACGGAATAGTACGTCATGGGCGATCAGCTGCGCTCCCGGGGGAGCGCAGCTGATCGCCGCCGGGTGTCAGCTGATTATCACAGCTGACACCCGTGACTGTGTGTCAGGAGCGGTCACGGACCGCTCCCGGCACATTAACCCTTGGCACACCGCGATCAAACATGATCGCGGTGTACCCGGGGCACAGGGGAGGATCGCGCAGGCAGGGGGCTCCCTGCGCGCTCCCCTTAGACCCTCAGAGCAGCGCGATGTGTCGCGCTGTTCCGAGGGTCCGTCCTCCCTCCAGGTCCCCGGATCCAAGATGGCGCCGGGGTCCTGCAGGGAGGCGGCTTCCTCAGTGCCTGGCCTGTCACACCAGCGATCTGATAAAATACTGTGATGTCCCACCCTGGGACAAAGTAAAAAAGTAAAAATAAAAAGTGTAAAAAAAAATCATAAAAAAAAAAAAAAAATATTCCCCAATAAATTCATTTTTTCCTGTAAATAAAAAAAACAAAACAATAAAAGTACACATATTTGGTATCGCCGCGTCCGTAACGACCCCCCCTATAAAACTGTCCCACTAGTTAACCCCTTTAGTGAACCCCTTAAAAAAAAAAAAAAACGAAGCAAAAAATCAATGCTTTATCATCATACCGCCGAACAAAAAGTGAAATAACACGCGATCAAAAAGACCGATATAAATAAACATGGTACCACTGAAAACGTCATCTTGTCCCGCAAAAAACGAGCCGTCACACAGCATCATGAGCGAAAAAATAAAAAAGTTATAGCTCGCAGAATAAAGCGATGCAAAAATAATGATTTTTTTATATAAAATTGTTTTCATTCTATAAAAGCGCCAAAACCTAAAAAAATGATATAAATGAGGTATCGCCATAATCGTACTGACCCGAAGAATAAAACTACTTTATCAATTTTACCACACGCGGAACGGTATAAACGCCTCCCCCAAAAGAAATTCATGAATTGCTGATTTTTGTTCATTCTAACCTCCCAAAAATCGAAATAAAAAGCGATCAAAAAATGTCACGTGCTCAAAAATGGTACAAATAAAAACGTCAACTCGTCCCGCAAAAAATAAGACCTCACATGCCTCTGTGGGCCAAAATATGCAAAAATTATAGCTCTCAAAATGTGGTGATGCAAAAAACTATTTTTTGCAATATAAAGCGTCTTTTAGCGTGACAGCTGCCAATCACAAAA
This sequence comes from Oophaga sylvatica, assembly GCA_033576555.1. Taxonomy (NCBI): domain Eukaryota; kingdom Metazoa; phylum Chordata; class Amphibia; order Anura; family Dendrobatidae; genus Oophaga; species Oophaga sylvatica. The sequence goes on along the minus strand of JARQOD010000003.1, from coordinate 81,459,738 downwards.
ACCCGCTATAAATAGTAAATCAAACCCCCTTTATCACCCCCTTAGTTAGGGAAAAATAATAAAATTAAAAAAATGTATTTATTTCCATTTTCCCGTTAGGGTTAGGGTTGCGGCTAAAGTTAGGGTTAGGGTTGGCGCTAACGTTAGTATTAGGGTTAGGGTTGGCGCTAACGTTAGGATTAGGGTTGGGATTAGGGTTATGGGTGTGTTAGGGTTAGGTTTGTGGTTAGGGTTGGGACTAGGGTTATTGGTGTTTGGGGTTAGGGTTGGAGTTAGAATTGGGGGGTTTCTGCTGTTTAGGCACATCAGGGGCTCTCGAAATGTGACATGGCGTCTGATCTCAATTCCAGCCAATTCTGCGTTGAAAAAGTCAAATGGTGCTCCTTCACTTCTGAGCTCTGCCATGCGCCCAAACAGTAGTTTACCCCACATATGGGGTATCAGCATACTCTGGACCCCAAGAGTTATTGTGCAATTTGGCCTATTTCTCCTGTTACCCTTGGGAAAATAAAAAACTGGGGGCGACAAAATCATTTTTGTAAAAAAAAAAAGGATTTTTTTGTTTTTACGGCTGTATGTTATAAAACTTCTGTGAAGTACTTGGGGCTTCATAGCGCTCACCACACTTCTAGATAAGTTCCTTGTGGGGTCTATTTTCCAAAATGGGGTCATTTGTGGGGGGTTTCCACTGTTTAGGCGCATCAGGGGCTCTCCAAATGCGACATGACGCCCCCAGACCATTCCATCAAAGTCTGCAATCCAAAACGTCACTACTTCCCTTCCGAGCCCCGACGTGTGCCCATACAGTAGTTTTCTCTCCACATATTGGGTATCAGCGTACTCAGGACAATTTGGACAACAACTTTTGGGGTCCAATTTCTCCTGTTACCCTTGTGAAAATAAAATATTGGGGGCGAAAAAATCATTTTTGTAAAAAAAAAAAAAAAAAGGATTTTTTATTTTTACGGGCTGTACGTTATAAACTTCTGTGAAGCACTTCGGGGTTCAAAGTGCTCACCACACATCTAGATAAGTTCCTTGTGGGGTCTATTTTCCAAAATGGGGTCACTTGTGGGGGGTTTCCACTGTTTAGGGCATCAGGGGCTCTCCAAATGCGACATGACTCCCCCAGACCATTCCATCAAAGTCTGCAATCCAAAACGTCACTACTTCCCTTCCGAGCCCCGACGTGCGCCCATACAGTAGTTTACTCCCACATATTGGGTATCAGCATACTCAGGACAAATTGGACAACAACTTTTGGGGTCCAATTTCTCCTGTTACCCTTGTGAAAATAAAATATTTGGGGCAAAAAAATCATTTTTGTAAAAAAAAAAAAAAGACATTTTTTATTTTACGGCTGTACGTTATAAACTTCTGTGAAGCACTTTGGGGTTCAAAGTGCTCACCACACATCTAGATAAGTTCCTTGAGGGGTCTAGTTTCCAAAATGGTGTCATTTGTGGGGGTTTCCACTGTTTAGGCAGATCAGGAGCTCTCCAAACACGACATGGCATCCAGCCAATTCTGCGTTGAAAAAGTCAAACGGCGCTCCTTCCCTTCCAAACTCTGCCATGCACCCAAACAGTGGTTTACCCCCACATATGGGGTATCAGCGCACTCAGGACAAATTGCACAATAACTTTTGGAGTCTTGTTTCCCTTGGGAAAATAAAAATTGGGGTGAAAAGATCAATTTTGTGGAAAAAATATAATTTTTTAATTTTACGGCTCTACGTTATAAACTTGTGTGAAGCACTTGGGGGTTCAAATTGCTCACCAAAGATCTAGATAAGTTCCTTAGGGGGTCTAGTTTCCCAAATGGGGTATTTTGTGGGGGGTTTCCACTGTTTAGGCACATCAGGGGCTCTCCAAATGCAACATGGCGTCCAATCTCAATTCCAGCCAATTTTGGTTGGAAAAAGTCAAATAGTGCTCCTTCCATTCCGAGCTCTGCCATGCGCCCAAACAGTGGTTCCCCCCCACATATGGGGTATCAGCGTACTCAGGACAAATTGGACAACAAATTTTGTGGTCCAATTTCTCCTGTTACCTATGGGAAAATAAAAAATTAGTGACTAAGAGATAATTTTTGTGGGAAAAAAATAGGATTTTTTATTTTCATGCCCGGGCATTATAAACTTGTGTGAAGCACTTGGGGGTTCAAAGTGCTCACCAAAGATCTAGATAAGTTCCTTAGGGGGTCTAGCTTCCAAAATGGGGTCACTTGTGGGGGGTTTCCACTGTTTAGGCTCATCTGGGGCACTACAAACGGAACATGACCCCCATCAATGTTTGCATTCCAAAACGTTACTGCTTCTTTTCCAATCCCTGCCGTGCGCCCAAACAGTTTCCCCCCCCCCCCACATATGGGGTATCAGCGTACTCAGGACAAATTGGACAACAAGTTTTGGGGTCCAATTTCCTTGGGAAAAATCAAAAATTTGGGACTAAAAAATCATTTTTGTAGAAAATTGTTTTTTTTTTTTTTCACACCCAGGCATTATAAACTTTTGTGAAACACTTTGGGGTTCAAAGTGCTCACAACAGATCTACATAAGTTCCTTAGGGGGTCTAGTTTCCAAAATGGTGTCACTTGTGGCGGGTTTCCACTGTTTAGGCGTATCAGGGGCTCTCCAAACACGACATGGCGTCCAATCTCAACTCCAGCCAATTTTAGTTTGAAAAAGTCAAACGGTGCTCCTTCCCTTACGAGCTCTGCCGTGTGCCCAAACAGTGGTTTTCCCCCACATATGGGGTATTGGCGTACTCAGGAGAAATTGCACAACAACTTTATCTGTCCATTTTCTCCTTTTACCCTTGTGAAAATAAAAAAAAGTTTGTAAAAGATCATTTTTGTGGCTAAAAAGTTAAATATTAATTTTTTCCATCCACGTTGCTTCAGCTCCTGTGAAGCACCTGAAGGGTTAATAAACTTCTTGAATGTAGTTTTGAGTACCTTGAGGGGTGCAGTTTTTATAATGGTGTCACTTTTGGGTATTTTCTGCCATATAGACCCGTCAAAGTGACTTCAAATGTGAGGTGGTCCCTAAAAAAATGGCTTTGTAAATTTTGTTGTAAAAATGAGAAATCACTGGTCAACTTTTAACCCTTCTAATTTCCTAACAAAGAAAAATTTTGGTTCCAAAATTGTGCTGATGTAAAGTAGACATGTGGGAAATGTTATTTCTTAACTATTTTGTGTGACATATTTCTCTGTTTAAGGGAAAAAAAATTCAAAGTTTGAAAATTGCAAAATTTTTAAAATTTTCGCCATATTTGCGTTTTTTTCAAAAATAAACGCAAGGTATATCGAAGAAATTTTACCACTAACATGAAGTACAATATGTCACGAGAAAACAATCTCAGAATCGCGAAGATCCGTTGAAGCGTTCCAGAGTTATAACCTCATAAAGAGACAGTGGTCAGAATTGTAAAAATTGGCCCGGTCATTAACGTGCAAACCACCCTTGGGGGTGAAGGGGTTAATAGAGACTGGCTTGACCCAGGAGTAACAGTCTTGGTGGGCTGCCATCATGTGTGTGTTTTCAGGACCTGCCCTGATTCTCATACTCTGTAGCTAACCATTCTTTTTCAGAGGATGGTTTCTTTTCACCAGTATTCTGCCAGCACTGTAGGTGTTGGAACTCCCCCCTCTCAGTTCTCAGCAGGCATTGCTTTGGCTATTGTACCGGGGATTGTCCTAAACTGAAAGCCCTTCTCAGTTATGTCTGTTTGCAGTGTGACAGGAGACCAGGACTAGAGAGACATGGACTTGCCACAGTTGACTAGAAAAGTCTGTTGAAATGTAAATACCTCTAGAGTTACATAGATTGCCCCCATTTCCTGTGGAGGGGCACAGCCCTGTCCCTCATTGACTGTAGAGGGACACAGGCCCTTCCCTCATTGACTGTAGAGGGACACAGGTCCGTCCCCCATTTCCTGTGGAGGGATGCAGTCCCGTCCCCCATTTTTTGTACACAGACTCATAACCTGTTTGGCCCTTCCTGTGATCTGCTTTGGCTCCTCTGCCGCTGTCGACAGATTACATTTGATAACGGGATGGACAGTAGGTCACTCAGGAAGGAGCGTGGACGGGGTGGTGTGAGGGGCCACACTATCATGTCCTGTACCATCTCCACCGCTGCTGTGACCCCATCCCGCCTTGTAGCCTGTGCATTAGAGGCCAACATTATTCCTACTTGCTAAAAAATGGTAATTGCGGCTTTTATTTCTTCCACCTAAAATACGCACATTTCATTAGTTTGCCCCTGCGGGTCCGAGCAGATAAGCCCGAGCCGATGGTCTGTTTCAGAGGAGCATTCATGGACTCCCACCGCAGATAAGTACATGCCATTATTCCCGCACTGATCTTCTATGTCCGCAGCCTTCCACCCTCAGAAGTGTTGTAGGTGGGTGAGGACTCCTGAAGAGGAGCTGATGCGGCAGGTTCCTTATCTCCCTGCAGGATCGGATCATGCACAGCTAAGAGGCAGCTGCTATTATCTCTGCACAGCACACCTTGTAATGATTGCAAATCCGGTCCTGCTAATGGGCTCTCCGCCAGACACCGCCACTGAGAGGGGACGACGGAGGTGTAGGACCGCGGTGTGACGGGTGCCGCTTCTTTCCCTGCCTCGTACAGGATCAGAACCACCCGAGACATCCCTGCTCCTGTACACAGCCCAGGAGCTTAACCCCTTCCCGACCCATGACGCCACGTAGGCGTCATGAAAATCAGTGCCAATCCGACCCATGACGCCTATGTGGCGTCATGAAAGGATCGCGTCCCTGCGGGTCGGGTGACCGGGGTCACTGAAAGGTCACCCGACCCGCCGGCACAGGACCCTTTGTGCTTCACCACAGGGGGGTTGGCTTAACCCCCCCGTGGCCACGATCGCTCTGATTGGCTGTTAAAAGTGAAACAGCCAATCAGAGCAATCTGTAATATTTCACCAATATAATTGGTGAAATATTACAATCCAGCCATGGCCGATGCTGCAATAGCATCTGCCATGGCTGGACACCGAGCCCTGACCCCCCCCACACGGATTCACGGCGGCGATCGGCCGCCGCCACCGAAAGATGGCAGCGGTCGGTCACCGCCGTCACTAAAAGCTCCCCTCGTCCTGGCCTCCGCTGCCCCACCTTCCGATTCCCCCCCCCTCACTTCCGACCCCCATACTCACCTCTCCGGTCCACCGATGTCCCTGGATCCTTCCCGGCGGCTGCCCGGGATTCTTCATGGGCGCCGCCATCTTGCAGTGCGCCCTGCATAGTCAAAAAATTTATTTTGATCACTGTGATAAACTGTCACAGTGATCAAAATAAAAAAAAGTAAGTGAACCCCCCCTGTCATAGGTAGGGAAAAATAATAAAGAATTTTTTTTTTTTTCCTATTAGGCCCTGTGCACACGTTGCGGATTTTGCTGCGGATCCGCAGCTGATTTCTCTGCTGATCTGCAGCTGATTTCTCTGCTGATCCGCAGCTGATTTCGCTGCTGATCCGCAGCGGATTTCGCTGCTGATCCGCAGCGGATTTCGCTGCTGATCCGCAGCGGATTTCGCTGCTGATCCGCAGCTGATTTCGCTGCTGATCCGCAGCTGATTTCGCTGCTGATCCTCAGCTGATTTCGCTGCTGATTTCGCTGCGGATCAGCAGCGAAATCAGCAGCGAAATCAGCTGCGGATCAGCAGCGAAATCAGCTGCGGATCACCAGCGGATTTCGCTGCTGATCCGCAGCTGATTTCGCTGCTGATCCGCAGTTGATTTCACTGCTGATCCGCAGCGGATTTCGCTGCTGATCCGCAGCTGATTTCGCTGCTGATCCGCAGCGGATTTTGCTGCGGATCAGCAGCGGATTTTGCTGCGGATCCGCAGCGGATTTGGCGCTGCGTATCCACAGCAGATCCAGAAACCATGTACAGTACAATGCAAATAAATGGTAAAAAAAAACGCTGTGCACATGCTGCAGATTTTTCAGCGCGGATTTGCTGCTGTTTTAAATCCGCAGCATGTCAATTCTTTGTGCGGATTCCGCAGCGATTTTACACCTATTCCATTATAGGCGTAAACCCGCAGAGAAAAACCGCAGCAAATCCGCGCTAAATACGCAGGTAAAAGGCAGGTCGTTTTACCTGCGGATTTTAGAAAAATCCGCAAGTGAATCCGCAACGTGTGCACGGGGCCTTAGGGTCAGGCTGGGTTCATATTGCATTATGGCAGTCCGTTAGATGGACTGCGTTTCACCGCGGTATAACGCGGTGTAACGCAGTCCGTTAACGCTGCCATTCACCCCATTTGTGTGCGCATCGCAACGCATGCCATGAAGCGGCATGCGTTCGCGACGTGTCGTCATTCAGTGACGGAGCCTTGAACGCAGGCTGCAGCGTCTGGGCTCCATCACCGCTAGCACAGATGAATCATCGCTGATTCCTCTGCACTAGCGGGTATAGCATAACGCGATCGCGTTATGCTATACCGTTACCAGCCCGTCAACGCTACGTGTTGAACGGGCTGGTAAAACGCAATATGAACCCAGCCTTAGGGTTAGAACTAGGGTTAGGGTTAGAACTAGGGTAGGGTTAGAACTAGGGTAAGGGTTAGAACTAGGGTTAGGGTTGGAATTAGGGTTAGGGTTGGAATTAGGGTTAAGGTTGGGATTAGGGTTAGGGTTGGGATAAGCGTTAGGGGTGTTTTGGGGTTAGGGTTGGGATTAGGGTTAGGCTTGTGGTTAGGTTTATGGTTAGAGTTGGGATTAGGGTTAGGGGTGTGTTGGGGTTAGGGTTATGGTTAGGGTTTGTATTAGGGTTAGGGGTGTGTAGGGGTTAGGGTTGGGGTTAGGGGTGTGTTGGGGTTAGGGTTGGAGTTAGAATTGAGGGGTTTCCACTATTTAGGTACATCAGGGGATCTCCATACGCGACATGGCGCCACCATTGATTCCTGCAAATTTTGCGTTCAAAAAGTCAAACAGTGCTCCCTTTATTCCAAGCCCCGACGTGTGCCCAAACAGTGGTTTACCCCCACATATGGGGTATCAGCGTACTCGGGAAAAATTGCACAACAACTTTGGGGGTCTAATTTCTCCTGTTACTGTTGGGAAAAAAAATTGGGGACTAAAAAAGTTATTTTTGTGGAAAAAAAATGATTTTTTATTTTCACGGCTCTGCGTTATAAACTTCTGTGAAGAACTTGGGGGTTCAAAGTGCTCACCACACATCTAGATAAGTTCCTTGCGGGGTCTAGTTTCCAAAATGGGGTCACTTGTGGGGAGTTTATACTGTTTAGGCACATCAGGGACTCTGCAAACGTAACATGACGCCCGCAGACCATTCCATCAAGTCGGCAATTCAAAACGTCACTACTTCCCTTCCGAGCCCCGAAGTGTGCCCATACAGTAGTTTTCTCCCACATATGGGATATCAGCGTACTCAGGACAAATTGGACAACAACTTTTGAGGTCTAATTTCTCCTGTTACCCTTGGGAAAAAAAAAAATTGGGGACTAAAAGATCATGTTTGTGGAAAAAATATGATTTTTTTATTTTCATGGCCTGGCGTTATAAACTTCTGTGTAGCCCTTGGGGGTTCAAAGTGCTCACTACACATCTAGATAAGCTCCTTGGGGGTCTAGTTTCCAAAATGGGGTCACTTGTGGGGGGTTTCTACTGTTTAGGCACATCAGGGGCTCTGCAAAGGCAACATGACGCCCACAGAACATTCCATCAAGTCTGCATTCCAAAATAGCGCTCCTTCCCTTCTGTGCTCTCCCATGCGCCAAAACAGTGGTTCCCCCCCACATATGAGGTACCAGTGTACTCAGGACAAACTGTACAACAACTTTTGTGGTCCAATTTCTCCTGTTACCCTTGTGAAAATAAAAAATTGCGGGTTAAAAAAATCAGTTTCAGCTGCAGATGAAGGAAGAGAGCCACAGTATTCATTACTGATGGGTAGGCGGAGCCCCAGATCAGGATGTTACCTCAGATCAAAAGAGTGATGACTGGCTGGCCCCTCCAGCTCGGGCTCCTCCTACTCAGCTCCAGTCTAAGATTTGAGGTCCAGAGGATGGTCGCTGCTAATGCAGCTCCTCAGAAGATTTTATTATTTTAATATTCGGACAGGAGACTTGGATCACTAGTTGGTCTAGAGGTCTCAGGGGTATCAGCGCTGCTGTACCCCAACCTCTCCCTTGGCGGATCTGTATTTACTCAAAGTCCCTGCAGAATCCTTGCCGGCCCTGGGGGATGAGGAGAGCTTCTCTGGCGGGAACGCAAACCACACGTGCGGTCACTGCGTTCTTCGCCCTGGGGGGAAGCATGGGCACTGCGCCAGAAACCCCTGAGGGTCCCTGTGGCGCCTTGGCTGGTGAGTACTCCACACAAATTTTAATAATAATTATGTGTGAGTGCTTTAGCGTCTGAATGAGCAGCGCTATTACTAATGTCAGTATGCTTCAGCGCTGCTGTGACAGCGTTACTACATGTATGTCAGTATGCTTCAGCGCTGCTGTGACAGCGCTACTACATGTAATGTCAGTATGCTTCAGCGCTGCTGTGACAGCGCTACTACATGTAATGTCAGTATGCTTCAGCGCTGCTGTGACAGCGCTACTACATGTAATGTCAGTATGCTTCAGCGCTGCTGTGACAGCGCTACTACATGTAATGTCAGTATGCTTCAGCGCTGCTGTGACAGCGCTGTTACAAGAAGATGTGGTGATTTTTTGTCCGCAGGCAGATAGCTGCAGGACAGAGAGGGAGCAGGAGCGGGGAGAGTTCGCGCTCATTATTTGAGCTAGCAGGGGGCGTGGCCTATCTATCCCGGTCTTTTGAGCAGGAAGACGCGCGCTCTGGCTTTTCTCCTGCGACCCCCTCACTGTGGCGGCCATTACTCAGGCTCCTGGGCTCCTCGGACCGCTCCTCTCCTCATAAGACACCACGGCCAGCTGGGTGAGTGCGGATTCCTCACCCCGCAGCGCAGCGATCGCTATCCTGCAGCTGCAGTCTCATCAGAGACATAAAAATTGGCTGGGGCTCACAAATATATATATATTTTGGTGAGTTTGCAATATTAACCCCTTTGAGGGTTATTTCTACCAGCTAAATTTGCTGACTGAATACCGCTGGGGTAACTCTGCTTGGTGGAGCGTTAACCCTTCAGCGTTTGAAAAAAAAAAAAAAAAAAACCGCATAGTTTTTTGCTGGTATTACCGCTTTGACCTGCTCATACAGGTGAGACATGTCTGAACAGAGTTCAGATGCCGCGGATCACGTCCCAGTGCCATTGCGGCAATCAGATACGCAGACCTCCACAGCGTCTAGCGCTGCGGTCGACAGCGGTGGAAAATTGGATGATATCGCTCGATCGATTAATAACTTATCTGACCTTTTAGGTCAATATGTGTCTGCTAATTCCTCTCAGAGGAAGCGACGCAGGCCGTTACCGGCCTCTACACGGAGCGAGTCAGATGTATCTGATATTGGGCAGAGTTCCCCTTTAAATTCGGATGGAGAAATATCCGATTCAGATGCGGACGAGCCGCAGGGGCGTTCCTCTATGACGAAGCGTACGGAGGCATTAATTGAAGCCATGAGAGATATACTACAGTTACCGGAGGAGGTAACTAGTCGTCCTGGTAAATCAGCACGCATGTTCCAGGAGTCCCGTGCTTCGCGCACAACATTGCCAGCTCTGGATGAGCTTAATGGTGTAATAGAGGAGGAACGTCTATGTCCAGATAAGCGTTTTCATGGAACGCATTTCTTTGATACACTTTATCCTTGCTCTACGGAGTTAAAGGCTAATTGGACTTCTGCTCCTGAAGTGGATGTGTCTTTGTCTCAGCTTAGTAAATCCTCTCTACTCCCTATTAAGGGAAAAGCGAGCTTACAGGAGCCTTTGGATAGAAAGGCAGAATTGGCGGCAAAAGCAAGCTATGAGGTTGCGGGTCATGGATTTCGAGCAGTGCTAGGATCCATGTGTGCTGCTAGAGCTTCTCTAAGCTGGTTGGCACGTCTGAAGACGGAGTTGCAAAATGAATCTCCGTTATCTGAGATACGGGAAACTTGTGAATGGTTAGAAACGGCAGCCTGTTATATCTTTGATGCCGGTCTGGATACGGCATCTCTGCTGGCCAAAGCGCAAGCTTCAGCGGTCACAGTCAGAAGAGCTTTATGGCTCAGACAGTGGGCCGGGGACGCAGTTTCCAAACAAGGGTTGTTGGCCTTACCTTACAAGGGTGGCCATCTTTTTGGATCCGACCTCACAGAGCTGATTTCCAAGGCTAAGGCGAAGGAATCAGCATTACCACAGCGAAGGGCCATGGCCTCGGTGTCCAGTAAGCCTGGTGTTTATAGTGGTCGGCGGTCCTTTCGGGGCCGAGGACGATCTAGTCACTCCTCGTGGGGATCGGGTCGTCCTTCTTTCTCAGGAAAGAAATCCTCTCAGAAAACTCGTACTCCCTGGAAGCAGAGTTTCCGCCAGAACAAGCGGGAACTTGACAAGAAACCCGCAAAGTCGGATTGACGCCAGGGGTCCACTCGAGGATTCTCGAGTGGGGGGTCGCCTGCTTCTTTTCAAGGAGACTTGGATGGCTCGCGTTCCAGATTCCTGGGTAACGCGGATAGTGTCGGCAGGCTATTTCATAGAGTTTGCTTCTCAACCCCCAAATGTTTTTTGTCAATCTCGCGTTCCGTCGGAACCCGAGCTTGTTGTCGCTCTACAGCGAGAGGTCGAATCGCTACTACAAAAGGGTGTAGTGATACCGGTTCCGTCAGAGGACCGAGGGAAAGGTTTTTATTCCAACCTTTTTATAGTTCCCAAAAAGGAGAACAAATTTCGCCCGATTCTGGATCTCAAGCGTTTAAACCGGCATGTCCATGCCCGGAAATTTCGCATGGAGTCGCTTCGTTCCGTTGTGGCAGCCCTGTCACAGAACGATTTTCTGGTGTCAATCGACATTCGCGACGCCTATTTGCATATTCCCATCGGAAAGGCTCATCAGCGCTTTCTTCGATTTGCCATAGGTCAGAGTCATTACCAGTTCGTGGCTCTGCCGTTCGGCTTAGCCTCAGCGCCAAGGGTCTTTACAAAAATTCTGGCGCCCCTCATGGCACTCCTTCGAAGACAGGGGATTACGATTCTCCCTTATCTGGACGATCTTTTGATCGTGGCTTCCTCGGAGGAGGAGGCGTTGACGGCTCGGGATTTGTCTCTTCAGTTTCTGAAAGACTTCGGTTGGCTGGTCAATTGGGAGAAGTCGTCCCTGGAACCATCGAGGACAATTCTCTTTTTGGGAATGCATCTCGACACGTTTCGGTCGGTAGTTTCCCTACCACCAGACAAACAGTCATGTCTTCTTCGACATGTACAGATTATGACATCCTCAACGGCAATGTCCCTACGGAAGTGTATGCGTCTTCTGGGTCTGATGGTGGCGTCCATGGAGGCAATTCCTTTTGCCCAGTTCCATTCCAGGACTCTCCAAAGGTTCATCTTGAGTCGATGGAACCAGTTGCAATCGCTGGATTGCAGTGTCACCATTCCTCGCGCGGTGCGGGATTCTCTAGAATGGTGGTTACGTCCAGGGGCTTTCTCCCTGGGGAAGTCTTTCCTCCCTCCGAAGTGGTCAGTTATAACCACCGATGCCAGCCTGTCGGGCTGGGGGGGTGTTTGGAACAATCTCTGGATTCAGGGGGTATGGTCATCGGAAGAGTCTTTTCTTCCGATCAACATCCTGGAATTGAGGGCGATTTTCCTTTGCCTCCAACATTGGACGGTCCCTTTGAGCGGTCTGCCAGTCCGAGTGCAGACAGACAATGCGACGGCTGTCGCGTATATCAATCACCAAGGTGGGACAAAGAGTTCCAGACTCATGGTGGAGGTGTCCCGAATTCTGATTTGGGCAGAGGCCAGTGTACCAGCCATTTCGGCGATTCACATTCCAGGGGTTCAGAATATTACAGCGGACTTTCTCAGTCGCAGAAGGATGGATCCCGGGGAATGGAGCCTCCACCCGGAAGTCTTTGCACTACTGTGCTCTCGCTGGGGAACCCCCCAAGTGGATTTGATGGCATCCAGGTCCAATGCCAAGTTACCGACATTCATGTCCAGGTACAAGGACCCGAAGGCGGTGGCGGTGGATGCTCTAGTGGCTCAGTGGGATCAGTTCGAGCTGATCTATGTATTCCCGCCGATATCCTTACTTCCTCTAGTGCTGCGTCGGATCAGACTAGAGAGAATTCCAGCTATTCTGATAGCTCCAGACTGGCCAAGAAGGGTGTGGTTCTCGACAATAATGTCGCTGTTGGCGGCACCTCCGTTTCCACTCCCTCTTCAACCGGACTTGTTGACTCAGGGGCCCGTTTGTCATCCGGACTTGATGTCCCTGCGTTTGACGGCGTGGCTCTTGAGACCGAAATCTTGACCCGTAGAGGTTTTTCAGCCGAGGTCATTGCTACCCTTCGTGCTGCAAGATGTCCGGCTACTTCTAGGATTTACCACAAAATTTGGGAAACCTTCTTTTCGTGGTGTTTGGGGTCTTCTCGGAACCCGAGAAAATTTTCCATTCCCAACCTGTTGGCTTTTCTGCAGCATGGGCTAGACAAGGGTTTGGCAGTTAGCACTCTGAAAGGTCAGATTTCTGCTCTGTCCTTATTGTTCCGGAGAACCATTGCTTCGAATAGAGACGTGCTCTCCTTTTTCCGAGGTATCTCTCGTAAGTTTCCGCCGCGGAAGGCACCCGTGTCTCCTTGGCGGCTCAACCTTGTTTTGGAGGCTCTTCAGCATAAACCTTTTGAACCTATGGTTTCTGCTAGCCTTTCTTTACTTTCTTGGAAGGTGGCTTTCCTTGTTGCAGTCACTTCCTTGAGGAGAGTTTCTGAATTGGCAGCTCTTTCTTGTTCGCCTCCTTTTCTGGAGTTTTTTCCGGATCGTGTAGTGCTTCGCACTCGGGGTGATTTTTTGCCTAAAGTGGTGTCACAATTTCATGTTAACCAGGATATTGTGTTGCCTTCACTCTGTCCGGATCCGAAGAATACGAAAGAGCGAGATTTACACACATTGGATTTAGTGCGGGCCTTGAAGTTTTATCTATCTATTACTCAAGGTTTTCGTAAGACGGACTCCCTGTTTGTGGTTCCGGCAGGTCGTCGGCGTGGTCAACGAGCTTCCAAGGGTTCTATAGCTCGTTGGATCCGGTCAGCTATTTTGGAAGCTTACCGTCTTCGGGGTGAATCTTGCCCGATTAAGATTCGAGCCCATTCCACGAGAGCTGTGGCTTCATCGTGGGCTTTTCATCAAGGTGCTTCGGCAGTGCAGCTTTGCCGAGCGGCGACTTGGCGCTCTGTCCACACGTTTACAAGGTTTTATAAAGTGGACGTCAGTGCTTCCGCTGATGCAGCCCTCGGACGTAGGGTCCTGCAGGCAGCTGTAGTTTAAAGTTCTGGATGAACTTGTGTTTAGCGCTGGTTGCGCTTTGTTGTTAAGGTTGTTGGGTTTCTGCCTTTTGTTGGTTTTTTCCCACCCTTATTTTTGAACTGCTTTGGGACGTCCCATCAGTAATGAATACTGTGGCTCTCTTCCTTCATCTGCAGCTGAAACACGGATTTTGGTAAAGACTTACCTGTAAAATCCTTTTCAGCGAAGGAAGGAAGAGAGAGCACAGCACCCTCCCACGGCAGAAGTGTGTTGATGTTTTCAGATGCAGCGCGACCCTTATCTGATAGCGATTATCTGGGCTGAGGTCAGCGCGCTAAGGCTCTGTTCCAGCATCGCCAGCTCATCGCAGTAGTCAGGTTCCGTGAGTAGTACCTGGAACTCTGTGGTTTTTGGCTTTCTTTGCATGCATAACCTGTATCCTTGTGTTTTTTCTCTGAAGTTCCTTCAGAAGGGGTTATGTTGCTCCGCTGGTGATCTTGGCTCTTTTCCTAAAAGCTTTGGTACGACTGGAGCTGAGTAGGAGGAGCCCGAGCTGGAGGGGCCAGCCAGTCATCACTCTTTTGATCTGAGGTAACATCCTGATCTGGGGCTCCGCCTACCCATCAGTAATGAATACTGTGTCTCTCTTCCTTCCTTCGCTGAAAAGGATTTTACAGGTAAGTCTTTACCAAAATCCGTGTTTTTGAGGAAAAAAATGATTTTTTATTTTCACGGCTCTGCATTACAAACTTCTGTGAAGCACGTGGGGGTTCAAGGTGCTCACCACACATCTAGTTAAGTTCCTTGAGGGGTCTAGTTTACAAAATGTGGTCACTTGTGGGGGGTTTCTACTGTTTAGGCACATCAGGGGCTCTGCCCGCCCGCAGACCATTCCATCAAGTCGGCATTTCAAAGCGTCACTACATCCCTTCCAAGCCCTGACGTGTGCCCAAACAGTGGTTCTCCCCCACATGTGAGGTACTAGCGTACTTAGGACAAATTAGACAACAACTTTTGGGGTCCAATTTCTCCTGTAACCATTGTGAAAATAAAAAATATGGGGCTAAATAATAATTTTTTGAGAAAAAAAAAATGATTTTTATTTTCACGGCTCTGCGTTATAAAGTTTTGTGAAGCACCTGGGGGTTCAAAGTGCTCACTGTGCATCTGCATAAGTTTCTTAGGGGTCTAGTTTCCAAAATGGGGTCATTTGTGGGGGAGCTCCAAAGTTTAGGCATACAGGGGCTCTCCAAACATGACATGGTGTCCGCTAACGACTGGAGCTAATTTTCCATTCAAAATGTCAAATGGCGCTCCTTCCCTTCTGAGCCCTGCCGTGCGCCCAAACAGTGGTTTATGACCACATATGAGGTATCTGTGTACTCGGGAGAAATTGCCCAACAAATTTTAGGATCCAATTTATACTGTTGCCCATGTGAAAATGAAAAAACTGAGGCTAAAAGAAAATTTTTGTGAAAAAAAAAAAGTACTTTCTTTTTTTTACGGATCAATTTGTGAAGCACTTGGGGGTTCAAAGTGCTCACTCTGCATCTAGATAAGTTCCTTGGGGGGTCTAGTTTCCAAAATTGGGTCACTTGTGGGGGAGCTCCAATGTTTAGGCACACAGGGACTCTCCAAATGCGACATGGTATCCGCTAAATATTCCAGCATATTTTCCATTCAAAAAGTCAAATGGCGCTCCTTCCCTTCTGAGCCCTGCCGTGCGCCCAAACAGTGGTTTATGACCACATATGAGGTATCGGTGTACTCAGGAGAAATTGCCCAACAAATTTTAGGATCCAATTTATACTGTTGCCCATGTGAAAATGAAAAAACTGAGGCTAAAAGAAAATTTTTGTGAAAAAAAAAGTACTTTCTTTTTTTTTACGGATCAATTTGTGAAGCACCTGGGGGTTCAAAGTGCTCACTCTGCATCTAGATAAGTTCCTTGGGGGTCTAGTTTCCAAAATGGGGTCACTTGTGGGGGAGCTCCAATGTTTAGGCACACAGGGACTCTCCAAATGCGACATGGCAACCGCTAAATATTCCAGCATATTTTCCATTCAAAAAGTCAAATGGCGCTCCTTCCCTTCTGAGCCCTGCTGTGCACCCAAACAGTGGTTTATGACCACATATGAGGTATCGGTGTACTCAGGAGAAATTGCCCAACAAATTTTAGGATCCATTTTATCCTGTTGCCCATGTGAAAATGAAAAAACTGAGGCTAAAAGAAAATTTTTGTGAAAAAAAAAAAGTACTTTCTTTTTTTTACGGATCAATTTGTGAAGCACCTGGGGGTTCAAAGTGCTCACTCTGCATCTAGATAAGTTCCTTAGGGCGTCTAGTTTCCAAAATGGGGTCACTTGTGGGGGAGCTCCAATGTTTAGGCACACAGGGACTCTCCAAATGCGACATGGCAACCGCTAAATATTCCAGCATATTTTCCATTCAAAAAGTCAAATGGCGCTCCTTCCTTTCTGAGCCCTGCCGTGCGCCCAAACAGTGGTTTATGACCACATATGAGGTATCGGTGTACTCAGGAGAAATTGCCCAACAAATTTTAGGATCCATTTTATCCTGTTGCCCATGTGAAAATGAAAAAACTGAGGCTAAAAGAAATTTTTTGTGAAAAAAAAAGTACTTTCTTTTTTTTACGGATCAATTTGTGAAGCACCTGGGGGTTCAAAGTGCTCGCTCTGCATCTCGATAAGTTCCTTAGGGCGTCTAGTTTCCAAAATGGGGTCACTTGTGGGGGAGCTCCAATGTTTAGGCCCACAGGGACTCTCCAAATGCGACATGGCAACCGCTAAATATTCCAGCATATTTTCCATTCAAAAAGTCAAATGGCGCTCCTTCCCTTCTGAGCCCTGCCGTGCGCCCAAACAGTGGTTTATGACCACATATGAGGTATCTGTATACTCAGGAGAAATTGCCCAACAAATTTTAGGGTCCATTTTATCCTGATGCCCATGCAAAAATGAAAAAATTGATGCTAAAAGAAAAATTTTGTTGGAAAAATTAAAATGTCCATTTTTTCCTTCCACGTTGCTTTAGTTCCTGTGAAGCACCTGAAGGGTTAATAATCTTCTTGAATGTAGTTTTGAGTAGCTTGAGGGGTGCAGTTTTTATAATGGTGTCACTTTTGGGTATTTTCTGCCATATAGACCCTCAAAGTGACTTCAAATGTGAGGTGGTCCCTAAAAAAATGGTTTTGTAAATTTTGCTGTAAAAATGAGAAATCGCTGGTCAACTTTTAACCCTTATAACTTCCTAACAAAAAAAATTGTTGTTCCCAAAATTGTGCTGATGTAAAGTAGACATGTGGGAAATGTTATTTATTAACTATTTTGTGTCACATAACTCTCTGGTTTAACAGAATAAAAATTCAAAATTTGAAAATTGCGAAATTTTCAAAATTTTGGCCAAAGTTCCATTTTTTTCACAAATAAACGCAAAAATTATCGACCTAAATTTACCACTAACATGAAGCCCAATATGTCACGAAAAAACAATCTTAGAATCGCTAGGATCCGTTGAAGCGTTCCTGAGTTATTACCTCATAAAGGGACACTGGTCAGAATTGCAAAAAATGGCCAGGTCATTTAGGTCAAAATAGGCTGGGTCATGAAGGGGTTAAAGGGGAACTCCAGAGTAAAGGCTCTGCTCCTACATTTGTCAGCTCTGTAGAGAGGGGAGTTTTATTGTTCTCTGTTGTCAGCCTTCTTTTAAAATTTATATCCCATGCGGACCGCACCTGTCCTGCCTTTAAAATATCTGACTAGATGGCAATACTGCAGTCGCTCCCATGTCAGGCTGGGATAAATGGTCGCATGCAAGTTGTGTGACTAAAAATGTGTTTGTCATGTGACTATTTAAAGGGGATGGAGCTTTACACGACCCCAAATCACTAGATCCCAACGGGTCTCACTACTTTTAAAAGAGTCACCCATTATCACTTAGATATTGCTCATTCCTCTTTTCTGGTCCTGTTCCTCTCGCTGCTCACACGTTTTCTTATGTTTTTTTTTTAATCTTTTTCTATGTCTTCTTTTCGTCTTTGTCTTTTATATTTCTCTGCCATACTGTGTCTCTGCGCTCCACGCACTCAGGCCCACTGCTCCCACTCCGTGATGTCGGTGCCCATCCGACCATCATGTCCAACATCCTACACACAGCCTATGGCGGAAGTCAAGGCACAGCTGGAACAGGAACAGTCAGGTGTACATTAAAACGGTGGGGCCTTCCTTCTTGTGTACATTCTGGTGCTGGGGCCTTCCCTCGGGTGTACATTCAGGCGCTGTGGCCTTCCCTATGGTGTACATTTGGGCGCTGTGGCCTTCCCTATGGTGTACATTTGGCGCTGTGGCCTTCCCTATGGTGTACATTCGGGCGCTGTGGCCTTCCCTCGGTGTACATTCGGGGCTGGGCCTTCCCTCGGTGTATATTCGGGCGCTGTTGCCTTCCCTATGGTGTATATTCGGGGCTGGGGCCTTCCCTCGGGTGTACATTCGGGCGCTGGGGCCTTCCCTCTGGTGTACATTCGGGCGCTGGGGCCTTCCCTCGGGTGTACATTCGGGCGCTGGGGCCTTCCCTCGGGTGTACATTCGGGTGCTGGGGCCTTCCCTCTGGTGTACATTCGGGTGCTGGGGCCTTCCCTCTGGTGTACATTCGGGCGCTGGGGCCTTCCCTCTGGTGTACATTCGGGCGCTGGGGCCTTCCCTCGGGTGTACATTCGTGCGCTGGGGCCTTCTCTCTGGTGTACATTCGAGCGCTGGGGCCTTCCCTCTGGTGTACATTCAGGCGCTGGGGCCTTCCCTCTGGTGTACATTCGGGCGCTGGGGCCTTCTTTCTTGTGTACATTCGGACGCTGGGGCCTTCCTTCTGGTGTACATTCGGGCGCTAGGGCCTTCTTTCTGGTGTACATTCGGGCGCTGAGGCCTTCCCTCTGGTGTACATTCGGGCACTGGGCCTTCCCTCTGGTGTATATTCTGGCGCTGGGCCTTCCTTCTGGTTACATTCGGGCACTGGGGCCTTCCCTCTGGTGTATTCGGCGCTGGGGCCTTCCTCTGGTGTACATTCGGGCACTGTGGCTTTCCCTCGGGCGTACATTCGGGCGCTGGGGCCTTCCCTTTGGCGTACATTCGGGCGCTGGGGCCTTCCCTTCTGGTGTACACCTTTCGGGCGTCTGGGCGCTGCCTTCCTTCTGGTGTACATTCGGCGCTGTGGCCTTCCTTCTGGTGTACATTCGGGCGCTGGGGCCTTCCCTCGGGTCTACATTCTAATGAGGGTGTTTCATGTCCCCGGATGGCATTTTTTGCTCGCGTGGCTTCCATGCTTCTTGGCACTGTGCCACTGAAGTTGCCATGTATTCCCAACCTTAAAGGGGCTGTCTGTGAAGAGATAAAAGATTGATGAGCCTGTCAGATTTGTGAAGTGACCACTGCTCTTAAAGGGGAAGTGGCAGGTTTGCTTTGTGGCTTATGTGCATTTTGCATTAGAAATGAAAGTGCTGAATCGACAGCGATTATTGTTCCATATGACAAAGAATCCAGCAGATAGCCGGCCTTAGAGGGAGTCCTGCCGCGCAGGGTCAGAGGTCGGCCTCCAGGCCCAGCGGATTCTCTCTTTTACTTGATACATAATTATGTTTTGTAAAACCTGGGAATGAGCAGATCGTCGTCATCCCTGAGCGCTGAGCGATGCAGGCACAGTCATTATGGAGAGGCCTATAATCTGCGGCCGTGCTGACAACACTCTGCAGGGTAATGGAGGGAAGGGGCTGGAGGTTACACCGCTGCCGCATCCTAGGGAGCAGGACCTGATGGAAATGACATGGGATTTATGACAGCTTGTTAAGTAGTAATCACTGGCATGAGTGACGGGAGAAACCTGCTCCTCCATCCCCCTGACAGGAGGGACAGCAACCAGCAGGACGCTTTTCTGCTTCATCACAGATCCCAGACACTTCATGTCAGTCAGTATACCATCACCCATCATGGACTTAGAGGGGAACACCCACAAATATCAACTCTACCAACGTTTGACGACTATTGTCAGATCGGGCAGAAGACAGAACCACATGGCCCTAAAATACGACTATTGATGGCCATTGCCTGCATGGAGATATGATTGAGGGGTTTCTATTCTTCACCTTCAGCGCTTTTCTCCATGGCTCCTGCACAAACACCTCCGACCTCCTTAGACTTGACAGAGACATCGATATGAATTGCAGCCTCGTATCTCACTGTCCTGTTACAGCTGCAGAGAGAGAAATCACTGCAGACTAAATACCCTGTCATCAGTCTGTCATCACTACGGCATTTCTGCGCTATTTCACGTGTCCACTTGCTTTTATCTCCAGTCTATGTGCGAGTCTCAAGTATTTTCTACACTATTTATAATATGTCTGAGGAAATGTGCCTGGGGGGCATCTGTAAATAGTGTCAACTCCGCAAAAAGACCCCTGCCTTCATCAGTGTTACATCACAGCTATCCCAGTCACCCGGCTGTAAGATATCTCCAGTGTTCAGTGCCACTGCTCGTAACCAACTGCTTTGAGGACACATCGTTTCCACAAAAATTCACAAAACCACAATAATACTGCCACCTATGTTGAAGAATATAACTACTATAATACTGCCCCTATATACAAGAATATAACAACTATATTACTGCCCCTATGTACAATAATATAACTGCTATAATACTGCCCCTATGAACAATAATATAACTACTATAATACTGACCCCTATGTACAAGAATATAACTACTATAATACTGCCCCTATGTACAAGAATATAGCTACTATAATACTGCCTCCTATGTACAAGAATATAACTACTATAATACTGCCCCTATGTACAAGAATATAACTAATATAATACTGCTCCTATGTACAAGAATATAACTACTATAATACTGTCCCCTATGAACAAGAATATAACTACTATAATACTGACCCCTATGTACAAGAATATAACTACTATAATACTGCCCCTATGTACAAGAATATAGCTACTATAATACTGCCTCCTATGTACAAGAATATAACTACTATAATACTGCCCCTATGTACAAGAATATAACTAGTATAATACTGCTCCTATGTACAAGAATATAACTACTATAATACTGTCCCCTATGAACAAGAATATAACTACTATAATACTGACCCCTATGTACAAGAATATAACTACTATAATACTGCCCCTATGTACAGAATATACCTACTATAATACTGCCTCCTATGTACAAGAATATAACTATTATAATACTGACCCCTATGTACAAGAATATAACTACTATAATACTGACCCCTACGTACAAGAATATAACTAATATAATACTGTCTTCTATGTACAAGAATATAACTACTATAATACTGCCCCTATGTACAAGAATATAACTACTATAATACTGTCCCCTATGTACAAGAATATAACTACTATAATACTGACCCCTATGTACAAGAATATAACTACTATAATACTGCCCCTATGTACAAGAATATAGCTACTATAATACTGCCTCCTATGTACAAGAATATAACTACTATAATACTGCCCCTATGTACAAGAATATAACTAGTATAATACTGCTCCTATGTACAAGAATATAACTACTATAATACTGTCCCCTATGAACAAGAATATAACTACTATAATACTGACCCCTATGTACAAGAATATAACTACTATAATACTGCCCCTATGTACAGGAATATACCTACTATAATACTGCCTTCCATGTAAGAAGAATATTAACTATTATAATACGACCCCTATGTACAAGAATAATAACTACTATAATAGACCCCTACGTACAAGAATATACTAATTAATACTGTCTCTATGTACAGAGAATATAACTACTATAATACTGCCCTATTACAAGAATATAACTACTATAATACTGTCCCCTATGTACAAGAATATAACTACTATAATACTACCCTATGTACAAGAATGAACTACTATAATACTGTCCCTATTACAAGAATATAACTACTATAATACTGCCCTTATGTACAAGAATATAACTACTATATACTGTCCCTATTACAAGAATATAACTACTAAAAATACTGTCCCCTATGTACAAGAATATTAACTACTTAATTCTGCCCCTAGTACAAGAATAATAACTACTATAATACTGTCCCCTATGTACAAGAATATAACTACTATAATACTGCCCCTATGTACAAGAATATAACTACTATAATAATGTCCCCTATGTACAAGAATATAACTACTGTAATACTGCTCCTTTGTACAAGAATATACTACTATAATACTGTCCCCTATGAACAGAATATAACTACTATAATACTGACCCCTAGTACAAGAATATAACATACTATAATACTGCTACCTATGTACAAGAATATAACTACTATAATACTGTCCCCTATGAACAAGAATATAACTACTATAATACTGACCCCTTGTACAAGAATATAACTACTATAATACTGCCCCTATGTACAAGAATATAACTACTATAATACTGCCTCCTATGTACAAGAATAGAACTATTATAATACTGCCCCTATGTACAAGAATATAACTACTATAATACTGACCCCTATGTACAAGAATATAACTAATATAAAACTGTCTTCTATGTACAAGAATATAACTACTATAATACTGCCCTATGTACAAGAATATAACTACTATAATACTACCCCTATGTACAAGAATATAACTACTATAATACTGTCCCCTATGTACAAGAATATAACTACTATAATACTGCCCTTATGTTCAAGAATATAACTACTATAATACTGTCCCCTATGTACAAGAATATAACTACTATAATTCTGCCCCTATGTACAAGAATATAACTACTATAATACTGCCCCCATGTACAAGAATATAACTACTATAATACTGTCCCTATGTACAAGAATATAACTACTATAATACTGCCCCTATGTACAAGAATATAACTACTTAATATGTCCCCTATGTACAAGAATATAACTACTATAATACTGCTCCTTTGTACAAGAATATAACTACTATAATACTGTCCCCTATGAACAAGAATATAACTACTATAATACTGCCTCCTATGTACAAGAATAGAACTATTATAATACTGCCCCTATGTACAAGAATATAACTACTATAATACTGACCCCTATGTACAAAAATATAACTAATATAAAACTGTCTTCTATGTACAAGAATATAACTACTATAATACTGCCCCTATGTACAAGAATATAACTACTATAATACTGTCCCCTATGTACAAGAATATAACTACTATAATTCTGCCCCTATGTACAAGAATATAACTACTATAATACTGCTCCTTTGTACAAGAATATAACTACTATAATACTGCTCCTATGTACAAGAATATAACTATTATAATACTGCCCCTATGTACAAGAATATAACTACTATAATACTGACCCCTATGTACAAGAATATAACTAATATAAAACTGTCTCTATGTACAAGAATATAACTACTATAATACTGCCCCTATGTACAAGAATATAACTACTATAATACTGTCCCCTATGTACAAGAATATAACTACTATAATACTGCCCCTATGTACAAGAATATAACTACTATAATACTGCCCCTATATACAAGAATATAACTACTATAATACTGTCCCCTATGTACAAGAATATAACTACTATAATTCTGCCCTATGTACAAGAATATAACTACTATAATACTGCCCCTATGTACAAAAATATAACTACTATAATACTGTCCCCTATGTACAAGAATATAACTACTATAATACTGCCCCTGTGTACAAGAATATAGCTACTATATCCTGTCCCCTATGTACAAGAATATAACTACTATAACACTGCCCCTATGTACAAGAATATAACTACTATAATACTGACCCCTATGAACAAGAATATAACTACTATAATACTGCTCCTATGTACAGGAATATAACTACTATAATACTTCTCCTATGTACAAGAATATAACTACTATAATACTGCTCCCTATGTACAAGAATATAACTACTATAATACTGCCCCTATGAACAAGAATATAACTACTATTATACTGCTCCTATGTACAAGAATATTACAACTATAATACTGTCCCCTATGTACAATAATATAACTACTATAATACTGCTACCTATGTACAAGAATATAACGGTTGCGGGGGAATTACACAGGAGATTTGTGAATATTACATAGTGCGCTGTCATCTAAATTGTTATGACTGGAACTCTCAGGTTGTGGCTGAGGAGCTTTCATCTCTTCACAATCTGGGATCTTTATGATTTCCTCCTTGCGACCTCACACACCAGTCTATCATTTGTCTTCAGACGCTCCATTCAGGAATTCCCAGCCCGGCGTTGGTGTGTTTTCTCTTCTGATGTCGCCCTGGTTTTGTCTGTAGTATTGATATAAATTGCTGATAATTATCAGACAATTTGCAGGCAGTTAAATCTACAGAGGGATGGCGGAGGTTCTATATACTTGTCCTGCCATTTGCCTGTAGCCTTAGATCTTTATGATCACCGGTTTCCCCGTTTTTTCCATGGATGATAATGATTATTTTAATGCCGAAATAAACAGTATGATCACTTGGTGAGAAGCGTTTGTACATGGCTGATCACCTGATGAATAAGACACAGGATCAGTAATGTAATGTATGTACACAGTGACTGCACTAGCAGAATAGTGAGTGCAGCTCTGGAGTATAATACAGAATTAACTCAGGATCAGTACAGGACAAGTAATGTAATGTATGCACACAGTGACTGCACCAGCAGAATAGTGAGTGCAGCTCTGGAGTATAATACAGGATGTAACTCAGGATCAGTACAGGATAAGTAATGTAATGTATGCACACAGTGACTGCACCAGCAGAATAGTGAGTGCAGCTCTGGAGTATAATATAGGATGTAACTCAGAATCAGTACAGGATCAGTAATGTAATGTATGTACACAGTGACTGCACAAGCAGAATAGTGAGTGCAGCTCTGGAGTATAATACAGTATGTAACTCAGGATCACTACAGGATAAGTAATGTAGTGTATATACACAGTGACTCCACCAGCAGAATAGTGAGTGCAGCTCTGGAGTATAATACAGGCGGTAACTCAGAATCAGTACAGGATCAGTAATGTAATGTATGTACACAGTGACTGCACAAGCAGAATAGTGAGTGCAGCTCTGGAGTATAATACAGGATGTAACTCAGGATCAGTACAGGATAAGTAATGTAATGTATGTACACAGTGATTCCACCTGCAGAATAGTGAGTGCAGCTCCGGGGTATAATACAGGATGTAACTCAGGATCAGTGCAGGATAAGTAATGTAATGTATGTACACAGTAACTGCACCAGCAGAATAGTGACTGCAGCTGTGGAGTATAATACAGGATGTAACTCAGGATCAGTACAAGATCAGTAATGTAATGTATGTACACAGTGACTGCACCAGCAGGATAGTGAGTGCAGCTCTGGAGTATAATACAGGAGGTAACTCAGGATCAGTGCAGGATAAGTAATTTAATGTATGTACACAGTAACTGCACCAGCAGAATAGTGCGTGCAGCTCTGGAGTATAATACAGGATGTAATTCAGGATCAGTACAGGCTAAATAATGTAATGTATGTACACAGTAACTGCACCAGCAGAATAGTGAGTGCAGCTCTGGAATATAATACAGGATGTAACTCAGGATCAGTACAGGATAAGTAATGTAATGTATGTACACAGTGACTGCACCAGCAGAATAGTGAGTACAGCTCTGGAGTATAATACAGGATGTATCTCAGGATCAGTACAGGATAAGTAATGTAATGTATGTACACAGTAACTGCACCAGCAGAATAGTGACTGCAGCTGTGGAGTATAATACAGGATGTAACTCAGGATCAGTACAAGATCAGTAATGTAATGTATGTACACAGTGACTGCACCAGCAGGATAGTGAGTGCAGCTCTGGAGTATAATACAGGATGTAATTTAGGATCAGTACAGGATAAATAATGTAATGTATGTACACAGTAACTGCACCAGCAGAATAGTGCGTGCAGCTCTGGAGTATAATACAGAATGTAAATCAGGATCAGTACAGGCTAAAATAATGTAATGTATGTACACAGTGACTGCACCAGCAGAATAGTGGTACAGCTCTGGAGTATAATACAGATGTAATTTTCAGGATCAGTACAGGATAAGTAATGTAATGTATGACACAGTGACTGCCCAGCAGAATAGGAGTGCAGCTCTGGGGTATAATGCAGGATGTAACTCAGGATCAGTACAGGATAAGTAATGTAATGTATGCACACAGTGACTGCCCAGCAGAATAGTGAGTGCAGCTCTGGAGTATAATACAGGATTTAAATCAGGATCAGTACAGGATAAGTAATGTATGACACAGTGACTGCACCAGCAGAATAGTGAGTGCAGCTCTGGGTATAATACAAGATGGTAACTCAGGATAACACAGGAGAAGGAATATATTCGGTTATATGGTAGCAGCGATTGTGAATTCAGGAGTGCCAATATAAAGGTTAATGATACTGGTGATACAGTTAGGTCCATAAATATTTGGACAGAGACAACATTTATCTAATTTTGGTTCTAGACATTACCACAATGAATTTGAAACAAAACAAATCAGATGCAGTTGAAGTTCAGACTTTCAGCTTTCATTTGAGGGTATCCACATTAAAATTGGATGAAGGGTTTAGGAGTTTCAGCTCCTTAACATGTGCCACCCTGTTTTTAAAGGGACCAAAAGTAATTGGACAAATGACTCCAAGGCTATTTCATGGACAGGTGTGGGCAATCCCTTTGTTATGTCATTCTCAATTAAGCAGATGAAAGGGCCGGAGTTGATTTGAGGTGTGGTGTTTGCATTTGGAAGGTTTTGCTGTGAAGGAAACGTGGTCACAGGAGCTCTCCATGCAGGTGAAACAAGCCATCCTTAAGCTGCAAGAACAGAAAAAAAACCCATCCAAGAAATTGCTACAACATTAGAAGTGGCAAAATCTACAATTTGGTACATCCTGAGAAAGAAAGAAAGCACTGGTGAACTCATCAATCCAAAAAGACCTGGGAGCCCACGGAAGACAACAGTGGTGGATGATCGCCGCATACTTTCTTTGGTGAAGAAGAACCCGTTCACAACATCAACTGAAGTCCAGAACACTCTCAGTGAAGTAGGTGTATCTGTCTCTAAGTCAACAGTAAAGAGAAGACTCCATGAAAGTAAATACAAAGGGTTCAATCTAGATGCAAACCATTCATCAATTCCAAAAATAGACAGGCCAGAGTTAAATTTGCTGAAAAACACCTCCAGAAGCCAGCTCAGTTCTGGAAAAGTATTCTATGGACAGATGAGACAAAGATCAACCTGTACCAGAATGATGGGAAGCCAAAAGTTTGGAGAAGAAAGGGAACGGCACATGATCCAAGGCACACCACATCCTCTGTAAAACATGGTGGAGGCAACGTGATGGCATGGCCATGCATGGTTTTCAATGGCACTGGGTCACTTGTGTTTATTGATGACATAACAGCAGACAAGAGTAGCCGGATGAATTCTGAAGTGTACCGGGATATACTTTCAGCCCAGATTCAGCCAAATGCTGCAAACTTGATTGGACGGCGCTTCATAGTACAGATGGATAATGACCCCAAGCATACAGCCAAAGCTACACAGGAGTTCATGAGTGCAAAAAAGTGGAACATTCTTCAATGGCCAAGTCAATCACCAGATCTTAACCCAATTGAGCATGCATTTCACTTGCTCAAATCCAGACTTAAGAGGGAAAGACCCACAAACAAGCAAGACCTGAAGGCTGCGGCTGTAAAGGCCTGGCAAAGCATTAAGAAGGAGGAAACCCAGCGTTTGGTGATGTCCATGGGTTCCAGACTTAAGGCAGTGATTGCCTCCAAAGGATTCGCCACAAAATTTTGAAAATAAAAATATTTTGTTTGGGTTATGTTTATTTGTCCAATTACTTTTGACCTCCTAAAATGTGGAGTGTTTGTAAAGAAATGTGTACAATTCCTACATTTTCTAACACATATTTTTGTTCAACCCTTCAAATTAAACGTTACAATCTGCACTTGAATTCTGTTGTAGAGGTTTCATTTCAAATCCATTGTGGTGGCATGCAGAGCCCAACTCGCGAAAATTGTGTCACTGTCCAAATATTTCTGGCCCTGACTGTATGTACTGAGAGCTTTGCTTGTTGGCAGTACTTGGAGTTGATGTGTATTGCTGTGATTGAGCACTGTGAAGACCAGAGATATTAGTGTATAGGTTTTATAAGTGGAGGTGTTATTAGTGGAAGTGTTATTAGTGAGGTATTATTAGTGGAGGTGTTATTAGTGAGGTATAATTAGTGGGGTATTATTAGTGGAGTCTTTGCTGATTCGCTGGGTTCGGACAGGCTCTGGACTTTTGCTTTTCCTTCTCTATTTCCGCCTATTGCTGGCAGATATAAGGCCGTTAACACTGTGACATGACCATTGGGGTCATTGTCTGCTGCAGATAATGGCAGGAGGGAATTATTAGGGTCTTTCCAAGGTGAAAGTTCACACCAGCTGTGAAGGGTAAGGCATTCATATTCTGTGTCCATGGATGGCAGTAATCACTGCTCCGGTCTTCGGTGAATGGTGGTGCAGAGACGCGGCAATTAATCCACAGTAATGACCGATAACACAGAAGTGTTCTATTTCCTAACAGCAAGCAGACACTGTATGCTTTCTCCTAGTCCTGCCCATGTTATAGTGGACTTTCAGCCATTGTCTTGTCTCCAGGAGAGACAGAGACCTGATCATGATGTAAAGCAGCACTCCCCCATATTCACAGCTGCAGCTTCATGCACTGCCTTCAAGCAGAGATCTTGCCACCAGTGAGGAACACAAGCACAACATACACTCCTCAATGCTGAAATTGCAACACCAAGAAAGAAAAGTCACGGACTTGTCTCCCATCGAGCAGATCTGGGACGTCATTAGTCTGTGATTACACAGGAGCTGCCAGCAGCAGATCTTGATAATTTGGCCAGGTGCATTCTCACTGTGTAAACTTAAGGCCCTGTATACATTACACTAATGTCGGCCGAACCTGATAGATTTGGCCATCAGTCAGTGTGAGGGGCCACACGGGGGAAATAAGGATCCGGTATGTCCTGTTTGTTCTCGGTGAAGTAAGTCCCCGGCAGAGATGTGTGGCAGCGACTTTCTCATTTGAGAGCAGAGTCTGACCATACAGGAACACGGTCTGATCATACCACATCTCCTGTACGGTCAGATGTGGTCAGGATCCGGTATGTCCTGTTTGTTCTCGGTGAAGTAAGTCCCCGGCAGAGATGTGTGGCAGCGACTTTCTCATAGAGAGCAGAGTCTGACCATACAGGAAACACGGTCTGATCATACCACATCTCCTGTACGGTCAGACACAGCTATTACACAGTATACAGCAGGGGCTCATTTATAAGATTATCTCAGCACAGGAACATTTTATTTATACACGTCCAATTGTGGAAATTATTATTATTCTAAAATCTATTGATAAAAATCAACTTTTGCTCATGGGAAAACCCAAATATAAACTAAATATAGATTAGCAGACAGTATCACACATGATAGGATTGGATATATAGATCAGCAGACAGTATCACACTTGGTATGCTTGGATACACTGTTTTCCTACAGTATCACATAAAATAGACTTGGTTGCACCAGATCATTCACATGGCCCTGAGATCCAGAGATGAAGCAGATCTATGTCTGCGCGGCGTGTGATCGCGGCTGCTCTGTCATGGATACCCTCATCAAAGGCCGCTCTGCCCCGAGGTCGGCATTCCTGTGCATGCTCCCGACTCCTCACACCTCCACCTTCTCCATCACCTACGGACAAATTATCACTTATGTCGGTGCAAAAAGTAAAGATATAGAAAATACGCAAAAATAAAAAACTTTGCAGCAGACAAACATGGGCCGACCGTGGCCACTAAACGTCCGCAGATCGCCTATATACCAGCCTATCTGGGGTCACAGCATAGCCGGTCTACACAAGCCGGACAGAATGCTAGGCGCATAACCATCGGTCATACATTCATTCTGTGCACATACCATATTTTCGGCAGCACAGAACCTGTTTACACAGTCACGTGCTGCCGAGAACAATCCAATCCGGGTTGTTTGCTGGGTAGTTGACGTCATGTTTGCACAAGCCAATTATCTGCTCCCGAGCCTCCACTGAAGGCAAGCTCATGTTTAGCCGCTTGCCTAATCGAGCCTAATGTTTTGTTTTATTTTTGCTTGGTTGTTACAAGAGGATATTAAAACCGGCATCTGTTGTGTGTACAGGATCCGAATTCTGAAGTCCTCCTTGTGCAGATGCTGGTGCACTTTTCTTTTTTTTTTTCTTAATCTGTTTTTTTTTATTTTTAGCTGGTTGCTTTATATTCTGTCTTTTGTGTATAATTGGGGAGGTGACAACATGGAACAAAGGAAATTATAGTTGTTATATGACTTATTGATTTCTATGGGAGAGTGTTGTGGGCATGCTCTCTGACCGGTAGAGAGGTTCCTGTGCAGAGAGGAGGTGAGCTGTGACATCATATATTGATTTCTATGACAGTGTTGTGGGCATGCACTGTGACTGGTAGAGCAGTCTCTGTGCAGGGAGGAGGTGAGCTCTAACATATATTGATTTTTATGAAAGTGTTGTGGGCATGCTCTGTGTCTGTTGGTGAGGTCACTGTGCAGGGAGTGGTGAGTTGTGACAATCTATTAACTTTTATGTGAGAGTGTGGTGGTATGCTCTTTGATATAGAGAGGTCCTCTGCAGGGTTGAAGTGACCTGTGATAGAGAGTTGTGGGTATGCTCTGTGCCTGTAGAGACGTCCCTGTGCAGGGAGGTAGTGAAGCTGTGACATTACTACTATTTCTATATGAGTGTTGTGGGTATGCCCTGTGACCACTGCAGAGGTCCCTGTGCAGGTAGGAGGTGAGCTGTGACATTACCTACTACTTTCTATATGAGTGTTGTGGGTATGCTCTGTGACCACTTTCAGAGGTCCCTGTGCAGGTAGGAGGTGAGCTGTGACATTACCTACTACTTTCTATATGAGTGTTGTGGGTATGCTCTGTGACCTGCAGAGGTCCCTTGCAGTAGGAGTGAGCTGTGACATTACCTACTATTCTATATGAGTGTTGTGGGTATGCCCTGTGACCGCTGCAGAGGTCCCTGTGCAGGTAGGAGGTGAGCTGTGACATTACCTACTACTTTCTATATGAGTGTTGTGGGTATGCTCTGTGACCGCTGCAGAGGTCCCTGTGCAGGTAGGAGGTGAGCTGTGACATTACCTACTACTTTCTATATGAGTGTTGTGGGTATGCTCTGTGACCACTGCAGAGGTCCCTGTGCAGGTAGGAGGTGAGCTGTGACATTACCTACTACTTTCTATATGAGTGTTGTGGGTATGCTCTGTGACCGCTGCAGAGGTCCCTGTGCAGGTAGGAGGTGAGCTGTGACATTACCTACTACTTTCTATATGAGTGTTGTGGGTATGCCCTGTGACCGCTGCAGAGGTCCCTGTGCAGGTAGGAGGTGAGCTGTGACATTACCTACTACTTTCTATATGAGTGTTGTGGGTATGCTCTGTGACCGCTGCAGAGGTCCCTGTGCAGGTAGGAGGTGAGCTGTGACATTACCTACTACTTTCTATATGAGTGTTGTGGGTATGCTCTGTGACCGCTGTAGAGGTCCCTGTGCAGGTAGGAGGTGAGCTGTGACATTACCTACTGCTTTCTATATGAGTGTTGTGGGTATGCTCTGTGACCGCTGCAGAGGTCCCTGTGCAGGTAGGAGGTGAGCTGTGACATTACCTACTACTTTCTATATGAGTGTTGTGGGTATGCTCTGTGACCGCTGCAGAGGTCCCTGTGCAGGTAGGAGGTGAGCTGTGACATTACCTACTACTTTCTATATGAGTGTTGTGGGTATGCTCTGTGACCGCTGCAGAGGTCCCTGTGCAGGTAGGAGGTGAGCTGTGACATTACCTACTACTTTCTATATGAGTGTTGTGGGTATGCTCTGTGAAGGCTGCAGAGGTCCCTGTGCAGGTAGGAGTGAGCTGTGACATTTCCTACTAACTTCTATGGGAGACTGTTATGGGCAAGCTTTGTGACTTATAGAGAGGTCCCTGTGCAGGGAAGGGCAGGAGGTGAGCTGTGACCATCGAATTTTGGGAATGAGTTTGCCAATTCAAACTGTTGACCTACCACAGTCACGTTCACCAGCCGGTTGCTAATAATTTTATTCCATTTTTTTGTACTTTTATTTTTTTTTGGATCATTTACATAAAATCAACATTTCATTATATATTTTTTTCTTTTCGCTCAAAAGTCCATTAACCTTAGGTTTGACGCTTTCCTCTTGGATATACGGTAAATGGGAATCTGTTGCTCTTTTTCCATCAGACGGGGATGGGTCAGACGGGTTAAAGAGATTTTACTCGGCTTTCAGAAACAGTCCATGATGTAAATATCATATTGATCAGCGCATCATTAATGGATGGAGGATACGGCCAAAGTCCGGGGCCAATACCGCTGGAATTATTACAGACATGGATATATAATGTAATTGTATTTCCTTTTTTTATTTAGCATTTCTCCTGTTGTTTTTTTTGTTTTGTAGATTTTTAGCCACTAGATGACTTTTTCCATGTAATATTCAATTACTTTCACTTATATTATTAACTCTTTTCTTATAATAATAATAATAATTTTTGAAAATAAATGATAGTTTTTATGCTATTTTGTAACATTTGTTTTATTCTTTCCACTCTTGTAACTTTCTGCCTTTGTTGTAATTTTGCATAGACGTTAGTTCAGATCCTATAGACGGGTGGACGCCCAGCACCGTTCTCTCCAGCATATGGAGCTTTATAGATGGTTTACGACTGTCTCATTAATTCCACCGGTTTATATCCAGGAAGCGGTGAAAATCGATGAACAAATTCTCTTGGTTCCAGAGCTTGAACGCCGTGAAACGGGATCCGCGGCCGGATCAGCTTTATGGGCTCCCGCGTCTTCCTGCTGGGTTTTCTGGATATGACGGCAGGACAGGTGCGCGTCAGATAAAGCATAGATGGATTTCTTTTCAGAGATTTCAACCAGACCAAAACCAATAACCTACAGATGGGGGGTAAACGCTTCACCAAATCCAAACCAGATGGGCTTCAGTTAACCCTTCACACACTCCAAAAAATATAAAGAAAAACGAAACGTCAAACTTTTTTTTTTTTTGAATTGGGGTAGTAGAAAAATGTATGTTCCCTAGAGGGAATTATCCAAAATTGTCTTATCTTTAGAGTGACGCCCGGAGTGGCTCTTTAATTTTCGAACTCCATCTTGATGTCTTGGGCCCAGTTCGTCCACCTGACGTTCACCGTAGGGTCCTCAGTAGATGAACTTTGTCCATGTTCTGAGGGAGCAGGGGAAGTTAAAAGTTGTGAATCAACTTGATGATCGAGACCTAGTGGCAGGTTACGTAAGATGGATGGAGCAACGTGTCACACTTCGGCAAGGAGCATGGCAGATACTGGCTACAGGGCAATTACAAAGGGGCTTTGACCACTACGATCGCCAGATCTGACACCACCAAATTTCTTTCAATGGGACATGCTCAAAGGAAAAGGTTATCGCTACAAGTGTGAAGGGTCTGAAGGAAAACATCCAATGTGAAGTTCCTGCTTCCCCTCCTCCCCTACTTCTATGTGCTTGCGTTCAGGAGCATGGAGCGCAACTTCAAAATTTGTCTGCCAGAAAACACGTCACTTCCTGCATCGCGCCTTAGTTGAGGTGTTTAGGAACCTTTTTTTTTTGTTCAGATTGCTTCATCCTAATGCAGGCTATGACTGAATACTATGTGTCTCTTCCCATGAATCTCCCTGTAGTTACCTCTGTAGTCATGTATATGGGAGCCCTAGGCAGCTCGGCGGGCACAAGATGTCACTGGTGGTACACCAGGATGGGAAGTTTTGTCGACAAGGTAGAGCGGATGATGGGACGGCGAGAAGCAACTCAATTCTGGCAGGAAACTACATCTACAAGTCGTGGCTGGAGAAGACATTGTGGTGGTCTGGGCTGAACGGAGAACATGAGAGAAGAGGATTATACTGTAGCCGCTTAAAGGGGTTGGCCATCCTTTGCCCTTTTTCTGGCTCATGCCTGATCTGGTGCCTCACATGATGCACATGGTTTTCTAATACTCAGACCCTTCCTCAATATACATGTGAAGCGTGCAGTCTTACATGAGCAACAGCACTGACCGTGTAGATGATAACTCCAGGGAGGTCCAAAAAGGGGAAAAGTACATGCCTGTTCTGTATAGCATATGTACAGACATATCACTACAAGAGGGGACCTCACCTGACCCATCGGGGTCACAGCAGACTCGTAATATCAGTGCGAGTGAATGTGTCTGTCTGAGAACCTGGCAGCGCCCCTGATAACTTTCACATCATTCCTCCCATGTCACTGTTACTGCTCAGTACCAAGTGGATTTCAGGACCCTCCTTAGTTACAGCGCTCAATCTCCACTCCTGATGGTTGCCCACCCTGGTGCAGGGTCTTCTACAGAGACCTCCTCACCCATCAGATTTGCATTATGCACAGAGGCCATTGATGGTCCTCCTGATTCATCTCGTGTTCTTGGCTGGATTTGTCAGAACACTTAGCATCGCGTTGCGTTGAGGAAAGACGATGGAAGCCACGGAGGAGCGACTGTGATTGAGTGTTCCTGGAAAGCGATAAATAATATATTGTTTGTGGTGATGTTTCCATTCTTTGCGGTGGATGTGGGAAGCTTCTTACGGCGACCACACATTTACTGCTCTCTGCTGAATCCTCTGCAATCTGAAAACCGTATTTGCTACGCCTCTAACAGGACCCACGATCAGCGGGGGATCTCTGTTCATCTAGGAGAGCACCGAGGCCAAGCAGCAGAATGGCAGCCAATATCTCAGGAGCGTGAGATTTAATCAGATGGAGAACGCGGGAACAAATTGGGTTTAACTACTCAGAAACGAGGTGCATTTATGTCGTCTTGATTGCTTTAATCAGCCGAATACTGGGTGGTTCCTGTGCACGGACGGCTCATTTAATGGGAATGGAGGGACGATTCTTACTCCTGATGGCTTTCTGCTGCGTTCTTTTTTGTTATTAACGTATTTAAAGGGCCAGTAACTCTAATGAGACATGGTACTTCTGATAACAATCCCCGCTCCCTCCATTCATTGTCTATGGGAGTTCTAGAGACCACCAAGAGCAGCAATACTTCGAAGATCTCGCAGTGTACATCAGAAGCCTTCGACGATCCACTGTATGGGCAGCTGATGGATATGTCGCTAGACCATCAGGGCACAGACCCATCCAACAAATAGTCAGGAAGAGATTCTTAGCCTCCATCGGATGCGCTGGGCCGTATGATTAAGGGTCCAAAACGCATCATTTTTGCCCTGATGGAATATTTGAATATACCTGGAAGCTTTTAAGCTGTACTGATAAATCGGTCAAGTTTTATTCCCAACAGCTTGATTGTTTCATATGACTATGTAGAGTCTAAAGTGATGTGAGCAGAACCTTAACTTTTAATGGAGGTAAATAACCTTTATCTGCTAAGAAAATAACCACACTAACTCTTCATCCCGCCCTCTCTCTGTTGGAGTCCCTTAAGGCTCTGTCCTGGTGCCCCTACTTTTTTCCATCTATACCTTGGCTAGGACTACTCATAAAGTCCATGGCTTCCAGTACCACCTGTATGCGACGACACTCAGATCTACCTCTCTGGCCCAGATGTCACTCTCTGCTGTCTAAAGGGTATGCCAACTAAACAATATCGCTAACGGATCGCTAAAAAACGTCACTATTTAGCGATCCGTTAGCGATATTGTTCAGTGCGGCAGCTCCCAGCGACGAGCTTCTGCTGTGATCTCGCTCGTCGCTGAATCGCTCCGGACCCTATTTCATCGCTGGCGCTCCCGCTGGGTAAGTATCTAATCGCTGTGTGGCACCTTTTCTTAGCGATTTAGCGGTACTTTTGTACGCTAAAGTCGTTAAGAAGATCGCTAACGCGATAGGTCGTTAACTATATCACTAATGTGGCCGCATTTAGCGATATAGAAACAATCCGCTAGCGATCGCATTAGTATGCGTCGTTATCGTGATCGCTAGCGGGATTGTTTAGTGTGGCAGTACCTTTACACTGACCTACCAAGCTATCCACAACCTGTCCCCTCCCTATATCTCTGAACTAATCTCCCGATATCTTCCCTCACGTAATCTTCGAACCTCCCAAGACCTCCTGCTATCCTCCACACTTATTTGTTCATCACACAACCGCCTCCCAGATTTCTCCAGAATATCCCCCATTCTCTGGATTTCCACGCCTCAACATGTCCTATTATCCACCACCCTCAAGTCCTTCAGACGGAACCTGAAAACCTATCTCTTCAGGAAAGCCTACAGCCTGCAATAACCTTTCTGCCGCCTCACCACCACCCGAGCTGCCTCCTCAACACCACCCGAGCTGCCGTCTCACCACCAGAGCTGCTGCACCCCCGACCTTCTGTCTCTTCCCCATTATCTGATAGCATGTAAGACCGCAAGGACAGGGTCCTCTCCACTCTGTACCAGTCTGTCATTGTAAATTTGTTTACTGTAAACGATATCTATAACTTTGTATGTAACCCCTTCTCATGTACAGCACCATGGAATTAATGGCACTATACAAATAAATAATAATAATTTTGCAGATCAGTGAAAGTCTGATTTCTGAGAACAGGAGAAGAACAAGTTTCTGAAATGCCCCTTGGAATGGAGCGTTGGCTGTGCTTGTACCCGATATTTTGAACAGTTTCATGAAGAATCAATGGAGCTCAGATGCAGATACTATTCTGACGGCGCGTTTCAGATCCCCCGCTCTCTAGATGCTATCACACAGAGGATATCATCCCTTTAAGTCTTGACACCAAACATCAGCCTGTCTCAGTTCGGTGTGGCACATCAGGCCATAAAATACGTATCAGCCAGTAACTGATGAGGACAGCGTCCCTAATCATGAGAAGAGCGGCCCCTGAACCTTCCAGAAGTCGCACAATGAAGGCATTGTCCTCGGTGTTCCGATATTGTCATAGTGTTGCCCGCCACATTCTATTTAGACTCCGTACCCGATTTAACGCTCGCTCTGCATAACTCGCTTCTTACACTTTCCCAAATCCCCTTCGCTACACCTCATGGACAGGACCCGGAAGCAGCGGGGGCTCTCTCTTCACACACATCCCTGCAGCCTATTTCTCACTGACAGATTTCATGCAAATTAGATGCAAATATGCAAAGTGTCCCCCTTGAAGAGTTTTGCTGCAATTAAGAAAGCATAGAGAAGCAGAGGGGCGCTGTCAGATCCGGGCAGACATGCTGTCACTCCTCGCTCATTGTCCACACACTCATCTATAGTCATAAGACTCTACTCCCTTTCTTGTTTTTCTCATTTCTGGTTTATTTCAGAAGGCAAAAAATCAGATTTTTTTGATTTTCAAAAATGGAAAAAAAAAATCTCCAATATCGTAGTCTTTGGCAAAATTTGCATTTGTTTTCGAAGAGATTGCAATCTAATGTCCCATGTTCACCCCCATGTCAAACTCTGCTTATATAAAACTTGACTCTTCTCTGAGTCTGAGCGGTGCCCTAATGGTAGCGTTACACTAGGATAAGTCCGAACTCTGTGTATGTACTGAGATATAATGGTAAAAAAAAAAAAAGGAGAAAAAAATGGTTTTGATCCACTTTGACGATCGTAGCGACAACAACGATCAGAATGTAGCCATTTTTTATTGCTCAGAAAATGGTTTCCATCCACTATAAGGATCACAGCTCTAACGCTGATCAAATCACAGACCTTTTCTATATTCCGGAAAATGATTTCCATGTAACGATTTGTAGTGCCGATTTAATAACCTGGAAATTGTTTGGAATTTTTTTTAGCACATTGATCGTTTGAAAAATAAAATAAAAAAGGACACAAAATCTTTTAAAAAAAAGAGATTTCTCAGCATTTTTAAATGTATAAAATGTATACAGAGCACCACCTCCAGTCGCCACTCCTCCACTGATTCTGAAACAGTTTTTTTTTCTTCTGTGCCCCTCCGTTTCAGTTTTATGCCCCTTCCCCTGTCGCGGCCCCTTCCCCTGTCGCGCCCCTTCCCCTGTCGCGCCCCTTCCCCTGTCGCGCCCCTTCCCTGTCGCGCCCCTTCCCCTGTCGCGCCCCTTCCCTGTCGCGCCCTTCCCTGTCGCGCCCTTCCCTGTCGCGCCCCTTCCCCTGTCGCGCCCCTTCCCCTGTCCGCCTTCCCGTGCGCCCTTCCCCTGTCGCGCCCCTTCCCCTGTCGCGCCCCTCCCGTCGCCCCTTCCCCTGTCGCCCCCTCCGCCGCCCCTTCCCCTGCCGCGCCCCTTCCCCTGTCGCGCCCCTTCCCCTGTCGCGCCCTTCCCTGCCCTCCCTGCGCGCCCCTTCCCCTGCCGCGCCCCTTCCCCTGCCGCGCCCCTTCCCCTGCCGCGCCCCTTCCCCTGCCGCGCCCCTTCCCCTGTCGCGCCCCTTCCCCTGTCGCGCCCCCCTGTCCCCCTCCTGTCGCGCCCCTTCCCCTGTCGCGCCCCTTCCCCTGTCGCGCCCTTCCCTGTCGCGCCCCTTCCCCTGTCGCGCCCCTTCCCTGTCGCGCCCCTTCCCCTGCCGCGCCCCTTCCCCTGCCGCCCCTTCTGTCGCGCCCCTTCCCCTGTCGCGCCCCTTCCCCTGTCGCGCCCCTTCCCCTGTCGCGCCCCTCCCCTGCCGCGCCCCTTCCCCTGTCGCGCCCCTTCCCTGTCGCGCCCCTTCCTCTGTCGCGCCCCTGCTGCGCCCTTCCTCTGTCGCGCCCCTTCCCCTGTCGCGCCCCTTCCCTGTCGCGCCTTCCTGTCGCGCCCTTCCGCCCCTTCCCCTGTCGCGCCCTTCCCCTGTCGCGCCCCTTACCTGTCGCGCCCCTTCCCCTGTCGCGCCCCTTCCTCTGTCGCGCCCCTTCCTCTGTCACGCCCCTTCCTCTGCCAACTACACTTATAGTTATATATTAATTCTTGCCTTGAGCTTGCACAGTGGAAAGCCACCAACATGCCTGCACAAATCATCATGATCCACCACCATTGAGCCTGTATGTGTAGGATTTTTTTTTTGCTCTCTCCCAGGTAGCAGTTTTGCATGTTGGCTTTAGTTTTTGATTTCCTCTTTGACATGCCATTAGATGTTTCAGAGCGTCCTCAGAGATGAGAGAAGCTCTTTGATTTATGTGCGTATTACAAGCATTTATCAAAGATGTCGTCTCGGTTATTAAAAAGGAAGGAACCGTCGTAATGTGCTGCTGTAGGTGGCCTGGACCTGTTTTCATAAGTCGGTGACATTACCAAATGTCATTGTTAGAAATGAGGATTTATGTCAGCACAAGGGCACTCGGGGAAGGATAAAAACACCATTGATTTTGTGATCAATTTCCCACCACAGGGCTGCATTAAAGGGCACCGCTGAGCAATAATGAAATAGTCATTTATATCTTGTTGTAAGTGTCTCGCCTTCACATTATTAATGATCTCAGGAATCAAGTGCAAGTTTTTATATTTATGGCCTCCGTAGATCTAACTCGAGCCGCCTGCTCTAAGTGACTACTGGGAAAGCTTGAAGTCTGCCTCCATCTATCGAGCTCATTTCATGCTCGTGTCCACAATTCTCCGCTTATTAGTTTCCTGATAGACCTTTATACGGGCCGGAGCTCCTGATTCCCTTCTCACCGCTGTAGGAGGCGCTCACTGCATGCACATTTTTTACGTATGTCCCATTGAACTCAGTGATACACTTGTATACAGTGAGCTCCCCTAGTGGCAACTATGCACAATGAGAATTTTAGAACATTGCATTAGAAAAATAAGCCGCTAAACATAAATAAATCTAAAGCGCTTTCTGATACTTTGTGGTTTGGCTACATGACTCATTACATGACCATCAGTCAGGTCTACTCTTGAAACCAAAATGAAAGCTTGGTCTTGCTGCCTTCCTTTTGATGCACACTCCAGCCTAATATGCTCAGAAACCGTCCCAAATCCCCTGTACTGTAACTTGTCATCTAATCTTTTTGAGGGCGCACTTTTACTTTATCAGCATTTTTGCCAGTATTATAGTTTCTCAAACTTCCATTCTCTCACTTCCCAGACTTCATGGTTCCTTCCTTTGTCCAGTGGCTTGCCTGACAATGCCTGTTTGTAGTTTTACAGATGGGAGAGCAGGAGCAAAGCAACAAATGGAAGATAACGAACTGCCACCACTGCCTATGGCGAGGCAACAACCCTTATCCACTTCTGATAATAAGGCAAAAATGTGTCCCCGTTTCTGTTGGAAACCGAAAATCCGTCCCCATATCTGTTGAAGATGCAAAGACCAGCCCCCACTTCTGTTGAACAGGGGAAAGAACCGCCCCCCATGTCTGTTGAATAAGAGAAGGACCTGCTTCTGTTAAAATAGGGGAAGAACCGCCCCCACTTCTATTGGAGAGGCAGTGACCTATCTCCACTTCTGTTGAAAATGTAACGAGCCGCCCCCACTTACTGTAGATATGCAAATACCCGCCCCCGCTTACTGTAGATATGCAAGGACCCGCCCCCGCTTACTGTAGATATGCAAGGACCCGCCCCCGCTTACTGTAGATATGCAAGGACCGCCCCCGCTTACTGTAGATATGCAAAGACCAGCCCCCACTTCTGTTGAACAGGAAAGAACCGCCCCCATGTCTGTTGAATAAGAGAAGGACTGCTTCTGTTAAAATAGGGAAGAACCGCCCCCACTTCTATTGGGAGCAGTGACTATCTCACTCTGTTGAAAATGTAACGAGCGCCCCCACTTACTGTAGATATGCAAATACCCGCCCCCGCTTACTGTAGATATGCAAATACCCACCCGCTTACTGTAATATGCAAATACCCGCCCTCGCTTACTGTAGATGTGCAAAGATCCGTTTCCACTTCTGTTGGAGAGGTAAAGATCCCCTTCATTTCTAATGAAGATGAAAAAACCCCCATCCTTTTCTATTGACCAGGAGAAAGACCCACCCCCGCTTATGTTGAAAAGGGGAAGGCCCTCTTCCACTTCAATTGAGAGGCAGCGACGCCCCCACTTCTGTTGTAGTGGCAAAGACCCGATCCCATTTTTGTCGGCGAGGCAGGACCCGCCCCACTTCTGTCAGAAGGCAGGACCCGCCCCCACTTCTGTCGGTGAGGCAGGGCCCGCCCCACTTCTGTCGGTGACGCAGGGACCCGCTCCCACTTCTGTCAGAAGGCAGGACCCGCCTCCACTTCTGTCGCTGAGGCAGGCCCGCCCCAATTCTGTCGGTGACGCAGGGACCCGCTCCCACTTCTGTCAGAAGGCAGGACCCGCTCCCATTTCTGTCAGAAGGCAGGACCCGCCCCCACTTCTGTCGCTGAGGCAGGGCCCGCCCCACTTCTGTCGGTGACGCAGGGACCCGCTCCCACTTCTGCCAGAAGGCAGGCACCGCCCCCACTTCTGTCGGTGAGGCAGGGCCCGCCCCACTTCTGTCAGAAGGCAGGACCCGCTCCCATTTCTGTCAGAAGGCAGGACCCACCCCCATTTCTGTCGCTGAGGCAGGGACCCGACTCCACTTTCTGCAATTTGCTCAGTGACTTTGCTGCTAGAGATGGATTTCACTTGACAACAGGCAGTGGACACAGAAGGGGTCACCAGGTCGCCAACAATTGGGAGGGACTGAAAACATAATTTTTGGTAAATTAAGTTCTAGGCAACTTTGTCTTTTTACTGGCCACCAGATGAGGCTAAGGTAATAGTAACCACAGTATCAGGATTGATGATGGGCGAGCCCCTAATTGGAAGATTAATTTTTATTTTTGGTGGTTTCTCATCCAGCCATATAAAGTCTCTCTTGATTCGGGGCACACAGCCCACCAGAGGCTGGGATAGCCTGGTTCAAGCCTGCCTAGCCCTTGATTGTGGTCTTGCTGGGATATATTTACCCCTGATAATTATATCCATAAAATGAAACAACGCTGCATACATTACTCACTACAATCATTAGGATTGGATGTAAACTTGTCGGCCTCCTTGTGACTTTCTACTATTGTAGTGTGAGATTTTCAGTATTTCCTGGTGGGTGGCATCTCCTGCCTCATCTCAGGGGGCCACACGTTTTCAGCACATGATATAGCCGAGACATAACCACACGATTGCTGCTACTGGAGAAAGCCATTGTTGAAAGATCCCGATGCTGGAATGCTGCAGGCCTTGTTTGTGCGGGGTCACCGAGGAGCTGGCTATCCCCTAACCAGGGGCTGCAGGAACGTCATCTAGGCTCCCCAAGGACAGTGAGATCAGCAGAAAACCATGTGAGCCGGCCTCATCTGTGAGATAATATGAGCAGATAGACACCAGGCCCATGGCCGGAAAATTTTAATTTGCTGCTTTGTCACAGGAGACCACAAAACCTGGTTTTTATGAGATTTCAACATTGCATTGCTCACAGGAGCTTGTGCTCATTTCTGCCAGGTTACTGCATGGACAGAACCAAATAGTCACACACTGAGCTTATACTTTTCTGCCTCAGGTTTCTGTTTTTTAGACACTTGTAGAATAAGCTACGGGTATTATACAGGTATCACTTTAGGGGTTGCATCCACAACAGCTTTATATGAACAATGGGCTGCAGTTCCTCAAGAAGATGCAAAGAATTCTTATCTTATTTTGACCCTGGTTACCACCTGTATTATACCCCATAGCTGCACTCACTATTCTGCTTGTGCAGTCACTGTGTACATACATTACATTACTGATCCTGTACTGATCCTGAGTTACATTCTGTATTATACTCCAGAGCTGCACTCACTATTCTGCTGGTGCAGTCACTGTGTACATACATTACATTACTGATCCTGTACTGATACTGAGTTACATTCTGTATTATACTCCAGAGCTGCACTCACTATTCTGCTGGTGCAGTCACTGTCTACATACATTATATTACTGATCCTGTACTGATCCTGAGTTACATTCTGTATTATACTCCAGAGCTGCACTCACTATTCTGCTTGTGCAGTCACTGTGTACATACATTACATTACTGATCCTGTACTGATCTTGAGTTACATTCTGTATTATACTCCAGAGCTGCACTCACTATTCTGCTGGTGCAGTCACTGTGTACTACATTACATTACGATCGTACTGATCTGAGTACATTCGTTAACTCAAGCTGCACTCACTATCTTGTGCAGTCACTGTGTACATATTACTTACGATCCTGACTGATCCTGTACTCTGTTATACAGACACAGTTTTGGTCAACAACTCCCAGTGCCCTTCCTCCTAACTGCCCTGCCCTCCTCCAAAACCAACTTCTCCACCATTACAGAAGATCGACTCTCCACCCTGCTCTCAAGATCACATCTCACTACCTGTGCACTTGACCCAATCCCATCCCATTTCATCCCAAACCTCACCACAGTGTTCATCCCAACCCTAACCCATCTCTTCAACCTATCACTAACAACTGGTGTTTTCCCCTCAAGCTTTAAACATGCCTCAATCACACCTATCCTCAAAAAGCCCTCTCTTGACCCATCCTCTGTATCTAGCTATCGCCGTATATCACTTCTCCCCATGCCTCAAAACTACTGGAACAACACGTCCATCTTGAACTGTCCTCCCACCTCTCATCTTGCTCCCTCCTCGACCACCTACAATCTGGCTTCCGGCCACACCACTCCACTGAAACTGCCCTAACTAAGGTCACCAATGACCTACTATCTGCCAAGCCAAGCGACACTACTCTGTCCTCCTCCTTTGACACAGTGGACCATTCCCTATTACTACAGACCCTCTCATCTCTTGGTATCACAGGCTTGGCCCTATCTTGGATCGCGTCATACCTAACAGACCGGACATTCAGCGTCTCCCACTCGCACACCACCTCCTCACCGCACCCTCTATCTGTGGGAGTCCCGCAAGGTTCAGTCCTAGGGCCCCTGCTCTTCTCCATCTACACCTTCGGCCTCGGACAGCTCATAGAATCTCATGGCTTTGAATATCACCTCTATGCCGATTACACACAGATCTACATCTCTGGACCAGATATCACCTCCCTACTAAACAGAATCCCTCAATGTCTGTCCGCT
Organism: Oophaga sylvatica; assembly: GCA_033576555.1. Classification (NCBI taxonomy): domain Eukaryota; kingdom Metazoa; phylum Chordata; class Amphibia; order Anura; family Dendrobatidae; genus Oophaga; species Oophaga sylvatica. The sequence goes on along the minus strand of JARQOD010000003.1, from coordinate 81,416,064 downwards.
ATTTCATCCTTTTTCTCCGCTAGATTCCTAAGGCTTAATATGGACAAAACAGAATTCATCATCTTTCCCCCATCTCACACATCCCCTCCAATGGACCTATCAATTAATGTAAACGACTGCCCACTCTCTCCAGTCCCACAAGCTCGCTGCCTCGGGGTTATCCTTGACACTGATCTCTCTTTTAAACCACATATCCAAGCCCTCTCCACCTCCTGCCGACTTCAACTCAAAAATATCTCACGTATCCGTACATTCCTCAACCAAGAATCTGCAAAAACCCTAGTCCATGCCCTCATCATCTCCCGCCTCGACTGCTACAACCTCCTGCTCTGTGGCCTCCCCTCTAACACTCTTGCACCCCTCCAATCTATTCTAAACTCTGCTGCCTGACTAATCCACCTGTCCCCCCGCTATTCCCCGGCCTCTCCCCTCTGTCAATCCCTGAACTGGCTCCCCATTACACAAAGACTCCAGTTCAAAACCCTAATCATGACAAACAAAGCCATCCACAACCTGTGTCCTCCATACATCTGTGACCTCGTCTCCCGGTACCTACCTGCACGCAACCTCCGATCCTCACAAGATCTCCTTCTCTACTCCCCTCTTATCTCCTCTTCCCACAATCGCATACAAGATTTCTCCCGCGCATCCCCCCTACTCTGGAACTCTCTACCACAACATATCAGACTATCGCCTACCATGGAAACCTTCAAAAAGAACCAGAAGACCTACCTCTTCCGACAAGCCTACAACCTGCAGTAACCACAGATCCACCAAACCGCTGCACGACCAGCTCTACCCTCGCCTACTGTATCCTCACCCATCCCTTGTAAATTGTGAGCCCTCACGGGCAGGGTACTCTCTCCTACTGTACCAGTCGTAACTTGTATTGTCTAAGATTACTGTACTTGTATTTATTATGTATACCCCACCTCACATGTAAAGCGCCATGGATTAAATGGCGCTATAATAATTAATAATATTCCAGAGCTGCAGTCACTGTGTACATACATTACATTACTTATACTGTACTAATCCTGAGTTACATCCTGTAGTATACTCCAGAGCTGCACTCACTATTCTGCTTGTGCAGTCACTGTGTACATACATTACATTACTTATCCTGTACTGATCCTAAGTTACCGTATTTTTTGGACCATAAGACGCACTTTTTTCCCCAAAAATTTTGGGGGAAAATGGGGGTGCGTCTTATGGTCCCAACATACCGGAAAGTTCAGTGGCGGCGGCGCTCCCAAAGCAGCTTGGCTGCGATGCGGTGGTGGTGTCCGGGCAGCAGCGGGCCTCTGGGCTGCGTGGGGGGCTCCGCCGGCATCTCGTCCCAGCCGGAAAGCCCCCCCGCAGCTGCGACGCGGTGCCAGTGCCTCCGGTGGCGGTCCCGATCCAAGGTGCGGTGGTGGTGTTCGGGCAGCAAGCGGGCCTCTGGGCTGCGTGGGGGGCTCCGCCGGCATCTCGTCCCAGCCGGAAAGCCCTCCCCCGCAGCTGCGACGCGGTGCCGGCATGAGGAATGGCCGCCTGGGGCCTCCGGCAAGATGGCCGCCGCATACTCTCGTTCAAATCTCGGCAACGAGATCTCTTCCCGAGGACAAGATCTCGTTGCCGAGATTTGAACGAGAGTATGCGGCGGCCATCTTGCCGGAGGCCCCAGGCGGCCATTCCTCATGCCGGCACCGCGTCGCAGCTGCGGGGGGGGCTTTCCGGCTGGGTTCTAGATGCCGGCGGAGCCCCCCACGCAGCCCAGAGGCCCGCTTGCTGCCCGAACACCACCACCGCACCTTGGATCGGGACCGCCACCGGAGGCACCGCGTCGCAGCTGCAGGGGGGCTTTCCGGCTGGGACGAGATGCCGGCGGAGCCCCCCACACAGCCCAGATGCCCGCTGCTGCCCGGACACCACCACCGCATCGCATCCAAGCTGCATTGGGAGCGCCACCGCCACCACCGGATTTGTGAGTATATGGCCACCCCACAGAACACAGCCACCCCATAACACAGCACCCCACAGACACAGCCACCCCACAGAACACAGCCACCCCACAGAACACAGCCACCCACAGAACACAGCCCCCACATAACACAGCCACCCCACAGTGCCCAACCACCCCACACAGTGGTAAGCTAAATTCGGACTGTAAGACGGACCCCCATTTGACACATTATTTTTTTTTCCCAATTTTCCTTCTGAAAACTTGGGGTGCGTCTTATGGTCTGGTGCATCTTATAGTCCGAAAAATAGGTACATCCTGTATTATACTCCAGAGCTGCACTCACTATTCTGCTGGTGCAGTCACTGTGTACATACATTACATTACTTATCGTGTACTGATCCTGAGTTACATCCTGTATTATACTCCAGAGCTGCACTCACTATTCTGCTGGTGGAGTCACTGTGTACATACATTATATTACTTATCCTGTACTGATCCTGAGTTACATCCTGATTATACTCCAGAGCTGCCACTATCCTGTCATCCTTGATACATCTTATTATCCAGAGCTGCACTCACTATCTGCTGGTGCAGTCACTGTGTACATACATTACATTACTTATCCTGTACTGATCTTGAGTTACATCCTGTATTATACTCAGAGCTGCCCCACTATTCTGCTGGTGCAGTCACTGTGTACATACATACATTACTATCCTGTACTGATCCTGAGTTACATCCTGTATTATACTCCAGAGCTGCACTCACTATTCTGCTGGTGCAGTCACTGTGTACATACATTACATTACTTATCCTGTACTGATCCTGAGTTACCTCCTGTATTATACTCCAGAGCTGCCCTCACTATTCTGCTGGTGCAGTCACTGTGTACATACATTACATTACTTATCCTGTACTGATCCTGAGTTACATCCTGTATTATACTCCAGAGTTGCACTCACTATTCTGCTGGTGCAGTCACTGTGTACATACATTACATTACTTATCCTGTACTGATCCTGAGTTACATCCTGTATTATACCACAGCGCTGCAGTCACTATTCTGCTGGTGCAGTCACTGTGTACATACATTACATTACTTATCCTGTACTGATCCTGAGTTACATCCTGTATTATCCTCCAGAGCTGCACTCACTATTCTGCTGGTGGAGTCACTGTGTACATTCATTACATTATTTATCCTGTACTGATCCTGAGTTACATTCTGTATTATACTCCAGAGCTGCACTCACTATTCTGCTGGTGCAGTCACTGTGTACATACATTACTGATCCTGAGTTACCTCCTGTTCTATAACCAGTGGGGTTTCCAGATTTGCAGACTTCTGTTGTACCATGTTATACTTGTTGGGGGCCTCACTGTGGGGGGATATCAGGGATCAGAGACCCTACCACATAAAGCAGCAGCCTCCTCTCCATGTTTATATTCTAGGTTTAATTCTTTTGGCTTGTCATCTGCTAATTGCCGGTTCATTTCTTCTGCTCGGCGACTGAGACTCGTTTTATCCCAGGAATGAGTCACAGTCCCCGCAGCCCCCCTCAGCGTTACGTTCCTTATCGTCACCCTCAAAGCCACAAATCCATTTTCCTCCCTCCGTTTGAAGGTGGAGATGGCAGACGGGAGATTTTATCTGCAGCCTGGTGTCAGTGTAATGTCTGTTATCTGGAAACCAGTACTAATTTATTGAGCTATTGCCGTCTTGTACCTATGTGGAACCCGCTGACTTTTCTAGTCCGCCATTTTGGCATGGAGCGTCTTCTCCCCGGCAGCTCTGGGCGGATGCAGCCGGGGTCTGTACATCCCAAATCTGTACGATGAGCAGATGATGGAATCGGGAGCAGCCGCTGCGCTCTGGGGATATTGTGCAAACATTTTGTTTTCGGCAGTCTTGATTGGAGAAACACAATCCTCCAGCTGCTTCTCCCCCCATATCTCTGCTTGTTCTGCACCTGTGAGGCGCAGGGTCTCACTTTATCAGTAAGGCAGAGCGGTGGGGGTCTTGTCAATACTGATAACCGCCAGCCACATTTTTGTATAACTGATACCAGACGTAAGAATCAGATTAAGGAAATTTGAGAAATATTCCAGGCAGAACTGACGCAAAGCAGCCGAAAAACCTATCGCTCATCAATCCTGGCCGCCCTCCCGGACATTGTTTACAAGTGTCTGATATGTGGCCTCTGCAGTAGACACCTGCTGTACTTGTCATGGCTCTGTGCTATGTAATCATGCCAGTGGTATGGCACATGGCTGCAGCACTTATGGCCTACATAAAAGTCACTTTTGGCAAGGCAGGAAGACCATCTAATGGTTATGAGGAACTCACGACTTTCTCCGGATATAGATAGGAATATTTGATTTTAACGTGTTGAGTCGCACCTGGCCGGCTAATCAATAGAGGAACCGCGGATGTTTTCAGGGCCTATAGATTTCTGAAGTGCTGAACTGAGTCTAAAAATGTCTGTCCCCATAGAGAACACATGAACGCACAGCGGGGCCGAGCAATCACAAGTATGGGGGAGTAACACTGGCCGATCGGAGACCACCAGAGCATCAGCGTTGTATCAACAAGAACCCTAGTAGGGCTAATTTACACCACCGCTTGGTTGCCGTACTCCCTCGTCTTCGTTCTCTGCCCAACTGCAGATCTCGTGACAAGAACGTTCTTGAGCTTGGCGCGTGTGTCTGAGGTGCTATCCCCCTTCCGTACTAAGCATCATATCACAACTGTATATCCAGAACCAACATGCAAGTGCCCAGTATTTCCTGCACTCAGCAAATGTCCACTCCCGTTACCCCACTGAGTGATAATGAGCCGGTAATGGCTGATAACATAGAACAATAATGATGCAACAAGGAAACTGCAGGCAACTTTTGTAGGCTGTGAAGTGTTTTTCCTTCTTCCTGGATAGATAAGGTGGTATAAAGACACAGGGAGCTATGTTCTCCGCTTCATCCTGCTTTATCAGTTTTCCGCTGCACACGGGCCCTTATCGCTTCCTGTGTGTCTTATGTTGGGTGCCAGTGTACTCAAGGTGATCACACAAGGGGGTCTGCGAAGACGCTGGCGGCTTCTGACTCCACAGACGCACAGCAGGTTCCTCTCTGCATAAGAAATAAATAACGAGCGAAGAGAAAGGTGCTAATTAATGGAGAAACGCACCGTGCGGCAGGTACCGTTTCCGTCCTCACACAGCCGATGTGTGACTGACAAAGCATCGTGATATCTTTAAAGAGAGGAGCAGAACGTCTCCAAAGACAAGGCCATCAAAGGTGAAGCCATCAATCATTTGTAATATGTCATCAGAGTAAAGGGATTCTCACTTCGGATCAACTCAGGGCCCATTGAAAATAAAAACAATCTATAGCAACCTTATCCTGTGTCTGCGCTGCTTTTCCTGGCGAGTGAACACTGCAGCCAATAAGCTGTCCCTGATCAGCTGCAGCCTTTACTATTTTGTCAGAGTTGGACGTTCACTCTAGAGTAATTTTGAAGAACTGCTGCTGATTGGCTGCAGTGGGCACATAACATAGCAATGCCACGTCACCTGTCGGGAATAGTAGCTCCGACATAGTTCGAAGGGCCCCGCTGTAGTAGGTCAGTATACATTGTTTTCATCTTTTAAGGGGCCCTGAATTGATTCGGCAAGGGTCATCCTCCTGTGGTGAGGCTCGGGGTAGATTCATATTGAGACGTATATGCAGTGTCATTCACCTGTTAGAAGGGCCACATAATTTCTACTATGGAAGTTTCCAGGCTCTAAAACTATGGCTGGGATGTTTCTGCCTGTGGAAATCTTTTAATTGTTGCAAATATTGTTAACGAAATTGATAAATCGTCATCACAGGAAAGGTGATAAATGTATGATCACTGCAGATCTAAGGGCCCCAGCATTCACAAGATCAGGGGTCCCAGAGTCCCCTTTGGGAATGGAACAGGAGTGAGCATGTGCGACCACACCACCATTCACTGTGTTTCACATGCTCACTCTATTCACACAGGGGACTTTGGTGTCCTCAGCTCCATTGTTATGATCGTCGGGGGTTCCCCAAGGATCATACATTTATCACCTGTTCAGATGAATGGTCCCCATAAGTGTCAACCATGAAGTTAGAGGCACTGAACCCAACTCCTGAGCAATAAGCAATCAGGGCCCCTGACTCTTGGATCCTGGGAGAAGTAGAACTGGTCGATTTCAGGACCCTGATTGGCCAATAAGGACTTCTCCTGGCTACCGGTTCCTTTAGAGCGGCGCTCCGAAGACATGACATAAGAAATCATCATTGGGCAGTACATGCGCCATGCAGTACTCTCGAAGTCATGACAGCGCTCTCAACATTAGCTTGGAGATATGGAGATCTCTGGACTGAAAGCTGAAGGGCCAAAGTTCTTGGATCTCCATTCAGTACAGAGTTGGTTCAAACCCACTGATTAGTAGAAAGAAGCTGCCGCAGTGAATGCCACATCCATAAGTCTAGAGCAATGGCATCTTACAGTGCTACCAGTGTCAGGTCACCTCTCACTGCTTCTCATCATCTTTGTGTCATCACAGTAATGTAGGGCTAACCAAACGGGCTGCTCAGCATTGCCCGGTTATTCAAATAGTTTTTCAATGATTGCTATTAACTGTCCTCAAGGAGGCTTCATACCTTATGGACACATATTCTGACCTCTGTCCCTCTCTAACTCCCTGTGTATATGAAACCCATTGTGCCCGATCCGTGACGTCGTCCATTGGAGTAGAGTGTGACTACCTCATACACAGTAGATGGTCGTCCAGTCCTACCAAAATCACCAGGTTTCTACACACCTTCATGGTGCGTTAATCCATTAGTGTAGGATTTGCAGGTGGAGGAGTTGATTCAGACCCCCACCGGTGGCTGTGCCTAGTACTGCAGCTCAGCCCTGTTCACTTTCCATCCAAGCTAGGGCGGAAATGTGTTTTTTTTTTTTTACATTACAAAAACATATACTGTGTGTATATACGTGTGTGTGTGTGTGTGTATATATATATATATGTGTATATATATAAAATATTTTTAGAATTTTTTCCAATTTTTTTTCTTCCCTTTCCTTGGAGTGTGTGCTGGTCCGCCAAGCCCGTCTCAAGAAATGAAAACGTGCCAACTCATCCTGGATCGAGAGCAGGACTAATAACTCCGACATTCAGGACGCACGTGTGCTCTTGTGTGAATAGAGGAGCATGTGAGCGAGCGCCAGCCCCGGACTCCTGGCTGCACTGTCGAGAGGATGATGAACGGGGTGATCTATAAAGCAACAGGTGCCAAGTGTGTGGGCAGGCGCTCCATATGGCCGCACATTATAGGCGCTCAGCGAGGATATCCGATGTCTGGGCTGCGTTTCTTTATCATTAAGAAGCCCGTGATTGCCTATTTAAGTTGCATGCTTACGGTCCCCCAGGATTAATGTGTTTTGCTATTTTCCAGCTTTGCTGCGTTCCGGCTCTTGATGCTTTGTCCGCTGATCTTCCCCCCCCCACCCTCTTTTCTTTTCTGTCGGGGTTCTCAGATAACTCTTTTGTGGTCCAGATGTAGCAAGTTATATATTAAAACTCCTTTAAAGCTGCAAAGTTCTGAAATTCACGTCAACCGAAATCCCTCCGCTGCTTCGTCTGTTCCAGCAAATATTCAGAAAAAGAAGAAAACCGTCCCCCGTTCCCAGCGGCCTGGCTTTTCTTCCCAATTTTGCTTCCCATACTTTGGTGCGAAAACCTTCAGAGAGCGGCGATTGATGTCAATTACCTTCTCTGCTCTTTTCATGTGGTGACCATTGTGGACGTTCCTAGAATTGGCCAATTACAGGATTAGAATGCAAAGCTACCCCCGTCGCAGGCACAATAGTGGCCATTTTGGTTTTAGTTGAAGGCTCCAAAAAAGAAAAAAAAAAAAGATTATTTTACATCTCGGCGTCTGTCGAACCTGAAACCTTCTACTTTATCCCACAGGACAAAAGAGGAAAAAATGTGCTTTTTAGATCGTCATCATTACTGCTATTATTTTATTTTTTATTTTATTTTTATTTTTTTAACTTTTCCTTTTTGGTTTAATTTTTTTTTTGTTTTTACTTTTTAATATCATCGCTCCTTTTGGATATCCAGGCACATGTGTGTGCATTACGTGATAGCGGTGAAATGCACGTGGGAAATAGCAAGCGAGCTCTGGTCCTCGTCCGCTGTACTTTTGACATGCTAGATACGGTATTGAGAGTGATATAGCTTTATGGGGGGGGGGGGAGAACGAGAAAAGAGCGTCGTGGCGACATGTAGCATTAATATAGGGCGGGAAGAGACCCTCACCGGAGAAAATAAAGGACCTGAAGTACGGCACTGTGCAAAACGGAGAAAGTACCGCCAGCATTTTGGGTGTTGGAGGACTTGCATTGTAGTCACTGTTTTTGCATTTTTGAGAATAGTGATATATATTTATTTTTATTATTTCTTTTTTCATATTTTTTTATGATAAAGCCTAAAACTAAAATAAAGGAAATAATAAAGTTCAAAATGTAGCAAAGGGAACGGGAACCCTGTTGTAAAAAATGTAGACTGTAATGATTAATAGACAAATTAGCTCTGTATTAATGGGGTATTCCCATCTCCAAGATCCTATCCTAATATGTAGTAGGTTGTAATAATATTAGAAAATACCTCCAATTAGAAATGTATAGTTCTCCTGATTAGCTGTGTTGCTTACCTCATGTGCAGGGCATTGCAGTAACTTAGGTAGCCATGGTTATGACCACAAGTAACTAACTGTCACTATATGAGTGGTTTATGGACACCTAAGCTACTGCAATACCCTGCACATGGGGTAAACAACATGGCGAATCAGAAGAACTATACTACACTGCTCAAATAAATAAAGGGAACACTTAAGCCTGGGTCTCACATAGCGATACACCAGCGATCCTGACAACGATCAGGATCGCTGGTGTATCGCTACATGATCGCTGCTGAGCTGCCAAACAGGCAGCGATCAGCACAGCGACACTGTGGGTAACATCGCTTAGTTACCCGCAGTGTACGTTGGATACCAGCGCCCTGATGCAGGGAGCTGGTAACCAAGGTACACATCGGGTTTCCAGGCGCTGCGCGGTGCCTGGAAACCCGCTGTGTACCTTGGTTACCAGCTCCCTGCATCAGGGCGCTGGTATCCAAGGTACACAGCGGGTTTCTAGGCACAGCCCCGCGCCTGGAAACCCGCTGTGTACCTTGGTTACCAGCGGATCGCTGGTCTCCCGCCTGTCACACGCAGCGATGCGTGCCTGTCAGCGGGAGACCAGCGATCAAAAAAATGTCCAGGACATTCAGCGACGATCAGCGATACCCAGCAGGGCTGATCGTCGCTGAATGTCACACACAGCGATATCGCTGGGGACATCGCTGCTTCTTCACAAAACTAGTGACTCAGCAGCGATCTCGCTAGCGAGATCGCTGTGTGAGACGGGGGCTTTAAACAACAGAATATAACTCCCAAGTAAATGAAACTTCTGTGAAATCAAACTGTCCACTTAGGAAGCAACACTGATAGACAATCAATTTCACATGCTGTTGTGCAAATGGAATAGACAACCGATGGAAATTATTGTCAATTATCAAGACACACTCAATAAAGGAGTGGTTCTGCAGGTGGGGACCACAGACCACATCTCCGTACCAATGCTTTCTGGCTAATGTTTTGGTCACTTTTGAACGCTGGTTGTGCTTTCACACTCATGGTAGCATGAGACGGACTCTACAACCCACACAAGTGGCTCAGGTAGTGCAGCTCATCCAGGATGGCACATCAATGCGAGCTGTGGCAAGAAGGTTTGCTGTGTCGGTCAGCGTAGTGTCCAGAGGCTGGAGGTGCTACCAGCAGACGTGGAAGGGGCCGTAGGAGGGCAACAACCCAGCAGGAACGCTACCTCCGCATTTGTGCAATGAGGAACAGGAGGAGCACTGCCAGAGCCTGCAAAATGACCTCCAGCAGGCCACAAATGTGCATGTGTCTGCACAAATGGTTAGAAACCGACTCCATGAGGATGATCTGAGTGCCCGACGTCCACAAGTGACCAAAACATCAGCCAGAAAGCATTGGTACTGGGATGCGGTCTGTGGTCACCACCTGCAGAACCACTCCTTTATTGAGTGTGTCTTGATAATTGCCAATAATTTCCATCTGTTGTCTATTCCATTTGCACAACAGATGTGAAATTGATTGTCAATCAGTGTTGCTTCCTAAGTGGACAGTTTGATTTCACAGAAGTTTGATTTACTTGGAGTTATATTCTGTTGTTTAAGTGTTCCCTAAATTTTTTTGAGCAGTGTATATAGCTTATTGGTGGGATTTGCTAATATTATTGTTATTACACCTGCTACATATTGGGATAACATCTTGGAGATGGGAGTACTCCTTTAGCCATAACTAATAATTTTTCGCAATTCATTTTGCCTCATTTTTGTTTTAGCGAATTGACTATCCTAAATGGATGATTATATGTCTGCATATTTTTTTTTTCTTTGGGCGAGAAGGAGGGGATTTGCTTTACCTAATTCTTTTATTCTTTTATTAGTGAATGCTACAATAATACTATTAAGAATTTATAATAAAAAGTTTCAAATAATATAAAAAACATGAAAACAAATCGGTATTACTGGTTGCTTAACAAAAATTGCAGCAAGTTTATTTCACCACTTACAGTAAATCGTCTGCCTGCTTCAGGGAAAAAATGGAGCCACTAGGAGGACCACTGAGAAAACTGCCCACTTCTCTTGGATGGTAACACACGGTTGTGTGAACGATACCCATTGATCACTGTGCTATTTCTTATTACTACTTTATTATGGCGATTATTACATGTGAGATCCTGTTTTCTAGTAAAGTTGCTGCTATGTTTCCATAATTTTGAGAATTGCCCGTATAATTAATTTTTTTAAGAACAATATTTAAAAAACAAAAGAATCCCTGTATTTCCCTTTTTTTTGGCAGTTGACATCTTTATTTTACATGATTAGCATTGTGTTTGCAGTTTGGTATCGATGTGCATATTCTCTACCTACTGCCTCTAGGAGTATTATATGAGGGGATGGATTTTTTTAGTTTAACATTTCCCTATAAATAGTGCTTTTAGCATTGTTATTCTTTCTTAGCCTTTTCATAGCTGTTGTCTGATGAGTGGTGATGCATGATAATCTCCAGTTGAGGTCGATGGAGGCCATCGAACAGTATTATTCATCAACCGCATAGAAAGATGGCCATAGACATCAGATTAGCCTCCACCAGACTGTGCCGATCAGTTGTACTTTGGGTCGCTTTCTATGACCGTTCCAGAACAAATTGGTATATTTAAAAAAAAAAAAAAAAGGCCAACGTGGCAAATGATTTGTTATCAGACGAAAATTCAGTAAAATTTGTTAAAATTCCAACTTAACAGATTACAGTTTTGTCGAAGACTAGTTTTAAATCAACGATCAAAAATGTAAATGTACAAAGCTGTATTGTCTCAGTGGTGAAGATATTGTGAGCGCGCTCCTCCACCGCCCGGTCATGTACAAGCAATTTTGTCTCGGTGGTGAAGATATTGTGAACACACTCCTTTACCGCCCGATCATGTACAAGCCGCGTTGTCTCATTGGTGAAGATATTGTGAGCACGCTCCTCCACCGCTCTGGTCATGTAAAAGCCGCGTTGTCTCGGTGAAGAAATTGTGAGGGCGCTCCTCCACCGCTCGGTCATGTACAAGCAATGTTGTCTCGGTGGTGAAGATATTGTGAACGCACTCCTTTACCGCCCAATCATGTACAAGCCGCGTTGTCTCGTTGGTGAAGATATTGTGAGCGCGCTCCTCCACCGCCCAGTCATGTACAAGCAATGTTGTCTCGTTGGTGAAGATATTGTGAACGCGCTCCCCCACCGCCTGGTCATGTACAAGCAATGTTGTCTCGTTGGTGAAGATATTGTGAACGTGCTCCTCCACCGCCCTGTCATGTACAAGCCGCGTTGTCTCGTTGGTGAAGAAATTGTGAGCGCGCTCCTCCACCGCCCGGTCATGTACAAGCAATGTTGTCTCGGTGGTGAAGATATTGTGAACACGCTCCTCCATCACCAGGTCATGTACAAGCCGCGTTGTCTCGTTGGTGAATATATTGTGAGCGCGCTCCTCCACCGCCCGGTCATGTACAAGCTGCGTTGTCTCGGTGGTGAAGATATGAATGCACTCCTCCATCGCCCGGTCATGTACAAGCCACGTTGTCTCAGTGGTGAAAATATTGTGAACGCGCTCTCCACCGCCCGGTCATGTACAAGCCGTGTTGTCTCGGTGGTGAAGATATTGGTGAGCACGCTCCTCCACCACCCGGTCATGTACAAGCCGTATTGTCTCGGGGACGAAGATGTCGTGATCACGCTCCTCCACCGCACCGTCATGTACAAGCCGCGTTGCCTCGGTGGTGAAGATGTCGTGAGCGCGCTCTCCACCACCCGGTCATGTTTAGTAAACTTCTCTTCACTCTTGCCCTCCTAGTTTTGTTTGTTTCCAATGTCATTTCGGGGTCAGAGGACACCTACAAGAATCATTATGTCAACAGCAGTCGATGAGCTGGTCACCCACCCACAGTATCACTAACATCCCACCCTTCTCTATTCCTGGGAGACATAATTTTTTGGTGACCTTTATATGTTGACCCTGCAATCGCTCTCTTATAAACGTCCTATAATTCAGGGTGTGACAGTCCACATCTGGAATATTCCTGCCTCGTTGTCCATAAGTCGCACATATGCTAAATACCAGAGGCAGAGGCTTGTCAGAAAGACAGAGGATTGAGGAGGACTTTCATCCAACAACAAATTCACTGTAGGATTCCTGCCAGGAGATCGGATCTTCCACTGATGAATATTCAGGGATTCGCAAGGTTTACTCTACAAAGTCACACCTTTGGTACGGAGAATAGTTTGTGTTGTGATCGGAGGTTGCAGTGGGGGAATAGGGCTCAGATATCCATCATTCTGGGTCATAATAACGGAGGCCACAGACTCTATCGTTGTTATCTTCTGGAAGTTCGCACACCGGTAACTCTTAAATGCTCAAAGTATAATCTTCACTTTGAAGAGAACATCAGAAACAGCATCAGACACTACAGAGCGAGTATTGTACGTGAGCAAACCAGTCCCCTGGTTTATGATCTGCACAAAACCAGGATCTAGGGATCGGAAAGAAGAGCCATAGATCAAAGGGCAGCAAGACTTTCAAGATGTGAGGAGTAAAAGGAAAAGAAAACACAGAACACCTGAAACTGGTGTATTAACAATTGTGTATTTGATAATGTACAGAAACTCCACCCACAGAATAGTGAGCGCAGCTCTGTAATATAATACAGGATAAGTAATGTAATATATGTACACAGTGACTGCACCAGCAGAATAGTGAGTGCAGCTCTGGAGTATAATACAGTAGGTAACTCAGGATCAGTACAGGATAAGTAATGTAATTTATGTACACAGTGACTGCACCAGCAGAATAGTGAGTGCAGCTCTGGAGTATAATACAGGAAGTAACTCAGGATCAGTACAGGATAAGTAATGTAATGTATGCACACAGTGACTGCACCAGCAGAATAGTGAGTGCAGCTCTGGAGTATAATACAGGATGTAACTCAGGATCAGTACAGGATAAGTAATGTAATGTATGTACACAGTGACTGCACCAGCAGAATAGTGAGTGCAGCTCTGGAGTATAATACAGGATGTAACTCAGGATCAGTACAGGATCAGTAATGTATTGTATGTACACAGTGACTGCACTAGCAGAATAGTGAGTGCAGCTCTGGATTATAATACAGGATGTAACTCAGGATCAGTACAGGATCAGTACAGAATAAGTAATGTAATTTATGTACACAGTGACTGCTCCAGCAGAATAGTGGGTGCAGCTCTGGAGTATAGTACAGGATGTAACTCAGGATCAGTAAAGGATAAGTAATGTAATTTATGTACACAGTGACTGCACCAGCAGAATAGTGAGTGCAGCTCTGGAGTACAGTCATGGCCAAAAGTTTTGAGAATGACACAAATATTAAATAAATAAATAATAAATATTATATTTCACATGATCTGCTGCCCTCTGGTTTTTATGTGTGTTTGACAGATGTTTTTATCACAGACAGAAATATAATAATTGCAAACATATGAGTAACAAAAGCTTATATTGACAGTTAGAATGAGTTAATGCAGCAAGTCAATATTTGCAGTGTTGACCCTTCTTCTTCAGGACCTCTGCAATTCTCCCTGGCATGCTCTCAATCAACTTCTGGACCAAATCCTGACTGATAGCAGTCCATTCTTGCACAATCAATGCTTTCATTTTGTCAGAATTTTTAGGTTTTTGTTTGTCCACCCGTCTCTTGATGATTGACCACAAGTTCTCAATGGGATTAAGATCTGGGGAGTTTCCAGGACATGGACCCAAAATCTCTATGTTTTGTTCCCTGAGCCATTTAGTTATCACCTTTGCTTTATGGCAAGGTGCTCCATCATGCTGGAAAAGGCATTGTTGATCGCCAAACTGCTCTTGGAGGGTTGGGAGAAGTTGCTCTTGGAGGACATTCTGGTACCATTCTTTATTCTTGGCTGTGTTTTTAGGCAAGACTGTGAGAGAGCCAATTCCCTTGGCTGAGAAGCAACCCCACACATGAATGGTTTCAGGATGCTTAACAGTTGGCATGAGACAAGACTGGTGGTAGCGCTCACCTTGTCTTCTCCGAATGAGGCGTTTTCCTGATGTCCCAAACAATCGAAAAGGGGATTCATCAGAGAAAATAACTTTACCCCAGTCCTCAGCAGTCCACTGCCTGTACCTTTTGCAGAATATCAGTCTGTCCATGATGTTTTTTCTGGAGAGAAGTGGCTTCTTTACTGCCCTCCTTGAGACCAGGCCTTGCTCCAAGAGCCTCCGCCTCACAGTGCGTGCAGATGCACTAACACCTGCCTGCTGCCATTCCTGAGCAAGCTCTGCACTGCTGGTAGCCCGATCCCGCAGCTGAAATACTTTTAAGAGACTGTCCTGGTGCTTGCTGGTCTTTCTTGGGCGCCTTTTGGCAACAATGGAACCTCTCTCCTTGAAGTTCTTGATGATACGATAGATTGTTGACTGAGGTGCAATCTTTCTAGCTGCGATACTCTTCCCTGTTAGGCCATTTTTGTGCATTGCAATGATGACTGCACGTGTTTCTTTAGAGATAACCATGGTTAACAGAAGAGAAACAATGATGCCAAGCACCAGCCTCCTTTTAAATGTGTCCAGTGGTGTCATTCTTACTTAATCATGACAGATTGATCTCCAGCCATGTCCTCATCAACACCCACACCTGTGTTAATGGAGCAATCACTGAAAAGAGGTTAGCTGGTCCTTTTAAGGCATGGCTGCAATGATGTTGAAATGTGTTTTGGGGGATAAAGTTCATTTTCTAGCCAAATATTGACTTTGCAAGTAATTGCTGTTAAGCTGATCACTCTTATAACATTCTGGAGTATATGCAAATTGCCATTAGAAAAAGTGAAGCAGTAGACTTTGTAAAAATTAATATTTGTGTCATTCTCAAAACTTTTGGCCATGACTGTATAATACAGGAAGTAACTCAGGATCAGTACAGGATCAGTAATGTATTGTATGTACACAGTGACTGCACTAGCAGAATAGTGAGTGCAGCTCTGGATTATAATACAGTAGGTAACTCAGGATCAGTACAGAATAAGTAATGTAATTTATGTACACAGTGACTGCTCCAGCAGAATAGTGGGTGCAGCTCTGGAGTATAATGCAGGATGTAACTCAGGATCAGTGCAGGATAAGTAATGTAATGTATGTACACAGTGACTGCACCAGCAGAATAGTGAGAGCAGCTCTGGGGTATAATACAGGATGTAACTCAGGATCAGTACAGGATAAGTAATGTATGTACACAGTGACTGCACCAGCAGAATAGTGAGTGCAGCTCTGGGGTATAATACAGGATGTAACTCAGATCAGTAAAGGATAAGTAATGTAATGTATGTACACAGTGACTGCACCAGCAGAATAGTGAGTGCAGCTCTGGAGTATAATACAGTAGGTAACTCAGGATCAGTACAGGATAAGTAATGTAATGTATGTACACAGTGACTGCACAGTAGAATAGTGAGTGCAGCTCTGGAGTGTAATACTGGATGTAACTCAGGATCAGTACAGGATCAGTAATGTAATGTATGTACACAGTGACTGCACCAGCAGAATAGTGAGTTCAGCTCTGGAGTATAATACATGATGTGACTCAGGATCAGTACAGGATCAGTAATGTAATGTATGTACACAGTGACTGCACAGTAGAATAGTGAGTGCAGCTTGGAGTGTAATACTGGATGTAACTCAGGATCAGTACAGGATCAGTAATGTAATGTATGTACAGTCAGGGCCAGAAATATTTGGACAGTGACACAATTTTCGCGAGTTGGGTTCTGATGCCACCACATTGGATTGAATGAACTCTACAACAGAATTCAAGTGCAGATTGTAACGTTTAATTTGAATAGTTGAACAAAATATGTGTTAGAAAATGTAGGAATGTACACATTTCTTTACAAACACTCCACATTTTAGGAGTCAAAAGTAATTGGACAAATAAACATAACCCAAACAAAATTTTTTATTTTCAAAATTTTGTGGCGAATCCTTTGGAGGCAATCACTGCCTTAAGTCTGGAACCCATGGACATCACCAAACGCTGGGTTTCCTCCTTCTTAATGCTTTGCCAGGCCTTTACAGCCGCAGCCTTCAGGTCTTGCTTGTTTGTGGGTCTTTCCCTCTTAAGTCTGGATTTGAGCAAGTGAAATGCATGCTCAATTGGGTTAAGATCTGGTGATTGACTTGGCCATTGAAGAATGTTCCACTTTTTTGCACTCATGAACTCCTGTGTAGCTTTGGCTGTATGCTTGGGGTCATTATCCATCTGTACTATGAAGCGCCGTCCAATCAAGTTTGCAGCATTTGACTGAATCTGGGCTGAAAGTATATCCCGGTACACTTCAGAATTCATCCGGCTACTCTTGTCTGCTGTTATGTCATCAATAAACACAAGTGACCCAGTGCCATTGAAAGCCATGCATGCCCATGCCATCACGTTGCCTCCACCATGTTTTACAGAGGATGTGGTGTGCCTTGGATCATGTGCCGTTCCCTTTCTTCTCCAAACTTTTGGCTTCCCATCATTCTGGTACAGGTTGATCTTTGTCTCATCTGTCCATAGAATACTTTTCCAGAACTGAGCTGGCTTCTGGAGGTGTTTTTCAGCAAATTTAACTCTGGCCTGTCTATTTTTGGAATTGATGAATGGTTTGCGTCTAGATGTGAACCCTTTGTATTTACTTTCATGGAGTGTTCTCTTTACTGTTGACTTAGAGACAGATACACCTACTTCACTGAGAGTGTTCTGGACTTCAGTTGATGTTGTGAACGGGTTCTTCTTCACCAAAGAAAGTATGCGGCGATCATCCACCACTGTTGTCTTCCGTGGGCTCCCAGGTCTTTTTGGATTGATGAGTTCACCAGTGCTTTCTTTCTTTCTCAGGATGTACCAAATTGTAGATTTTGCCACTTCTAATGTTGTAGCAATTTCTTGGATGGTTTTTTTTCTGTTCTTGCAGCTTAAGGATGGCTTGTTTCACCTGCATGGAGAGCTCCTGTGACCACATGTTTCCTTCACAGCAAAACCTTCCAAATGCAAACACCACACCTCAAATCAACTCCGGCCCTTCATCTGCTTAATTGAGAATGACATAACAAAGGGATTGCCCACACCTGTCCATGAAATAGCCTTGGAGTCATTTGTCCAATTACTTTTGGTCCCTTTAAAAACAGGGTGGCACATGTTAATGAGCTGAAACTCCTAAACCCTTCATCCAATTTTAATGTGGATACCCTCAAATGAAAGCTGAAAGTCTGAACTTCAACTGCATCTGATTTGTTTTGTTTCAAATTCATTGTGGTAATGTCTGGAACCAAAATTAGATAAATGTTGTCTCTGTCCAAATATTTATGGACCTAACTGTACATAGTGACTGCACCAGCAGAATAGTGAGTTCAACTCTGGAGTATAATACAGGATGTAACTCAGGATCAGTACAGGATCAGTAATGTAATGTATGTACATAGTGACTGCACCAGCAGAATAGTGAGTGCAGCTCTGGAGTATAATACATGATGTGACTCAGGATCAGTACAGGATCAGTAATGTAATGTATGTACACAGTGACTGCACAGCAGATAGTGAGTGCAGTCTTGGTTAAATACTGGATGTGACTCAGGATCAGTGCAGGATCAGTAATGTAATGTATGTACTCAGTGACTGCACCAGCAGAATAGTGAGTTCAACTCATGGAGTATAATACAGGATGTAACTCAGGATCAGTACAGGATCATGTAATGTAATGTATGTACATAGTGACTGCACCAGCAGAATAGTGAGTGCAGCTCTGGAGTATAATACATGATGTGACTCAGGATCAGTACAGGATCAGTAATGTAATGTATGTACACAGTGACTGCACCAGCAGAATAGTGAGTGCAGCTCTGGAGTATAATACTGGATGTAACTCAGGATCAGTAATGTATGTACACAGTGACTGCACCAGCACAATAATGAGTGCAGCTCTGGGGTATAATACAGGATGTAACTCAGGATCAGTACAGGATAAGTAAGTAATGTATGTACACAGTGACTGCACCAGCACAATAATGAGTGCAGCTCTGGGGTATAATACAGGATGTAACTGAGGATCAGTACAGGATAAGTAATGTAATGTATGTACACAGTGACTGCACCAGCAGAATAGTGAGTGCAGCTCTGGGGTATAATACAGGATGTAACTCAGGATCAGTACAGGATAAGTAATGTGTGTAGTGAATCACTACACTTTTCATAAAAACATCTCAATAAGAGAAACGTCAGTGGTAAATGTTTGTCCGGCCGTGCAGTGACTTGTACTCCGTGTGTAGCACTATTCTCCGGTGATGTCAGATGCCTCGTTCTCTACATAAACTTGTGCACCATGTTGTGTAATGTTGTGCGTCTTGTTTTTCTTTACAGTCCTGTCAGTTTGTGGGTGTACGAATACAGATACGACTGAGAATTAATACATCCACCAACTCTATTCCCACAAATCTACCGTATATGGGAGCTGTAGACGCTCCGTGTGCCTCTGCCTCTGGATGGCGTTGCTTCTGAGGGGGGATAACTCTAATACAGAATTTGATGAAATCTGCTGGCTCTTACAAAGATGGAATTACAGATCTGTACACCATGGAGCTTGGTAGGGACGGTCCATGAGACCCAAGGCTTGGCCATTACAGGCCACTTTTATCTACCGGATGTACGCACCAGTGACAGAAAACAGTGATTTTATCAACTGCCTATTATACACTCAAGTCTGTACGTGCCCCGTAATGGATGTCTTATGACGTACAGGTAGTTTTGTAAGCTCAGTTTTATTTTTGGACTCTTTGGAGGGGATTTCTTATTTTTCCCAGATTTCTCAGTGGTTTTGAGGTTTTGTCTGACGCATTGAAGAGTAGGAAGCCAGACAGGGGTCACATACTTTATGCTGACAGTCTACTTGAGGTACCACAGCCCTTATCTCTATCCACTTGAAGTATGACATGAAGTTACACCCTGCGGCCCAGGATAAGCTTTTGAACTCTTTGGTTCCCATCTCTCTGCTATCTGTGTGTTGAAGGTATTGATGCGGGCAGGTCATTGCACTGACAGCGCAGTGAGTGTGAGGAGAAGCACAGTCCGCTCCTTGAGGAAAACTGTTTATAAAGTTCATAAACAAACACTTAGAGCCGTCTCTGACCTAACCTCTCACCCCTAATCAAAGCGGAGACAGGGCAGTTCCCCCCTCTTTATAATGTGTCCGACATGAGGGAACTTCTCACCCCTAATCAAAGTGGAGACCGGGCACCCCCTGGTATAATCTGTCCGACATGAGGGAATCTCTCACCCCTAATCAAAGCAGAGACCAGACACCCCCCTGGTATAATCTGTCCGACATGAGGGAAGCTCTCACCCCTAATCAAAGCGGAGACAGGGCAGTTCCCCCTCTTTATAATGTGTCCGGCATGAGGGAACTTCTCACCCCCTAATCAAAGTGGAGACCGGGCACCCCCCCTTGGTACAATGTGATCGACATGAGGGAACCTTTCACCCCTAATCAAAGCAGAGACCAGGTATAATCTGTCCGACATGAGGGAATCTCACCCCCTAATCAAACAGAGACCGGGCACCCCCCTGGTATAATCTGTCCGACATGAGGGCAGCTCTCACCCCCTAATCAAAGCAGAGACCGTGAACCCCTGGTATAATATGTCCAACATGTGGGAACCTCTCACCCTCTAATCAAAGCAGACCCCAGGCAACCTCCCTGGTATAAATAATGTGTCCTACATGAGGAACATCTCACCCCTAATCAAAGCAGAGACCAGGCAACCCCCTGGTATTATATGTCCAACATGAGGGAACCTCTCGCCCCTACTCAAAGCGGAGACAGGGCACTCACCCTCCCCCCCCCCCCCCTCGGTATAATGTGTCCAACATGAGGGAACCTCTCACCAACTAATCAAAACAGAGACCGAGCACCCCTGGTATAATATGTCCGGCATGAGGGAACCTCTCACCCCTGATCAAAGCAGAGACTGGGCACCTCCCCTGGTATAATGTGTCTTACATGAGGGAACCTCTTGACCGCTAAGAGTCCCGCCCTGATATGTTTTCTACAGGCGGAAACTGCAGAGACGGGCACCCCCTTGGTACAATGTGTCCTACAGGCTAGAACCACAGAGACCGGGCTTTCCCCTGGTACAATGTCTCTGACATGAGGGAACCTCTCGTCCCGTAATCAAAGGAAAGACCTGGCACCCCCTAATGTTATATGTATTTTGTATGACTTGAGGGTACATCTCACCCAAAAACCCTAGCGGAGACCGGACATCCCCTGGTATTATAATATTGTGTCCGACAAGACAGAACCTGTGGACCAAACTACTCTTCTGCCATGTTGTGTCCTACAAGGAGATGCTCTCACACCGGATGGTCTCCTCTCCTCTTCTGCTGGGTCCAATGAGATGAAAGCCCTCATCCCAGCTATTCTTCCCATACTGTGTCCTACAAGAGGGAACCCCTTACCCTGGCACTCTACTGCAATAAAGTGTCTTATTAGAAAAAAAAAAACTAAAGCTGCCCCCTCCCTAGCTGCTCTCCTGTCATACTGTGACCCTGAAGAGTCCTGGTTGCCCTGGTTATTGTCTGATATCTGTTTTTAAGGGCACCCAGCAGAACTTCGAATAAAGCTCTGGATGTGAATAAGGGAGACAAAATTCCAAACATTTACAATATAGGAAAGTAAAGTTATTCAATGTTTTATAAAGATCAAAACTTTTTCTTCATTTTGCTGAAGACAAGCTCACAATCTATGAATGATTTGGCTGTGAAACAGACATGTGTGATTTACTGTTCCTTGTACACGTGGGTCGTCTCTAGTCCGGCGTCTTCCATCCCCTACAATCGGCTTTATGAATGGACGTGCGCAGATTGCTGTTCTTAGCATATCGCCAAGTCTCTCGGTTCCGGAAGGGAAGCCCCCAATTAACACTTACAGCTGGTCCTAATTATCGCCAGCATGCCTTATTGAGTAACTAGTCCTGTGTGCGGCTTTTACGTTTCTTCCTAGAGTCGGATTTCTCTGCTATTTTCTGTTCCTTCTTGCTGGAGACGATCCATAGACTATGGCGGGGGGTAAGGCCGTGCTCCGAGATATAACACCTCTGTGTAAATTAGCGCCAATCTGGACCTGGAAATGTCACATTAGAGAGGTTAATTAGGACTGTGACACTCTGATAGGGAGCTTATTAAAGGTACCAATCAATGGCCTCTTCTTCACCCAGCCAGACAAATCCAATATGTGCTAGTTCCCAATTAACCAGATTCCATCAGAAAAGCTGGCTTATAATACGACTTCTTTATCTTAATAGCATCCAGTGTCGGAGAATAACTCTGATTACTTTACTAGAATCAAGCTCGGAGCCCAGAAAGTCAGCCGGTTCTGTCATCTTCTCCTCGAAGAAGCCGAATCTTCTTTGTTGATCGATGTTGAGTTGAATATAGAGCGGTCGGTCACTCCTGGAGGTGGAGGAAAGATATCTGTAATGTTGGAGAAGAGCAGAAATGGGGAGATGTCTATTGTGGTTTGTATTAGGAAATATCTGAATGTCCAGCTGGTGGTGTACCTGTATTATCAGAATAGGTATGGATATACGTATCTCCGTATTTTTGTAGGTGCTCAGATAGGGTGCCACTCCTTCAAATCAAGTAAAATAAAATCTGGTACTCTTGTAAGTTGAATGTGAGATTTATTTAGCAATAGCAATCCCAAATTAAAATAATGCTATGGTTTGAAGGAAACAAGATGGAGCACCACCAGGATAAGGGAACAGCCCAGGGAGATTGTGCGCACCGTTACCCTTATCCTGGTGAAGGTCTGTCTGATCTAGGTCTGTGTTTGAGACCGAAACGTTAATTTAATTAGGGATTTGTATTGCTAAATAAATCTCACATTCAACTTACTAGAGTGGCAGATTTAATTGTACTCGTCTTATCATATTACAGTGGGTTTGAAAAGTATTCAGACCCCTTTAAATTGTTCACTCTTTGTTTCATTGCAGCCATTTGGTAAATTCCAAAACTTTCATTTTTCTCATTACTGTATACTCTGCACCCCATCTTGACTGAAAAAAACAGAAATTTAGAAATTTTTTCAAATTTATTAAAAAAGCAAAACTGAAATATCACATGGTCATAAGTGTTCAGACCCTTTGCTCAGTATTGTGTAGAAGCACCCTTTTGAGCTAGTACAGCCATGAGTCTTCTTGGGAATGATGCAACAAGTTTTTCACACCTGGATTTGGGCATCCTCTGCCATTCTTCCTTGCAGATTCTCTCCAGTTCCATCAGGTTGGATGGTGAACATTGGTGGACAGCCATTTTCAGGTCTCTCCAGAGATGCTCAATTGGGTTTAGGTCAGGGCTCTGGCTGGGCCAGTCAAGAATGGTCACAGAGTTGTTCTGAAGCCACTCCTTTGTTATTTTAGCTGAGTGGTTAGGGTCATTGTCTTGTTGGAAGGTGAACCTTCGGTCAAGTCTGAGATTCAGAGCACTCTGGAAGAGGTTTTCATCCAGGATATATCTGTTCTTGGCCGCATTCATGTTTCCTTCAATTGCAACAGTCGTCCTGTCCCTGCAGCTGAAAAACTCCCCCATAGCATGACGCTGCCACCATCTTTCACTGTTGGGATTGTATTGGGCAGGTGATGAGCAGTGCCTGGTTTTCTTCACACAAACTGCTTAGAATTATCACCAAAAAGTTCTATCTTCGTCTCATCAGACCAGAGAATCTTATTTATCATAGTCTGGGAGTCATTCATGTATTTTTGAGCAAACTCTGCTGGCTTTCATATGTCTGGCACTGACGAGAGGCTTCCGTCAGGCCCCTCTGCCATAAAGGCCCGACTGGTGGAGGGCTGCAGTGATAGTTGACTTTGTAGAATTTTCTCTCATCTCCCTACTGCATCTGTGGAGCTCCGCCACAGTGATCTTGGGGTTCTTCTTTACTTCTCTCACCAAGGCTCTTCTCCACAATTTCTCAGATTGGCTGGACTGCCAGGTCTAGGAAAACTTCTGGTGGTCCCAAACTTCTTCCATTTAAGGATTATGGAGGCCGCTGTGCTCTTAGGAATCTTGACTACTGCAGAAATTCTTTTGTAACCTTGGCCAGATCTGTGCCTTGCCACGATTCTGTTTCTGAGCGCCTTGGCCAGTTCCTTTGACCTCATGATTCTCATTTGGTCTGACATGCACTGTGAGCTGTGAGGTCTTATATAGACAGGTGTGTGCCTTTACAAATCAAGTCCTGTCAGTTTATGAAGGAGTAGAATCATCTCCAGGAGGATCACAAGGAAATGGACAGCATGTGACTTAAACATGAGTGTCTGAGCAAAGGGTCTGAATACTTATGACCATGTGATATTTCAGTTTTTCTTTTTTAATAAATTTGTAAAAATTTCTACATTTCTTTTTTTTTTCTGTAAAGATGGGGTGCAGAGTGTACATTAACCCCTTTCTGGCCTTGGACGGAATAGTACGTCCAAGGTCAGATCCCCGCTTTGATGAGGGCTTCCTGCGGTGAGCCCGCATCAAAGCCGGGACATGTCAGCTGTTTTGAACAGCTGACATGTGCCCGCACTAGGCACAGGTGGAATCGCGATCCACTTGCGCCTATTAACTAGTTAAATCCTGCTGTCAAACGACCGGAAATACGCGCATCGCCGACCCCCGTCACATGATCAGGGCTCAGCGATACATTGCCATAACAACCTGAGGTCTCATAGAGACCTCTATGGTTGTTGATGAGGGATTGTTATGAGCGCCACCTGGTGGCAAATATAAAAGTTTAAATCACCCCCTTTCGCCCCATTCAAACTAAAACAATAAAAAAAAAATCACATACATATATTAGGTATCACCACGTTCAGAATCGCCTGATCTATCAATAAAAAAAATTATTAACCCGATCGCTAAATGGCATAGCGGTAAAAAAATCGAAATGCCAGAATTACGGTTTTTTGGTCGCTGCAACATTGCATTAAAATGCAGTAACGGGCAATCAAAAGATCATATCTGCATATAAATGGTATCCTTACAAACGTCAGCTCAGCACGCAAAAAATAAGCCCTCACCCGACCCCAGATCACGAAAAATGGAGATGCTACGGGTATTGGAAAATGGCGCAAAATTTTTTATTTTTTTTTGGCTAACTTTGGAATTTTTTTTCACCACTTAAATAAAAAAAGAACCTAGACATGTTTGGTGTCTATTAACTCGTAATGACCTGGAGGATCATAATGGCAGGTCAGTTTTAGCATTCAGTGAACCTAGCAAAAAAGCCAAACAAAAAATAAGTGTGGGATTTCACTTTTTTTGCAGTTTCCCCGCACTTGGAATTTTTTCCCGTTTTTGAGTACATGACATGGTGAAACCAATGATGTCATTGAAAAGTACAACTTGTACCGCAAAAAATAAGCCCTCATATGGCCATATTGACGGAAAAATAAAAAAGTTATGGCTCTGGCAAGAAGGGGAGCGAAAAAACGAAAATGCAAAACTGAAAAAAGCTAGGGTCATTAAGGAGTTAATGAGAAAAAAAAATGAACTTTTTTGCATTTACCGAATGGCTGCAGTGAAACAAAGAGTGAAAAATTTAAAGGGGTCTGAATACTTTCCGAACCCACTGTATGCGCCCTGTAGAGTACCTGTATTATTACCAGATTATGAAGCCCACCATGCATTTCGGTATGTAATATGTATGGCATTTTGCAGGCGTGGTACTCGTTCCCGTACAGCGAGACACGTGCAGCCGGCACATGAAATCTCCTTTATGGCGAGCCATCCTTGCTTAACCCCTTGATGTTGAGCTTTTGCGGTGTAATTAGTACTTTGTGTTTGTCTTTTATGTCCCTGAGCTCAGGCAGATTGGAGTCCTTTCATTTACTGCTGTGTCGGTGAGGCGGAGGGTGTAATGAGGGCTGCGGAGCTGTTACCTTTATGTTCTGATTTGTGACCGTCCCTGGGATGGCTGCGCACGGTGCAGGGCCGCAGGGTTCAAAGCACAACTTTGTTCTTTAATATTGAGACGTGGACGGATGATTGAAGTATCTCACTTTGTACCTATGCGTTCTAGGAACTGCTCTTTTCTCTGTTCTGAGTTTCATGTTTCATTATATTCACAAGTCGTTCCTCCAGAATGAAAATATTCTTCAGGTGACACACGGCGCCCTCACTGATCAGATGTTATCCCCTCCAGCCCCGGCATGGCAGTTTACGGCATGTAAAAGCTCACCTCCATACACTTTAGTGATTGCTCCCGGGTACTGCAGCTCAGGTCCTATTGAAGTGTATGGGATCTGACCTGCAGTACCTTAAAACGGCCACTACACTGAGCACGGCACTCTGCTCTTCAATGCCGTACACTGATGATGACCGCTGATCAATGGGGGAACCGAGTGTAGGACCCCAATACTGACCTATCCTAAGGGTGAATCGTCAATATAAAAGTATCGTAAAACCAACATCATGGGGAGAACACACCGTACATGTTCTATGGATAGATCTGATTCTGAAAAGGGTTGTGCCAGACAAACACTTTATATTCTAGCGTTCTCTCATGTGACACTCAGTTCCATTTTCTGATGACGTGCCAGTAATTTCAGCCTGCCTAGTTTTATCCTCCTGTGATTTTTCCTGATTGGAGTCTCATACTAATCCTTGTGTGATTTTTTTTTTTTTTTTTTCCTCTGATCAGGGTCTTATACCAATGAATGGGTCATCATAAGTGAGTGTGAGCGCAGCTGCTCGCAGTACATGTGCGGTTCAGCCGTGCACATGCGCTATGGGGAGTGTGTCTACTGCCTAAGTACATGACGTGATTCATGATAATTGATACTTTGGCGAATGGTCCGAGCTGTGAAAATCGCTTTTATGATGTGATTGGGCATGCTGCTGGAATAGGAGACTTATTGTCACTCAGGCCCTTGGACCGAGAATAGTCTCTGAAATGAGAAAACACATGGAAATCTAGACGTCTCTGATTCCCGCGTCCATCATCATTTTCCTATTATTATCACCATCTCGCATGGTGTGGTCAGTCTTAGTAATTACCAATGAGACAGCAGCGTCCTCTGAATATCAGGAAGTTTCTCTTCTAGAAAGAAGTATTGAACCTTAGTTTGCAGAAAGTGAGAGTGAAGTGGCCGCCACGTGACGTCTGTCTTCCTGCACCTAGCGTCTTCTCTCTGTCCAGTTCTGGCCCTTACACGGGGCGGCAATCATTCCCAATCACTGCATAATGTAAATCTGCTCAACGATCAAATGACAAATCAAAGAAGAAACAAAAAACACTCTACATGTGAGCGAGAGTCAAATGTGCTGAGTGCAGTGCTGGGGGGGTGATCATGCAGGGGCACGGGACGCACTTTGCCTATTTATTTTGCTCGCATTATTTGTTTGATTTGGGAGGAGAAGTGTCAGAAATTAGGAAGCCGAGCGCTTCTCACGAGCTGGTGCAGCAGGTTTTCGCGCTATTTTCTCACTCCCGTCAGCAGATGAATTCCTCTTGTTCTGGGTGAATACCATACACAAT
Source organism: Oophaga sylvatica (assembly GCA_033576555.1). NCBI lineage: Eukaryota > Metazoa > Chordata > Amphibia > Anura > Dendrobatidae > Oophaga > Oophaga sylvatica. The sequence continues at coordinate 81,388,826 of JARQOD010000003.1, read as the reverse complement.
CTTTCCGCCGAGTTATTTTAAGGATATTTGCAGACCAAAGTGTCCATTGCTGAATAGTCAAACTCACAAACACGTCTACTGGTCGTGTCACTGTCCCGCACCGCTCAGTCCTGTACAGATGGATGTGCATTGGGGAAATGTCGGAGCACTTAGCACATGGATCCACCCCCCGTGTTATAGCACTAGAAGAATAAAAATGACACCAGTCTTGTCGTAATCCAATGTGCCAGTACAAATTAGCCTGGAAGTGCATTGTGGAGGTATCCATGCGCTAAGTGCTCTGACATTTTCCCAATGCATTTCCAGGCTGATTCTTCCGGCACATTGGATTACGACAAGACTAATATCAGTTTTATTCTTTACTGCCATAACACGACTTTCAGGCATAACATAGTCTTGACCGGTTCTCTTTAAAGCCCCATACACATTAGATAAAAGCCAGCCAACGCCAATGGACTTGTTGACAATGTAATGTGCATGGGGACCCTTCCCTGACAGATTGTGTCGAGCTCATAACATTTCAATGTCTGATCCATTCGTTTTAAGGGGCGATAAGCTGCTGACTGAGGTGTCTGTAGGCGGCTATCTTCCCACAAACTGTCTGTTAAGCTGCATCCATGTGACTGAGGGAGCTAAGTCATGTAGAAGGACAGCTTTACTCCTGCTTCTTCTGGGGACCCCCTGACCATGTTCCATGACTCTCGGGTTACTAGCCAGTCCCTATGGCTCAGTAATACAAAGCTGCAGATATGCACTGTGGTATGGTGCTTCGTTGAGACCGCTGGTTGCGCCATGCTGTCATGGTGGAGCATGTCCACTTCATAGAGAACATACTGACAGAGGAACCTTGTGATGGCCAATTTCCCACCAATCTTAGCAGCAGCACATGGCTCCCGTGTGCCACGGGTGTGTCTGTGAACCCTTGGTGGGAGCTCCTGTCATCTCCGTTTTTCATCACTGTCCTTGTTCTCGGCATGTTTGTGTTCCTTCGCCTCTTTTTCATGTCGTCAGATCAGGTTCAGCCATTCTCAGTGTTTAGGATTAGGCAGCGTCATTAGGAGGCAATGCAGCGTGCGACCAGCACACACTTTTGTGTTGACTAAATGGCGTTGCGGTTTATTTTGCACCTTTGTGTCCCGTGCACCTGTGAAATGTATTGTGCAAATATTTTCAGAAGTGACCCTACACACTGACGGTGCATGAACTGGAAAAAAAAATCTGTTCTCCAGTGATCATTACTTGTACGTCACTCATGGTCCTTTTGTGTTTCTCTTGCAGTTTTTCGAAGTGCCGTTCGATTCGAACATGAACAGGACAAAGAGCCGTCCCCTTGTACGAGGACAGATCAGGTAAGACTGCTGCACCTGTCTTCGAAATATGACGCCCTCTCCATTGTACCCTTGCGGGCTGTATCCATATGCAAATCACATACACACATGAAGGGCACCACAGGTGAGAGTGCATGCGGAGAGGAGAGGTAGCACCACAGCTGGACAGGAGAGAAAGCACCACAGCTGGAGAGGAGGGGTAGCACCACCGGTGGAGAAGAGAGGTTAGCACCACAGGTGGAGAAGAGAGGTAGCACCACAGGTGGAGAAAAGAGGTAGCACCACTGCTGGAGAGGAGAGGTAGCACCACAGCTGGACAGGAGAGAAAGCACCACAGCTGGAGAGGAGGGGTAGCACCACAGGTGGAGAAGAGAGGTAGCGCCACAGGTGGAGAAGAGAGGTAGCACCACAGCTGGAGAGGCAAGGTAGCACCAGAGCTGGAGAGGCGAGGTAGCACCACAGCAGGAGAGGAGGCGTAGCACCACAGGTGGAGAGGAGGGGTAGCACCACAGGTGGAGAAGAGAGGTAGCACAACAGCTGTAGAGGCGAGGTAGCACCAGAGCAGGAGAGGCGAGGTAGCACCACTGCTGGAGAAGAAAAGGTAGCACCACAGCTGGACAGGAGAGAAAGCACCACAGCTGGAGAGGAGGGGTAGCACCACAGGTGGACAAGAGAGGTAGCACCACTGCTGGAGAGGAGAGAAAGCACCACAGCTGGAGAGGAGGGGTAGCACCACAGGTAGAGAAGAGAGGTAGCACCACAGGTGGACAAGAGAGGTAGCACCAGAGAAAGAAGGTACCACAGCTGGAAAGGAAAGAAGTGCTCCTGACATTATCAGAAATCAGTTGTAACGTGATCATTCTATCCAGAGTCACCTGATCAGAGAACCCTGATCTCAGCAGTTTATTCCCTTAGATGCCTCAGTGCCCGCAGCATCTAAACTGTCTGCCACCCCATCACTGCAGTTCATAGAAGAGTGGTAATATGACACTACACTGATATTATAAAAAAAATAACAAAAAATATATTAAAAGGAAATCGCACATACGTGCTAAATAAACGACATTTTGGACTTCCCATGTACATGATGACACTTATGGAGTCACGAATATTGTTATGTTATATGGCTCATTCCCGCAGGAGTGGTCAGGACATCACGTGACTTTCGCGATAGTAAAAATAAATAACTTTAGGATATAAAGTGATCAAAAAATTCTTACAGACAGCCCCTTTAAAGAGCCCGCAATCAGGTATTCCTTTTGTAAACCAGTGCCACCATATGGGACAGTTTCAAACTGTTATTTTAAAGGTGTGTATGGGAAGCAGGGTGCAATAGAGGGGTGGCGAGGAGGGGAAATGGGGTAGTAGAGGGTTGAGTGGAGGGGTGGCGAGGAGGGCAGCAGGGGCGCAGTAGAGGGGTGTTGAGGAGGGCAGCAGGGGCGCAGTAAAGGGGTGGAGAGGAGTGGCAACGGGGTAGTAGAGGGGTTGAGTGGAGCGGCAGCAGGGGCGCAGTAAGAGGGGTGGAGAGGAGGGCAGCAGGGGCGCAGTAGAGGGGTGGCGAGAACAGTAAAAAACTGTTAAAGAGAAACCCTAAGGATGTGTTCCCTAATGTTTGTGGGAGCTTGACTACAACACCCAATATTGTACGCCCCGGAAATAACCCCTTTCAGATAGTCTGGATGTTTTGGGGTTAACCCTCCCGATCTGGGAGTATTGGGGATAGTGCACCTGTATGAGAAGGGATAAAGCCTTCTTATGACCTTCGCTGCTGTAGGACTCGTATTTCCTTATTTACTGAGAGGATCTGGACATTCCCGACCCCGGCACACCGGCCAATAAAAGCACTTTGACTGGAACTGGCAGCGGGCTGGAAAGTTACTGGCAAGTACAGGGAGATGGCTGCCATGGATCCTGGGTGGTCACCTCTGCAGTAATAGTCTGCCCGGTGTTAATATAATATCCTCCTCTATATTTCCGGTTATTATTATCAGGATGTCGCTATGTAGACTAGACACCACTGGGAGGGAGGAATATTTTTAAGACTTTTTGTTGGACAGTAATGGTGACTTTCATTTTCAGTATCTCTGCTTACTGTTTGACCACGTGAAATTCGTGTTTATATCGAAGGTCGAAGACCTTATGGAGATGGTACAAACGAGCCGCAGGCTGCACAATGTACACCCCGATTAGTTGCTATGGCTTCTGCAGCTGTCAAGTCGGAAGTTTTGATTGGTGAGGGTCCAGGGTCTTAGACCCTGCCGATTAGTAAAATGAACTTTGAGAGTGGTGTGACCGATGTACGGACTGTCTTTGGACTCGCTCCTCCTCGGTAAGGCAGTTTTGAGACCACCGTTACGCTTTAATGGTGTTTCCCATTTGTATGTAAAAAAAAATTTTTTTAATCTATATATAATAAAATGTTCTGCAATTTTCTTGCTCGTTATCATATACAAAACCGCAGCAAAAGATATTAAAATATAACCTTTATTAAACTTCATCATCCTGATGAGCATCTTTTTATGGGAACCGACATCAAATATATATATCATGTTGTTTGTTTGATGTTCAGTTAATTATGCCCCATATTAATGGGTATAAATGTTAAACCTGTTATCAGTATGCATTGTGCCTATCGGACACATGCACATAGAGTTATAAAGGGGCAGCCGACGAGGAGCCATTGTCGTTGCATTTTAGGGTGCCAACCTCCGCTGGTAGGCTGGGGCCAGCGTAGGTGACAGATCAGACTGAGGGGTTTACCCATTAATATTCTAGTTAACATCAAGAATATCAGGCATGGAATTTCAGTCCTTTTCCCTGACCTGATCATATAGGGGTACACTGCCGGCTTTCTGACCTTTTAAGGGACTATCTTCATCTGTTGTGCAAGTTATTTAGAGGGCACTTATTGCAAGGGCACAGCAGGATCATAGGGTCAGCCGATGGTGAGCAGGGGCTCCAATCTTGTGTGGGCTATCTTAGGGTGCCAACCTCCGCAGCAAGGCAGGTACACAATTCAGGGAACATTGTTAGGGTGAACATAGTGTGCACATTTTTTAACGTGTGTGGTGTCTGTTGTTGTGTGTCCGGTTTTTAGATACAAGTTTAATAAAGGTTATATTTTAATATCTTTTGCTGGGGTTTTGTATATGATAATGAACAAGAAAATTGCAGAACATTTTATTATATACAGATTAAATTTATATTTATTTTTATTTTTTTTACATACAAATGGGAAACACCATTAAAGTGTAACGGTGGTCTCAAAACTGGCTTACCAAGGAGGAGCGAGCCCACGGACAGTCCGTACACCGGTCACGCCACTCTCCAAGTTCATTTTACTAATCGGCAGGGTCTAAGACCCTGGACCCTCACCAATCGAAACTTCCGACTTGACAGCTGCGGAAGCCATAGCAACTAATCGGGGTGTACATTGTGCAGCCTGCGGCTCGTTGTTGTACCATCTCCATAAGCTTTTCCCATTAATGAGACGGTTGTAATTAATTTCCTATGGTCTGGCCACCCCTCCCCCCTGCATCCAAATCAGGGCTTATTTCCCGGGGGTTGTTCTTATGCTGGTGCTCTGAGGATGTGACATGACACCCAGATATTAACAATTAAAAAAACACGATCTGGTTCCATTACTGGGTATACGAGGCGTGCGATGCACATTGTCGCCGTGTTCTGGTAATTAGCTGCAGGGATCATTTACAATAAGTGTGCGTGTTACCCGTAAACCCCGGGGCCGTTCCATTTTTCCAATCATTTTCAGAGGAGGTGAAGGAGAAAATGGCTGCATGTAGAATTAGTCCCACTCCTCCAGGCTACATCCTGTGTACAGGTTGTATGCTCTAGCGGCCGCAACTCTTAGTAATTAAGAGGACATTATTAGAAATCTCATCAAGGAGAGAATAGTCTCCAGTCACCTGCTTCAATCTGGGATACTGATATCATGGACGGACAGTGGGGATGAGTCTTCTAAAGATCTGGGCACAGTGCTCCTATAGGCCGTGTGTCGGTGCACTGTGCTACAGGCCATGCATTTGGTCACTGTCCCCCTACAGGCCATGCATCTGGTCACTGTGCCCCCGTAGGCCATGCGCCTGGTCACTGCTCCTGCAGGCCGTGCGTCTGGTCACTGTGCCCCCGTAGGCCGTGCGTCTGGTCACGGTGCTCCTGCAGGCTGTGCGCCTGGTCACTGTGCTCCTGAAGGCCGTGCGCCTGGTCACGGTGCTCCTGCAGGCCCTGCGTTTGGACATGGTGCTCCTACAGATTGTGTGTTTGGTCACGGTGTTCCTGCAGGCCGTGTGTTTGGTCACGATGTTCCTGCAGGCCCTGCGTTTGGACATGGTGCTCCTACAGATTGTGTGTCTGGGCATGGTGCTCCTTCAGGCCGTGTGTTTGGTCACGGTGTTCCTGCAGGCCCTGTGTTTGGTCACGGTGTTCCTGCAGGCCCTGCGTTTGGACATGGTGCTCCTACAGATTGTGTGTCTGGGTATGGTGCTCCTGCAGGCCGTGTGTTTGGTCACGGTGTTCCTGCAGGCCCTGCGTTTGGGCATGGTGCTCCTGCAGGTTGTGTGTCTGGGCATGGTGCTCCTACAGATTGTGTGTCTGGGCATGGTGCTCCTGCAGGCCGTGCGTCTGGTCACGGTGTTCCTGCAGGCCCTGCGTTTGGGCATGGTGCTCCTGCAGGCTGTGTGTCTGGGCATGATGCCCCTGCAGGGCATCGAGCATAGACATGCAATATGCAATATTCCCCGGCCACCCACCATAAATTTACAACATGCGATTCTTAAACAAGAAATTCATCCTTTAATTTTGGAAATTCTTATCTTTTCCCCTCTGATTTCTGCAGTTCACAGTCACGTAGGTCAGGGCAGACGTGTACATAGGGTCGTTACTCTGGCAGGGTCAGTCCTATCTCCTGCCAACAGTCCGACCCCACATCCCACCCCATTGTGTTATCATTGATATGATTTATCCATCCGTCATCTTGCTTCTCGACAGCTCATGGAAAGTTCTAAAATGTCCATTAGATGAAGGTGCAGATGCAGATTGGTCACGACAGTGAAGGATGTTCTTAGTTTGGCCTGCGTATATATTTCACGATGTATGGGGGCGCTCCAACAGTCCCGGGCTCCTGTTTGAATTGGAGCTTTTGCTTTGTTCATCCTGATCTACCTGAATCATCACATTAGTCGAGGAATGTGAGAATGGAGGACTTTGGAGAATTATACCTTTTTTTTTTTGCATTCTTCCCACATGATGTGATGGGTCAGGGGTCTTTTAAATTTCAGTTTCACTGCAACTCATTTCTGCTGACTGAAAGCTAATAATAAATGCCCTGTTTTCCCAGCGAAATATATATTTCTGACAGGTCACCTTTCACTCGCCGTATATTGAAGTTGGCTGAAGATTATACGAGTAGAGTGCGGAGAACGGCCAGGGCATAAAATAAGAGCAGCCTCTATATATTTTCTTTGTGACACGCTGTATACCTGGGGGAGCGAGGGCTCCCGGGCCTCTAAATGTCAAGGCTTTCCAAAAGGCGGCTGAGAGAAGCGGCAGCGTCGCCAGGCAGTCAGCTCGACTGCTGGGGTCTGCTCCTGAAGGCTCGACGGCACAGCCTGTCATGTCACCGAGGCGTCAGTCTCCTAGTGCCCTACCCTCTGTTGTGTGTCGTTTGCTATCAGTAATGGAAATGACTGATGGTCACGCCTTATCCTCCAGGACGGGGTGCGATCTGTAGCTGGGTCCCGAGGTCTCGGCAGCACATCTCACAGTATGATATAAGGGTCTCCGAGATCTGTATATGGGTCCCAGGTTCTCGGCAGCACATCTCACAGTGGGATATAAGGGTCTTGGCGATCTGTAGCTGGGTCCTGGAGTCTCTGCAGCACATCTCACTGTAGGATATAAGGGTCTCGGCGATCTGTAGCTGGGTCCTGGGGTCTCTGCAGCACATCTCACAGTAGGATATAAGGGTCTCGGCGATCTGTAGCTGGGTTCTGGGGTCTCTGCAGCACATCTCACAGTAGGATATAAGGGTCTCGGCGATCTGTAGCTGGGTCCTGGGGTCTCTGCAGCACATCTCACAGTAGGATATAAGGGTCTCCGTGAACTGTAGCTGGGTCCTGGAGTCTCTGCAGCACATCTCACTGTAGGATATAAGGGTCTCGGCGATCTGTAGCTGGGTCCTGGGGTCTCTGCAGCACATCTCACAGTAGGATATAAGGGTCTCCGTGAACTGTAGCTGGTTATCGGGGTCTCTGCAGCACATCTCACAGTGGAATATAAGGGTCTCGGCGATCTGTAGCTGGGTCCTGGGGTCTCTGCAGCACATCTCAAAGTGGAATATAAGGGTCTCCATGAACTGTAACTGGTTATCGGGGTCTCGGCAGCACATCTCACAGTGGAATATAAGGGTCTCCGTGAACTGTAGCTGGTTATCGGGGTCTCTGCAGCACATCTCACAGTGGAATATAAGGGTCTCCGTGAACTGTAGCTGGTTATCGGGGTCTCTGCAGCACATCTCACAGTGGAATATAAGTGTCTCGGCAATCTGTAGCTGGGTCCCGGGGTCTCTGCAGCACATCTCACAGTGGAATATAAGGGTCTCCGTGAACTGTAGCTGGTTATCGGGGTCTCTGCAGCACATCTCACAGTGGAATATAAGGGTCTCCGTGAACTGTAGCTGGTTATCGGGGTCTCTGCAGCACATCTCACAGTGGAATATAAGGGTCTCGGCGATCTGTAGCTGGGTCCCGGGGTCTCTGCAGCACATCTCACAGTGGAATATAAGGGTCTCCGTGAACTGTAGCTGGTTATCGGGGTCTCTGCAGCACATCTCACAGTGGAATATAAGGGTCTCGGCGATCTGTAGCTGGGTCCCGGGGTCTCTGCAGCACATCTCACAGTGGGATATAAGGATCTCTGAGATATTCTCTTGTTCTGCAGCAGTGTTGATAAATTAGTCACTCTGTGTAAACTTTTTCCATGTTTCACTGTGAGACATTTATCTCACTGAGAAGGTAACAAATCCGGGGCAGAATACCCCGACATCACCAGGCAGCCCAGATGGATCGGGGACAATGGCAGAGTCATGGTAGATTTAGGCTAAGAAGCTTCTCCATCTGCTTGCAAGAAGGGACAGGACAACGGATGCTGTAAGGACACCCCATTGTGGTCTCTGCATAGGGGGTAAGAAGGATGAGGCCAAATACCATTACTGACATGGGATCTTATATAGGACAGCATGTCTACAGGGATAGTATTGGCCCTGGTGTGTCGGAGGACATTTTACCGGTGATCATCCAGGCTGCAATTCACCAGTACAAAGGAAGGAATCAGATTACTTATATTACGTCTCTCATCCTACTTTTGTTATAGGTTCTTGTAGGAAAGTGACGCACCCTGTACCAGAAACATACAAGACATCTCACAAGCTCCAGTCATTTAATTAAAACAGAAACACATGAGACGTGCACACAGCGAACAAGCCTGTAGGGATATTGTTCACACCACCAGAAGACTGAAAACACAAAAAAAAAGGCACAGTAAAACCAAAAAATACTCTGTTGCCAAAAAAATATCAGTAAACAGCAAGTGCTAATAAAAGGATACAAAAACACAGGGTATTTGGTTAATACTTTTTTTTTTTGCAAAAAATGTATTTAAGCCGCTCTACCAAACGTCAAGTATACCCGAATTACAGCAGTCCCTGACTAATTTATGTAATCCCTATCTGATGTATTTAAAAACCTGGTTATATGTTTAATACCTTTATAAGCAGGATTCAGAAAAGTAATGTCCAATGTGGACCGCAGCATAGAACAGCTTTTATGTGCACGGCTCATAAGGAGGGGTGGAAAACTCCGTGGTCTTGCACATTAAAGCCGTTCTCTGCAGAGACTGCTGCCGGCTCTGGGACCGGAATGTGCAGCTGCACAGAAATACATGCCGCCGCACACTCCGGTCCCGAGTGCCAGTGGCAGTGCCGGGTATTGATGCGAGAGACTCTCGCGAGTTTCTCGCATCACACTCGCAAGTGTGACCCCGATCTAATTTTGCCCCTATGTACAAGAATATAACTACTATAATACTGTCCCTATGTACAAGAATATAACTACAATAATACTGTCCCTATGTACAAGAATATAACTACTATAATACTGCCCCTATGTACAAGAATATAACTACTATAATACTGCCCCTATGTACAAGAATATAACTACTATAATACTGCTCCCTATGTACAAGAATATAACTACTATAATACTACTCCCTGTGTACGAGAATATAACTACTGTAATATTGCCCCTATGTACAAGATCATAACTACTATAATACTGCTCCTATGTACAAGAATATAACTACTATAATACTGCTCCCTATGTACAAGAATATAACTACTATAATACTACTCCCTGTGTACGAGAATATAACTACTGTAATATTGCCCCTATGTACAAGATCATAACTACTATAATACGCTCCTATGTACAAGAATATAACTACTATAATACTGCTCCTATGTACAAGAATATAACTATTATAATACTGCTCCTATGTACAAGAATATAACTACTATAATATTGCCCTATGTACAAGAATATAACTACTATAATACTGCCCCATGTACAAGAATATAACTACTATAATACTGCTCCTATGTACAAGAATATAACTACTACAATACTGCTACCTATGTACAAGAATATAGCTACAATAATACTGCCCCTATGTACAAGAATATAACTACTATAATACTGCCCCATGTACAAGAATATAACTACTATAATACTGCTCCTATGTACAAGAATATAACTACTACAATACTGCTACCTATGTACAAGAATATAGCTACAATAATACTGCCCCTATGTACAAGAATATAACTACTATAATACTGCCCCTATGTACAAGAATATAACTACGATAATACTGTCCCTATGTACAAGAATATAACTACTATAATACTGCTCCTATGTACAAGAATATAACTACTATAATACTGCTACCTATGTACAAGAATATAACTACTATAACACTGCCCCTATGTACAAGATTATAACTACTATAATACTGATCCTATGTACAAGAATATAACTATTATAATACTGCTCCTATGTACAAGAATATAACTACTATAATACTGCTACCTATGTACAAGAATATAACTATTATAATACTGCCCCTATGTACAAGAATATAACTACTATAATACTGCCTCCTAGCTGTGAGGTTGTGTTTTGTGGATCTCCTCATGTCTGGAGCAAGCCCAGGGAGGGGCCACCCTGGGCGGGGAAGCTCCCCAGGCAAGGCCCGGGCTTCCCGGCCTACACTGGGACAAGCCTCCAGGCCTCTCCTAATGGGAATGTTAATCCCAGAGCCACTGTCAGACCAGTGAATGCAGCGAGCCAAAGCTGCAGCAGTTCTGTGAAGGAGGAAAAAGCCGTCAGTAAAGTTTTGGGAGGAAAACCTTCTCCAAGTCCAGCAAAGAAGCAAGAAGGAAAAGTGTCGGTCAGTGAAGGGTTACAGCACAATGTGAAGTCAGGTAACTCCCCAGTCAGCAAGCAGCTCCTGCCGGGTGCACAGATGAGATCAGCCCCAGCTGTGCAGATCACCTCTCCTGCTCCCAGGCAGAGACGGACGTCTTTGGAAAGACAAACCATCCAGGAGAACTTACAGCAGCATGGCAGTATGGCGCGGTCAGGACGCACACGGTCGCAGTCAGGTGGCAGCGATAAACCTGCTGCGGAGCCTGCATCCAGCCAAGGAGCCACAAAACCATCTGTGGTGGAACCGCACAGGACTGTGTTCAGAAGCCCTGTACCCGTGGTGAAGACTAAAGCTGTGGAGCCGGCGCGTGCACCCGAGCTGCAGCTAGCGGATGAGATACCGGGACTGGTCAGAAAACTGGGTGAGTTACAGCAGCAAAAAAAAAGCTGCAAATGGAAATAGACTTTACCTATACCCTAAAGACCACTAATCCTGCCTGTAATGATGCTTATGACCTGAGACTGAACACACGGGGTGTACAGCTGGCAAGTGTTGTGCAGGACATTGAGTCTGTGATGGAGGCATGGGGCCCCTGGCAGAGACCTACAGGAACCGGGAGCGGTTCGCCTCCTATAAGCAGGGCTGTGCTGTAGAGACCAGGACCCCTGATGCTCAGGACGGGACCCCCCAGCAGCGGACACGGCCAGTGTTACAGGCTGCCCGCTTCTGCTTCCAGGAGGGAAAACAACCGCAGCAGCAAACAGCGAAGTGTGAACAGGAGCATACACTTCAGACTCCAGCAGAGGCACCACAGGTCCCAGAGTGCCCCACACAGGAGCAGGACAGTATATGTGAGACTGTTTGTGCTGATGAGGCTGAGGCAGCTGAGTGTGAACAAGAACATACACTTCAGACTCCTGCTGAGGCACCACAGGTCCCAGAATGCCCCACACAGGAGCAGGACAGTATATGGGGGACTGTTTGTGCTGATGAGGCTGGGCACAGACTGTGGCTGGTGATGCTGTGCCCATGGGGTCGGGGGTTGGAGGGGTTTCACATTCTGCAATTGACGTGACACTGTCTGATGATAATGATGCTGCTAATGATAATGTGCATGATATGTGTGACTATCCCCCTTTACCATCTAGTCCACAAGGTGTGACAGGCCCCCCTGCTGCAGGCCCTCTCCCTGTCAGTCAACCCAGTGTGACCCGTCAGGTGCCCCCCAGGAATGACTGGAGCCGCGGCGCCCCATCCTTCACTTCCAACGCCAGGTATACCGGCCAGACATTCAGACGCATTAATGTGGTGCGGTTTAAATACTTAGGTGCCAAGGAGGATCTGCCACAGCGCAGGTATGTGGTGAGAGAGCTGCTATGCGGCCAGATGGGGTTTGAGGTTAATCAGATACTGGCGGTGTCTAATCTTCAGGACAGGCAGGGCTATGAGGTCAGCTTCAAGCTCTCGTCTGACTGGACAGATTCTGGGCCAGTTACCCCAAGTTCAGGGATGCTGAGGGCTGGAATAAGTTTATGATGGTTCCTATCTCCAGACCGGACACAGTCACAGTAAATGTCACCTTCTGGAATGAGGCCGTTCCCCCACAGGACATCGAGGTGTGGCTCCGGAGACACTGTGACCTTGTCTCTGGACTCACCAAGGTCAGAGATGAGGACGGTATCTGGACAATGGGGTGGAAAGCTGTAGTGAAACTGCAGCAGTATAATAACATCACTGCCCACTTACCCAACTCCTTCTTCATTGGGAGGGAGAAGGGAAGATGTTATTATCCCGGGCAGCCCAGAAAGTGTTTCAAATGTGGTGGCAAAGGTCATCTGGCTATCACTTGTACTGTGGTGAAGTGCAATCTGTGTGGGGCAATCGGCCATGTTGCTGCAGACTGCCGGGACGTGAGGTGCAACCTCTGTGGTCAGATGGCCACGCTCACAGGGACTGTCCAGACGCCTGGCACAACATCTGCAGAGTCTTCCCTGATGAGGATGTGATGGCAGGGGCAGAGGCTCAGGAGGATGAGGATGTGGTGATAGGGGCGCATGGGGAGGAGGATTCAATGTCAGGAGAGATGCTGACCAGTACAGATGCCCACCAGGAGTCCACTCATGTAACACCAGAGCAGGAGGGTGCAGAGGGGAACATGGAGGTCGTCCCTCAGGCCCAGCAGCCTCAGGTAGCCCCCCCTTCAGCATCACTGTCTGTATCTGATGACTGGAGTGTTAATCATAACAAAAGAAAGAAAAAGAACACGTTCCTCCGTAAACCTGAGGCAAAATATGACACCGGTCAGAGTGCGAGTAAGAAGGCTCCAAATCCTACAGGTGTGATGGTCGTGTCCAACAAGTATGGAGTTTTATCTGAGTCCAACGATGATGACTATAGAGAAAGAGTTGAGGAAAAATTGATGTTGAGGATGACAGGGACATAGAAGACCATCCCCCGCCAAAGCGGAAGCCCTTATGTGTAGACCCTCAGGTAGAATCTGACATGGACACCAGTGGTGGACAGAACATCTCTAACTCATGATGATGGCTGTTTCTCTGCTCCTTCTATATTGTGTTGTGATGGCGGGGTTCTCATTAACACTGACCTCCAGTAATGTCAATAGTATTAAGGCGAGGAGGACTAGACAAGCAGTGTATGAACATCTCACATACTGGACACAGATGTCATCTTCCTGCAGGAGACACGACTGACATCTCTGGGGCTTATGAGAGAGGCTGAGAGGGAATGGCGGTCCGGTCCATCTTTTGGTCGCTGGCTGTGGAGCCTTATGCCGGGGTCGCTGTCCTGTTTAACACCAATGATGTGACTGTGCATAGGATGACGGAGGTGGTCATGGGAAGATGTCTGGTCCTGGAAGTCACTATCCATGGTAGGCGACTCCGGCTTATTAACATCTATGGGCCACAGACGGTGACTGACAGGATCCAGCTGTTTAATGACGTCAAGCCTTACCTCTTCACTTCTCTTCCAGTGGTGATGGCGGGGGACTTTAATGCCATACTGACATCAGGTGACAGCTCTTCAGGCAGGACAGTGACCAGGGACGGAAAGGTCCTACATAACATCATAACGCAGGCTGGACTGACTGACGTTTTTACACAGGGAGGTCGACAGCCAAAATTCACGTATTCATGTTCCAACAGGTGCAGTAGGATAGATTTTGCTTTTGTGAGTCCTACTGAGGCTGTCGGCACCCTAAGTGAGAAGGTCGTCCCTACTCTGATCACCTCGCCTTGTGCTTCTGTCTGGGGATCTCTAACCGTCCGGATATTGGTAGAGGGTTGTGGAAGCTCAATTCCAGTCTTCTGGATGATGCCTATGTTCAGAGTCGTGTCCACTCCCTTATCCAGCTTCATCTAGACAGGGTTGACTTCTATGACAACATGACCGACTGGTGGGAGGACGTCAAGGAGGATATCAGATCCCTCTTAAAGAGACTGTCAGTTAATAAAGGGAGGAATAAGTACAGCCAGTACCTAAAGCTGCGCAAAGAATTGGAGTCACTGTATTCGGCGGGTGGGGATGACAAAGTGAAGATCGACCGGCTGAAATCTGAGATAAGGCAGTATCAGTATAGCCGGTATACCTCTCTGGTTCTTGAACGGGATTATGGGTCCTTAGGGGCCCCTGATCCCTTTGAGAATTGCAGGGAGAGGGTGGCCAAAAAAATGGTCACAGGTCTCATTGACTCCCAGGGTGTATTGCAGGATTCACGGGAAGGTATCCTGGAGGTGGTGAGATCTTACTATGCTGACTTGTTTCAGAGGAAAGTTTTGGATAAAGATAAGATGACTCAATTCTTGGAGGCAACTCCAGTGCTGATACTAATGATCTGGACTTTTCTCCTTTGACAGCAGAATTAACGGTGGAGGAAGTTAAGGAGGCTATTGATAAATTATATCTGAAGAAGGCACCAGGTCCAGATGGTATAACAGCAGAATTCTATAAGAAATTCAGAGACCTCCTGGCTCCAATCCTCGTGGATGTGTATAGAAATTGTCTAGAAAATCACCTGATGCCTCCATCCATGAGAGTGTCCTCGTTAATTCTGCTATCTAAAGGTAAAGAGCCGAGCGACATCAAGAACTGGAGGCCGATTGCCCCTTGAATGTAGATAGGAAGATTCTAGCAAAGATCCTATTTTCTAGATTAGTCTGTTTGTCCCCGGCACTGTTGGCAGGCTCTCAGTTTGGCACAGTAAAAGGGCGGAACATCTCTGGAGCAGTCATCTCGATACGAGAGATGTTTGAGAGATGTAAAGCTCTGCGGTGTGGGAGATATGTTGTTAGTCTGGACCAGGCTAAAGCCTTTGACAGGGTTGATCATGACTATCTGTGGGCCACTTTGTCAAAGTACGGTATTCCGGGACAATTTGTGGATTGGCTGAAGACTTTGTACAGAGAGGCGGTGAGCTTTCCTCTGATTAATGGTTGGCAGGGTGACATTTTTGGAGTTGGGGCGGGGGTGAGGCAGGGTTGCCCACTGAGTCCGCTCCTGTATGTTTTTGCCCTAGACCCGTTTCTGAGGTCACTGCAGGAGTGCGATTTTCAGGGGGTGCCGGTCCCCCACTGCCTGCCTCTGAATGTTGTTGCCTATGCGGAGATGTTGACGTTGGTGATATCTAATCCTCGAGAGGTGCAGATGTTATCTGCGTCCATCAGAAACTACTCAGAGGCCTCCGGGTCTCTGGTCAGCCTTGAAAAAGAGTCAAGCTCTGTGGACATTAGATACTGATCCCAGCTTTGATCTGCCGCAGTTTGCCAAAGCCTCCACCCATACTAAGATCCTAGGGGTTAAATTTGGGAGGGATGATAATGCCACGCTAAATTGGGAGGAGAAATGGAAGCCGGAAATGCAAAGGTTCAGCGATGGAAGAACTGGAGGCTGACCTACAAGAGAAAGGGTCAAAATGTTGAAGACTTACCTGGTCCCCGTTTTCTTGTATGTCTCTGTCATTTTCCCTTTGCCAGAATCTTTCTCACGAGGCTCTTCAGCCTTTCTTCCAGCTCTTGTGGGGGAATAGGTTGAACCTAATAAAGAGGGGAATAACGTACCTACGGCGGAGAGAGGGTGGGCTGGATATGTTGAATCCAAGAGTTTTCTTTGACTCCTTGTTTCTAAAGGTGAATTTTGGGAACATGGACTCAAACAGTAGCTCCCTGTGGGTAAATAGTATCAGGGATTGGATATTGCCTTTTGCAGAATCTTGGGTGCGAGGCGGCAGTCTCAAGAGGAGAAGATGGACAGGTGACCACCTCCCCCAGTATCTGGACTACGGTCTGAAGTGTGTTAGGAGGTGGGGACTGGAGAAGTCTTACATTGAGAGCAGTACGAGAAGAGACCTATATGCTCATGTATGTGGGACTTTCTTCTTCTCTCCACTGGCCCTGAGAGATTGTGTCACCACCACCCTGCGGAAAGCCTTAGGTTCCTAAACGGGAAACGACTTCCTCCTAAACTGTTTGATGTTACTTGGCTTTCACTGCATAGTCGGCTCTTTGTCAAGGGCAACATGAAACATCTGAGTGTCTCTGATCGGAATTGTCCCTTGGTTGTCAGCAGGAGGAGACTATGGAGCACTTTATATGTGATTGCTGGGGAGGGAGGAAGATCTGGGAGGAAGTGTCAGCTAATCTAAATATCCCCAGACTGCGGACCTAAAGTACCCTGACATAATATATGGTGTCCCTCCACTGTTAGTAACATCGACAGAGAGACGATGTACATCATATCAGTGTCATCAAATAAAATTAATTTTCTTCTCTTCCTTCCCAGGTGTGGACTTTAATTTATTTATGAATATGATATGATTATTTAATGCTTGTGTATATATAACCTAAGTGATTTGTGTTTTGTAATCCTGGATGATTTCTGTTTCATTATAATTGTATTTATGTTTGGTTTTATAATAAAAATTGCCCCTATGTACAAGAATATAACTACTATAATACTGCTCCCTATGTACAAGAATATAAACTACTGTAATACTGCCCCTATGTACAAGAATAAAACTGCTATAATACTGCCTCTATGTACAAGAATATAACTACTATAATACTGCCCATGTACAAAAAATATAACTACTGTAATACTGCCTCTATGTACAAGAATATAACTGCTGTAATACTGCTCCCTGTGTACAAGAATATAACTACTATAATACTGCTCCTATGTACAAGAATATAACTACTATAATACTGTCCCTATGTACAAGAATATAACTGCTGTAATACTGCCTCTATGTAAAGAATATAACTACTATAATACTGCCCCTATGTACAAGAATATAACTACTATAATACTGCTCTCTATGTACAAGAATATAACCACTATAATACTGCTCCTATGTACAAGAATATAACTACTATAATACTGTCCCTATGTACAAGAATATAACTACTATAATACTGCCCCTATGTACAAGAATATAACTACTATAATACTGTCCCTATGTCAAGAATATATCTTACTATAATACTGTCCCTATGTACAAGAATATACTACTATAATACTGTCCCCTATGTACAAGAATATGACTACTATAATACTGCCCCTATGTACAAGAATATAACTACTATAATACTGTCCCCTATGTACAAGAATATTTTCTACTATAATACTGCCCCATGTACAAGAATATAACTACTGTAATACTGCCCCTATGTACAAGAATATAACTGCTATAATACTGCCTCTATGTACAAGAATAAAACTACTATAATACTGCCCCATGTACAAGAATATAACTACTGTAATACTGCTCTATGTACAAGAATATAACTGCTATAATACTGCTCCCTACGTAGAGGAATATAACTACTATAATACTGCCCCTATGTACAAGAATATAAACTACTATAATACTGCTCCTATGTACAAGAATATATCTACTATAAGGCCCCGTTCACACATTGCGGTTTTAGATGCTTTTTCCGCTGCGTTTTTAACGCTGCGGAAACGCATCCAACCCGCAGCACAGTGCACAGCCAATGAATCCCTATGGGAACCGCAGGTCTGCTGTGCACATGCTGCGGAAAAAAAACGCCGCGGTTTAGCCGCGTTTTATTTTCCGCAGCATGTCAATTCTTTGTGCGGAACTGCAGCGGTTCGGCGCCCATTGACTTGCATTGAGTCGGGCACTTCCGCAGCAAAACCGCAGATCTAAAAAAGATCTGCGGGTTTGCTGCGGCTGAAACCGCTGCAGTTCGGGAGGAGGGAAGTGTGTGGGCGGTGCGTGGGCGTGAATAGTGTGCGGCGCTATGTGTGTGGGCGGTGCCGTGGGCGTGTATAGTGTGCGGCGCTGTGTGTGTGGGCGGTTGATTGTGTGCCGGTGTCTGCGTGATCGGTGTTCGGGGCTGTTTGCGCGATCGGTGTGCGGGTCTGTGTGCGCGATCGGTGTGCGGGGCTGTGTATGTGCAGCGGTGTGCGGGGCTGTGTGCGTGTCTCCGTGTAGCGGCATCGTCGGATGGGACTACAAGTCCCATCGGCTATGCCTGCTACAGTGACAGTGATGACACATTAGCCAATGATGGGACAGTAGTAGTCCCATCATCCGGCTAATGTGCACTGCTGAATGTAAAAAAAAAAAAAAAAATTACATGACATACAGAACTATAACATACAATGACATACAGAACATATAACATACAGTAACATACAACACATAACATTGAGCACATACTCACCTCTTCCCCGACGCCATCCATCTGTGTATCGCTCTTGCCGCCGGGAGAGAATGACTCACTACAGTTCATTCTCTCACGGCAATGCTGGGTGAGAAAATTCCCACGCAGCATTGCCATAAAGTGAGAGAATGAACTCAGTGATGCACTGCAGGAGCCATTGTCTCCTGTCAGTGCATCACTGGGAGGCCCTACAGAGCAGTGGCATCACCTGATGTTACTGTTCTATAGGGGAGGACCGTCGTGGGGACACTCGTTATTAATTGGACTGCGTCGGACAGGGAGTATACGGTTGTTTTATTTTTTTACGTTTTTTACAGGAGATCGAGGGCGTCGCTTGGATCTGAGTGTGTAATAAGATATGAAAACCGTGTTGTGTTTTATTTCATTAAAATAATTTATTCTTATGCGTGTTGTTTTTTTTAACCCTTTATTAATATAAGATTAATAATGGATAGGCGTCTTATTGACGCCTCTCTATTATTAACCGGGCTTAATATCACCTTACAATAGCAAGGTGATATTAACCCCTTATTACCCCATATCCCACCGCTACAGGGGAGTGGGAAGAGAGGGGCTAAGTGCCGGAATTGGCGCACCGTACAGATGCGCCAACACTGGGGCGGCTGGGTGCTGGTATTTTTAGCCAGGGGGGGCGCCAATATCCATGGCCCCTTCCTAGGCTATGAATATCAGCCCGCAGCTGTCTGCTAGCCTGTCTGGCTATAAATTATAGGGGGACCCCCACGTCATTTTTTTTTGGGGGGGGTCCCCTATTTAATAGCCAGTGAAGGCTAGCTGCGGGCTGATTATTCATAGCCTGGGAAGATCCATGGGTAATTAACCCCTTCCCAGGCTAGAAATATTGCCCCGGCTGTCTGCTTTCCCCCTCTGGCGCAGAAAAATTGCGCGGGAGCCCACGCCATTTTTTTTCCTATATTTTTTTTTTTATTAACTATTGCGTTATTTTGTGTATGTGTACGCGTGTGTGTCTTTAACTATTTATGTACCATTTTATCTATCTATCTATCTATCTACTGGTATCTATTATCTATCTATGGCCGGCGACACACTTGCGAGTGTGATGTGAGTAAGTCGCACGACTTTCTCGCATCAACACCCGGCACGGCCGCCCGCTCTCGGACCCGAGTGTGCGGCGCATAGAAATACATGCAGCCGCACACTCGGGTCCGAGAGCGGGCAGCCGTGCCGGGTGTTGATGCGAGAAAGTCGTGCGACTTACATCACACTCGCAAGTGTGTCACCGGCCTATCTCTATCTGTGTGTGTGTAATGGAGTGTGGGTTGGACAAATGTAAAAGAGGAGGTTGGACAAGAAATGACATCACAAATCTTTTTTTTTTTG
>JARQOD010000003.1:81271660-81368829 GCA_033576555.1 Oophaga sylvatica | reverse complement strand
TGCAGGCCCTGCTTTGGACAGGGGCTCCTACAGTTTGGGTGTTTGGCAGGGTGTTCCTGCAGGCCGTGTGTTTGGTCACGATGTTCCTGCAGGCCCTGCATTTGGCATGGTGCTCCTACAGATTGTGTGTCTGGGAAATGGTGCTCCTTCAGGCCGTGTTTTTTGGTCACGGTGTTCCTGCAGGCCCTGTGTTTGGTCACGGTGTTCCTGCAGGCCCGCGTTTGGAAAAGGTGCTCCTACAGATTGTGTGTCGGGGTATGGGTCTCCTGCGGGCCGTGTGTTTGGTCACGGTGTTCCTGCAGGCCCTGCGTTTGGGCAGGTCTCCTGCGGGTTGTGTGTCTGGCAGGTGCTCCTACAGATTGTGTGTCTGGGCATGGTGCCCTGCAGGCCGTGCGTCGGTCCCGGTGGTCCTGCGGGCCCCTGCGTTTGGGCCTTGGTGCTCCTGCAGGCTGTGTGTCTGGGCATGATGCCCCTGCAGGGCATCGAGCATAGACATGCATATGAAATATTCCCGGCCCCCACCAAAATTTACAACATCGATTCTTAAAAAAGAAATTCATCCTTTAATTTTGGAAATTCTTATCTTTTCCCCTCTGATTTCTGCAGTTCACAGTCACGTAGGTCAGGGCAAGCGTGTACATAGGGTCGTGACTCTGGCAGGGTCAGTCCAATCTCCTCCCAAACAGTCCGACCCCCCCCACCCACCCCATTGTGTTATCTTTGGGATAAAAATTTATCCATCCGACATCTTGCTTCTCGACAGCTCATGGAAAGTTCTAAAATGTCCATTAAGAAGGTGCAGATGCAGATTGGTCACGACAGTGAAGGATGTTCTTAGTTTGGCCTGCGTATATTTTTTCACGATGTATGGGGGCGCTCCAACAGTCCCGGGCTCCTGTTTGAATTGAGCTTTTGCTTTGTTCATCCTGATCTACCTGAATCATCACATTAGTCGAGGAATGTGAGAATGGAGGACTTTGGAGAATTATACCTTTTTTTTTTGCATTCTTCCCACATGATGTGATGGGTCAGGGGTCTTTTAAATTTCAGTTTCACTGCAACTCATTTCTGCTGACTGAAAGCTAATAATAAATGCCCTGTTTTCCCAGCGAAATATATATTTCTGACAGGTCACCTTTCACTCGCCGTATATTGAAGTTGGCTGAAGATTATACGAGTAGAGTGCGGAGAACGGCCAGGGCATAAAATAAGAGCAGCCTCTATATATTTTCTTTGTGACACGCTGTATACCTGGGGGAGCGAGGGCTCCCGGGCCTCTAAATGTCAAGGCTTTCCAAAAGGCGGCTGAGAGAAGCGGCAGCGTCGCCAGGCAGTCAGCTTACTGCTGGGGTCTGCTCCTGAAGGCTCGACGGCACAGCCTGTCATGTCACCGAGGCGTCAGTCTCCTAGTGCCCTACCCTCTGTTGTGTGTCGTTTGCTATCAGTAATGAAATGACTGATGGTCACGCCTTATCCTCCAGGACGGGGTGCGATCTGTAGCTGGGTCCCGAGGTCTCGGCAGCACATCTCACAGTATGATATAAGGGTCTCCGAGATCTGTATATGGGTCCCAGGTTCTCGGCAGCACATCTCACAGTGGGATATAAGGGTCTTGGCGATCTGTATCTGGGTCCTGGAGTCTCTGCAGCACATCTCACTGTAGGATATAAGGGTCTCGGCGATCTGTAGCTGGGTCCTGGGGTCTCTGCAGCACATCTCACAGTAGGATATAAGGGTCTCGGCGATCTGTAGCTGGGTTCTGGGGTCTCTGCAGCACATCTCACAGTAGGATATAAGGGTCTCGGCGATCTGTAGCTGGGTCCTGGGGTCTCTGCAGCACATCTCACAGTAGGATATAAGGGTCTCCGTGAACTGTAGCTGGGTCCTGGAGTCTCTGCAGCACATCTCACTGTAGGATATAAGGGTCTCGGCGATCTGTAGCTGGGTCCTGGGGTCTCTGCAGCACATCTCACAGTAGGATATAAGGGTCTCCGTGAACTGTAGCTGGTTATCGGGGTCTCTGCAGCACATCTCACAGTGGAATATAAGGGTCTCGGCGATCTGTAGCTGGGTCCTGGGGTCTCTGCAGCACATCTCAAAGTGGAATATAAGGGTCTCCATGAACTGTAACTGGTTATCGGGGTCTCGGCAGCACATCTCACAGTGGAATATAAGGGTCTCCGTGAACTGTAGCTGGTTATCGGGGTCTCTGCAGCACATCTCACAGTGGAATATAAGGGTCTCCGTGAACTGTAGCTGGTTATCGGGGTCTCTGCAGCACATCTCACAGTGGAATATAAGTGTCTCGGCAATCTGTAGCTGGGTCCCGGGGTCTCTGCAGCACATCTCACAGTGGAATATAAGGGTCTCCGTGAACTGTAGCTGGTTATCGGGTCTCTGCAGCACATCTCACAGTGGAATATAAGGGTCTCCGTGAACTGTAGCTGGTTATCGGGTCTCTGCAGCACATCTCACAGTGGAATATAAGGGTCTCGGCGATCTGTAGCTGGGTCCCGGGGTCTCTGCAGCACATCTCACAGTGGAATATAAGGGTCTCCGTGAACTGTAGCTGGTTATCGGGGTCTCTGCAGCACATCTCACAGTGGAATATAAGGGTCTCGGCGATCTGTAGCTGGGTCCCAGGGTCTCTGCAGCACATCTCACAGTGGGATATAAGGATCTCTGAGATATTCTCTTGTTCTGCAGCAGTGTTGATAAATTAGTCACTCTGTGTAAACTTTTTCCATGTTTCACTGTGAGACATTTATCTCACTGAGCAGGTAACAAATCCGGGGCAGAATACCCCGACATCACCAGGCAGCCCAGATGGATCGGGGACAATGGCAGAGTCATGGTAGATTTAGGCTAAGAAGCTTCTCCATATGCTTGCAAGAAGGGACAGGACAACGGATGCTGTAAGGACACCCCATTGTGGTCTCTGCATAGGGGGTAAGAAGGATGAGGCCAAATACCATTACTGACATGGGATCTTATATAGGACAGCATGTCTACAGGGATAGTATTGGCCCTGGTGTGTCGGAGGACATTTTACCGGTGATCATCCAGGCTGCAATTCACCAGTACAAAGGAAGGAATCAGATTACTTATATTACGTCTCTCATCCTACTTTTGTTATAGGTTCTTGTAGGAAAGTGACGCACCCTGTACCAGAAACATACAAGACATCTCACAAGCTCCAGTCATTTAATTAAAACAGAAACACATGAGACGTGCACACAGCGAACAAGCCTGTAGGGATATTGTTCACACCACCAGAAGACTGAAAACACAAAAAAAAAAGGCACAGTAAAACCAAAAAATACTCTGTTGCAAAAAAATATCAGTAAACAGCAAGTGCTAATAAAAGGATACAAAAACACAGGGTATTTGGTTAATACTTTTCTCCTTCGTCTCATTGGGGACACAGGACTGTGGGACACAGGACTGTGGGTGTATGCTACTGCCGCTAGGAGGCTGACACTAAGTAAACATAAAAAAGGTTAGCTCCTCCTCCGCCGTATACACCTCAGCACTGGCCGCAGGCAAACCCAGTTATTGCTTAGTGTCTGATGGAGGCACACGTCTGGTTCTTTTTCCAGACCATTTTTTTTTTTTTTTTTTTTTTCCCACGAAGATGAGATAGGGGCGACGGATCCTATTGAAAGGGTCCGATCTCCCCAAACCATCAACGGGCGAGCACGTGGAGTAAAGCCTCCAACGTATCCTCTCCCGCAACGTGGGACACGAATGCCGGACTTAGCCCTGACCACCCTAAGGTATTGAAACCCTAGGTTGTACAGAGGCAGGAGTTTGTCCGTGCAGCCCCCACTGCGCCACCAATGCTAGACTGCGGTGCTGCAAGGAGGCGGACGGTCCCTCTCCTCATCCCCTGTAGGGGTGATGGAGTTAGGGTTCCTGCACCGTCCCACCTTTTTTACTACAAAGCCCCCCTCTAAATGCATCAGGCGGAATGGCTCACCTTTTTGAAAACGGAGAAGATACTGGAGTAACGCCGCACGCATGGAGCACCGCAAGTTTCGCAGGCGTCTGGATCAGACTCTGCTTCCAGCCAGGTACAGGCTCCTGGCTCGTGTTCCGATCCCCCCTCTCCCCCCGGGGGCGTCAGGTCCCTGGCCTCGGCGGTGTTGGGCCTCGGGCAAGGGTTTGGTCCCCGGGGACTGGGGCCCGAGGTGTGGCGTCCGGCGCCGGCAGGGGGGTGGGCCGCGGTCGCGGGGATCCGCCCCCGGCATCGTCTCCTTCCGGCGGGCCCGCCCTCTGATTTTGGGGCCGCCTCCGCCGGAAATCTAGGCCGCGGCTTCGGCCGGTGCTAGGCCGCGGCTGTAAATTTAGTCCCCGGCTTTTGCTGGAGACTAGGCCGCGGCTGGAGGCGGGCCTCTGACGGCTAGGCCGCGCCTCTCGACCCTCCCCCTAAAGGCTCGGCTACATGAGCTCGCCTTCCTAACAGGGGAGCGCTCTTTTTGAAAAATTTGGAGCCAGACGCCACTGCTACGCGGTTTAAGGACGCAGGGGGTACAGGACTGGGGTAAGTGCTTCTACCTCCAGCCTGGTTGTTCCGCTTCACTAAGTACTTCTGCACTCCGTTTCACTGACCGTCGCACATCCAGTTCATTGCGGACTTTGTGATAGACTCAGTATGTCCAGAAGAACTAAAGCTCATACGGTGCTGTATACCGCATGCATTGCCTGTAGGTCCCCTTTTCCGCGCGCCCAGATTACTCGGGTTTGCGAAGCCTGTGACTCCGAACGGGCTCAGGAACCCGCTCCTATTACGGAACCCAGTGCGTCAGGTCCCCCTGAATGGGCTCTGTCCCTGACTCAATCTGTGGCATCATTGACTAGAGCAATCGAGTCCCTTCAAGCTCCCGATAGGAGCAGGGACAGTGGTTCACCCGTCTTGGCGACGTCTCATGAACCTCCGGCCTGCAGGGGCCGCGCTCTCACTAGGCAGACGCAGGGGAAGCGAACCCACACTGCGTCGCCTTTGCCGTCCGGGGCCTCGGCATCTTTCAGTTCCGTCTCCCGCTCTCCCTCACCTCTGACAAGTGATCAGTATTCGGATTCTGATTCAGAAGGGTCCCTTAATTTAGAGGCACCAAATTGTCAGGACACAATTGACAGTTTGATTGAAGCTGTCAATCAAACCTTGGGGATAGACGATGAGTCCACCTTGACCTCCGGTCATAAGGTGTCCTTCAAAAGAGCCAGGCAAGCTCATAAGGTTTTTGGATCTCATCCTGAGTTTGAGGAGCTAGTGCAGCGCCACCGGGAGAAACCGGACAAGCGCTTCGCAGGACAAAAGGCTCTCAATACTAGATATCCTTTTGCTCCCGAGCTTCTTAAGAAGTGGGCGGAATCTCCTGCGGTTGATCCTCCTGTGTCGCGTTTGGCGTCTAAAACGCTCCTCTCCCTTCCTAACGGTTCCTCGATCAAGGAACCAACGGATCGTCTGATTGAAAGTTTGGCCCGCTCGGTGTTTGAAGCATCGGGTTCTGCTCTCTCTCCTTCTTTTGCAGCGACTTGGGTTGCTAAGGCCATGATATCCTGGTCGGAGTCTCTAAATAGAGCGCTTCATGGTATAGAGGTACCATCTGAAGTAACTGAGATTTCTAATCAGATAGCACTTGCAGGAGACTTCTTAATTAATGCGTCCATGGATGCGGCAAATTGCGCAGCCCTAGCTGCTGCTAATGCAATTGCCATCAGAAGATCTTTGTGGCTGAGAACCTGGCGAGCAAATTCAATCTCAAAGAAATCGCTTACATCCTTACCATATCAGAATGGTCGGTTATTTGGCGAAAGGTTGGATCAGCTCATATCTGATGCGACGGGAGGGAAGAGCAGTTTCCTTCCTCAGCAAAAGATTAAGCAGCCTTTTCGCCGACAGCTTCAGCCTCGCTTTAGGGCCTTTCGTAACCCAGGTTGGGCCGCGCCAGCTACCTCCAGCGGTTCAGGTCGGCCTAGTCAGGCCAGAGATCGTCAGGTCTCCTACAGGACCAACCCTCTGGGAAGAGGGCGATCTCAACAACCAAGATCTAGAGGGTCCAAACCCCAGAGATATTCGGACAAATGACTGGAGGCAGAATCCGGTCAATTTATCCAGAGTAGGCGGCCGCTTACTCTGGTTTCGCCCCATTTGGCTATCGATTACTCACGACGAGTGGGTCCGGGAGTTAGTCTCCTCGGGGTACAAAATAGAATATTCCAGCCTTCCCTCAAATCGTTTTTTTCCCTCGCGCCTTCCCAAGGAGGAATCTCGGGTTCGCGCCTTATTCAGGGCGGTCGAGTCTCTTCGGCACAGCGGGGTTGTCGTGCCTGTACCGGAGATCGAAAAGGGTCAGGGGTTTTATTCCAACCTGTTCATTGTACCCAAAAAGGACGGTACCGTAAGGCCCATTCTGGATCTAAAGCGACTGAACCGGTTTGTCAGAATTCGACATTTCCGAATGGAGTCTCTCCGTTCGGTCATTGCAGCCATGGAAAAAGGGGAATTTCTAGCATCAATAGACATTCAGGATGCCTATCTTCACATCCCCATATTTCCTCCTCATCAGAGATTTCTTCGGTTTGCCGTCGGCAAACTTCATCTTCAGTTCGCAGCCTTGCCATTCGGGCTAGCCACAGCCCCCAGGGTGTTCACAAAGGTCATGGCTGCTGTTGTGTCCATTCTGCACTCCAGGGGGTAGTCATCCTGCCTTACTTAGACGATCTCCTCATCAAGGGTCCGTCTTTTCAAATCTGCGAGGAAAGTGTCAGCATTACGTTAGACACCCTTGCTCGCCTGGGGTGGCTGGTGAATATGAAGAAATCATCTCCCGTGCCATCTCGGAAGATCACCTTTTTAGGGATGAATTTCGACACCGCTCAGGGGTTGATAATTCTTCCTCAGGACAAGGCCTTGGTTCTCCGTCAAGAGGTACGGATCCTTCGCCAACCAATTCCTCACACCATCCGGTTTTGCATGAGGGTCCTAGGAAGGATGGTGGCAGCAATCGAGGCTATTCCATTTGCCCAATTTCATCTTCGCCCCCTTCAACATGCACTCTTGGCAGTATGGGACGGGAGCCCTTACTCCCTCAATCTTCGGTGCCGTCTGTCCCTGCAGGTCAGACAGACTCTAATGTGGTGGACGAAGAGCACCACTCTTCGACAGGGTCGGTTGTTTCCTCCAAATTTCTGGTTGGTTGTCACAACAGACGCCAGCCTGCTCGGATGGGGAGCAGTGTTTCGTCACCATACAGCCCAGGGAACTTGGTCTCAGCAGGAATCGACCCTCCCGATCAATATTTTAGAGATCCGAGCTATTCGGCTGGCTCTGAGGCATTTTCACCAGCATCTGGCGGGCCACCCAGTCAGAATACAATCGGACAATGCCACGGCAGTGGCATACATAAACCATCAGGGAGGTACCCGCAGCAGGGCGGCCATGCACGAGGTAAAACAGATTCTGACTTGGGCAGAGGTAAATCACTCTGTGATTTCAGCGGTCCACATTCCGGGCGAGGAAAACTGGGCTGCGGATTTTCTCAGCCGTCACGGCATAGCGTCAGGGGAATGGTCACTTCATCCCGAGGTTTTTCAGCAGATATGCCGACGCTGGGGAACCCCAGATGTGGACCTGATGGCTTCCAAGATAAATGCCAAGGTGCCCAACTTCGTCTCCCGGTACCGGGATCCGCAGGCATTTGCAGTAGACGCTCTGGTCCTACCATGGAATCAGTTTCATCTTCCATACTTGTTTCCACCAATAGCCCTTCTCCCAAGGGTGATCAGAAAGATCAGGATAGAGGGGGTTCCAGCGATATTAATCGCTCCGGATTGGCCGCGTCGCTCATGGTACGCGGAGCTGGTACAATTGCTCGCCGACGCACCCTGGCGACTGCCAGAGCGCGTGGACCTTCTCTCCAGGGCCCAGTTTACCACCAGAACTCAGCGGTCCTGTGTTTGACGGCCTGGCCGTTGAATCTTGGATCCTGACCAGGGCTGGATTCTCTAAAAAGGTCGCCGCAACGATGGCTAACGCCCGAAAGCCCGTTTCGGCTCGCATCTACCACGGTACTTGGAAGGTCTTTTTTGATTGGTGCAGGGAACATGATTGTTCCCCGCTCCTCTTTTCAATTCCGAACATTCTATCTTTTCTCCAGGCAGGCCTAGATTCAGGTCTAGCGCCTAGTACTCTTAGACGACAGATATCAGCTTTGTCGGTTCTTTTTCAGCGAAAGATCGCGTCTAATTTTCAGGTTAGGACCTTTATTCAGGGGGTTGTCCATATAGTTCCTCCCTACAAGACTCCCTTAGAGGTTTGGGACCTCAATCTAGTCCTGGGAGTCCTACAGGAGTCTCCTTTTGAACCTTTGCAGGAGGTTTCTCTGTCATTTCTTTCCTGGAAAGTGGTGTTTTTGGTAGCCATTACATCCATAAGGCGGGTTTCGGAGCTGGCTGCACTGTCTTGTCGAGCTCCGTACTTACTTTTCCATCAGGATAAGGTGGTGCTCAGACCAACACCACCTTTTTTGCCTAAGGTCGTGTCCTCATTTCATATTAATGAGGACATTGTTTTGCCCTCATTTTGCCCAGCTCCGACGCACCGAGTGGAGAAGGCTCTCCATACGCTGGATCTGGTGAGAGCACTCAGGAGATATGTATCTCGGACGGCGTCCTTTCGACAGACGGACACGCTGTTTGTCCTCCCTGAAGGTCGCAGGAAGGGACTTGCTGCCTCTAAGTCAACCTTGGCTAGGTGGATTCGGTTAGCCATTCAGGAGGCTTACCGCATCAGAGGCGCGGTGGTTCCCGCAGGGATCAAGGCTCACTCCACCAGAGCGGTGGGTGCCTCCTGGGCCCTTCGGCATCAGGCTTTGGTGGAACAGGTTTGTAAGGCAGCAACCTGGTCCAGTCTGCATACTTTTTCCAAGCATTATAATGTCCATACCCAGACTTCTGCGGATGCCAGTCTGGGTAGAAGGATTCTTCAGGGCGCGGTTGCGCACCTATAAGCAATGCTGGATTATAAACTACACTGTGGAGTCGGTTTCCCACCCAAGGGACTGCTTTGGGACGTCCCACAGTCCTGTGTCCCCCAATGAGACGAAGGAGAAATACGGATTTTTGTGTTACTCACCGTAAAATCCTTTTCTCCGAGACGCTCATTGGGGGACACAGCACCCTCCCTAAGAGCCGGCTGGCTTTATATTGAGTTAACTCTATTCTCCTTAAATTGGTATCAGCAGTTTTTTTCTTCTGAATATACTGTATCTGTGTTAACTCTTGATTTATTTTTTAGCCTCCTACTGCTTTTTGCACTAAACTGGGTTTGCCTGCGGCCAGTGCTGAGGTGTATACGGCGGAGGAGGAGCTAACCTTTTTTATGTTTACTTAGTGTCAGCCTCCTAGCGGCAGTAGCATACACCCACAGTCCTGTGTCCCACAGTCCTGTGTCCCCCAATGAGCGTCTCGGAGAAAAGGATTTTACGGTGAGTAACACAAAAATCCGTATTTTTTTTTTGCAAAAAATGTATATTAAGCCGCTCTACCAAACGTCAAGGTATACCCGAATTACAGCAGTCCCTGACTAATTTATGTAATCCCTATCTGATGTATTTAAAAACCTGGTTATATGTTTAATACCTTTATAAGCAGGATTCAGAAAAGTAATGTCCAATGTGGACACGCAGCATAGAACAGCTTTTATGTGCACGGCTCACAAGGAGGGGTGGAAAACTCCGTGGTTTTGCACATTAAAGCCGTTCTCTGCAGAGACTGCTGCCGGCTCTGGGACCGGAATGTGCAGCTGCACAGAAATACATGCCGCCGCACACTCCGGTCCCGAGTGCCAGTGGCAGTGCCGGGTATTGATGCGAGAGACTCTCGCGAGTTTCTCGCATCACACTCGCAAGTGTGACCCCGATCTAATTCTGCCCCTATGTACAAGAATATAACTACTATAATACTGTCCCTATGTACAAGAATATAACTACAATAATACTGTCCCTATGTACAAGAATATAACTACTATAATACTGCCCCTATGTACAAGAATATAACTACTATAATACTGCCCCTATGTACAAGAATATAACTACTATAATACTGCTCCCTATGTACAAGAATATAACTACTATAATACTACTCCCTGTGTACGAGAATATAACTACTGTAATATTGCCCCTATGTACAAGATCATAACTACTATAATACTGCTCCTATGTACAAGAATATAACTACTATAATACTGCTCCCTATGTACAAGAATATAACTACTATAATACTACTCCCTGTGTACGAGAATATAACTACTGTAATATTGCCCCTATGTACAAGATCATAACTACTATAATACTGCTCCTATGTACAAGAATATAACTACTATAATACTGCTCCTATGTACAAGAATATAACTATTATAATACTGCTCCTATGTACAAGAATATAACTACTATAATATTGCCCCTATGTACAAGAATATAAATACTATAATACTGCCCCATGTACAAGAATATAACTACTATAATACTGCTCCTATGTACAAGAATATAACTACTACAATACTGCTACCTATGTACAAGAATATAGCTACAATAATACTGCCCCTATGTACTAGAATATAACTACTATAATACTGCCCCATGTACAAGAATATAACTACTATAATACTGCTCCTATGTACAAGAATATAACTACTACAATACTGCTACCTATGTACAAGAATATAGCTACAATAATACTGCCCCTATGTACAAGAATATAACTACTATAATACTGCCCCTATGTACAAGAATATAACTACGATAATACTGTCCCTATGTACAAGAATATAACTACTATAATACTGCTCCTATGTACAAGAATATAACTACTATAATACTGCTACCTATGTACAAGAATATAACTACTATAATACTGCCCCTATGTACAAGATTATAACTACTATAATACTGATCCTATGTACAAGAATATAACTATTATAATACTGCTCCTATGTACAAGAATATAACTACTATAATACTGCTACCTATGTACAAGAATATAACTATTATAATACTGCCCCTATGTAAAAGAATATAACTACTATAATACTGCCCCTATGTACAAGAATATAACTACTATAATACTGCTCCCTATGTACAAGAATATAACTACTGTAATACTGCCCCTATGTACAAGAATAAAACTGCTATAATACTGCCTCTATGTACAAGAATATAACTACTATAATACTGCCCCATGTTCAAGAATATAACTACTGTAATACTGCCTCTATGTACAAGAATATAACTGCTGTAATACTGCTCCCTGTGTACAAGAATATAACTACTATAATACTGCTCCTATGTACAAGAATATAACTACTATAATACTGCCCCTATGTACAAGAATATCACTACTATAATACTGCTCCCTATGTACAAGAATATAACCACTATAATACTGCTCCTATGTACAAGAATATAACTACTATAATACTGTCCCTATGTACAAGAATATAACTACTATAATACTGCCCCTATGTACAAGAATATAACTACTATAATACTGTCCCCTATGTACAAGAATATATCTACTATAATACTGTCCCTATGTACAAGAATATAACTACTATAATACTGTCCCCTATGTACAAGAATATGACTACTATAATACTGCCCCTATGTACAAGAATATAACTACTATAATACTGTCCCCTATGTACAAGAATATATCTACTATAATACTGCCCATGTACAAGAATATAACTACTGTAATACTGCCCCTATGTACAAGATATAACTGCTATAATACTGCCTCTATGTACAAGAATATAACTACTATAATACTGCCCCATGTACAAGAATATAACTACTGTAATACTGCCTCTATGTACAAGAATATAACTGCTATAATACTGCTCCCTACGTAGAAGAATATAACTACTATAATACTGCCCCTATGTACAAGAATATAACTACTATAATACTGCTCCTATGTACAAGAATATATCTACTATAAGGCCCCGTTCACACATTGCGGTTTTAGATGCGTTTCCGCTGCGTTTTTAACGCTGCGGAAACGCATCCAACCCGCAGCACAGTGCACAGCCAATGAATCCCTATGGGAACCGCAGGTCTGCTGTGCACATGCTGCGGGAAAAAACGCGCGGTTTAGCCGCGTTTTATTTTCCGCAGCATGTCAATTCTTTGTGCGGAACTGCAGCGGTTCGGCGCCCATTGACTTGCATTGAGTCGGGCACTTCCGCAGCAAACCCGCAGATCTAAAAAAGATCTGCGGGTTTGCTGCGGCTGAAACCGCTGCAGTTCGGGAGGAGGGAAGTGTGTGGGCGGTGCGTGGGCGTGAATAGTGTGCGGCGCTATGTGTGTGGGCGGTGCGTGGGCGTGTATAGTGTGCGGCGCTGTGTGTGTGGGCGGTGATTGTGTGCCGGTGTCTGCGTGATCGGTGTTCGGGGCTGTGTGCGCGATCGGTGTGCGGGTCTGTGTGCGCGATCGGTGTGTGGGGCTGTGTATGTGCAGCGGTGTGCGGGGCTGTGTGCGTGTCTCCGTGTATGCAGGCATCGTCGGATGGGACTACAAGTCCCATCCGGCTATGCCTGCTACAGTGACAGTGACTGACACATTAGCCAATGATGGGACAGTAGTAGTCCCATCATCCGGCTAATGTGCACTGCTGAATGTAAAAAAAAAAAAAAATTACATGACATACAGAACATATAACATACAATGACATACAGAACATATAACATACAGTAACATACAACACATAACATTGAGCACATACTCACCTCTTCCCCGACGCCATCCATCTGTGTATCGCTCTGCCGCCGGGAGAGAATGACGTCACTACAGTTCATTCTCTCACGGCAATGCTGGGTGAGAAAATTCCCACGCAGCATTGCCATAAAGTGAGAGAATGAACTCAGTGATGCACTGCAGGAGCCATTGTCTCCTGTCAGTGCATCACTGGGAGGCCCTACAGAGCAGTGGCATCACCTGATGTCACTGTTCTATAGGGGAGACCGTCGTGGGACACTCGTTATTAATTGGACTGCGTCGGACAGGGAGTATACGGTTGTTTTATTTTTTTACGTTTTTTTACAGGAGATCGAGGGCGTCGCTTGGATCTGAGTGTGTAATAAAGATATGAAAACCGTGTTGTGTTTTATTTCATTAAAATAATTTATTCTTATGCGTGTTGTTTTTTTTAACCCTTTATTAATATAAGATTAATAATGGATAGGCGTCTTATTGACGCCTCTCTATTATTAACCGGGCTTAATATCACCTTACAATAGCAAGGTGATATTAACCCCTTATTACCCCATATCCCACCGCTACAGGGGAGTGGGAAGAGAGGGGCTAAGTGCCGGAATTGGCGCACCGTACAGATGCGCCAACACTGGGGCGGCTGGGTGCTGGTATTTTTAGCCAGGGGGGGCGCCAATATCCATGGCCCCTTCCTAGGCTATGAATATCAGCTCGCAGCTGTCTGCCTAGCCTGTCTGGCTATAAATTATAGGGGGACCCCACGTCATTTTTTTTGGGGGGGGTCCCCCTATTTTAATAGCCAGTGAAGGCTAGCTGCGGGCTGATATTCATAGCCTGGGAAGATCCATGGGTATTAACCCCTTCCCAGGCTAGAAATATTGGCCCCGGCTGTCTGCTTTCCCCCTCTGGCGCAGAAAATTGCGCGGGAGCCCACGCCATTTTTTTTCCTATATTTTTTTTTTTATTAACTATTGCGTTATTTTGTGTATGTGTACGCGTGTGTGTCTTTAACTATTTATGTACCATTTTATCTATCTATCTATCTATCTACTGGTATCTATTATCTATCTATGGCCGGCGACACACTTGCGAGTGTTTATGCGAGTAAGTCGCACGACTTTCTCGCATCAACACCCGGCACGGCCGCCCGCTCTCGGACCCGAGTGTGCGGCTGCATAGAAATACATGCAGCCGCACACTCGGGTCCGAGAGCGGGCAGCCGTGCCGGGTGTTGATGCGAGAAAGTCGTGCGACTTACATCACACTCGCAAGTGTGACGCCAGCCTATCTCTATCTGTGTGTGTGTGTAATGGAGTGTGGGTTGGACAAATGTAAAAGAGGAGGTTGGACAAGAAATGACATCACAAATCTTTTTTTTTTTTTGTTAAACAACATATCTTTATTTAGCTGTAAAAACCGCATACAAAACCGCATGAGAAAAACCGTGTCAAAACCGCGCCAAAAAACGCATCAAAACCGTGTCAAAACCGCGCCTGCGGTTGCCGCAGGCAAATCCGCAATGTGTGCACAGGCCCTAATACTGCCCCTATGTACAAGAATATAACTACTATAATACTGTCCCTATGTACCTGTTTATAATTACTATAATACTGCCACCTATCTGTAATAGCAGGGAGTTTTTCCATGTGACTGTGAATGTTGATTATCCTCTTATTTGCAGATTACAGATTAGTTGATTTCTATATGGATTAGTTATTTTTCAGACTCATTTAATGGAAAAATCAGATGGAACATTGGACAGATATACATATAATGCAGGGTGTATGGTGATGCCTCTTTTATCCCCTTTGATCTGGTTTTATTTCTACCCCTTCTATACTTTTGAGAGTAGAACTGTAATTTTATCATGCATCTAGTATTGCAAAGATCCCTAACTGTCCGTCTTGTGACCCCCTCATGGACGGTGCTGACCTCCGGCCAGTGACCCCTCATGGATGCCGCTGACCTCCGGCCAGTGACACTAGGCTGCACCGTTGGTAAACTTGGCGACAGCAGCAATGGTCAGATCAGGGAGAGATGAATGACCGCACTGGTGGGGAGCAGAGCCGATGATCAGTCACTGCCGACAGCTAATGATCCCGGGTAATTGAGACGTGGCACCTGGAGCCTTAAAGGGAGGGGGGTAGTTTTTATTACATCTTAAAACTAGTTTTAAGTTCAGTACCTGATTATAAGCCTATCCTTAGATCTGCAGTGTTCTCGCCGGTGATGATGGCACTAATTGTGCAGGCGACCAGGATTAGTGACAGCTGGGTTATATCACTGCCTCTGAGGATGTAATGTGCGTGGATTGACCCTCTTTTTACTCCTCATCTTCTTGTCCTAGTGATTTACAATTTAAGACCTTATGTACGTCAGAGCAGCTTGTATGGATGTGCACAGAGTGGTTGGCACTTTGAATGCCGCCATATGATACTTGTGCCGCCATATTATAGAGTAATTCTACAATGGCACCAACCATTCATATTTTTTTCCCTTTACACCACACCAGTGACCTGCATTGACACTTTGGGGACCATGGTTCTTCTTCAGCCTCATCCCTTTATGACAAGGACCTTTCAGCTCTGAAGAGACTTGATACATAATGGAAAAGAGTGTTATTATTAATGCCGCAGAGTCGCCCGGGGATCAGGTGCCCCCATACTGGAAGGGACAGACATTAATCCCAGCTGTTCCCAGTCCCAACAATTAAAGGATTTGTCCAAGAGCAGCATTGTGGATTTGTGATAAATGTACGATTTCTATGGCTTCCATTGTTTTCGAGTACGGGGGTCCCATGGCCAGAAGTGATCATTTTTGCATGCTAGTCCAAGTCTATGGGAATGACTCTGAGCACTGTACATACCCGTCAGTCCTATAGACAGTGGATGGCAGTGGTTAGTGTGAATGCATGATCAGGGTTGCCACGTTGGTCTACAAGCTATACCCCTTTAAGATCTTTAGTAAATAGTGATCATTTTTCCTTGGAGCCATTTTGTGGTCGCTGACCGATCACTGGCTATATCGCTGTGTATTGAAGGACGTGGAATGAGAATCATTTAATACACAATAGAGGAATAAAGGTGAGATGACAATAGTCTATTCACTGCAGTAAGTGGCGGCTCAGGTTACCCTGCCGTCATACATGTTCTCATCGCTTTCATCTTCTAAAGACTCTTCTGAAGTGCACTGTACAAGCAGCTGATTTATGTTACCAAAGCTGGACCATCGCCGCCTCTTACCTGCAAATTCTCAATCATCTGTGATAGAATAGAGGAGGACTGTCCTGATCGTGGTCGAAATTAGAAGAGACCCTGCTCCTGACCAGAAATCAGCAGTGTGGCCCATGAGATCACTGCAACAACATTAGCATCTGCATGATTGTGATCAGCAAGATACTTATCGGAAAGCTAGTGTTAGGCATAATTATAGTCATCGTTTATGATCTGTCACCAAGGTCCATGTGATCGGTAGGATAGTATTTGGCATAATCGTGGTCATCTTTCATGATCTGTATCTAAAGTCCATGTGTTCGGCATAATCATGGTCATCATTCATGATCTGTGACCACGTTCCATGTGATCGGCAGGTTGGTGATTGACAAAATCATAGTCATCTATCATGATCTGTGACCAAGATTTTTGGTATTCGTACTATAGTTTTCAGCACGATAGCGATCAGCATAATCATGGTGATTGTTCATGATCTGTAACTAAGATCCGTGTGATCGGCAGGATAGTGATCGACATAATCATTGTCATCGTTCATGATCTGTGACCAAGATCCATGTGATCGTCACAATGGTGATTGACATAATCATGGTGATCGTTCATGATCTGTGACCAAGATCCATGTGATCGGCACAATGGTGATTGACATAATCATGGTGATCGTTCATGATCTGTGACCAAGATCCATGTGATCGTCACAATGGTGATTGACATAATCATGGTGATCGTTCATGATCTGTGACCAAGATCCATGTGATCGGCACAATGGTGATTGACATAATCATGGTGATCATTCATGATCTGTGACCAAGATCCATGTGATCGTCACAATGGTGATTGACATAATCATAGTGATCGTTCATGATCTGTGACCAAGATCCATGTGATCGGCACAATGGTGATTGACATAATCATAGTGATCGTTCATGATCTGTGACCAAGATCCATGTGATCGGCACAATGGTGATTGACATAATCATGGTGATCGTTCATGATCTGTGACCAAGATCCATGTGATCGGAACAATGGTGATTGACATAATCATGGTGATCGTTCATGATCTGTGACCAAGATCCATGTGATCGTCACAATGGTGATTGACATAATCATGGTGATCGTTCATGATCTGTGACCAAGATCCATGTGATCGTCACAATGGTGATTGACATAATCATAGTGATCGTTCATGATCTGTGACCAAGATCCATGTGATCGGCACAATGGTGATTGACATAATCATGGTGATCGTTCATGATCTGTGACCAAGATCCATGTCATCGGCAGGATAGATATCCGCACAATCATGGTCATTGTTCATGATCTGTGACCGAGGTTTGTGTGATTGGCCATGTTGGATTCATTTCATTTTAACCCTTTTTTTTTGCCTTTAGGAAGATCTCCCAGATGCACTGAGTAATTTCTCACCCTTTCTTGTGTCCAGTGGGGTGAGGGTGACTTTCGGATTTTAGTCCTTGCACTGTATTTGGTGGGATCAGTATTAAAGGGTCAGCATGAGCGTCTGATCATTCGGTAAATGTGTGGCAGCTTTTGTTTTATTACAGAATGTTTGGGGTATCCGCCATCAAATTCTTCCACTGCGCATTCAGATTATGGAGCGTCCTGAGCAGCAGAATTTCAGGTATTATCTCCATGATGGATGTCCGAGGTTTAATGAAGCCGTTATAGTCCCAATTGGAGATAAGCCGGGAATCATCATCTTGTCTAATCCGGAATGATATAGAAGCGGGTGATTATAGAATTAGTCCCGATAACATCTCTTCATTGCTTG
Organism: Oophaga sylvatica; assembly: GCA_033576555.1. Taxonomy (NCBI): domain Eukaryota; kingdom Metazoa; phylum Chordata; class Amphibia; order Anura; family Dendrobatidae; genus Oophaga; species Oophaga sylvatica. Next base: position 81,351,037 of record JARQOD010000003.1, on the reverse strand, counting down.
TAAACTTTGAGATTGATATTAGTAACGACCTCGACCATAGCAGCTTCTGTGTAAGGCGCTCCCCCTTACTCCGCCAGATGCCGCCATTTCTCTTGTAATTAGATATATACATATTGATCCTGAGAGTCACAAAGCCAACTCTAATTAAAATGGAAATTGAGTTTAACGCTGCTGTTTGTCATTTTTGCGCCCCTCCTTTATCGCGGTTAAACGCCCAACATAAAACTAATAAAGCTTCATCTGCGCAGATCGATTTTCCGGAAGCTTCATTAAATGGCGACTGATAACGGAATATTCTGCAGTAGAATTTCATTTCTTGAGACAGCAGAGATTGCTGCAGAAGTCGAGCTCAATACCATAACCAGCGATGCGGGAAATGTTTTACCACGTCCCATATTCTATTACTCTATTATATCAGCGGCGACAGCAAGAACGATGAGTATTACTTATGGCTGCACGAAGTGCGGAGTATGAGCCGGGGAGGAGTAGACGCTGGTAAACGTCTCCATACTGTGCTGCCTTTTATACCGGGCGATTATCCTAATATTACGTAGATTGCAGTCATTCTCTCTTGTGAACTTGTGCAGTGATCGGCAAGAGTTTGTCGTTGAGCCGATACTTTATGACCAAAATCTGATATGCCAGTTATTTTCCCTGTAGATTTCAGCAGACGAAGATGAATGATCTCAAAAGTGATCGAATTGACGAGAAGCCATACGGTTACTTAATGCGTTTGTTTCACAATAAGGACTCAGTATATCGATGATATCGCCGCATGTACAATGATCCCCTTAGCTTCGTGCTGTTCTTTGACCGTACATTAAAAGCAAATTGACCAATGAAAATCTATGTGTCGTGCACATGAGTGACTTTCCATGCACTTGTCTCAGCTGTTATTCCATGCGATACACTATCTGTAATGGCAGGGCACGAAGTACAATGGAGCCAGTCTAGTCAGGAAATTGATCAACTTGACTGGATCGAGAAATCACATATTCATGTGGATGCAGTCACACTTGATCCGACTAGTAGAGATCTCCAATATGGTTCTTCACCTGGTCGTGGACTTTAGGCATGGTCGAGTTATGAGGTCGCGCAATCTATGGTCCATGAGCATTTACCTCCTAAGATGTTGTTGTAGATAATGTGTTTGTTACAGTTTTCCTGACACAGATTTATGCATTCATTGCATTTGGGCTGCGGGCTGATGCAGTAATGAGCCGATGCCGGCGCGTGACAATGAGCCTATGCGGCTGCGTGACGGTGAGCTGATGCGGGTGTGTTATGATGAGCCGATGCGGGCGCGTGACGATGAGCCGATGCAGGCGCGTGACGATGACCTGATGCATGCGCGTGACGATGAGCCGATGCGGGCGCGTGACGATGAGCCGATGCGGGCGCGTGACGATGAGCCGATGCAGGCGCGTGACGATGACCTGATGCAGGCGCGTGATGATGAGCCGATGCAGGCGCGTGACGATGACCTGATGCAGGCGCGTGACGATGAGCCTATGCGGGCGCGTGACGATGAGCCTATGCGGGTGTGTGACAGTGAGCTGATGCGGGTGTGTGACAATGAGCCTATGCTGGTGAAAGACGCGGGTGCGTGACGGTGAGCTGATGCAGGTGAGTAACAATGAGCCGATGTGTGCGCGTGACAATGAGCAGATGTGGGCGCGTGACAATGAGCCGATGCAGGAGCATGACAATGAGCCGAAGCGGGCGCGTGATGGTGAGCCGATGCGGGTGCGTGACGACGAGCCGATGCGGGTGCGTGACGGTGAGCCGATGCGGGCGTGTGACAACGAGCTGATGCGGGCGCGTGACGATGAGCCGATGCGGGCACTTGACGATGAGCCGATGCAGGCACGTGACAATGAGCCAATGCGGGCGCGTGACAATGAGCCTATCCGGGTGCGTGACGGTGAGCTGATGCGGGTGTGTGACAATAAGCTGATGCCGGTGAATGACGCTGATGCGTGTACGTGACGAGTCGGTGCAGTGTGCTACGATGAGCTGATGCCAATGCGCATCGTGACAATGGTAATGAGGTGTAATTATTAACACAGATACGTAGTCCTGATGTTACATTTAATCAGAACTTTCTCGATGACCCTGGATGCTCGTAAGTTTCTACCTTTTTCAGGTCTGCCGCATTACACGTATAGTAACCTGCCCTGTCTGCGCCCTCCGAGGTGACCAGCACAATTGCCAAGTAGCCAGGCGAGAGTCCATTGCATTTGCATCAGGAATCCGTCAGGCCACCGCGCGGTGGAACATAGTAACATTTAATCTGAGACTGGAGAGCAGGTGTTACATTAAAGGTGCCTCAGAGCCCGGGGCCAACTCCTTATGTTACAGGTCATAGTTCATATGAGCAGCAGCTCCGACACTTCACATTCGATAAGACGTCTTCTAGCACAACCTGTGCGATGGGGGTCGGGAAGGAAATCAAAGGAAGAACAAGTTAGAAATCACCGGCGGGGGAAGCACTATGAACATTTCCCGCTGTCTACAGTGAATATTTCGGGCGCACATAAATGCCACATGCACTGGGAATGGATCCTCCAGATCCTACAGGTGTACCCCTTGCCATGGCACCAGCTTGTTTTCCCTGTATAAAGTGATATTCTCATGACCTGACCGATAAATGGCGCCCAACGTATGGGGAGTGATAACCTTTCTGTACTGGTCGGCTGGTAATGATGGGGGTTTTCTTGTCTGGGGCTGGGCAGATATGTGCGCGGCCTCAGCAGTGCTAGAATATGCAGCCAGGCTGATAATGGATTGTAGGACCCGGTAGCCCCGTGACTATACTCCATGAGGATCACATTGTATGATGCCGAGCGCTCGCTCCGTACATTCACAATCCACCCTTTCATCATCCTCGTATTTCTTATTCCGCGTGATTAATAGATGTATAATATCTCTCCGCAGCCCGCTCATCGCCGTCTCCTTTGCCGCTGCCTGCGCTATTCCCGGGATCACCTTGCTGACTGTCGCCGTGAACCCGCTGACCGGAGCACTTGGCGCATTCAACATCTTTCTCTACACCTGCTGTTATACCCCGATGAAGAGGCTCAGCATTGCCAACACCTGGGTGGGATCTGTGGTGGGCTCTATCCCACCAATCATGGGCTGGACTGCGGCTACTGGCAGCCTGGATGCAGGTGAGCGATGCCATGATATAGATTAAGCATTGGATGCTATTATGGACGACTCTACTGCTATGTGCTATATGTCCTACTCCAGTCACATCCAGAGCTGCATTCAGGGTCATTGTGATTTCCTGGCAGTAATCAGCCTGCATCGGTTTACACCTTTACCATGTTGGCGCCTCCTAGGAAATCTAGTGACTACATCTCCCACCATCTAGGCTTATTCTTATAGCAAAGTGCCAATTCTAGATGCAGCTCTGGTTGTGATTGGAGACCTGACAAGTTGACTTTAACCATATCTCCAGCTCCATGACATTTTGCAGCTGTCAGGGCACACTGGGAGGGCCTGACCGCTCCAGAGAAGGAGCCCCAAATCGTCCTCCACGATGACCTCAGTAGGGACTTGGCTGTGGTCACTGGAACGACTTCATGGACAGAGACCACAGAAGCTGATCCTAGTAATTATCATTACTGCTCATCCAGTAATTCTACAGACCCCCTCCTGTGTGTCTGTGCTCCCCGGGGGGCTAATTGTGCAGCTACTGACTTTTAAGAGAGGGCTTTAATTGTGTAGATTGACAGTCAGGGACGCTCCTCATATCAGAGTCCTATACGGCAGGTAGAAGCCCCTAATGAGGGCACATATTCACCAGTCCCCACTCCGCATATATACCTTGTATCCGCACCTTCTGTAGCATATACTAATCAGCAGACTTTGGAGATCCAAGGTCTCAGGGGCACCTTAATCAGCGACATTATGTGCCCAGGTCTCCTGCTCCATCTCCTGTCAATAGTCCAATCAGACCCCGCGAGTGAGTGCAGCACTTCACGTTAATAGGGGCCTTGTAACAGTAATTGTCTGTAGCGGTAACCATACTGGGAACCTGTTATTATGGTCTGTGTATGGACACAGCGACCAGGACTTAAGATCTGCCTCCCATAGAGCAAGTTGTATGGCCTCTAATCCAATCACCACTCTGCCTGATGAGAAAGAACGGGGGCTCCTTATTTACCCCCTACTCTATAGGTAGCGATGGGAGATACACAGCTTTCTCTGGCCGATGTGGAAGACAGGAGCATTGATGAACACGTAAAGTATGATGGAGGATAGGGACCCTCTTCCCCGCTGGGGGATACCCTACGGCATGAGCGGAGAAGGCTGAACGCCATCAGGAGGCATTTTCTATAGTCATGCCCTTGGCAGGTGGCTGGTTGTGTCCCAATAACCAGAGATGGTCCAGTATTCAAAGTGAATAGTGGTCATTCTAAAGTGGCTGCGATTGCTGATTCACAAGCAGGAGATCGCATCTGTTCCCTGTTTTGGTGTCATGAACCTTTTTCTGCACCCCACAGGAACACGTGCCGCCACGCTCAGTCACATCCATCTCTCCCCCACCTTTCCATTTGACACTTTAAAACTCTCAGCTGTCACTCCCCGGCAGCGCCTCGTTGCTGTCACCCCGCTTCTAAACACTGACGTGATGCCGGGGACCCTTAGCGGGCTAGCCCTTCCTGTGGGGTTACTTTGATTTGTTTAGGTAACAAAGAAACAAACATCCTCAGCTCGATGAATGATGGAGCCCCCTCGTCGTATCATTTATTTTCTCAGCTCGTCGCCGCGATTGGGACCCGGCCCTGTGTTTACTCGCCGCGGCATTCGAGGCCTCTTCTACAGACTGTTTAAATAACATGTTCTGAGTGCCGAGCCCTCGGGCAAGGGCTGTATTAATTAGACTCGCAGACTAGAGCCGCTGCGTAAAATGAATTGTGCTGCCGGCTGGAAGAAGAGATCTATTGTTCTGGTATTGACCGCTTTCCATATCTTGGAAGTTATCGGTTTTATATGGATTTTGTAAGGTCCATGATGGTCGTACAAGGCCTAATACCATGATCGGGGTAAGATATCTGGAGCTTTTCTAATCAGGAGGCCAGGGGGTGTAATATATACTGCTAATTGCTGATCTCGGATACTGGCATAAAAATGTCATGTACAGTCATGGCCAAAAGTGTTCCAGAAAATGAAGTATTTCTCCCAGAAAATTATTCCAATTACACTTGTTTTGTTATACACATGTTTATTACCATTGTGTGTATAGGAACAACACAAAAAAATACTGAGAAAAAACGGCAAATTGGACAAACTTCACACACAACCCCAAAAATGGGTCGGACAAAATTGGCACTTTCCAAAATTGTGGGTAAACAACTTTGTTTCAAGCATGTGATGCTCGTTAAAACTCACTTGTGGCAAGTAATAGGTGTGGATAATATGAAAATCACACCTGAAAGCAGATAAAAAGGGGAGATGTTGGTTCAATCTTTGCATTGTGTGTCTGTGTTTGCCACACTAAACATGGAGAACAGAAAGAGGAGAAGAGAACAGTCTGAGGGCTTGAGAACCAAAATTGTTGAACAATATCAACAATCTCAAGGTTACATGTCAATCTCCAGAGATCTTGATGTTCCTTTGTCCTTTCCTTCAGCCATGACTGTATACACGACAACAAGATCGTAACTCAAACTCATAGGGTCCCCATAGCAAAATGAGATGGGCCCCACCACCTAATGACAGGATCTGCAACAGCAGCATAGGGAGCATTAAATACAAGGATAATACCACCGTATGTGAAAGAGCCCAGATAGCAGAAAGCTACAAAAGATAACAGGCCCTGATTCATCATTGCTGTTTCTCCACTTTTCTGGAGTAATTTCCTCCTTTTTTTAGTGAACTTTTAGTGTTTGTGCCTTATTCTCTATTTTTTTAGCTATCTTTCTTGAGTCTTTTTTGTTTTATTTTTCCTCAACACCTTTGCTGATCGAGATGCGACAGGTCAGATTCATGAATGTCGCTTCAGTCTCTGCCTGGAGTAAGGTTTCTGTTGGAGTTTTCAATTTGGTAAAAAAAAATGTGCATTTTTTTCTTGCTAAAAAGTTGCAAAAACTGGTTAAAGACGTAAACAAAGAGCATTTTTTTTTTATTTTGCACTTGCGTCATTTTGAAGAATTTAAAGTAAAAGAACTTCAGCAGATACAATAAGATAAAAAAAGAAAGTGACTTAAATTAATCACAAATGATAAATGGGGGCCACATTGTTCTTCCACCTGAGTGGCCCCTCAATGTGTGGGCCCCATGGCAGTTGTTGTGGCTACTTTGGATGCATGACAATTAACATTTCCAGTTTGTACAACACCTGATACAACAATTTAGGTAAAATAACAGGATCGTCTATAACCTGGAGGAAGGAAAAGCGTTATATACTTATCCTAGAGCAGGTCTCGGATACTGCGGGACCAGGGCTACAGCCACACAACCATTACCACACATTCACGTGATGATTGACATTTGTTTCCAGTTTGTACAATGATCTGGTTACGGAATAGGAGCTTTTGATAACCTATGGATGAAGGCTGGGAGCATTATAGATTTTTTTTAAGTTAGTTAATTTATGTAGCAACTAATTTTCCAAATGTCTGATCTTGGGACTGAGGGACCAGGACTATGACCACAGACATAGAACCGTTATCACACACACGTAACTATTGACCGCTGTTTCCAGTTTATAGAGGACCCGTTATAACGATCAGATTAGGATAAGAGGAGCTTTTATAACCTGAGGGAGCAGAGAATATTATATAGTTTATTGTGGTGAGCTTATGTAGATTTGAAGGTCTACGGGAGCAGGACCTCAGACATAGAAGCGTTATCACGTGTGTATATTGAAATTTTATAGTTTCTCTAAAGGTACTGCCACACTAAGCTATCCTGCTAGCGATCTCGTTAGCGTTGCATACTAATGAGATCGCTAGCGGGATTGTTTCTATATCGCTAAATGCAGTCACATTTAGCGATATAGTTAACGACGCTATCGCCGTTAGCGATCTTCTTAACGACTTTAGCGGTACAAAAGTACCGCTAAATCGCTAAGAAAAGGTGCCACACAGCGATTAGATACTTACCCAGCGGGAGCGCCAGCGATGAAATAGGGTCCGGAACGATTCCAGCGACGAGCGAGATCACAGCAGGAAGCTCGTCGCTGGAAGCTGCCGCACTGAACAACATCGCTAACGGGATCGCTAAATAGTGACGTTTTTTTAGCGATCCCGTTAGCGATATTGTTTAGTGTGGCATACCCTTAAGTCCGCAGACAATGATCTGGGTAATACCATCTATAATCTGGGGTTCAGTTGGAGCATTCGTTATTTAATTGCGGTGAGTTTAGGTTGTAGAGCAGATTACAGGTGCTGCGGTACCAGGACCACAGACATAGACACATGGAGATTACCTGCTGTTTCCAGTTTTCTGATGATCTCCTTTTTGTTCTAGGGGCCCTGCTGATGGGTGCCATCCTCTACTCCTGGCAATTCCCTCACTTCAATGCCTTGAGCTGGAACCTCCGTGAAGACTACTCCAGAGGAGGCTATCGGATGATGTCCGTCACGCATCCAGACATGTGCCGCCGCGTAGCACTTCGCCACTGCCTTGGGCTCATAGGACTGTCCACTGCAGCACCTGTCCTGGACGTCACTACATGGAACTTCCCCATCATCTCCCTCCCCATTAACCTGTATATCTCTTACTTGGGTTACAAGTTTTACCGGGACGCAGATCGCAACAGTGCCAGAAAGCTTTTCTTCTGCAGTCTCTGGCATCTCCCCACTCTTCTGCTCCTTATGTTGACCTGCAAAAAGTCTGTTGTTGGGAAAAAAGATAAATCGGAGGTCGTCCAAGACCCCAGCTGAAAATTGAGAATATAGAAATTTTCTCAGAGCATACAATGATCAAACTTTACTGTAAACACATTTACAAATAATGAATTTTCTCTGGTGTCCTTGACAGATTGACTTCGAGGGCACCAGTCTTACCTCATATAATAGGATCGGCCATAAGAAGGGACGTGCATTATAAAGTGCTCTTTATAAGTTAGTGACCCCATCACACCCTGCAGAATCCTTTAGCTAGCTATTTTAATTGGGGAAAGCCTTCCACCTTATGTGATCTGTGAGAATTCAGCAAGCAATATTGTTGGCTCTTCAATGTATGAGAAATTTGTCCTTAACACAAGAAGGTGGCGTCCACATGACTCACGCATGGACTGGTATTCTCATTGCTACCGGATGGTGCCACCATAAGTCTATATCCAATGTTCTGTACAGTTCAGGTCAAGAGGATAAGACAATCTCCAGATGGAAGAGCTAATATTTATTTTTTTATTTTCTGAGGTCAGAAGATGGTGTACAACAGTTACCATACTATGAGAGACTGTTCAGAAGATTATGCATGGTTTCACATCTAGTCTAGTTGCCGGTATCCAGGCTTCCAATATAAATGTTGGGTAAGGCCAAAGAAGCTGCCAGATACTTCTGGCACAGCTTATCATGGGGAAAACAAAGGTTACCCCCAATGGGATCCATCAGCAATATGAGTGTCTATGAGCAGCTTTAAACGGGCTGTTCAGCAGGTAATAAAATCATTTTTTTAGGGTTCAGATTTGATAGAGAACCTCTGCTATTTCCCACAGCTCCCGGTCTAAGGTTTATCTGGTCTCCACTGCTCTACTTCCCGATCCCATCTTGACAAAGCAGAAAACACCCAGTTAGAACTGAGTTGGGTCACCCTACGGCCAGTGATTAGCTGAGCAGCAATTTCTTGTGTGTAGAGATGAAACCAATGGTTTAAGCTTTGGAATAGGTGCTGACGGTGGAAATGTCAAGGTGAGTACCAAGTGGTAGAAATGGTTATGTACTGCCAACACATGGCCTCATAATTGGGAACGTCAATGTGACAGTGTCCTACCCATCACTGCACCCCAAGACCACCTCTGGAACAAGCTGAAACGATCTGTGTATAAACCCTTCAACTTGTCTCACTTGAAATGGTGGATGGTATTGCCACGCAGATATAATAAGGGAAATGAAATCACACAACGGTCATATCAACGATTAGGCGTCACTTCCAGTCTTAGATTTGGTTGCTCTTCCCTACCCTGACGGCAGCCACCATTATTCTCTTATCTGACTTTGCCTTACGTTTCCATGTTTCCTGCTTCGGCCTGTGGGGCTCCGTACTTGAAGACACAATCTCTGATACTGTAATGTAAGATATCGCTCTGTTTATGATGTTTTTTGACGTATTTCATTAAAAAAATGGAAAACTCCTAATCCTTTCCCTTTTTTTTGTTTTGGTGGATTTTACTTGAGTCCAAGAAAGTAAATTACTATGGGATCATTTCCTCCTGCAGCGATCACAGGACACATCTCTTTAAGCCCCATATATATGGGATGTGAGGTATTGGCTCGCAACACAATGAAAACGAGGCCTGTAATTTACCAGTGAGCAAAGTCCCCTCAGGTCATGAAATTAAGAGCCGTGTGCGTACATGAGGTAGACATGCCGGCCTGCGCTTGTGCCAGAGAGAGTCAACATGATCACCAGCTGCCAAGGCTGTGGTGCCAGGGAAAGTCAGCCATGTGTACACTGTAGCTGTGCTAATGGAGGGCAGTGATGGCAGTTACTTCACCCGCAGCTCTTAATAACACATCCTCGTTTGTGGCGCTTGTGAAACGGCATCGGGATTATGTTTCCATTTTTATTTTCTTCACCCTAGTGCAAAAATAGTGCAGTGTGCCATACATAAAGTGTAAAAGGATGCGAGGTATGACAAACCCACTGAGGAGAAGGGTCCCCAATAAACTTTTTCCCATCCCACATGACCAGAAGGCCACAGCAATAGTTTGGGATAGGCCAAAGCCCATCTTGCTCAACTTCTACCTGTGCTGCTACCTCAGTTGGTCCCAGTGACACCTGGTAGTGCAGTATTCATAGAGGGCACCTAGAAGACTAATCAAGAGCTCGTCTACATTTCTAGAAATAAAGCTTAAAAGTGATTTTCCTATATTACCAGCTCGATCGGTCATCAAAATATGCGATTTGCTCCCTGACGGTCCCGGTGTCCATAAACTTCTCATCCTCTTCTCTTAATAGAAGATTGAGAGGAGCAGGAAACGTTACTAGTCGGCCCGTGACCCCAAATAGCACATGAGCCTTATATAACTAGTGATGAGCGCACGTGCTTGGACAAGGTGTTATCCCGCATGCTCGAGTACTAACCAAGAGTCTTTGGCGTTTTCGAATAGTATGTTTGAGTCCCTGTGTCTGTTTGACAGTCACAACTCATGCAGGGATTTCCTGTTTGTTAGGCAATCCCTCCATGTGTTGCGGCTGTCGAACAGCCATGAGACATGCAGCCGCAGGGATTCGAACATAATATTCTAGCACGCCCAAGTTACTCGGTTAGCACCCGGGCGTGCGGGATAGCGCCTTGTCCGAGCACGTGCGCTCATCACTAGTGACAACCGCTCGAGCTGGAAATAGAGGGTAATCCTGACATCATATACATTACACGCTGTCAGGATTTGGCAATCTATAAATTTATGTTCAGTCCCCAAAACCACTTTATAATGAAATGCTTTTAAACTTTCTAATAAGCTTTTGTTGTTTCAAGTCAAGACCATTTTTAAGATCTCTGCTTGCCGTAAGTGAATAGGAACATTCATGTCGCCATCTCGATGGTAAGTACACCTGCAGGAGCTGTACAATTGTATCCAGCCTAGACAATCCTCTGTACGATCCAAAGTCTGACAACAAACCATCAGCACAAGAGAGATCCATGCTGCCACCCACACAATTCTGAAACTACAAGTGCCAGCAGGCCATTAACTCCTTTTGCAATTTAATCCATGAAAGTGAGCAGAATTATATTCCCCGCAATGACAGTCGCCATTCCTAATACTCGGACAACCCTGCACAGATCCGAGCGGAGTATAAGATGGAGCCAGAGGAGCGGTGCACGGACAGATGATGTCTGCTTAGCCGGCTGTGCAGTGACCTGCAGCTGCCTCTATTCACCAGTCATAATATATTAATACGGTTGCGTCATTAGTTTTCGTAGATGGTGAAAGGGTCACTTGGATGCGATCCCTCATCTATAAAGTACAACCACCCAATCCTGTAAGTAGTCAGACCAAGGCTTCAGACTTCTAATAAGAAGCCAATTATGTGAGCGCTTCAGGCTGTAGGGCTCGGGTAATGCACTTTACACACCTTATAAATACCGTACTGTAATATAACAACGTGAGCGCTTAGTCTGCAGAGCCAACACATATGTGCATTAAAATAATGGCAGTAGTGAGTGACTTCAGCTCAATTTCTGGCATGGCCTGGTAATTTTGGATATGAATGATGCTAATGGCCACAGTGTCATATGCTGTGGTGACATCTCCCAAAATGGGCCAACGTGGCACGCCATGTGCCAAATTTTTTAAAGCCACGTCCCATTTCTTAATGCATACAATCGGAGTATACGTACACTAGTCGTGAGACGTTATTAGGAGGAATGTCTAACATTGCACCTAATATATTTTGCCCCCTTAGTCACTTTGGTGCAACTTTTCCCAGGACGAAAATTTCCACACCATGCCAGAAATGTAGCCGAGGTTACCATCAGAAAGCATAACCTGCCTGCTGCTAACATGATCTGTATCCTAGTGATGTCATCCTTCCAGCTTCGACATCAGATATGATGTAGACCTTTGCTCTAACGTAGGGCTCTTAACTGGTTAACAACTTGAAGACCCAAATAGAAGATGGGTCATTTTGTGGACGCACCATTTATATGGCAACTAGGAGGCAGATATTGATGACCTTTACACTGCCTGCTGATGACATTACCTCCTCATCCAGCTTGCATTTCATTTCAGATTTGGAAATTTGTTCATGACCACAGAAACCTGAAGAGTCAAACAGAGAAAGGTTGTCCTCTTGAAGCACCATTTATAAGGCCACCAAGAGTTGGAGCTTTTTATGACAAACTGCCTGCCAAAGACATTTCCTCCTCATTCAGCTCAGATGTAGACATTTGTTTTTGATCTTACATTTAGAAACCTGAAGAATCAAATAGAAAATAGGTTCTCTAGAAGCACGATTTATATGACCACCAAGAGTCGGAGTGGTCTTAATGACACTTAAAACTCCTGATAATTACATAACCTGCATTCTAGTGATGTAATCAACTCCTAACTCCGATATCAGATATAGCATGGACATTTTTTCTTGACTGTAAATTAAAAAAAAACTAACGACCCAAACAGAAGATGTTTCGTCTACCGGGAGCACTATTTATATGGCCGCCAAGATTAAGAGGGGACTCGATGACACTGAAACCTCTCTGCCAATGACATTGTATCTTAGTGATGTCATTGACTCCTATTCCAGCTCAGCAGATGGCTTCTTTCAATATTACACCAGACGGTCATTGCTTTATACATAGAAGAACTTGTATTTTGCTCCATGCTGAATGATTAAACTCATACAATAGTCTGGAAAACCACCATCTTCAGATACTTCACTTATGTTCATGCACACATATTACAGGTCTCCACAGAGAAAGAACCATCCTAGAATCAAGGTTGGCGTGAGCCCATTGTCCCGATTATTACACATTAGCATGTACCGCCTCCCGTTTATAGAGCTATCATGGCTGGATATTAACACATCTGCTGACACCAAGCTGAACTCGGTCAGTTCAACTGCCAGGTCGCCCCTCATCCTCCTTGACCTGCCATATAAGACACAAAGGACTGTCCATTGTAATGTTAATGGCCTGGTGTGGAGACAAGACTCAAACAGATGTGACATGGCTGTTGAAGGATGGAGTTCATGTGTTCAGCATACGCCAGGCCCAGCTTGGGGAGGGGGATATAGAGTATCACATCTGTATTATATCCTCACCCTATGGGTCAGTAATCTGAGAATAACACATCATTAGTTGCATCATCATTAGTGCATTTCACCACTGGGAGAATCGGGGTCTTCTACACTCCGCTAGCATGCAAATGTTATTAGGGCTTGTATCATGCAGCCAATGAAAGGTAACATGGTGCTATGGAGTCCAAAACTTATTGCAGTGTTAAGACAATGTAAAAAAAAAAAGGACCCCATGTGCCACAGAAGAAAGGTCCGGCAGCTGCTGATGCAGTAACAAACAATGAAAGGGGAGGACAAACTCAATGGTCAAGCCTCTCTATGCATTTACCAAAGACCAGAACATTCTGGGACAGAGTGTTTGATTATGTAAACTGTTGAGGGTCTTTTTTTTTTTGCTTGGCCACCTAAGATCTATATGACACCTGTTGCTCGTGAAATAAAACTGGTAAAGATTGGAACTTAGAGATCAGAAATATTCAGATTGTGATATACATACTTTCTGTGCTCCATTCTGTTCTAAGATCTAGATTTTAAAGAGGTTGGAACAGGAAAAGTTCTGATTTCGGTCAAGAATTGATTGTATAGAGGATGAACGTGGAAAAAAAGATGGGAAATAAGAAATACAAGTGGACAAGAAGAGCAACTTTTGTTTAAAAAGGTTTTCTTGGAATTAAGCAGTGATGGTACGACCAGTCGAGGTCTAGTTGCCAGCATCCTTATAGCTCATGGCCCTATCACTGTTACAAGATTCACTACCATAGATTCTGTGCCTAATATTACAGCTCAGTCCACCACCAGTTTACCACCAGGAACAGTTGGTACAAAAAATAAAGCACTATGCTGCGTAGACGCTAAACTCATCAGAAAGCCGTGGACCCATTCGCCAGCTGAGCTTCAAAGAAGTCGGACCCCCACCGATCTGATCTTAATGGCCATCAATATCAAACTTCAGGAAAACAGCTTTAAAGTAGAAATAATTAGATAAAGAAGTCCATGGCATTGGACACTCACATTTTATTAAGCACCCCGTGCACATTAGATTAATGTCAGCTGAACCCACCAATATTGGCGAATTTGGTCAACAGTCTAATGTATGGAGGCAGATGATAATGACAGATGATGTTGGGGGAGATAAGGAGCCGCCATGTCCAATCTTTTTGATCTTGGTGCTTTAAGTCACCCCCATTGGAGTCTGGCAGGGGCTCACTCATAGAGAACACAGAGAGCGCTCCTGTGTATGGAGGAGTAAGGAGAGACGGCTGTCGGCCATACCACCGTTCAGCCAATGGTGACTTCCTGTGTCTGAGACCCTTTAGAAATATCTCTTCATGATAAGGAGCATGTCTGATTATCAGCTGGAATATTTCTAGAGTCAGAAAAACTGGAGTCAGACCCACTTATATCTTACGATTTTTCTGAATGCGTTATGAATGATAAAGAGGTCAAACAGTGGAAAGTATCACAAGAATCATGACCAATTCATGAGAAGTAGGAAGACCTACACAAGATTTATGGAGAAATATAGACCACAAGGTATCCAGGAGTCAGACCTGACTTGGCGCCACTTTTATGATATCTTAAGAATTCTTCTGGTTTTGCGGAAAATATCACTTAATCTTCAGAAGACGTTGTACTCCATTGTAAGGTGATTTCAATTATAATCTGTGTCCGGATGAAGTTCAGCCGAGGTTAGAGATTCTGCAGCGGGTACAAACGTCTGGGTGGCCTCAGTGATTGTTATCTACGCACAAACCCGGTATTTCTATCACATTTGCTTCCTTCCGTGGCTCATTTTTACCTTTCCTTGAACTCTCCACATAGAGGATAACACTCCACATGGTGCTTCCAAGCAGATGTATATAAAACCTCTTCACATAGTGCAAAAATTCTCCTTTTCCTCATCTGGCTGGCAGGAGAGAGGTTAATAGGAGCCTGCCGTGTCTGTAATTTCTGGAGTAGTTCATTATATACAGCACCTTTTTCCAACAGCTGTTTCAAGTGTAGAATTTGGCAGATTGGTGAACGCTTAAATTAAAAACAGAGATTTCCTTCTGGAACGACGGGACGGAAAGTCACAAGAAAGAAGGTATATACAGAAAGACAGGAAAGAGGGTCGGATCCAGCATCTGATGATCCAGAAACCTGATCCTGAGAAGACAGTCCCAATACGATAGATCAGTGGTGTTTTTTTTTATAAGCACCACCTGGTGGTAGGTGTCCCAAAACTTGTGAGCTTCAGTATTGCCTAATAATCAATGACGCAGGAAATGATAAGACCACATAGACCACGGCTGAAAGGTGGCACATATGGGTGGATCAAATTTACATCTCCTCTTTGCTTTATTCGTTTGGGACGCTCTTGATTTTTGGCTTTTTTTTCATTGGGGGTTTACTTCGTCAGTGTCTGAAGGTTTGTGCCGAACTGCTCATAAGGTTCTGCTAATTTCTTTGGTGGTTACCTCTCTCTCCAATCTATTTTCTAACCAATTTCCCTTTATCGATCATCCATCTATCTTATATCTATTTATCTATCTATCTTAAGGCTGATTTTCTTGGAACAGTGCTATCCTTGGTTTTCACAGATAGCACTCACACTTATGATATCTTATGAGGCTACGCACACGTCCAATTTTTCTCCTCAGACCGAGTGGTCCTCAGAAAAAATTGGAGACATGTCTGATATTGATCCTAGTGTCGGATCAAAATCGGCAATTCAGATCTATCTGTCCTTGGTAAAAAAAAATCGGGTTGCACTCGGATAACATGAGGGTAGTCCGATTTTCACAAACTGATACAATGGAGAAGATGAAGAACCTTTTTGTTTCGTCTCCCCACATCCAAGAAAAACGTATGCCACTTTCATAAAATTTAATCCGAATAATCTGACCATTCTTGGATGTGGAGAAAACGGTTACGTGACCATACCCTTATAGAAATACACCCACATTAGTTATATAAGCCTCCATGGCACCAGTGAGGGGCCATGTGTTTGTGTAATCCCAGGTTATAATCTGTATACACAACACTTCACAAACAACATGGAAGCTTGAGAAGTGTCGGGGCCTAAAAACAAACAGAAAACACTGACAAGGAAATAACAATAGGAAACAAGAGGAGAAAGAAAATAAACAGGATTTTCTTCTAATGAGGTGAGAAAGACAAAAAGGACTCCACACCCAGTACAACATAAGTGATCACACTGACACCCTAATGTCTATGGGGCCCAGCAGACCCTTGGCCAATGGCGGCCACACACATTAGATAGAAGTAAGCTGACCGTTGAATGATATTTACACACATTTTGGTCCATACTCGTTGCCTATGCCGTGCAACTTGGCCATACAAATTCAGTAGCACCAGGCGAAGAATGAGAGATTTTTCTGTGAACATAAGATCTTTTGTAGACTAGGTAATCCACAAAGGATCTTATCATGGTCACAGAAAGACATAAGCTTTATTCCAAATGATGGCTGACGGCTACATTTTACCTGACAAACAATAATTTAGGTTGATAATCATCTTATGGTTGTAAAAGATGATCTGACAAATGGGGAAGTTTTGATCTCCCAAAAATTTGTGTTATTGGCCAAATTCAGTTTAGTCTGTCAGCGATGTGGTGGAATTGCTTGTGGATGATCCTACACACAAATGATTGCCCGGTAATGTATGTGACCCGCTTAATAGGTAATCAGGACTGTGGGGTAAATGTTTTCTATACAACGCTGTGAACAGTGACGATGTGCTGCTCCGATCTGGTGGACATCTTCCATGGTCTCATCTACTGGACATCTACGATGGTTTGAATTGGTGAATGTCTAGATATGTCTTATCTGCTGGATATCTACATTTATCTGATCTGATCTACTGTGGAATGGTCCGATCTCCGAAACATCTACATTTATCTCATCTAGTCTATTGTGTATCTGTCCAATCTCCTGGACATCTGCTATGTATTGACCCGATCTTCTGTACATTCACATTTATCTGACCTAATCTACTGTGTATTGGTCCAATCTTCTAAACATTTACAGTACATTTATTTCATCTGGTCTATTGAGTATCGGTCCAGTCTCCCGGATATCTACTGTGGATTGACCCGATCCCTTGGAGGTCTACATTTACCCAATCTACTCTGTATTGGACCGATCTAAACATCTACATTAATCTGATCCGATCTTTTGTGAATTGGTCGGATCTACATTTATCTGATCTACTCTGTGTTGGTTCAATCTCCAGGACATTTGCATTGGTATGACCTGGTTTATGTCTAGCTCTGGACAGTTGGAGTGCAGGTCCAGCAGTACTTTGCCTGCTGCCCCCAACCTGAGCATAAAAGTAAGAGTGACTGTATTGTCTGCTGGGGTGGGGGAAGCAGATAAAGAGAAAACAATTCAGGCCCTTGAAGTGCTGAAGAGAGTTCATGCTGAGAGCGGCCTGAGGATGTGACAATTAGTGACATATATGGCCTTTTAATTGTCCTAATGGCTCTTTGTGTAGGGTTTACAGCTGCCATAACCCCTCCTATATTGACAAAGCCCTTACATTTTACTGTTGTATTGTCCTTAGAATGGATGTGTGAAAGGTATATAAGTGTGTATTTGTGGGGGGTTTATGGGCTGGATTTTATAAGTAGCAAGTCCCTGGGGGTGACTGAAGATAGCCATAGAACATAGGGCTACTATAGGATTGCTTGGTCAACGGTTAACTACTCCAGTTCCCAAATATATGAGGATTTTAATAAAAAGTGACCAAGGTTTGGCAGGCTTCACTGGCATTGCCTATCTCTGAGCGCAAAAGATCCTTGGCTCTCTTCCTGATGGTAGTCCTCATCGGAGGGTCAGCCTGCCCCATGCACCGGTGATTGTGAATGGGTACTGCTGATAAAGATTTCATTTCACCACCGGTCTGAGCATTCCCTGCCCTCTTTGTGTATCTTAACCAACTTAGCACCACCAAGAACTAACCTACATAGCAATTGTATTGGAGTATGTTCTGCACCATGAGCCGTTGCGTTACTTTCAGGTGGGGAAAAGCTTTTTTTATGTATGCATTTATTAAAGGGAACCTGCTGATTCCTCCATTGACAGCAGGAATCCAAGCCTGCCTGTGTTATTGCGGCCATATACTGTATGTTCTGCAGCGTTTCAGAAAATAACAAGACTTTGAAAAGCCGCCCAGTTACTATCCGTATCGGCTGACTAGTTCAAGGCCAGTCCGTGGTAGCTTCTCTCTATCAGCTCCCATAGACTGACAGGTGTCTATGGGTTTGGCGTGGCCTCGGACCAATCGTCCAAGACACATAGACCCCAGCCGACATTTCAAGGCATGTTTTCTCTGAAACGTTGATAAACTTTAGAAGCCCAAGAAAAAGTCAGACCTCATTCTGAAGTCATTATTTTTGTCGTGCGAGAGAAAGGGACCAAGTTTCAGCAGTTTGGTTTGCGTTTCATCAGTTTTTTTCACTGATGATAAAAAAAGTTTATTTTCTTGCTCGTAACAGTATGTTAAAAATGGACAGCAGACGGAAGGCATCAGAGTGCTGACCGATTTTTTTCACAGACCTATAAACTTGCATTGCCAAATTTTGATCTGACACTTGGATCAATATCGGACATGTCTCCGCGATTTTGCTTGGACCCAGGGCCTCAATCAGGGCCTTACTGCTCTTACTGTTGTATGGGGCCCGATGAGCAGAAGCTTCTGCTCACCAGGACCCAGGGTATAATACTGCATTGTTCGGCAGCAATATCTCTGTGCTGGGAGCTTTCCTGGAGCTCCATGGCCGTCAAAACAGACTGGCTGCGCAGCTCCAGGGGAGCTTCTGCCACCTCTTCTGAGACACGCTGATGAAGGCGTCTACGTGATGATGTCATTGCGTAGGTGACAGTATGTACGTGTGCCAGAATACCAGTCCAGAAGTGGAGCTGCAGGGGATCAAATGAGAGGTAAGTATGAAAAACTATTTTTTTTGCTAATAAAATGAACTAAATCGGTGTTGGGGGATCAAATTATAATGAATTGAGGATGGGGACGGGAGAAAGCAAATGATTATTGAAGGTGGGGACGTGCACAGCAAATAATGTATTGAAGTATTGAAATTATGCCCTATATCCTGTAGATTGGGGATAACTTGTTTTTTTTTGGGGGGGGAATACCAAGTCAATTTCTTTGTACAAGAAATTTTAGAGCACTTCTGGAATCAAGGTTTTGGGTTGTAATGATAGATAGATGTGAGATTGAAAAATTTTCACACTTGAAATGACACATTGCCACCTAGGCACTATGGGTCAATAAACAACTAATTTTTGTGTTGGAGTGCTGTCTGTATCTTTTTGGACATAAATTGAGGTTTGGTTTTGTTTGAGAGGCCTTGCACCTGCTATTCTCTTTAGCTTTTGCTTGTGCTGCACCTATATTGTCGCATTTAGATAGAGATGGATAGATGGATAGATAGATACATAGATAGATAGATATCTACCTACACCTACAAAGAGTGGAGAGGTCTGTAATTTTTTAACAGAAAATCACATTGTATGATTTTTAAATAATTAAATTGCATTTTATTGCATGAAATAAGTATTTGATCACCTACCAACCAGCAAGAATTCTGCCTCTCACAGACCTGTGAGTTTTTCTTTAAGAAGCCTCCTACTCTGCACTCATTACCTGTGTTAATTGCACCTTTTTTTAACTTGTTACCTGTATAAAAGACACCTGCCCACACACTCAATCAATCACACTCCGCCCTCTCCACCATGGCCAAGACCAAAGAGCTGTCTAAGGGCACCATGGAAAAAATGGTAGACCCGCACAAGGCTGGGATGGGCCACAGGACAACAGGCATCCAGCTTGGTGAGAAGGCAACAGCTGTTGGAATAATTATTAGAAAATTGAAGAAACACAAGATGACTGTCAATCTTCCTCGATCTATGGCTCCATGCAAGATCTCACCCCATCGAGTAAGGATGCTTCTGAGAAAGGTCAGGAATCAGCCCAGAACTACAAAGGAAGAGAGCTGGGACCACAGTCTCAAACATTACCAATAGTAACCACTACATCGTCATGGATTAAAATCCTACAGGGCACCCAAGGTCCCCCTGCTCACACCAGCACATGTCTAGGCCCATTTTAAGCTTGCCTATGACCAGCTGTATGATCCAGAGGAGGCGTGGGAGAAGGTCATGTGGTCAGATGAGACCAAAATAAGATTTTTTGGTATCAACTCCACTTGCCGTGTTTGGAGGAAGAAGAAGGAGTACAAAAAAAACAAGAACACCGTCCCAACTGTGAATCATGGTGGGGAAACATCATACTTTGGGGGTGCTTTTCTGCAAAGGGGACTGGATGACTGCACCATATTGAAGGGAGGATGGATGGGGTCACGTATCATGACATTTTGGCCAACAACCTCCTTCTCTCAGTAAGAGCATTGAAGATGGGTCATGGCTGGGTCTTCCAGCATGACAATGACCTGAAACACACAGCTAGGGCAACAATGAAGTGGCTCCGTAAGAAGCATTTCAAGATACTGGAGTGGCCTAGCCAGTCTCCAGACATGAACCCAAAGAAAATCTTTGGAGGGAGCTGAAACTCAATGTTGTCTAGTGACAACCCCGAAACCTGAAAGATCTGAAGATCTGTATGGAGGAGTGGGCCAAAATCCCTGCTGCAGTGTGTGCAAACTTGGTCAAGAACTACAGGAAACGTCTGACCTCTGTAACTGCAAACAAAGGTTTCTGTACCAAATATTAAGTTCTCGTTTTTCTATTGTATCAAATACTTATTTCATAGAATAAAATGCAATTCAAGTATTTTAAAAAATCATACAATGTGATTTTCTGGTTTTTACTTTTAGATTCCGTGTCTCACAGGTGAAGTGTAACTACAATAAAAATTACAGACCTCTCCATTCTTTGCAGGTGGGAAAACTTGCAAAATCGGCAGTGTATCAAATACTTATTTTCCACACTGTATATGATAGATTAGATAGATAGATAGATAGTTGGATATAGATATTTTCTGATATGTTTACATGTTTCCACAACTCCTAGACAATTCATTGGAGAGAGCTGCCCACATACATAGTCATCATTGATTTTTCACTACAATGCCGCCACCTTGATTTACCAGAATGGGCTTCAGAGACCCTTTTTAATCATGATAGTTCAAGGGCTGAAAAATAGGAAATCCCTTTTCATTGTAGTTAGCTTTTTTCTAATGATATGCACAGCCGTCCATGTTACAGAACTCCACAAAAGCCGCGTCCTGTGCATCACCTGCAGCTTCTCTCGTCTGGGAATGTCGGGCACTGATGCAGCGGCAGTGTGGAGGCTGTTGGCGCCTTGCTTACATTCTGGATATTATCTACGTGTTCTGGTGCGGACGCGTTTCACAGTGGACTATGACCGTGTAGAAATGCTTAGGAAAACAGCGGCTTTGTGGTTATTTTATGTGTATTTTCCTTCTGTCTACAAAGTGGTGTCAGGTTTAAAATCCTATAAAATGTGCCGGAGTTTATGGACTTTAAATAAAAGAGGAGGTCACTTCCCCCAGTGAAACACAAGAAGTTTCCGTGCGCTCGGAGGATGTGTTTATACTTTCACGGGATTGTGTGAACATTTTATTTGCGGTTTCCAGTAAGGTGTGTTATAACGGGATTAATATGCTGCGGAAAACAATATCGGGCTTTATAAAATGTGCAGAAAGTGTGGAAATAGATAATTATGAGGCAGCACGCAAAAGAATTCTGGAAACAAGAAAAGGGGCTGTTTATTTGTCCATTAAGTGCAGCAACGGGAAACGCTGTGAGCAGGAACGTCCGTGACCATGGGGGCGAATAACAAGGGTCACACTTTTTTTGCTAGAATTGATTGGAGCAATGACTTTTTTTGTGGGGGAAATTTATTTTAACATGATATATAACTGCTATATGGACTGACACTGTTTTACTGATAGACAGTTTGGGCACCTCTGGGGTCAAAATTACTCTTCATTGTGAACAGTTAAGCAAGTATATATATATGATTTTTATTTATTTTTCATTTGTTACATTTTAAAAATGACAAAAAAGAAAATAGACCGCTGCAAAAGCTTAGGCACCCTGCATGGTTAGTACCTAGTAGCACCTCCTTTTGCAAGTATCACAGCCAGGAGTCTTTTGTTGAAAAACCTTCCGCTTGCGTCGTTTGAGATCGTCTATTGTGGTTTTGACATGTGTTTAGGATCATTATCCATTTGTAGACGCCATCCTCTTTTCAACTTCAGCTTTTTTACAGATGGTGTTAGTTTGCATCAAGAATTTGTTGAAATTTTATTGGATCCATTCTTCCCTCTACCTGTGAAATGTTCCCTTTCCATTGGCTGCAACACAACCCCAAAGCACTAATGATCTACCCCTATGCTTAATGGTTGGCAAGATCTTTTCCTGAAATTATGTGCCCTTTTTTCTCCACACATACCTTTGATCATTGTGGACAAAGAATTCTATTTTAACTTCATCAGTCCACAGGACTTGTTTCCAAAATGCATCAGGCTTGTTTAGATGTTCTTTTTGCATACGTCTGACTCTGAATGTTACAGTGAAGATGCAGGAGAGGTGTTCTTCTGATGATTCTTCCATGAAGTCTATATTTGTGTAGGTGTTTCTGAACAGTAGAACAACGTACCACAACTCCAGAATCTGTTAAATCTTTCTGAAGGTCTATTCCAGTCAAGCTGGGGTTCTGATTTGCCTCTCTAGCAATCCTATGAGCAGCTCTCACTGAAATTTTACTTGGTTTTCCAGACCTTATCTTGACGTCCACTGTTACTGTTAACTGCCATTTCTTAATTACATTTAGAACTGAGGAAAAGGGCAACTTGAAAACGCTTTGCTATTTTCTTATAGCCTTCTCCGGCTTTTGTGAGCCTCCACCATTTTCAGAGTGCTAGGCAGCTGCTTAGAAGAACCCATGGCTGATGTTTTTTGGCACAAGGTTAGAGGAGGCTGTGTTTTTATAAAGCTGGGAAATTTGCATCACTTGGCCATTTCTAACGATGTTAGGCTGCTTTTACATTTACGTCTGTGAACGCAGTGTTTCATCCGCATACATCCAGTGTACGTATCTTTAACATGGTGTATGCAGGACATGCATTTGCATGCGTTCGCCTGCGGATGGTTACGCATGCATCGTTTCGCAGTGTGCGGCGGGGCGCGGCTAACGCAACATGTTGCTTTTTTTGAGGCGCCAAATTTCCACGGCCATACAAATGCCGACACTTGCGGATGGAGTGCATCAAAACAACACATTACAGTCTATGGGAACACATAGATACACAAGGACATGCGTACGATTGCGTTTGTGTACGCATGCGTATTTATGATTTATGCGAATTTCCATGAGACACGCCCATTTGGCGTGGCTTGTGTCAAGGAAATTCTCCTGGAAAAGCATTTTCCTATCGAACGCATGCGCATAAAAAGCACAAACGCATGCAAAAACGCATGCAAATGCTGCGTTTTTTTGCCGTCATGCGTAAGCTGATGCGGATAAAAAACGCTGCGGTAGCATGCGTTTGCATGTGTTTTTGCATGCGTTTGCGGATGATACGCTGCACACAGATACAAATGTGAAACTAGCCTTAGTGAAACCTAACAGGCCAGACAGACGGATAGATAGATAGATAGATAGATAGTAGATAGATAGATAGATAGATAGATAGATAGATAGATAGATAGATGATAGATAGATAGATAGATAGATAGATAGATAGATAGATAGATAGATAGACAGATAGAGTTGAAACTAGAAGTTTACATACACTATATAAAAAGATACACAGGCATATTTGCCAAATGCCAGAATAATGAGAGAGAATGTATTAAGGCATTTTTCTTACTTACTGCAAAGTCAAATGTTTACATACATTTCATTAGTATTTGGTACCATTGCACTGAAACTGAATGACTTGGGTCAGATGTTTGGGATATCCTTCCACAAGCTTCTCACAATAGTAGGTCGGAATTTGTGCCCATTCCTCCTGATCCAGGTTTGTAGGTCGTCTTGCTTGCACCGGCCTTTTCAGCTTTGCCCATAAATTTTCAATAGGATTGAGAACAGGTTAACTTTAGCCCTTTTAGAGATCATTTCATCTTCAAGTATCTTAACCATTCACAATAACAGTAATTTTTACCATGGGTGCACAAACTGAAATCCACAATAGACTACCTCAAAAGGCACAAGCTGAAGATTTTACAATGGCCCTCACAGTCCCCTGATCTGAAAATCATTGAAAATCAGTGGCCAGACCTCAAAATAGTATGGCTGAATGGGTTTTCAAGGGAATAACAGCTCTTGCTCCTTCCCTATGTGCAGCGATCACATGTTCCCTGGGTCCGGAGGAGGAAGCACAGTCTGTAATACTAATTAATAATCTATATACACAAGCTGCTGTATATACAGAGATCCAGGAGGTAAAGCTGGGCATAAAGCATGCTTTTCTTCTCTCTGGGAAGTCTGTCTGTTTCTGGACACACGGGGCAGAGAACTTTCTAGGTGAGGGACATCTCCTTGTTATATGCAGTGATATATAGGATGGGGCAGACACCTGTATTTAAGCATTTCTCTGACGTAATGATATTATCCTCCCTGTATCACCCCTCCTGACACTGAGCGCTCCATGCTCACCATATCTTGTAGAAGTTGAGCCCCGGCCTCTTCCGTGCAGCATATTGAACTTGTCAGAACTGAATGGACATTTAGGATAAATAATTCCACATTTGTAAAGCCATCGATCTTCAGTGCCGGCAGCTGCTCTCTGCCACCCCCCCCCCCCCCGAGCTCTTCAAAGAGACAAGAACAACAAGGCCCCTGCATATTGATCCTTGCGCTGAGCCCCCCGTACACAAAAGACCCTACAGTCAATTATTACATGGAGTAATTCAGCCCCAGTGTACATACAAATGCCCGACATTCACGTGGAGCATAGACCGTGTCCTGTACACATGGGGGGCTCCACTATCACTGCACAGACCGTGCACTGTACACATGGGGGCTCCACTATAACTATATACACCATGCACTGTACACATGGGGGGGCTCCACTATAACTAGATACACCATGCACTGTACACATGGGGGGCTCCACTATAACTATATAACCATGCACTGTACACATGGGGGGCTCCACTATAACTAGATACACCATGCACTGTACACATGGGGGGCTCCACTATAACTAGATACCATGCACTGTACACATGGGGGGCTCCACTATAACTATATATACCATGCACTGTACACATGGGGGGCTCCACTATAACTATATACACCATGCACTGTACACATGGGGGCTCCACTATAACTATATAACCATGCACTGTACACATGGGCTCCACTATAACTATATACACCATGCACTGTACACATGGCTCCACTATAACTATATACACCATGCACTGTACACATGGGGGGCTCCACTATAACTATATACACCATGCACTGTACACATAGGCTCCACTATAACTATATACACCATGCACTGTACACATAGGCTCCACTATAACTATATACACCATGCACTGTACACATGGGGGGGCTCCACTATAACTATATACACCATGCACTGTACACATGGGGGGCTCCACTATAACTATATATACCATGCACTGTACACATGGGGGCTCCACTATAACTATATACACCATGCACTGTACACATGGGGGGCTCCACTATAACTATATACACCATGCACTGTACACATGGGGGGCTCCACTTTAACTATATACACCGTGCACTGTACACATGGGGGGCTCCACTATCACTGCACAGACCATGCACTGTACACATAATAATAATAATTATAATCTTTATTTATATAGCGCCAACATATTCCGCAGCGCTTCACAGTTTAACAGTTTCAAAACACAAGTCATAAGTAACAACGTTAACAATACAATAATTAAAGCAAAATAGCCACCCTGCTCGTGAGAGCTTACAATCTACAATGAGGTGGGGGAGATACAAAGTACAGGTGTGTATATACAATGGTGCATTTACAATGATGGTCCAGCCATCTTGAGGGAGTGAGGGATGGATGGAGATAGTGAATGGGCTACACGCACACTTACACATAGAATGACTTTGATTAGTGAATGTGATAGGCCACTCTGAACAAATGTGTTTTGAGGGAGCACCTGAAACCATGCAAATTGTGGATAGTCCTAATTTCTTGGGGTAGCGCATTCCAGAGGATTGGCGCAGCGCGGGAGAAGTCTTGGAGTCTGGAGTGGGAGGTACGGATTAGTGCAGAGGTTAGTCAAAAAGTCGTTTGCAGAGCCAGCAGTCGGCTAGGCCGATAGATAGAAATGAGGGAGGAGATGTAGGGGGGTGCTGCACTGTGGAGAGCTTTTTGGGTGAGAACAAGTACTTTTAATTGGATCCTATAATGAATGGGCAGCCAGTGTAAGGACTGGCGAAGAGCGGATGCGTCCGAGTACCGATTAGCCAGATGGATGACCCTGGCTGCTGCATTAAGATGGACTGGAGAGGGGATAGTCGAGTAATGGGGAGGCCAAGTAATAGAGCGTTGCAGTAGTCCAGGCGGGAGTTGATCAATGCTACAGTGAGGGTTTTTGTTGGTTCCATGGTGAGAAAAGGGCGGATGTCTAGAGATGTTCTTTAGGTGTAGGCGGCAAGAGCGGGCAAGAGATTGTATATGGGAGGTGAAGGAGAGATTGGTGTCAAACATAACACCCAGACAGCGAGACTGCTGCCGGGGTGTTATTATGGTGCCGCCCACGGAGAGGGAAATGTTAGATTTAGGGAGGTTAGTAGACGGCGGGAGCAGAAGGAGTTCAGTTTTGGAGAGGTTAAGTTTCAGATAGAGAGCGGACATGATGTTGGAGACTGCGGACAGACAGTCGGTGGCGTTCTGTAGAACAGCGGGGGTAAGGTCGGGGGATGACGTGTATAGTTGTGTGTCATCAGCATAAAGATGGTACTGAAAGCCAAATCTGCTGATGGTCTGTCCAATTGGGGCCGTTTAGAGAGAGAAGAGAAGGGGGCTAAGGACTGAGCCTGAGGTACCCCGACAGCGAGAGGAAGAGGAGATGACGTGGAGCCAGAGAACGAAACACTGAAGGAGCGGTCAGAAAGATAGGAAGAGAACCAGGAGAGCAGTGTCCTTAATGCCTAGTGACTGGAGCCTAGAGAGTGGAGACGGTGGTCAACAGTGTCGAAAGCTGCAGAAAGGTCGAGAAGAATGAGCAGAGAGTGGTCACCGTTACGTTTTGCTGTCAGGTCATTGGTCACTTTGATGAGTGCAGTTTCAGTCGAGTGTAGGGGGCGGAAGCCGGACTGTGAAGGGTCTAGGAGGGAGTGAGTGGAGAGGTAACAGGTAAGGCGGGAGTAGACTAGGCGCTCCAAAAGTTTAGAGATGAAGGGGAGATTGGAGACCGGTCTGTAGTTGTTTGTGCAGGAAGGGTTGAGAGCGGGTTTCTTTAGTAATGGAGTAATGATGGAGTGTTTGAAGGAGGATGGGAAAATGCCAGAGGAGAGTGAGAGATTAAAGAGTGTAGTTAGGTGAGTTGTGACAACTGGAGAGAGAGACTGGAGGAGATGTGAGGGAATGGGGTCGAAAGTGCATGTAGTCGGATGAGAGGAAGAGAGGAGACTGGAGACTTCTTCTTCTGTGATGGGATCAAATGTGGAAAGTGAGCCAGGGGAAATGCAGGGAGGGATGGCAGTCACAGCACTTGGTGGTTGAGAGCAGATTTCCTGACGGATATATCTATTTTTTCTATAAGTGGGAGGCCAGGTCGTCAGCACAAATGTCTGTGAAAGGGGCTTGTGTTTTTGGCCTGAGGAGGGAGTGAAAAGTGTCAAAAGTTTCTTGGGGTTGTTGGCTAGTGAGGAGATCAGGGTGGTGAAGTAGGTCTGTTTGGCGAGGTGAAGGGCAGCGTTATACACATGAGGGGGGCTCCATACGCATAGACATATGTACACATGGGGGCTCACTAAGCACAACATGCACTGTACACATGGGGGGCTCCACTATAACTGCACAACCATGCACTGTACACATGGGGGGCTCCACTATCAGACAGACGTGCCTGTACACATGGGGGGCTCCACTATATACAGCATGTACATGGGGGGCTCCACTATAACTAATACACCATGCACTGTACACATGGGGGGCTCCACTATAACTGCACAGACCGTGCACTGTACACATGGGGGGCTCACTATACTGCAAGACCGTGCCTGTACACATGGGGGCTCCACTATAACTGCACAGACCATGCACTGTACACATGGGGGGCTACACTATAACTACAGACCATGCACTGTACACATGGGGGGCTCCACTATAACTGCACATACCATGCACTGTACACATGGGGGCTCCACTATAACTGCACAGACCATGCACTGTACACATGGGGGGCTCCACTATAACTGCACAGACCATGCACTGACACATGGGGAGCTCCACTATAACTGCACAGACCGTGCCTGTACACATGGGGGGCTCCACTATAACTGCACAGACCATGCACTGTACACATGGGGGCTCCACTATAACTGCACAGACCATGCACTGTACACATGGGGGGCTCCACTATAACTGCACAGACCGTGCACTGTACACATGGGGGCTCCACTATAACTGCACAGACCGTGCCCTGTACACATGGGGGGCTCCACTATCACTGCACAGACTGTGCCCTGTACACATGGGGGGCTCCACTATAACTGCACAGACCATGCCTGTACACATGAGGGGCTCCACTATACTGCACACCTGCCTGTACACATGGGGGGCTCCACTATAACTGCACAGACCGTGCACTGTACACATGGGGGGCTCCACTATAACTGCACAGACCATGCACTGTACACATGGGGGGCTCCACTTAACTACACTATGCACTGTACACATGGGGGGCTCCTATGACTGCACAACCGTGCACTGTACACATGGGGGGCTCCACTATAACTAAACACCATGCACTTAACAGGGGCTCCACTATAATGCACAACCATGTACTGTACAATGGGGGGCTCCACTATAACTACTACACCATGACTGTACACATGGGGGGCTCCACTATCACTACACCATGCACTGTACACATGGGGGGCTCCACTATAACTGCACAGATCATGCACTGTACACATGGGGGCTCCACTATAACTCAATGACACGATGCACTGTACACATGGGGGGCTCCGCTATAACTGCACACACCAGCACTGTACACATGGGGGGCTCCACTATAACTAAACCGTGCACTTTACACAAGGGGGGCTCCACTATAACTGATAGACCATGTACTGTACACATGGGGGGCTCCACTATAACTGAACACCATGAACTGTACAAGGGGGGCTCCACTATAACTATATACACCATGCACTGTACACATGGGGGGCTCCACTATAACTGCACAGACGTGCACTGTACACATGGGGGGCTCCACTATAACTGCACAGACCGTGCACTGTACACATGGGGGGCTCCACTATAACTGCACACACCATGCACTGTACACATGGGGGCTCCACTATAACTGCACAGACCGTGCACTGTACACATGGGGGGCTCCACTATAACTATATACACCATGCACTGTACACATGGGGGGCTCCACTATAACTGCACACACCATGTACTGTACAATGGGGGGGCTCACTATAACTATATACACCATGCACTGTACACATGGGGGTCTCCACTATAACTGCACAGACCGTGCACTGTACACATGGGGGGCTCCACTATAACT
This sequence comes from Oophaga sylvatica, assembly GCA_033576555.1. Taxonomy (NCBI): domain Eukaryota; kingdom Metazoa; phylum Chordata; class Amphibia; order Anura; family Dendrobatidae; genus Oophaga; species Oophaga sylvatica. The sequence continues at coordinate 81,321,345 of JARQOD010000003.1, read as the reverse complement.
ACAGACATGCACTGTAACATGGGGGGCTCCACTATAACTGCACACACCATGCACTGTACACATGGGGGGTCCACTATAACTGCACAACCTGCACTGTACACATGGGGGGCTCCACTATAACTATACACCATGCACTGTACACATGGGGCTCCACTATAACTAAACACCATGCACTGTACACATGGGGGGCTCAACTATAATTATATACACCATGCACTGTACACATGGGGGGCTCCACTATAACTGCACACACCATGACTGTGCACATGGGGGGCTCCACTATAACTGCACACACCATGCACTGTACACATGGGGGGCTCCACTATAACTGCACACACCATGCACTGTACACATGTTGGGGCTCAACTATAATTATATAACCATGCACTGTACACATGGGGGGCTCCACTATAACTGCACACACCATGCACTGTACACATGGGGGGGCTCACTATAATTATATATACCATGCACTGTACACATGGGGGGCTCCACTATAACTGCACACACCATGCACTGTACACATGGGGGGCTCACTATACTGATACACATCACTGCAATGGGGGCTCCACTATAATTATACACCATGCACTGTCACATGGGGGGCTCCACTATAACTGCACACACCATGCACTGTGCACATGGGGGGCTCCACTATATATACACCATGCACTGTCACATGGGGGGCTCCACTATAACTTCATACACCATGCACTGTACACATGGGGGGCTCCACTATAACTGCACACACCATGCACTGTGCACATGGGGGGCTCCACTATAATTATATAACCATGCACTGTGCACATGGGGGGCTCCACTATAATTATTACACCATGCACTGTCACATGGGGGGCTCCACTATAACTGCACACACCATGCACTGTGCACATGGGGGGCTCCACTATAATTATATAACCATGCACTGTACACATGGGGGGCTCCACTATAACTGAACACCATGCACTGTGCACATGGGGGGCTCCACTATAATTATATACACCATGCACTGTACACATGGGGGGCTCCACTATAACTGCACACACCATGCACTGTGCACATGGGGGGCTCCACTATAACTATATATACCATGCACTGTACACATGGGGGGCTCCACTATAATTATATACACCATGCACTGTACACATGGGGGGCTCCACTATAACTGCACACACCATGCACTGTGCACATGGGGGGCTCCACTATAATTATATACACCATGCACTGTACACATGGGGGGCTCCACTATAACTGCACACACCATGCACTGTGCACATGGGGGGGACACTATGACTGGACACATGGGGGGCTCCACTGCCTCTTCCAGTCATTATCCTTCTTTTTTTCTGTATTAAGGAAAAAGAAAGCCTGAAAAACCGCAGCCCACGTGTGCACAGTGCCCTGCTGGAGAGCACCAGCCCTCGGTGCAGGCTGAGCAGCCTCTCCCTTTCTTCAGCGCTCCCCGCAGCAATGCATGCATCACTCTGAGCCCAGGATCCCTACACCAGGGTCTATATAGAATCGGCCACCAATCAGCCTGCAGGGAGTCGCCTCCTATTGGCTGCCCTTTATCAACAAATGGCTAATTAGCATAGCTTGCCGGCGTGTGATTGGGCAAGCTCGCTGCTCTCCGAGGCGTAGCCCTCCCCCCTGGCCATGGCTCGCAGTCCGCGGCTGGTAGCCGGCAGTGGAGCGCAGGAGCTGCAGGCGGTGGGGCGGGATACGGAGATACCTGGCGCCGCTCTATGGGGCTGCTGTGAGCCAAGCTGGATGCCGCAGCGGTACCGCGGGCAGGGGATGCGCTGCCGCTGGATTGTGCTGGGCGCAGAGGGCAGGATGCCGCTGAGGAAGGAGTGAGCTGCCCGCCTGCTGGGGCCGCTGCTGAATGATGTCCCCATGGATGCCAGCCCCGTGTCCCACCTGAGAAGACGCCTCCTGCTGCCAGTGTGCACCATGCTCTTCCTCTGCCTCTACATGTTCTACTCCTGCGCCGGCTCCTGCGCCGCGGCGCCCCCCGGAGTCCTGTCCCAGCTGCTGCTCCGACCCCCGGCTGTGGCGGCGGAGGACCCGCCGGGCTCCATCAGCAGCTTCTACAACGGCTCAGGGAGCAAGAAGCTGCCCCAGGCCATCATCATCGGGGTGAAGAAAGGGGGCACCCGGGCCCTGCTGGAGTTCCTGAGGGTCCACCCTGACATCAGGGCTGTGGGGGCTGAGCCCCACTTCTTCGATAGGAACTATGACAGGGGACTGGACTGGTACAGGTGAGACCCCAACACACACACACATATATATATTCTACCCAATGGCTCTTTAAAATAAAACGTTCCTATAGATCTTTGATCATTTGACCTTCTAAAAAAAATATTAAAACTTTTTAAAAAATTCCCATTGGGAAAAATATGGGAAATCTATTACTGAATCAGCCTGGACCTCCGTGATCCCATGTCCGACTCTAAGGCTACGTTCACACAAGGAGCCTTTGATGTTGCAGATTTTCTGCACCCGTTAAATAAATGGTAACTTGCATTTTTTCGATAATACAGAGCGTCAAAAAACCTAATGGTGGGAGAAGCCTTCTTCTTCCTCACGGACCCCCTTCTTCAGGACGTGGGCGGGGGTCTGCTTTGTACCTTCTCGCTTCGCCGCACAGCCCAATTATTGATTTGGGGGTTTACATGTGCCTCCATTTTATTCTGGAGATATTGGGCACCTGGGTGTAAAACCCCGGGCTGCGCTCCTCATCATCTGGGGGGTAGCGGACTAATGCCGGGAGGGAGCTCTGTAGGGTCCAAAATTAGGCGAGAACTATTGATTTTTCTATCCTCCACTCTTCTTCCTCTTTCCACATACATTATATATGTAGTGGCCCTTATAAACGGAGCCCCCCGTTATATATGTAGAGTGGCCCTTATAAACGGAGCCCCCCGTTATATATGTAGAGTGGCCCTTATAAACGGAGCCCCCGTTATATATGTAGAGTGGCCCTTATAAACGGAGCCCCCCGTTATATATGTAGAGTGGCCCTTATAAACGGAGCCCCCCGTTATATATGTAGAGTGGCCCTTATAAACGGAGCCCCCCGTTATATATGTAGAGTGGCCCTTATAAACGGAGCCCCCCGTTATATATGTAGAGTGGCCCTTATAAACGGAGCCCCCCGTTATATATGTAGAGTGGCCCTTATAAACGGAGCCCCCCGTTATATATGTAGAGTGGCCCTTATAAACGGAGCCCCCCGTTATATATGTAGAGTGGCCCTTATAAACGGAGCCCCCCGTTATATATGTAGTGGCCCTTATAAACGGAGCCCCCGTTATATATGTAGAGTGGCCCTTATAAACGGAGCCCCCCGTTATATATGTAGAGTGGCCCTTATAAACGGAGCCCCCCGTTATATATGTAGAGTGGCCCTTATAAACGGAGCCCCCCGTTATATATGTAGAGTGGCCCTTATAAACGGAGCCCCCCGTTTATATATGTAGAGTGGCCCTTATAAACGGAGCCCCCCGTTATATATGTAGAGTGGCCCTTATAAACGGAGCCCCCCGTTATATATGTAGAGTGGCCCTTATAAACGGAGCCCCCCGTTATATATGTAGAGTGGCCCTTATAAACGGAGCCCCCCGTTATATATGTAGAGTGGCCCTTATAAACGGAGCCCCCCGTTATATATGTAGAGTGGCCCTTATAAACGGAGCCCCCGTTATATATGTAGAGTGGCCCTTATAAACGGAGCCCCCCGTTATATATGTAGAGTGGCCCTTATAAACGGAGCCCCCCGTTATATATGTAGAGTGGCCCTTATAAACGGAGCCCCCGTTATATATGTAGAGTGGCCCTTATAAACGGAGCCCCCCGTTATATATGTAGAGTGGCCCTTATAAACGGAGCCCCCCGTTATATATGTAGAGTGGCCCTTATAAACGGAGCCCCCCGTTATATATGTAGAGTGGCCCTTATAAACGGAGCCCCCCGTTATATATGTAGAGTGGCCCTTATAAACGGAGCCCCCCGTTATATATGTAGAGTGGCCCTTATAAACGGAGCCCCCCGTTATATATGTAGAGTGGCCCTTATAAACGGAGCCCCCCGTTATATATGTAGAGTGGCCCTTATAAACGGAGCCCCCGTTATATATGTAGAGTGGCCCTTTAAACGGAGCCCCCCGTTATATATGTAGAGTGGCCCTTATAAACGGAGCCCCCCGTTATATATGTAGAGTGGCCCTTATAAACGGAGCCCCCGTTATATATGTAGAGTGGCCCTTATAAACGGAGCCCCCCGTTATATATGTAGAGTGGCCCTTATAAACGGAGCCCCCGTTATATATGTAGAGTGGCCCTTATAAACGGAGCCCCCCGTTATATATGTGAGTGGCCCTTATAAACGGAGCCCCCCGTTATATATGTAGAGTGGCCCTTATAAACGGAGCCCCCCGTTATATATGTAGAGTGGCCCTTATAAACGGAGCCCCCCGTTATATATGTAGAGTGGCCCTTATAAACGGAGCCCCCCGTTATATATGTAGAGTGGCCCTTATAAACGGAGCCCCCCGTTATATATGTAGAGTGGCCCTTATAAACGGAGCCCCCCGTTATATATGTAGAGTGGCCCTTATAAACGGAGCCCCCCGTTATATATGTAGAGTGGCCCTTATAAACGGAGCCCCCCGTTATATATGTAGAGTGGCCCTTATAAACGGAGCCCCCCGTTATATATGTAGAGTGGCCCTTATAAACGGAGCCCCCCGTTATATATGTAGAGTGGCCCTTATAAACGGAGCCCCCCGTTATATATGTAGAGTGGCCCTTATAAACGGAGCCCCCCGTTATATATGTAGAGTGGCCCTTATAAACGGAGCCCCCCGTTATATATGTAGAGTGGCCCTTATAACGGAGCCCCCCGTTATATATGTGGAGTGGCCCTTATAACGGAGCCCCCCGTTATATATGTGGAGTGGCCCTTAATTACGGAGCCCCCCCGTTATATATGTAGAGTGGCCCTTATTAACGGAGCCCCCCGTTATATATGTGGAGTGGCCCTTAATTACGGAGCCCCCCGTTATATATGCGTAGTGGCCCTTAATTACGGAGCCCCCCGTTATATATGCAGAGTGGCCCTTAATTACGGAGCCCCCCGTTATATATGCAGAGGGGCCCTTAATACGGAGCCCCCCGTTATATATGCAGAGTGGCCCTTAATTACGGAGCCCCCCGTTATATATGCAGAGTGGCCCTTAATTACGGAGCCCCCCGTTATATATGCAGAGTGGCCCTTAATTACGGAGCCCCCCGTTATATATGCAGAGGGGCCCTTAATTACGGAGCCCGACACCTGTGGCCCCTGAGCAGCCGAGTAGTGAAATTCTGCATTTTAGGAAAAGAAAAAATGAAGAAAAATATCAGCTTTGTATTTATTTATTTTTTTTAAATCGGTAAGTAGAATGTTTTGCAGTGCGGCTTTTATTCTATTCCTTGTCTTCTGGTGAGATACTGCGGGTTTGGGTTGGATTTGTCTTGTTCAGGGTTTCTTGCTGCCGCTCCCTCGGGTTCACCTGTCTGAACAGCGCCTTACGTCTCCAGCGCTGAAGCGTGCCATGTACAGAGTTGTAGTGATCCCTGTTGAGGACTAGAGAGTATTGCATGTCCCCAGATCGTCTGCGGAGGCCTCCTAACCTTTTACTACTTGTCATATAACACCAGGCACATTATTCCAGCCCAGTAAACGCTGCTCCCTATATTACATAAAAAAAAAAAAAAAATGAAGAAAAATCTTTAAAAAAATGTATATTTTTTCTATATATTATATATTTTATATTTATTTTTATATTTTACATTTATTGTTATACACTATATATTTACTTTTATATAGATTTATTTATATACATATATTTAAATTTAATTTTTTATGTGTCTTTTATATTATTTTTACTAAAAATAATATATATATTCTTGTATACTGGTTATATTTATAAATTTTTTTTCTCTATTCCTGATACTTTGCTTATCTTCCTTCTTTGATTTATCTTTTAATGTTTTGACGTTTGAAGCTTTTGTTTTTCATACCAACACAAGGTTTTTTTTTCACAAGTCATCCCCCCCCCCCAATAATGAGCCTTCACGATGTGCAGACGCCCTGATATTCCCACCACATCCGCGTCTGAACTGCTCCTGACGGAGATCACGTTGGTACGATCGAGTATCTCTGATGTAAAGCTGGACATAAATATTTATCCTTTTTTGTTTTTTCTTTTCATTATGATATTGCAGTAAGGTTTTTTATTTCACTACCACTTTCTCTTTAATCTTTCTTCAAAAGGAGAAGGAAAAAAAAAAAGATAGACTTGTTACGACACGATGTGAGCATTCATTACCACACACAAAAATGCCTTGGGAAGGTTCTTTGTCATAATAATGTTTTTGTTCTGCCCTTTGCACTCAATCTTTGTACTCATTCATTGAAAAACTTTTTTTTTTTTGCCCATCCCTTTATGGGGAAAAAAAAGACAATATGAAACTCTAAACCCTTTCATGTAAATAACAAAACGCATTTTCTGCTGGGAAGGAAGAATTTTTAGGAGTTGAAAATTGACCTACAATAAATTGCTTAGTTGTGGCTTTCAGAGGCTGCAGAGTTCTAGAATTCTCCGTAATCCGTGCCGGGCGTACGGACGTCCAGTGCAGAACGAGCCGAAATGTCTCCTCTTTGGTAGCCTATTAGTCAGTACGTGTAAGCCAAAATCTGTAGTGGAGCCGAGGGAAAGGAAAAAGGTATAAAAGAAAGATTTGAGCCTCTTCCGTGTTTCGGACGCATAAGTGTCCTTGGGCTGAAATCAGACGTGGAGTTTTTGGTGCAAGGGGCAAAGCGGTCTGTTCTTTACTTTTGTCTCTGTTCGTGTCATAACTTGGCTTTGCTATCAAAAATGTATAAAGATGTTAGGTGTTTTTTTTTTCTATATTTTTTTTTTCTGTATTTGTCTTTTTAGAAGAGTGCACAACTTTGTTTAGATGGGTGGTGTGCCCGAAAGAAAAAGGCTCTACTAGTAGTTTGGTGCTGCGGATGAGTTACTATTTAATTAACATAGGAAAGATGTATATCTTTGTACCGTATTAGCCAGTAGTTAGAAAAATATTTAGACTTGAGAGTCCGCAGTGGTTGATACCTTTTAATGGCTAACTGAAAAGATGGTAACAAATTGCAAGTTTTCAAGACTACTCAGGTCTCCATCAGGCAAAGACTAAAGCAAAAACTGAATATATGTGATTCTTCAGTTTTTGTTTTAGTCTTTGCCTGATGAAGACCTGAGTAGTCTTGAAAACTTGCAATTTGTTACCATCTTTTCAGTTAGCCATTAAAAGGTATCAACCACTGAGGACTCTCAAGTCTAAATATTTTTCTATTTAATTAACAGAAACTTTAGTTTGATCTTCTTTGTGCTGATTGATGTTAATGTTTTTATGCTTTTTTATATTTTTCACTTTGTATACTAATATATATATATATATATATATATATATATATGACTTTAAGTGTAAGTTCTACACTTTAAGTGTTAAGTTCTACAGTGATCGTTGCACTTTTACCACGGCCAAGTTCCGTGAGGCCCGTGGTTATGAATGGCGGTCTTGATAAATAGCACAAGGAATCCAGCGTTTTTAACCTCTGTGCTGCCAGCGGCAGCCGACCAGTCATCCGTAACATAAGGGAACTGTATAATCTCCAGGCTCAGGTGACAGGGGGCTGACTGCAGCTCATCCTCCTATCACAGCCCAGCAGGGAGGTCATTAATGACAGATCCTGTTATAGGTGTTTCACACGGATCCATATGGATGGGGAGAGATTCTCTCCGTACTGGAAGCAGGCTCTTTTCCGCAGTAGATGCAGTTTTCTTCCACAAAGGAATCCATGCTGGTTATAGACACACCACTATTTTGGAAAATCTAAAATTTATTCTTCTGTGGGGGTAAAATCCTAAACATTTTTCATGTTCGATAGCAAGAGAGAACAGACAATGCTCTACGAAGGATGGGTGGCTTTTCGACAGATATGTAACTCCCATGTCTACAATTCCAAAAAGTGTTGTTGCCGAAATTGTGTTTTTCTGGTTTCCTAGGTCCCCTATTATCAGCTATATCAGATCCGGTTGAGCATTGGGAAATATGGATAATGAGTAACATTGATTCCATCGAATGTTTTGTGAACAGAAAGGAACATCATGTTCAGGTCATGGTGATATACCACCCAGGAAAGTTCAAGAACTTCCATTAATGTGCAAATGATCTCATATTATTGACTCTTTTGAGTGTAGTAAATTTTGGTATAAAGTTACCAAAAGTTGTCCCCTCTCGTCACTAAGAAAACTTGAGAAAAGTATTGAATGTGCAGCGTTAAACCGTTAACTCAGATCTTAGGTTACGGTAACACTATAGGTTTCATGTTGCTACCAATCCTGAGCAGAAAAAAATACTCTATGATAAAAAATCCTTAGAACCAGAGTTGTATCACAGTGGCCTCTACGTGGGGCAATCTGCCTCCCCATTATCGTCCCCATTGGCCCCATTACACCGTCTTATCGTAGGTTTAAATTAAGACTAAGACCAAGCTGAAGCAACTCTGTAACCATGAATCGATCAAATTTTCATCGGTCGGGACCAATTGCTTGTACATGTGTTGAATGTACGCTAAAGCCAAGATGATTATCAAGAATGACCGCTTCTTCCAAAAGTTCACGTGTCTTTAGAGACTCAAAGAAAATGTGATCCAATGGTAGAAAAATTTATAAAACAAGCTTAAAAAAATGTTCTTGGCCCTCACTTACTGGCAGAAGTAAAAGAACTAGAGTTTAACCAAGGTTTGAGAACGTCATCTGTGGAGAAGGCAACTGTCCAACCTGTGGTCCCACCGGAGAGTGAAGGAGAGAACTGTTAATGATAGGGGTTGAAGTTCTTGAGCAATGTGGCAAAAATTTGTAGTATGTGGGGTATTACTGCCTCAGATTGGTGACAGCGCCCAGAACGTTAAAGGATTATAAACCTACCCAGATGACAGGTTTAATCTTAAAGGGGTTGTCCAAAAATTGTTAGAGCGGGGCATGTAAAAAAAAATATCCATTATTCCTTTGTGAAATCCTTCCACGGGCAGTCTTTTCTACTTTGCTGCAGTAATCATGTGCCGTAAAATCACATGACTGCTGCAGCCATTCTCTTGGCTTCATCTGTGATGCCTGAATGTATGGTATGAGGCCACAGAGGCTAATGATTGGCTGCAGCAGTCACGTGGCTGTATATCACATGATCACTACAGTAAAGTTAACAAGAACTGGTGGGATCTATTCAGTATGTTGAAAAAATTTACCGTTTTTGTTTCACTCGATGCTTTTAACACCTATTTCTCTTGGAAACCCCTTAAAGTCAGACCCTTTGCTCATTTTATTTACTTGTTCATAATGGGATAGGCCATAGAGGTGAGCGCCAAAAAATCAATAGACCAACAGTCCCGGCTCTGCTATTATCATGCATGTTTGGCTTGACTTTATGTAGATGTTCCTTCAGAAGTGGAGGGTGGATAATTGGTTGCTCGACACCTCTCGTGCCAACGAGATTGGACAACTTGATGATGAGATTCCATTAAATTCAGTGAAACCTCATTGAGATGATTTTTTGTTTTCTTCGATCTTCTCAAAGAAGATGGCCAGCATGTATAGAATGTGATGGATCCAAAAATAAGACACAGATTTGGTCTTGATAAGGATGTGGTCGTGTCAGAGGTGATCTTTAATGGCCAGTATGTATAGAATGTGATGGAACCGAAAACCTAACACAGAAGATCGATAAGTCTTCTGAAAGTAGTGATCTTTTGGATACATGTAATGTCTATGGGCAGTTTGGATAGCTGGGAGTTCCTCTGCAATCAAGTGTAGTCATCAATTCTGTAGGAACTGGGTCTCTTTTTGTTGAGCCTACAATATGTCTGTCCTTCATGTTGTGCTTGGAATTAATACCTTTATTTTTTCTCTCCCTACTTTACATTTTCTCAACATGAGGAAACTTCTAACTCCTTAAAATATATCCATTCATTATTCACAATGGAAGAGGCCAGACTTACACGGGTTGTCTGGCATCAGAACAAAATGGCTGCCTTCTTCCAAACATCGGCGCCTTGCGGTCTATAAAATTGCAACTCATGCCTAATTCACAGTATTACCTTGCAGTTGGTATTGGAAGAAGGCAGCCATGCTTTTCTAATGATAGACAGTTCATTTAAGTCACCGATAAAGGTTGTTAGTTACCAAGACCTATAACACAAAATCATTTGAGACATATATTTCCATCTCTGTAGGCAACAGGTTGCATTATAAATCGGCAAAACAAATTGTGGCCAAATTCTAGTGGATCTCACCCTCCAGTTATAGCTGCAGAAAGAAGAAAATTATCCTATTTGTTTTTTTTCATCTTTAATTTTCTAATTTAATCTGATTTATATTAACCTCAAAATATATCCAGAACGGTTTCATTAAGCAGACTGATGCGCATCACACTCTGCGAATTGCATCGGTAACAAACCAAATCATTTCAACTTCGAGTTACTGTTTTCTTAACTATACAAAAGTAGAAAGTGTCGTTTAGTAGAAAGTTTTTTTTTTTTTTTCTTCCTATTTCCCTTTTTAACATCTGTAATATTTATTCTGGATGGAATTTTTCCTTGGGTGCCAAAAACAAAATTCTTGATTCTCATTAAACAAATGACCGTGAGGTTTACAAAAAAAAAAAAAAAAAAATATATATATATTATATATATATATATATATATATATATATATATATTATATATATAAATAATATATATATATATGTATATGTAATATGTATAATATATATATATATATATATATATCCACAGCCACATTTCCATCAGTTTTAAATAAATTCCACATTTCAACTATTCTTTAGGGTTTGTTTAGATTTTCCAAAAAGTTTTACAATTCTTTATTTTTCATCTTTTCCCGGTTTACCTAGAAAAATCAACATGGTCTTAAAATAATAGAAAAGACTCTTTAGGAAAAAGGGAAATACTAAATCCATAAGGATTTTATGCTCAATTTTTCATTGTGTCAGCTTGCCAAAATGATTATTTTTACATCCTGGTAGTACTAGCCCGTTCCATGTATAAAGAGTATGACTGATTGCTCTACTCGGAATATATCAGCCTAGGTTTGTGACACCGTGCAATTATATATTTTTATTTTATTTTTTTTCCTGTTTAGAACATAAAATTTGTCCAAAATTTTTTCTTTTTCTAATTCGTTTCTAGGCAAAAAAAAAAAAGTATATTTTGTAGGATATATACATTTCAAGGGACAGTTTCTGTGTCCCCTAAGTCGTAGGAGGTGTCAAATAAGTTTAAACAGATTTGACTAACAACTAATGACAACTTTTTCTCATGTTTGACACGATTGACCCAAGTTACAAAATGTGTATGTATCATTTCTCCAAAAATCTCCCCTCGCCCCGTCCATCATCTAAGGTTTCCGCTTGAAATTCTCAACTTTAACATGACGGTAGAAAAGCAGTATAAACTATTTAAAAAAAAAAGTTTGCATATTTTATTCAGATTTTGAACTTTTAAAGAAAAAAAATGTAAGTTATATTTTTGTTTTATATAATTTATTTTTTTTATATAAGTTTATAAAACACAAATTTAAGTATTTTCTTTTTCTAGACCTGTATTTTAGTTGTGTCTCTAGAACCAGGGCAATCCTGTAGATCGCATTACCCTACTAATTTAACAATTGAGACCCATTATCCATGACCTCATAGGCAATGACGGCTTTGCTTACACTAAGACTCCTCGGTTAAACAGTGGCTTTAAAAAATATGAAAGTATTTCTTTTCCCCCTTTAAATGCTTAAGAAGACAGCTAAATTAAAACAAATGTCAAACTGTCAGTCGGCCGCCACTTTAATTACCAGTCACTTGTTTGCCTTTCAAATAATCTAATCTGATAATCTCCAGAGAGTAGAACTTTTTTTTTTTAACAGATTCTACTTTCTTGGGTAGAAAGAACAATTTGGAAGACGTCGTGGACATTTCCAAGTAAAACCGTTTAAAAAAAAAAAAAAAGTTTCTAAACTGTTAAACTTGTTCTTGTAATTTTTTTTCTTAATTATTTTATATATGGAAAGGTGGTTTTCATGTTAACGTCCTAAAAACTAGACACCAAAAAGGAGATTTTTATTTATTTTTTAAGTGATGGTGGGAGTTTGATAACAAACATAAGCTCAGTCCACACGGGGCTGAGATTTCGCACAGATGGCATCTGTAATCCATGTTTCATAGGATGGTGGGGAGGGAGTTCGGAAGGGGGGCATCCAATGAAGGCCTTTTGCCCCATTGAGTATTATATAAAAAGAGGGCGCATATTGTCTGTCCGGCTCAGATTACTGGACGCCGCCTTCCTCATCCCCTCACCTGTTGTGTCGTTGAACTGTCCATAAAGCCTGGAACATTTTGTGAATGGTTCTCGGAAGGTGGCTTTGATATTTCAACGCTCGTGACCAAGATTCCCACATTGGGATCAGGCGAAGATCACGCCTGTCATAAAAATGTTTCATTCATTCAGTCATCAAATAATGTCCTAGCTGGGAGGCCAATCATAGCTTGGAAACATTTGCTGTGAGGGTCAGTCTCACCATGAGGTCTTCATCTTGACACCCAATCCTAGTCCTCTACTACTTTATACTTCATAACATACCCTTCTAGATATTTTTTTTTCTGGGGGGTTGCTACATTTGGCAGGCCTTAGCCAGAATGAAGGACTATAGGTTTGCTTCGGTCTTGTGATCTTAATATTTGTTCCCTCCTAATGACATCCATTACAACTCCCACGAGGGCTGTCGCCTAGCAGTCCTACACTTCTGAATGTATCTTTCATCATCCTTAGTACCGGTATCCATACATTTAGGTGTCACTTATGGGATATGTTGGCAACACTCAGTGTGGAATGGCAGCCGGGTGAGTTGTCACCAACCAGTCCAACGATGAGTTATTCTGGCTTACGCCGGGGTCACACTTGCGGGTGTGATGCGAGAAACTCGCACGAGTCTCTCGGCATCAACACTCGGACCGGAGCGTACAGCTGCATGTATTTCTATGCAGCCGACGCTCCGGTCCGAGTGCCGGCGGCAGTGCTGGGTATTGATGTGGGAGACTCGTACAAGTGTGACAGCGGCCTTAGATGTAACTTTGGTATTTCTGTACAATCTAGCCACACATTTGCTATCTTTAGGCTTGCACTGCCTGGGTTACAGCTAATACATCATCGAATGTTGGCTTCGGTTTAGGTTGGCTTCTGTACAGATTAATCATAGAAACCCGAATGCGTTACCAGTGATACAGCGGAGGTTAATGGAAACGGTGACCTGTATGCATGTATATTTTCCTTACTGCGACCACTGTTGGTCCAACTTCACCTCCTCCGCTAAGCGAATGTTAACCAAATTATAGGTCCTAATATTTCAGACCTTCTAATTAAAGGGTTGTACCTGGTACCCGATGCCGGAGCGGATAACAATCTGTACTGTGATTAGAGGGCAAAGGCAACACCAGAGGACATAATTACATGGACTTTGAAGGATTACTCCAAAAGGTGTATAGTGGCATTATCCTAATGGAGTACAGATCACTTTGCAGTGCAAACCAAATAGCTTCAGGCCATTACTACTGATATTTTCAGCTTTCGGTCACTCTCGTGAATCTTAAGAATTCTCCATTGATGGTGTGGAGTGTTATAAGAAGGAAGAAACAGGTACAGGGGCATATGTTGAGGATCATCATTTGTAGTCCATATTGCAGATTTAGAAAGTTCCAAGTATAAAAACCATTTTACTGATAATTTGTAAAGTGGTTCATGATTTATCAGTTGGGAAGAATTGATTCCACGAGTCTTCACAAATATAACTTGATTAGTTCATGGATTTATGTTGTCATCGCATGAACTGGTGAAGTCTATCCTAAAATTGTAAAATTTGCACTGATATTGTAGCTATCAGAATAGCTACCAAAATACAACTCTAAGCTGTAGATTCTGTCATCCATGATTTGGTTAAAGTAGTAATTATTGATGCGAGAACGTGCTCGGACAAGGCGTTATCGGAGGATGCTCGGGAGCTAACAGTGTCTTCAGCGTGCTTGAAAAAATGTTCGAGTCCCCGCGGTTGCATATATGCTGTTAGACAGCCGCGACACATGCAGGGATTGCCTGTTCGTTAGGCAATCACCGCACGTGTTTCGGTTAGCAAACAACCGCGAGGCATGCAACCGCGGGGACTCAAACATAATATTCGAGCACGCCAAAGTCACTGTTTGCACCCAAACGTGCACTGAGAAAGCCTTATCTGAGCACGCTCGCTCATCACTAGTAATAATCGGTTACATTCTTTTAAAAAAAAAAAGTCTGACCGGATGTACATTCCTTTGCTAATAATATAACTTTTTAAAGTGCTTCCTCCCTCTTTCAAAAACACACTTGTAGTTTACAGTCCTGGGAAAAGTTGAAAACCTTTTTTTTTTCCAGGGACACGTTGAATACTTTTACAGCGTGCATCCCCTAGTGTCCGTAAAACAGCTGGTTAGCAACGATTTAACATGTTTGCTTGGCCAACTGCACATCAGTTGCTCGGTTTTGTCATACATCGGGATGGGATTTACAAATTCTCTTTTCACCCAGTCATGACCATACGATCCAGCAATGTTTCCTAATTGGAAAAATACCGTGAACCCAACGAGAGTTCTCCCTATCGGTCGGCCGTCCTAGAGCTTGCGTGCAGTGACTTGCTGACTCTACACACAGAAAATAAAAATAAACAAAATAATTAGCTAAACTGCCTGTAATTCAGGGACGCTCTACCCCATCCAAACAAAATCAGAGGGGAATTGCTTGACAAGTCTGTATTTTGTGTGTCTGAAGCTTGTTCTCTGTAAGAAGTTGGGAAGCGTGCACACACAGCCTCTTATTATATGCCAGACTTGTAATTAGCCAGAATTGTTACCCATGGAGCCTGGCATCAGCCCCCTTCCCTCTAACTAAAAAACATGCATGAGCATTTCAGGACACAGGGTGATTGTTGCCCAAGTTTCTTCAACTCCAAACTTTTTATTAGGATCTTACATTTTTGGAGCGTTGACTTTTGCATACGTGTCGATCATACATGTTCTTGTGCTCTCGTGTCACATTAGTGACTAATCATTAGTGATTGTTTCTTTTGGGCTTTTAAGTCTCCTTCAATATTCTTGGTCAGCTATCGACAGGTTTTTTTTTTTCCCATCCTCTAAGCAGGGTGGATTGATTTAAATCACGCCGATTTAAATCATGATTTAAATCAAATGATTTTTTTCTATTTAAATCAGATTGATTTTAAATCGTGATTTTAATCATGATTTAAATCACTGATTTAAATCAAAATATTTTTTTAATATAAATCACGATTAAAATCTAAAACTTTCAATCATTGTTCAATTAACTCCACACTTCTAGCTTGGTTTCACTTTCTGTAGCTTGGTTTCAGTTTCTTTTTCCATTCAGTTGACATGCCCAAACTTGTTGGATAGTCAGTCAGCAGTACTTGGCTGTAGTAACAATCAAACTTCAGAAGTGATCTGCGTGAGCCATGGCAGGTCGTAAGAGAGACCCTATTTGGGTTCATTTTGTTGAGATGCCAGCAGAGCTTGGAAAGAAAGGTGGGAGAGCAAAGTGCAAATACTGTCAAAAGGATATCCAAGGACTTGTTTGCCGTTTGAAATCACATTATGAAAACTGGAACCAGAAGGGAAATGAAGATGTTGATAGTGATACAACTAATGTCAATGAACCCCCACAGCTTCTTATGCACCAGGACCCTAGCACTAGTGGCAAGTCTGGCAATTACAACCTATTTTAACAGACGTTTTACTGGGATGGTTAAAGTCTATGAAAAGAAAAATTTCTAGCACTAGTTCTGGAGTATAGAATTTAAATTTATGTTAAGGCAATATTTCACAGAAGATTAACGTTAAGTAAAAATAAGAGTGTGTATACGCCTATTTTTTTTTTTTTTATTATTGTAGGCTACAATTCACTTTTGAAGTCTGCCAAATTGACCATTTTTTAAAAAAAACATTTTTAAAACTTTTCTGACATTTTTTTCAGTTGTTCTGATATTACTAGTATTACAGCAACTTCACCGGAAACTTGAGTAGCATAACTTTTGAGACAGCCCTTATAGGACGAGGACCATTACATTGTTCAAAAAGTTTGTTTCAAAATATTTTCGTTATATTTCTTCAAATACGCAGTCGAATTATATTTTTAATTACTGTGCTTTCAGGGTCAAATATGGCTTGTGCTGCACGTGACAATCAATATCTGGGTACAACTTCAACAAAGCAGCCCAACAAAAAACTTTGCGTGCAAAGTGTAGAAAAATTCCTCTTAAAGACTACGACGAGCCAGAAAGAACATTTTGATGAATTAATTGCTAAATTCATATTTGCAACCAATTCTTCTTTCCGACTAGTTGAACACCCATTGTTTGTACAAATGATCGAAGGAATAAGACCAGGCTACAAACCACCAAGTAGATTTGATATCTCAGGAAAACATCTTCAGGCTGTATACGACAAAGAAAGAGCGGCTTGTACAAAATATTTGAAAGACAAAGTTGTTAACATGAGCTTGGATGGTTGGAGCAACATCCACAACGACCCCATAATTTGCACTTGTGTCACAACAGAAGATGGTGAAACTTACCTTACAGACACAATCGACACATCTGGAAATTCACATACTGCTGAATATTTACTTGAAATTGCTAAGAACTCAATTCACCAATGCCAAGAACAGTTTGGATGTAAAGTAAGGAGCTTAGTTACTGATAACGCAAGCAATGTGGCAAAAATGCGAGCGGAACTGGCACATGAGGATGACACAAATGTCATTACATACGGTTGTTCTGCCCATTTGTTGCATCTTTTGGCAAAAGACCTGCATATTTTGGGTGTCAAGGAACATGTTGTAGAAATTGTTAAATATTTCCGCAATAATCATTTTGCACATGCAACCTACAAGGAAATGGGAGGACTGAAGTTGGTTCTACCACAAGATGTTAGATGGAATACCTTGGCTGAATGCTTGGAACTGTTTATTAACAACTGGTCAAAATTAGTGTCCATTTGCGAAACACATCGGGATAAAATTGATGCTAATATACGAAGCAAAGTATTAAATCTTGGTGTGAAGAGAAATGCCGAGGACCTTTTGGAAAGGTTAAAGCCAATATCTATTGCGTTGGATAAAATGCAGAAAGATACTGCAACCATAGCTGATGCCACAGAAGTTTGGAAAGATTTAGAAGGTTCGCTAGATCGCTTGAACCTCTCAAACAATGTAAAGGTTGCAATACACCACCGCAAGGACCAAGCATTAAAAGACGAACACTATTTAGCCAATATCTTGCATCCCATCTACAGAGGGAAAAAACTATCTGAGGCGGAAATCAACTCTGCAATGGAGTGGCTCGCCAATACTAACCATGACATTGTGGCAACTGTGCTGAAATTGAAGTGTGAATCTGCACCATTTCAAAAATACATGTTTGCAGATAACGTCATTAATGAACTAAAACCACTGGACTGGTGGAAGTCGCAATCACTTGTTCTTCCAGCGAAGATAATAAATGTAGCTACTCAGCTACTGACTGCATCGGCTTCATCGGCAGGAGTAGAGAGATTGTTTTCTTCATTTGGTTTTGTGCACACAACAGTCCGAAACCGCTTAGGAACTGCTAAAGCAGGACAACTAGTTTTCCTATTAAAAGTCCTAAATAAACAGTAGGCTTAAAGGACTGATGTATTCACTGAAGATGTTTGCTTACTTCAAACGTTAGAGATAGGCTATTGTTAAAAAGTACTTAAGGGTATGCCACACTAAACAACATCGCTAACGGGATCGCTAAAAAACGTCACTATTTAGCGATCCCGTTAGCGATGTTGTTGTGTGCGGCATGCAGCAACGACGTGGCCCCTGCTGTGATCTCGTCCGTCGTCCTGATCGTTCCAGACCCTATTCTGATCGTCGGCGTCCCGCTGGGTAAGTATGTATCGCTGAGTGTGGCACCTTTTTTAGCGATTTAGCGGTACTTTTGTACCGCTAAAGTCGTTAAGGAGATCGCTAACCGCGATAGCGTCCTAACGACATCGCTAAAATAGGTAGCTACTAGCGATATAGAAACAATCCCGCTAGCGATCTCATTAGTATGCGACGCTAACGAGATCGCTAGCGGGATTGTGTAGTGTGGCAGTACCTTTACTCTCTGTAGTTCAATTCTGATTGTTTAATAGTGCAAATACAAATTATTAGGTTTCATAATCATCAACTGTTTTAATATTTTTATTTGTGTAAAAATAATTTGATTTGCAAAAAGACAAAGTTTTGCTTGTGTACAACTTGATTAAAAAATCCGATTTAAATCAAAAAAATCCGATTTTTTTTTTTGATTTTTTTTTTTTTTTAAAAATCATGATTTTTATCCACCCTGCCTCTAAGTGCAAAAGTTTCTGCTGTAGCGTAGAAGAACTTGACTATAATGTGATGTTTATTAACTGATGCGGTTATCCACATTGGTGATGAAGAAAAAGCTTATTATTATAAATGGACGGATTAATGGATTTTGCCAATTTGAAATTTTTTCGTTCTTGACCAATAGTTATCTGATTTGTATCTTCTGAAAAGACAGAATTCTTATCCCAAAAATGACTGAAAGCAAGATAGCTGACCCCAGTTCTTTAGTAGTATGTATCGTGATGGTGCCTGAGTAGGGGTCCAATCCTTAACGCAATGCTATGAAGTGGTCAGAACTCGTCGGTATGAAGGTTAAGAAGCCAAAACAGTTTTTCTTTCTATCATCCAGACCTTCATCAGAAAGGTTGCGGTTGTTGCATACACTAGTAGGCGCACTGTGGTATCCTCTTCTCTTCTGCAATCCGCAACCTTTCTGATGAAGGTCTGGATAGTAGACCGAAACATCATTGTTGGATTATGTTGCACTGTGTTGGATTGCACCAAATAAACTCTTCTGGCTTCTTAAAGGGAATCTGTCACCCTAAATTGGCGGGATATTTAAATGATGGCAGTCAGGTCAGATGGGCGGTGTTTTGGGTACTTGCCTTAACATGTTGTTCACCGCTGTCTCCATTATTTCTGGGAATTGTAGTCGTTGCCCTCCATATAACACGCCTGCGCATTGCAATCTTGAATTGCGCATGCGCAGTATGCTTTGCCCGCAGATTGCAATGCACAGGCGCGTTATATGGAGGGCAACGACTACAATTCCCAGAAATAAGGGAGACAGCGGCGAACAACATGTTAAGGCAAGTACCCAAAACACCGCCCATCTGACCTGACTGCCATCATTTAAATATCCCGCCAATTTAGGGTGACAGATTCCCTTTAAGCTGCATACCAATGAATGCCGTGACTTTATACTATCCCAATTTTTCCTCCCACCTGCCCATTGCCACATAGATGAGCTGCCCACAAGACTGTTTTACAAGCAGGTGTAAATGCTCAGTCCACCCATTTTTGCAATATTTCGATCACCAGATTTCGGAACGTTGGGTATTGTAATGACTTCATTTCCAGGAGATTTTATGAGCGTGATGAATGTGCAATCAATTTTCTCTAATGGTTTAACATTTGTATCTAATTGGGCGGTTATTGTCCTGACCGCTCATTATGGTTTGATGGCAGTCGCTCTACATGAATGGCGGGGGGGATAGAGCTCCGATTCTACTTCATTTGGAAGAGCTGAAATCCTTTTCTCCAGGAAACTAAAGGATGCATTTGTCAGCATACAGTGTCTGCAGAGAAGTGAAATGAACAGTGGGGGGGTGACTGCATGGTTTGGGATTACCCAATCCCGTTCTGGCTTCTTGGAAGGACACAATGGCAGGAGTCCTCAAATGGGTTGGTAGAGGCGAGTGACTGCCATAGTAAAAAGGTAAAGAATGGAAGGCCGAATGGTTTTCAATGAAAGTAGCAGAGGTTAATTGTGTATGGGAGTAAGCAGCGTAGAGAACTGAAGGCAAATGGGGGGCTACCTCCTGACAGTCTGGAGAAGTAGTAGAGGTGAATGGGGAGGTGGGGAATGATTGGTTATACCCTGTGTGAATACAACTAGCAACAGTTGAAAAAACATATCTGTGGGGGACAGGAATCTCCTGCTGCCCTACAGAATAAAACATGCTTCATGCCCACAGGATCTGACATGTCGGCCTTTTATGTCTTCTAAAAGCCTCCGCATAGATGGACAGTTGGGCTTTATTGTTCAGCGCTGCTCACACTGTTTTCCCCGAGGATTGCCCATTTCTGTAAAAGCTAAGAACTGATCCATATGCATTGGTGAAGAGAAGCTAGCATATTACCATTTACCCATACAGAATGGTGAGTCGTTAAATACTTGACCACTTTGTTAGGCGCTTGCTAATGCAGCCTTAAGGCACTGCCACACTTAGCGATCGCACCAGCGATCACGACAACGACACGACCTGGCGAGATCGCTAGTGTGATCGCTATGTGATCGCTAGTTAGATTCCAGACACAACTCATCAGCGATCTGTGATTCAAAACACATCTCATCAGCGATCTGTATAACGACCTCTGCGGTCGTTGGGAAAACCTAGTCCTACCTGTGACGCTGGTGAAGGGTGTCACACTCAGCGATTCAGGCTCACCAGCGGGACACCAACGACCAAAAAACGTCTCAGAACGTTCATGAACGATCAGCGACATCTCAGCAGGGGCCACATCGCTGCTACATGTCACACACAGCTAAGTCGCTAACGAGATCGCTACTGCGTCATAAATGGGGACGCAGTAGCGATCTCGCTTAGTGTGGCATACCCTTTAATGTACCTCCAAATTATGGTGGCTTTTTAGTTATAGATGACGTATTATAACATCTTGTCTATTCAAACCTAAGGATTTGCCTTCTTGCAACATCTATAAGCGACTGTGGTCCTGTTTTACAACATTTCACTGTAAAAATCAAAATATACTCATAGGTCGGCCCATTGGTATTCAGATTTTCTACATATTTTTTTTTCCTTGCACAAATCTGGATGGAAAATACATAACATTTCCATCCTGTGTAGACAAAATCTAAATCTACCCTTGCCTATCCAGCAATCTGGCGCGATCACACTGGTCTTGTTTCTGCAGCGCAGTCCTAACCATGCCATGCAACCATATATTTACTGACGTGATCTGTCAATGTCAGCAGAAATGGGATCACTTTGGGGTCACATGATAGGATATAGGGTCAAATGACCATCTGACCAAAGGTAGGAACATGCAAAAATCAATACGTGATCGAGAAGTAAAAAAGAAGAAAAGTTGAATGGTTGAGTGATTTCATATCTGCTTCTCTGAAAGTGTCAATATATTGTTGGTATCGGAGAAAGGTGATTCACACTTTGCTTTGTCCTTCATTATTGTCTATTGGCTTTGTTATCTTGGCGCAGGGAAGGGCCGATAGTGTTTTTGTCTTTGCTATATCCCCTACTTTTGGTTATCAAGTGTCAGGCACATTATGATTGAGCAGGCTCTCTCGGTGAATTAGTGAAGTAATACAAACACAGTGGGACATCTGGGGTAATTAGTCTGATGGATGATGAGAAGATCTTCAAGGGCTTGCACATAATTCTTTTTCTTTTTTTCTATTGTCTTCCTTGGTTAGATTTTCCATTATGTTAAAACTACTGACGACATAATGGTAAAGGGTGTTCCATAATGAAACCTATTCTAAGAATGTCTTTTATGTAGCTTCACGTTTTTGTTTGTTTCCTTTTTGTCAATTTTATGAATATTGTGTATTATAGTTAGTTACTCTTTAAAGTTATATTTCAAATAATTGAAAACACAGCAGCGGTTCAGTCACACAACGAACACCGGCAAAGGTCTACAGACCCCATCAACTAATAGATTGTCTAGTTTGACTACAGTGTCCTTGCACTCTTCAGGCCTTCATACAGATTAGACCTCTATAAATGGGTTTGGACGACAATCTAGTGTGTATGTGGGACCCCCGACAGACGATTGTTGGAAGACATAAGTCACTAGAGGAGTCTGACAACAGCCCTCTAATAGAGAACACAGGAGCGCTTGGCTGAGGGAGCCCTCCTGTGTATTGGAGAGTTGGGATAAATATTTGTTGGCCGAATGATGATTCTGCAAATCGTTTGGCTGGCAGCTAGCTAAATTGCATAGGAGGACTATATTCTTTCTGTAAAAATGGCAGGATCTACTATGAAAGCCCCTGATGGTGTCTCTGACAAATATAAAAAAGCCTAGTATTAATTTTTCTTGCTGAATAGCCCCCAAAATTTTGTTTTTAATACTGTCAGATTCTGCTCATAGTGTCCTGTGGAGGTTGACATCTAGGTGGGTATCTAATGACTTGAATTTCTTGAGACGTACAGTCGAAGGACTTGGTGGTTGGTTGAAGCACCAAGTCAACTGCTACCCCATTTTGCTTCTACTTTAATGCAACATTGGCCACCGTCTTGATCATTCCGACAGTTGTAACTGAAACGTATACTTGCTTTTTAAAGAATTTGTTAAACCCTCCCTGATAAGAATATATTGTGTATATGGGGGCACCAGACAGCTGTTAGTTGGAGAAGGATGTTGATCAGGCGTGTCCAATTTTTGCGATGTCGATCGCAATCCACAGGCAGACATGTTTGGCGACTGCTTCTGTTAGAACTGCTTCGGCACCCCTGTACGATTTCCCTGCCTCCTTTCAGCACAGGCGCCGGCGTGCTCCCTCACCTGTCCCCGCAGTGTCTACTTCCTCCCTGGGCCTGCGCTCTGCACACAGGTCTCTTGGGAATGTTTTTAGGGTGCGCACTTCCCGCCTTTAAAGGGGCAGCACGCTTCTGAAAATGTCTCCAGCCAATGGCTGAGACAATATGTATTTAAGGCACACTCCCATATATAGTGGTTCCTTAAAAACTTCAGCCTCTATTAAAAATTTATAAGTGTGCTTAGTTGTAAGATCTTTTATCCGCGCTCCCTGATCCTGTTTCAGTACGTCCTGTCTGCATTTGATCCTGAGTCTGTCGGCCTATAACTAGTCCTGATCCCGAGTCACCTTGTCCGCACCTATAAGGCTACCCTCCCCCATCCAGTCTGAACCTGTTCCTGTGATCCTGTTCATTCTGTGTACCTGATGTCTGCTCCGTCTGTTCCTGTGTTCCAGCCGTGCTGTATCTGTCCTCCAGCTATCTAGTTCCTGGCCATTCTGAGTCTCCCGAGTCCATCCCTGCTTCCTACACTTGTTTGATGATCAGCTTCTACGGCTCCGGGCCTCTCCTGCAGTGGTAACTAGTGTCCACCTAGGTTCATGTCTAACTACACCATCAGGGGCTCTAGTGAAGAACCAGGAGGTTGCATAGTCGCCCATCCACGCTTTCCCTGGACCGTGGCACAGTGGTCGGACGAACGCATGCTCTTGTTTATGCGGAATTGGCCGAGATGGCAATTGGCCCACTGATAGGCCCACTTGTGTCAGTGCCATCCTTTGAATATGGCTGCTTTAAGATTCAGCAACGAATGACTGAAGAATATTGCTTATCTCTTAAAACATAGGTATCCCTAGAAAGAAATCTAATTCGCCTAGTCCTCATATGTCCCTAGGTTTTAATACTTATCGTTAATACAGCAAGTGGATTGCAACAGACCCAATGATTTCAGCGCTTTAAATTTCCAATTTTTTTTTTTTAACAAGCCCAGAATATCGTCTCATAAATTCAACATTAGGCGGCACAGGTTAATGTCTGCGTTTGCTGGGCCTCCATATAATTTGTTTGCAATCTGCTGAGAGTTTACAGTAATTTGAGGTAATTTAGCAATCTGCTCTATGCGGCACTTACTGCCATTATCCAAAGGAAGCGGGTTAAAAAAAAGGATGTAATTGGGCAAAAGAAATGGCTTATCGAGGAGATTGAGGAACATTTAGGCTACCGGAGTTGTCATTGTTCAGGTTTTATTACAGCATTGAAATCTCCGTTTTTATTTAATGACAATATAATAAAGTGGAGCTCTGTGTTTCTGCAGGTCGATGGAGCATTTTAATAAGCCAAAAAAACCTGATCGGGGTAATGTTATAGGTTTCCTTAATCATATTTATTGCGTAAAAATCTGAAAGGTTTCCTTGTTCATTTATATTTAACTATTTTGACCTAAATATATGTGCATATTCATCCATTGAGTGAGTACATCTGACATTTGTCTAATAAAACATGATCTGTGACACGATGCATGACATTTGTGCAGATTCTTATCCAAAATCTGTGGTCCATTCACATCCTAGGCGCAGAAAAATAAATCCACCACTGGGAAAAAGTAGCATGGAATTAGGGAATAAAAAAGTGAGCTAATCCTGGTCTTGATCTGCCTCGCCCCAGCAACACATCCTTGGCAAAAAATCAAGTGTCAGCCTTGGAATACATGTCGTTATACCCATGTGTCATCATACAAAGTCCTCCTTTATTGGACAAATTAATTTCTATTGCACATTACATCAAAAAGGTGATAAAGTGGAGAATCAAAAACCTTTGACAGCAGGCATCCATTGGTAGCCATAAGATAAGATCATTCACAAGTTGTGCACCCTTCCCTGATTTGAATCTGCCTTTTCTGTGGTTAAATCTACATTTACCCATGTGCTGCGCGCCTTAGCGCTGTCTCATGATTGATGGCAATATCTATTTGATTTTGGGAGTATTCCATGTAAAAAAAAAAAAGGCTGATCCCCTGATACACCATCAGCTAAGATCCTAATGAGACGGCGATAATATGCATCCAGGTTTCCACAATGTCTTTTTCCCCTTTTTCCGATCCTCTTATTTAGAAAATAGGAAACAGCCACAAACCATTTTCCCCACCTTGCAGCGGTTAATTAGCAAAGTGGGTCAATCCATCTTGAAGGCACACAAATAACTCAGCCGGGTGTTAGCTCAAGATGCCTAACGAGATGCCATTTGTCAGAGCTGTGGCTTGCAGGCGGCATTAACCCTTCAACTGAATCTTAGATTACACCAAGGCAAATAACTCTGCAAAAATAAAATTACTATGCTCATAAGACACTAGAGAAGCAATTGCGTCCAAGCAGTGTCTATTATAATACTATGAAGGCACTTGTACTGTAAAAATAACAACAAGATTTGTAATTATATTTTATTTTTGTGATGCTCATGTTTTCTCCATGTTTTTGTTTTTTTATTATGTAGGGAGTTGATGCCGAGGACGTTGGACGGTCAGATCACCATGGAAAAGACCCCCAGTTACTTTGTGACGAAGGAGGCTCCATCTCGGATCTCTGCCATGTCGAAGGATGCTAAGCTGATTGTGGTGGTGAGGGATCCGGTAACTCGCGTCATATCTGATTACACTCAGACGTTGTCCAAGAGGCCGGATATTCCCACATTTGAGAGTTTGACATTTAAAAACAGGACTACGGGTCTTATCGACATCTCGTGGAGTGCCATCCAGATCGGCATCTACGCCAAGCACTTGGAGAACTGGCTCCAGTATTTCCCTATGAGCCAGATCCTCTTTGTAAGCGGAGAGAGACTGATCACAGATCCTGCCGGAGAACTGGGACGTGTCCAGGATTTTCTGGGACTTAAACGAATCATCACAGACAAACATTTTTATTTTAACAAGACTAAGGGATTTCCATGCCTGAAAAAGGCGAGGGGAGCAGCAAACCTCACTGTTTGGGCAAAACCAAGGGCAGGACTCACCCCAACATAGACCCTGAAGTCGTCCAGAGATTGCGCGAGTTCTACCGGCCATTCAATATGAAGTTCTACCAAATGACTGGCCAGGACTTTGGCTGGGACTGAACAGAAAAACACTCGACCAGTCCTAGACTTATGTGAAGTAAACACATTTCTTTGTGTTTGTATAAATGTACAGAGATCTATTTTATTATAATTTATTTGTAATTCCTAAGCAATTAATTCACTAAGCTGCCTAACCACGCGGTTCCTTGATTGGCCATAGTATTAACATTCCATCACACCATGACCCTCAGAGACTGAAAATCAATTTGTCTTCTTTTTGCACAGATGATCTGCAGGCAAATTTTAATGTCTCGAAAAAGGGTATTTTTCCATCTCCATCTTGCATATCCGCTAAAGGTGCTCCATATGCAGTCGTGTATCTATATATTGAGGAAAACGAAAGCACAATAACGTTACCTTGGTGTTTATGTTTACGGGTATTGAAATCCTTGGGTTCTTGGTTTTCATTACACTTCCTGATACTTGGGCATTGATTGTTACTGTATTCAAAACTTGATAGGGTGGCATAGCATAGGTCCAAGGGTTTGGTAGTTGACCGAAAAGTGAATTACCTTGTTATTTAGAAGTGCCATATCAATCTAATCACTTTGTGAAAATTTTAATCCGACTGCCAACTAACTGCAGTAACACAATGGGGTCTACCAAGTTGGCACCATTCATACAATTTGTGGGATGTTTTCAATGAGTATTCTCTAATTCTTCCTACCATTGGGTTGAATTGGGCTTTGACTTTATATGTTCATAATTTGGTAAATCAAGGACACGTCAGATTTCAAAGTATTTCTGCAAGAGCATTGCATTGTCAATCATTCTTAGTGAGTGGGTAATCTAGCCGTTGAAAGCCTTTACTCCCATGTCTTCCATATTCTCTATGCATGATAGATTTAATTTATATTTTTTTTTATTAACATTTATTTTCCTTACAGTCTAAAACTAATGTTGGATACAACATAACGTAGTAGGAATTGGTTATGATAAAACCCATGTTAGATTTGAAGTCGTCTTTGCACTCTTAGACCATGATCCCACACAGCATAAACACTGCATTTTTTGGTGTAGAAAATCTTCAGCTTCCCAGTTCAAGCAAAGTGGATGTGATTTGATGAAAACGATGCCAACTGTTATATTTTTATTTTTTTTTATATTTTGGGGTTTTCTGCATTTTTTTTTCCTATGCACTGTTATAGATAGCTGAAAAAACGTGTCTAAAAAAATCATTTATTTTTAGTGAATTAAAAAAAAAACTTCATATCTGTACCAAAAATGTATAAAAATAAAAAGCCACAATAATCAGTGCAGATTGCTATTGCGTATTTTGGAGCAGACACCTGCAGAAAGTGTTTTGGCAAGTGGGAACAAGGACTAACGATATTGGCAGTTGTTGTGTCACAGAACATCCTGTTAACCTTCTAAACTATGATTACACAATTACAGGATGATGGCTTCATCAATCTTCCATTTACTCCCTACCAGGCGGAATATTCTTTTTTCAATGCTGCGCTGGACATCGGATCAATTTTGACCAAAAAAGGCCATTTTCATCTACTTTCCCGATTGTTGGCCACTGATTTGTTTACATCAGGGTTCCCAACTCCAGTCCTCAAGGCCCACCAACAGGTCATGTTTTCAGGATTTCCTTGTATTGCACAGGTGATGCAATTATCACCTGGGCAATACTAAGGAAATCCTGAAAACATGACTGTTGGTGGGCCTTGAGGACTAGAGTTGGGGAACCCTGGTTTACATCATTGTTTCTCAACCTCCAGTCCTCATGGCTACCCACAGGTCATGTTTTCAGGATTTCCATAGTATTGCACAGGTAAGAGAATTCCTGATGATACTTCATCACCTGGGCAATACTAAGGAAATTCTGAGAACCTGGCACGTTGGAGGCCGTGAGGACTGGAGTTTGGGGAAACACTGGTCTACTTTATTTTGTGTGAAAAGATGACCAGAAACCTGTCAAAATTTGATGCAGTCTGAAAATTGGTTACCTGTAGCTTATGGTATGATTGGGTGATATAGTTAAGTGTGTTTCTTTTCCCCCTTTCTACTTTATTTAGTGATGTGGACTGTAATCTTCAAGGTTCCCATACCTGTCTATTCTAAGTTCGTTCAGCTATCTCTCTTGATTCTCCTATACACAAACGCTCATTCGGCCTTCAGCAATCTCTCCCAGTTACCCAATACTCATAAATGCTCTTCTCGCCCCACTACTATCCCTCCCGACACCCCCAAATACACAAACGATCATTCAACCATTGCCCATCTTTCCCACCTACACTTTACACATAATTGCTCTGCTTGGCAAACTATCTCTCTCGACAAGATGTATTTCGAGAATCGCTGTGTAGTCCCCGCCATAGTGTTACCAGCTGCTTCCCCTCCAATACCTTGCACATGATTACTTGGGGGTAAGGTGGCTGTTTCTATATAATTTTAATTCTTTTTACATACTGGGAACCCCCACCCCAAAAAAGTAACCAAGAATAATTAATTTTTATTTTAACATCTAAAAGTGGTACTTTTTACACTGCTGCTAAGAAAAACTATACAATTGAATGGCTATGCAGAAATATGTAGAAGTATTTAAGAGAAGAGGAAAAATAAAAGCGTAATACTATGTTATCTTTGCTCTTTCGGATGCAGCCATGTCACCGGTCCAACTTGAGGCCTACTCAATTTGATTGAGCCCTTTGTTGTTTGCCTTGGTTACCATGGAGCCGAGGTACATTACTGCTACCCTCCTGCATCCGGAAAGAGGGCTCCGTGGTTAGAATTCGCACATATGACGTAGTGGTTGAGTTTTATTCAGCCGTATCTATTTTATTTGTTTTTAATTCTGTTTTTGTTTTTTCCTTTGTAACCGGTTACTTTAGAAATAGCAAATTTATATAAATATATATATAAGTAAATATATATTAAAAAAAGGAATACAAAGGACATTGTGAAATGGGGAAAAAAGTACATTGTAAATCAAGTATTTTGTGGTATGTACAATACAAAAAATAATAATTTTACACAAACGGAAAAAAATGTTTTTAAGAAAAAAAATATTGCATTCTGAAAATTCATACTATGTCTTTGTATGAGCAAATAAAACTATATTTTACCAAGATAAAGACAACTGTATTACGTGGTGATTTCATACACCTAAGTAGATGGTGTCCTGTTGGAGCCACGTCCTGACAACCTGAACACCTTATTTGGTGTAAATTGCAAAGCAAAATTCAGAATATGGCAAGTTATGTTGCTAAAGATGGCCATACACCATAACATTGGGCTCATCCGGCGTGCATGTGTTTCCAGTGGGGAGAGGGGAGTAAGCTGCTGTCAGACACCCCTGGTGAACCCAAAGGGATCAGGCATAGAAATTCAACAAGTTTGACCTCCTCTTCCCAGGAATTGGAAGCAGGAGGCCTCTGTTCATTTTAGATGGTAGGCTGGTCTCCCGGTTCTGCTGACTTTTCATCATTAGATTAACGTCAGCTGAGCCTGCTGATATCTACGGGATTGGACGATGGTCTCGTGTGTATGGGGGCACTGGCCGACTGAAGGTTAGGAAAGATGTCCATTGAGCATGTCTGATTTTTGGACTGCCGATCGCATTGTTCTCCTGAGTTAAGCCACCATCAGCTTATACAGATCACAGGAGCTCTCGGACGGACGAGCTCCTGTGTATGGGAAGGACGGCAGAGATGGTTGTCAGCCGAACGATTGGCCGAAGCATTATTCGGCCGACAGCCATATAATGCTTGAGAATTGGCACTGACCTGAGAAGTATCAAGTTTTTGGCCATATTTTTGCCTTAGATATTTTGTGAAATATTCAGGTGGAGAACTTATTTTTTTTTTCTTGCTTGTTTGATGTCACACATCAACACTCTAAAACTAGTCTGGATGGTGTTTAATACACACAGTGGAGCCATTTCTGTGCCGGCTTCTCCGCCCGTGAAATTGGATTATACCGTCAAGGTGTGTGGGATCATGGCGGCACGCATTGAACTCCCTCCAGACTGAGACCATAAATATTTTGTCTGTTGTTCATGTCATTAAATAATCAGCTTTATGAAGCAATCACGAGAAAAATACAGACAAGCCAAATCATGTCAGAGGTTTTCGGTCCTTTTGTAGCACATTTGGAAAACTGTTAATATGATTATTTGCTAATGTAAAAAGTCAGTCCATGCTTAAGCCTCCAGAACTCAGTGAAGTGTTGGTTCCCACCACCATATCTATAGTGATGGCATCATTACTAGCAATGACATCACAACTGGTCCACCTATAAAGGCGCTATTTTACTAAATGCGGAGCCTAACTTGCGTTAAAGGGAACCAGTCACGTTGCACATATTGTCCGATCTGTGGACAGCATGGTCTAGAAAAGGAGGAGCTGAGCAGAATATGTAGATTTGTTGGGAAAAAAAATGCAGTGTAACTTGTTTTATTCATTGAAACCCCTGTTTGTATGCATATGAGTCCAGTTGGTGGTCCTACTGTCAACCACTGAATAGGACCATCCCACTGGACTCGCATGTATGCAAACACCACAGATTAAAATGAACAAATTCAAGTTTTACTGAAACTTTTCCCAAGAAAATTGTATATCAATCTAATTAGCTCCTCCTGCTCTATAACATTCTGCCTGCAATTTAGATACCATATTCAACAGGAAAATAAGATTAAATAACAATATAATATGTGCGATAATGTGTGCAAACTGTAAAGCGCTGCGGAATATGTTAGCGCTATATAAAAATAAAGATTATTATTAAAAGAAAAAAATGTCTGCCTTCTTCAAGAAATGGCACCACTTCTTTTTATGGTCGATGTTTGGCATTGCAACTCGGCACTATTTACTTACAAAGGGTTAAGGTTGCAATGCTGAGCACAGAGGCGAGTTTTTTTTGTGTTGATTTTTGCACAAATGTCCTGGAATGTCCAATACATTTGAGTCTGAATATAATGTAATGAAATCAGTCATTTAAACTGATAATTTGGCCTTGAAGGAATATTACAGCCCAATGCACTGGACAGGATATAAATGGTAGCGCGGCGGGGATAAGAACTGCTTCCGTGGAGTGGCACAATGGAACAGCAGGGCACATGCAACTGCCGCTCCATTAGAAATAACAGGTGTAACATAGATAGCAAGGCTGAAAAAAGACATTTGTCCATCCAGTTCAGCCCATATTTCATCAGAATAAATCCCCAGATCTCGTCCTTCTAAAGAACCTAATAACCATTGGAGAATCTTCAATCTAATGTATAGGTGCCTTAAGAGCCGTATTGCTGCATTAAGATTTTGATCCATGCAATTTTCCCTGCAGTGCACTGAAAACACTGGGTTTATAAATCCAAGCAAAAATATCTCATCACGAGAATAGTGGAAATACAAGTTTTTCACAACTTTTTCTTAGTGTGATGTCTTCCAATAGTTTACGCCTGAGGCATACTTGAAGAATGCGCAAGTTGCATGAAACACCGAATCTGATCATCTGCAAACTTCCATTTTTCTACACATCTGGTCCAGTGTCATCTCCTAGAGGTCACGCAAAGAAAGTCAGGGCAGAGTGTTACTTTATAAAGAAGCTTTTAGGACCTGGCTTTCAGTTTTGTGCACAATGTCTGTAAGCCTCCAATAAGCTCATTGACTTTCTTTGTTTTCAAAATTTTAAGAACACAATAGAGAAATAGCCAAACTTGTCTGAGGTCAGTAGGAGAAGCAAATGTACTGGAAGCACAAAATTCTCCCAATTTTCTGTCTGATTATGTAGACTGTTCTCAACTTTACAATTTACATACCAATGTTTTACAATTCTCTTTAACACGAAAAGGTAATTTCCACTGACCTAATGATACGATAGGAAACATTGGCACAAACTTGTTTCACCAACACTTCCTCTCATCTGTGGTCTCATTACCAGAGTGTCCTGCTCCGTCATTACATCCAGGGCCTGGGGCTGTTGTTACAGACCTAATTGTTAATTGGGATGAGGTGACCGAGGCCTGTGGAACTTATACCGTGCAGATATTCAACCTTCTGCCCGGCATACTGCTGGGGGTTCAGGATTATGGATTAGGTGTGAATTTTGCAAGAAGCCACGAACGCAGGAACCAAAGCTAACGAGAGGGTCGCTTAAGGGTATGCCACACTAAACAGCATCGCTAACGAGATCGCTAAAAAACGTCACTATTTAGCGATCCGTTAGCGACGTTGTTGTGTGCGGCATCTAGCGACGACGTGGCCCCTGCTGAGATCCTGCTGTGATCTCGTTCGTCGCTGACATCG
Source organism: Oophaga sylvatica (assembly GCA_033576555.1). Lineage (NCBI taxonomy): Eukaryota > Metazoa > Chordata > Amphibia > Anura > Dendrobatidae > Oophaga > Oophaga sylvatica. The sequence goes on along the minus strand of JARQOD010000003.1, from coordinate 81,289,154 downwards.
TTCCGGACCCTATTTTATCGTCGGCGCTCCCACTGGGTAAGTATTATCGCTGAGTGTGGCACCTTTTTTTAGCGATTTAGCGGTATTTTGTACCGCTAAAGTCGTTAAGGAGATCGCTAACCGCGATAGCGTCCTTAACGACATCGCTAAATTAAGCCGCTACTAGCGATATTATAACAATCACGCTAGCGATCGCATTAGTATGCGATGTTAACGAGATCGCTAGCGGGATTGTTTAGTGTGGCAGTACCTTTACTTGTTGACCTCTAAATTAAAATCAAGAAAACCCTTTACAAAAAATGAAAAGAATATTTCTTCTCCCACTCTAAATTCGCAAACCGTTCCTCTCACTGGCTTTTATTTGGACCTCTCATTGGATGTAGGGAAACCTTGTGCATTTGTCCAACCCGTTAGCACTACTGAAGAAACGGGAGGATGGGACCTACAATGACTGACCAAAACTTGTCCTGTGACCTGATTGAGTGCTATAGGCAACAACAAAAGGTCCGGGTTTCATTGTGCGGTTACCTCATGACCACGTGCAACTGATAAAGGATGCACAGATATTTAGGTATTTTCATTGACCACCAGATGCATCCTCAATCAGGCCATTCACACTATACTTACAAGTGCTTCTCACAAAATTAGAATATCATAAAAAAGTTAATTTATTTTAGTTCTTTAATTCAAAAAGTGAAACTCGTATATTATATAGAGTCATTGCAACCAGAGTGATCTATTTCATGTGTTTATTTCTGTTAATGTTGATGATTATGGCTTACAGCCAACGAAAACCCAAAAGTCATTGTCAGTAAATTAGAATATTTTACAAGACAAACTATTCCTTCCAACGTTTCGGCTCTCTGGCCTTTATCAAGAATGTCTATTTACAAAAAAAATGGAGAAAAGGAAGCAAGAAAAAGAGGGTTCAAAAGCATATTATATCAATGCTAGGCTCGGGTCATGTCAAAAATGAAAAGTATATCATATGTCAATATATTAACAAATATCCATCTCAAAATGTGTTAAAATATATGACCTATCATGAAACAAATCTCCTTCATATAAAGTGTTGTGAATAGTGTTGAGCGATACGATAATGCAAATATCGGCTATCGGCCGATATTAGCTCTATCGGCCTTTCGATAATTCGTTTCGATATTTTCGTCTTATCGAATACCGGAATCGGATTTGTCACTGTCACTGTCAGTGTCCATCGGTCGGGTCTGTCAGGAGTCAGCGGCACTTACCCGGCAGAAGATCTCCGGCGGTCACGTCCTGGACTGCTTGATGGCCGCCATTATCTTCTCCCTGGCGGTCACATGCAGTTTTTCGCGATAACTGCAGTGACTGCAGGGTAATCCCGGCCGTAAACCAGTCCGATGACGTCACCGCCGGGGAAGCAGGTAATCAGCTGTGCTGCGCCGGGATGACAGGCTCTGCCTGTCATTCTGATGTAGCAGAGCTGGATCGTCGTGGGACACTCGTTACTATGGACTGCGTCGGTCAGGTGGTATACTTTTTTTTTTCATTTTTTTACAGGAGATCGATGGCGTCGCAGCAGGATGAGACAGTAATAAAAGAAATGAAAACTGTGTTTTTTTATTTTTTATTAAATTAAAAAAATTTTTTTGGAACATTCACCCGTCCGGGTACATAAACAATTTAACTATTTATTTACATACAGGGACCCTGTCCGGGTTATTTAGACTTCTTTGGCAGGGGTGTTACAGGTACCACCTGGTACTCTTCTGGTGCTTGCCAAACATCCGAGGCACCAAGGACCACCAGGACCTGATGACGTTGTGTGGCCTGTACAGTTACGTCGTGACCCGCTATCTGGGTCTGTGTGGCCACCTCTTTCATCTCTCTCCGGGTCTGGAGCCCTATGTCACGGACTGTACAAACCCCAGGGGGCCTAACAAGCGCCGGGTACGGGCCAGCTATATTTATCATGTCCATAGCTGGGGCTGCTGAGGAGACCACTGAGGGAGGCTGGGGAGATTTACGGCGTGGGGTGGGCACTTTTGCAGAGGCCTGGATGTGGGAGGCTGAAGGCTTCGAGGGTCTCACAGGTTCCTGACACACTGGGGAGTAGGGGTCGCACCTGGTAACATTTAGGGCGTACCATCCATTGTAACCCCAGTGTCGGGTGTAAGTCACCAAGTCTCCTGGCAACAGGTCCCTCCCGGGTGTCCTTCTGGGAGGTGAGCCTCCACGTCCCGCCGGGTCACAAAGACTTCTAAATAAAGTCCAGGCTCCTTGATGAAGCCCCACCACCTTTCAATTTAAAGCTCCGTACTGCACCCTTATGCCGCGGCTCACTCAGGGTTCCTTTATCCTTTCTCATCCGGTCCTTATCTGCCCGGTCCTTCTCCAGGTGACGTTGGCAAAGTTTTAGGGTTTCTCGCTGCTCCCTTTGTCGCTCTGCTTCCCGCTCCCAACGTCTCCACTCTTCCTCCTGACGCCGATTGTAATTCTCCTCCACCAGTTGCTCCATGTCTCCACCACTCCACTGCAGCTTACAGTGTCCGGTTTGCGGCAGCTCTCCTGTCGCCCCCCAGTCCTGGCGGCGCTCCCCTGCGGAGGAAGCAGACGGCTCTAAATCAGATGACAGTCGGGGCTCCGGTACAGGCAGGTAGTGCTCTGGTGCCTGCGCGGCCTCCTCCATGAGGACGGGTGTCGCTTCTTCTGTCTCAGCGACCGGGGCAGACAGCGGGATCTGGGGTGCTGCTGACGGTGCTGCGGTTTTTGCAGGAACGGGTGCCTCCACTGCGACAACGTCAACCGGATCACATTGCAAGGGCTCCTCTACTATAACGGGTGCCTCACCTTCCGGTACAGACACTTCAGGTAAGAGGGATTGGCGCCGCTCCAAGTTTAGTTTTAGGGCACGCCAGCTCGCTTCCATCCTGGCGACCTCCTCCCGGTGCCGGGCCAGGCCTCTCAGGGTATCCTCCGCTTCTTGCAGCGTAGGAGGGTTTACAGGCCGGGTGCCCAACGGTGATTCCGTGGCGATCGGGTCGCTTCCGTGGGGGGAGAGCTCTGACTGCTCCATCCCTTCCCACTTCTGCTCGTCGTGTCCATTAGCCATCTCTGCCAAGTCACATGTGTCATATCTGGAGAGGGCCCCTCTTTTGTAGGGAGGCGGGACCTCCTCACACAGAGGAGGATGAGGAGGCGGAACTCCAGAGCTGTGGGGCACGATGTTACATTGCAGTACCATTTACAGTGGGCGGCCATCGTTTTCACGCCACTGAGTGAGTGACACCCACGAAGAGCACGCCCTTCTTCTTCACCAGTGCCTCGTCGTGACGCAGATATGGCGGAAAAAATGGCAAATACATTCTCTGATGATTTTAGCAATTCTCAAGCACAAAACCAGTGCAATTCAGGCACACAGGACTCGCTTATAGCGAGCTACAGAATCCTGTTCGTGACGCCCAAGTTGAGTCGCACAGAGCCAGAGGTTTTCGGGGTACTCGGCACCGAGCCCGTCGACTTCTATGGGGTATGTCACGTCTTTACCCGGCAATTGAATTAGAGTCGATTTTACTATGTGGAAGTGTATAAACTATAAATATATGTATATATATATATATGTCACAATGACATGTATATATATATATATGTATTCTATGTGTGTATATTTTGTGTTTACAACGAAAGAAAGGGTTTTTTTTGTTGCGATATTTTGTTCCCATAGACTTACATGGGACTTCCGGTATCGAAATCGGATATCGACGATATTTAGTGCTATCGGCGATACAATTTCGATACGATATTTTTAGATATCGAGCAATATCGCTCAACACTAGTTGTGAATCTTCTTGTCAGATAATATTTAAATTCATTTGAAAACATTTGGGGGCGCCAGCCAAATGATGGTCAGGAGAGATGTTGACAACCCGTGTCCAGTTTCGGACTTCTGATTGTATTGTTCTCCCTGAGATAAGCCTCCGGCCGACGTGTCAGCCGGCGGCTTTCTCATAGGGAACCCGGAAGCGCTCGAACGAATAAGCCCTCCTGTGGATGTTTAGAGTCGGCTGAGATGGGCGAAAAATCTTTTCGTCAGACAGCCATGTAATGTGTACGGCTGGCCCTAGGGACCATGCATATAACACAACCCTGTGCATGAAGCCCTTGTGCCAGTGCATAGAGGATGTACAACTAACTCCTTAGTAAAGAGGCACCTTGCCTATGTGCAATACAATATATTAAGAGATGCAATTCCCTAAAAGCAATATGCTCCTATACTGTCATACATACAAGGTGTGATGCATCATGCTGCATTATTTTTTCTATCTGATGCAACCGGAGATGTGAATAGGTACAGTAGAGACTCTAGGTACAAGAAGCCTTTATTTATTTGTTCTAAATCTCACGCAGTGCTACACGGATGAATAATATATTTCCACCTTTCCTTTCCCGGCCTCAATGTTTTGTCAGTTTTCATTGTGTAGCAAACAGCAGCCAGGTGCCTTATGGTCAATTAGCTGATTATCTAGCCCGGGGCTCTATCACAAGAGACAGAGCTACCGTGTATATATAAAGCAACAGCAATTGTCCCACATGCAGCCTCTAAATGTACACGGAAATAGTTACCTGAGGCCTACTGCATATGGCAATATTATGGCTATGTGCAGCTTTACATGGTGGCATACGGGGGGTAGCTTTATTGTGAACCCATCAGGAAAAGATTCTGGAATACTCCATCGGAGCCATGCTTGCTGGTGGAGAATGAGGAGAAGGAAGGTAAAGAGCCATACACCTGAGACAACATCTATCTCTCCCTACTCCCCATACACATGAATGCACGGCACGGCTGACCGACTGAACGGTCCTGTGTTCTGTATGGTCACAGGTTTCATCTGGCAATGGCAAATCTGCCTCCAGGACAAAAGGTTGGGCCAAACAAATCACCCAATCCTTGCCTTCTCTGACATCATCTTTCGGGAGAGTAGTTAAAACCTCACAAGCATCAGATAGTTGGCGGATCCTGTCAAAATTAACGGGCTTGGTCACCTTTTCTCTATTGCGTTTCTGGTCAGAGACTATTGTCATTAGCTTATCTACCCTGGGAACAAAAGGATTGGACATGTTGAAATCCAACTACCCCATGCAGTTGATTTCAGGAGAAGGCCTGTCCCACCAAAAATGGAGGGTTTGTATGGTCATCATAAGAATATCCATCGGAATAGCAATAAATGGAACTGGCAATCTTATTATGCGGTTGTGTAGCCCTGGTGTTAGGCACACGCAGTACCCTGGAGAGTGTGTGGCGAGACAGCGGTTTAATGCTCAATACCCATTCACTCAACATACACTAGACACACCCTTAGGGTAGTGTAGTTACTCTTGAGGGAGTGGTCAAGGTATGTGTTGGAGTGATTTGGTGAGTCTAGTTCCTGTCTTCGGACAGTGAGGACGTGTGGAGTGAGTGTCTAGACTTCAGAGAGAGAAGACGTCTGGAGGGAGGAAGGAGTCTAGCCTGCTTTATCATCAGTTCATATCGTGGAGTCTGGTATAGGTGTTTGAATTCACCTTAGTCTAGTCAGAGCTGTATCACCTCCTCAGCATACACTGAAGGAAAGGAGAAGTTTTAGTACAGAAAGTCTTCAGCATCCCTGTCTAAAGGACGGTATCAGGTTCAGAGACGTGCTCCTGCCTGTTGATAACTGAGCATCTGTAGCTAACTTTGAAGTAAGGAAAAGAAAGAAGTGACTACTCGACCCTTGGCTAGTTTGAGTGCTTATGTTACCAGCGTGGACAAGGCGAAAGGCAAAGTGGATTTATTGGATTAGTGCTTACGGATTGAAGAAGTCCAGCACATTGCACCCGGTCACTGGGGACCGAAGGATCACGACTGTTTCAAGCAGAGTGATAAGAAAACCAGGAATTTACCGGACCTTAGGTCGCGGCAAACGAGCCCTTATAGTCAGTACGTAACTGGGGTCAGGGGAAGTGAAGACTTTGAGTCTCTGCAGGACAAAATAAGAATTCAGCTTCTTCGCAGGAAGGCTCCTAACACAAAGCTGACTGGGCAGGTACAGCTATAGATTAGCTGGAGATTTTGAGGGAACTACGCTTCAGGCTGGTTGTACTCGTTTTATTGGAAGTAAAGGAGGCCCCTAACTTGTCCAGCTGCTGTCTCAAGATACACTCTCCTTGGATCAGCCTCCCTGGGACCTGCCTGAACATCTTACAAGTAAAGGTATGGAAAGACGCTGACCGTGTGAGACTGTGTTCTTTATCTGCACCCGACTTCACAAATCCCATAGACTTTGAGGGACCAGTCCCACCTGTAGGGGACCCGACATCTAGCTGCCTCACCATCCCTCAGAGATCTACAGCAGCGCTGGTACTAATTACCAGAATACTACAGGTGGCGTCACGAACTGTACATAAATCAATCCCTGTAAATATATCCCCAACATACGCCAGACCGCCCGGGCCACAGACCGAGCCACAGCTACCTGTGACAAACCCCATAGACTTCCATGGGCTCGGCTCTGAGTACCCCATTGCCCTGGTAATCCACAATTGTGGTGGCGGGTCGACACAAACTTGGCGTCACGAACAGGATGCGAAACTCGCAGAATTGCGAGCCCTGTGTGCCTAAGGAAGTGTTTTTGTGAAAAAGGACTGTTTGCACTTTTGGCGCCAAAATCGCCATTTTTGTCGCCATATTCGCGCCCTCAGGCGCTGGAGAAGAAGGTGGGCGTACCTTCGTGGGCGTCTACCCCCAGTGGCGCGAAGAAAATGCCTGCCCTCTCAAAGTGCTATTACAACATGCGGTCCTGCCCTACAGCAAAGGAGGTCCGCCTCCTCTTCATCTTCCCTGCGAGGAGGAGGAGACGCAAACCCCGCCTCCACGGAAGAGACCGGACGTCTCTGGAGGAAGAAGAGAGAATCTTCTGGAACATCATGGAAGCAGGACGTGTGCAGCCGAGCAGGGAAGCGGAGGAAGGCAGGCCCCGTGCCCCAGCCAAGCTGCCACCAGCACCGGAGTTATCCGTGGTCCTGCACCTGCAGCAGGCGTTGCTAGAGATTCAGGAAGAAAATGCACGCCTGAAGAAGATGGTCCAGTACCAACCTGGATTTGAAGAGATCGAGAGATGCCGGCGTACCCTGGAGCAGCGGAGGCTGTGGGACACGGTGATCTCTCCCCTCAACGACCCCCACGATTCGAGTTACCGAAGATTCTGCTGCCCAAGGCGAAGGAGCAACCGGAGGCTGCCCCCGAAAGTACCGATCCTGATCCCACCGGTGAAGCGGTGGAGGCGAAGGAGGTTGAGGAGGTACCGCCAGTTCCGGAACGCCCGCCCGGCCAGGAGGCCGCAGCAGATGATCGGTCCCGGCAGGGACACCGGAGGGGTCCTGTCCGTCGTTACCAGACGTCGACTGGGACGAGATGGCGCGCCTTGATGACGTCGCCTATACCGCCCAGTGGGAACATGAGTGGCAGCGTCGTGAGGAGAAGCAGAAACGCCAGCAGGAGGAAGAGCGGGAAGCTCAGCGGCACCGTCAGCGGCAACATGCAGAGCTGATTGCGGACAAGGAGAGTGTCCGGAGAGAGAAAGGTACCCTGAGGGAACCGCGGCGGCAGGGGTGTGTGACTGAGTTCCAGCTCCGGAAGGGCTGGGGCTTCATCCGTGAACCGGGCCTCTACCCAGGGGTCTTTGTTAGTCGCAGGGACGTAGAATCCCACCTACCGCAAGGCCATCCCGGGAGGGACTTAGTAAATGGAGACATTGTCACGTACACACGGCACTGGGGAATGAAGGGATGGTATGCCCTTAACGTCACCATCGTCCGTGACCCCGTCCCCGACGCAGGTAACGTCACCATTACCGCAGCGTCCCCGTCTCCAGCTCAAGCAGTATCCGGCCGTGCCCCAGCATCGCCCCCTGCAGGTTCATCGCAAAGGAAAGCCACCTCTACATCGCAACATGCGACCCAGTCTCAATCGCAATCCATGACACGGTCCATATCGTTAACTGTGATTGAAACGCAATCGGTGTCTCGTGAGGAGAAGGTACCCGTTGCGCCCCTAGAGGTTCGCACGAGAACTGTGGCGACCCAGACCCTAATAGCAGCGCATGACTTGTTAGTAATGGGATCTAGGGACCATCGCATTGTTCCAGCCCCCGGGGTGGAAAATGTATTTGAAGTAAATGAGTAATTAAACAGTAAAGAAGAATCGGTGAGATCCATATAGGGTCTACCATGAGTAATATTGTAGAAAGTTTAAGAATGTTTTACAAATTTTTGCACAAGTTGAAGAGTATAATGTATATAATGCATATATATATTGCTAACCGTAGAATGCCCGGCTGGGTAAACAGAAAAAAAAAAAAGTTTGCACTTTAGTATTATTATAATGTGATATTATATCTGTGTCTTTGTTTTACAATGGACTTTGAGGTTGAGGACTGTGCCAGCCCAGAACTTATTTGTATATAGTTGCGCTTCGGTGCTTTATCTTGGTTTTACATAAAACCAGCACAACTACCTCTGAATACAAAACCCGTGTGGTGTGGCACTGAGTGAGGTCTGCATTCGGATGTCCTGCAGCCCACCCAGGACCCACGTTGAAGGTTTGGTGCGGGTCCTTCACAAGAATACTGTATATTTATTGAATACTATTTAATATTTGTATTTTTCTCTATATAATGTTTTTGTTTTGCAACGTTCAAGACATCCTCACCTCCCGGATGGGACGAATTAATGTTTAATGTTGATGTTTTAATGCATAAACAAAACTGTCTCTTTGTATTTTACAGCCCGGGAGTGCTGTCTTTTACCATGGGGGAATGTGTAGCCCTGGTGTTAGGCACACGCAGTACCCTGGAGAGTGTGTGGCGAGACAGCGGTTTAATGCTCAATACCCATTCACTCAACATACACTAGACACACCCTTAGGGTAGTGTAGTTACTCTTGAGGGAGTGGTCAAGGTATGTGTTGGAGTGATTTGGTGAGTCTAGTTCCTGTCTTCGGACAGTGAGGACGTGTGGAGTGAGTGTCTAGACTTCAGAGAGAGAAGACGTCTGGAGGGAGGAAGGAGTCTAGCCTGCTTTATCATCAGTTCATATCGTGGAGTCTGGTATAGGTGTTTGAATTCACCTTAGTCTAGTCAGAGCTGTATCACCTCCTCAGCATACACTGAAGGAAAGGAGAAGTTTTAGTACAGAAAGTCTTCAGCATCCCTGTCTAAAGGACGGTATCAGGTTCAGAGACGTGCTCCTGCCTGTTGATAACTGAGCATCTGTAGCTAACTTTGAAGTAAGGAAAAGAAAGAAGTGACTACTCGACCCTTGGCTAGTTTGAGTGCTTATGTTACCAGCGTGGACAAGGCGAAAGGCAAAGTGGATTTATTGGATTAGTGCTTACGGATTGAAGAAGTCCAGCACATTGCACCCGGTCACTGGGGACCGAAGGATCACGACTGTTTCAAGCAGAGTGATAAGAAAACCAGGAATTTACCGGACCTTAGGTCGCGGCAAACGAGCCCCTTATAGTCAGTACGTAACTGGGGTCAGGGGAAGTGAAGACTTTGAGTCTCTGCAGGACAAAATAAGAATTCAGCTTCTTCGCAGGAAGGCTCCTAACACAAAGCTGACTGGGCAGGTACAGCTATAGATTAGCTGGAGATTTTGAGGGAACTACGCTTCAGGCTGGTTGTACTCGTTTTATTGGAAGTAAAGGAGGCCCCTAACTTGTCCAGCTGCTGTCTCAAGATACACTCTCCTTGGATCAGCCTCCCTGGGACCTGCCTGAACATCTTACAAGTAAAGGTATGGAAAGACGCTGACCGTGTGAGACTGTGTTCTTTATCTGCACCCGACTTCACAAATCCCATAGACTTTGAGGGACCAGTCCCACCTGTAGGGGACCCGACATCTAGCTGCCTCACCATCCCCTCAGAGATCTACAGCAGCGCTGGTACTAATTACCAGAATACTACAGGTGGCGTCACGAACTGTACATAAATCAATCCCCTGTAAATATATCCCCAACATACGCCAGACCGCCCGGGCCACAGACCGAGCCACAGCTACCTGTGACAAACCCCATAGACTTCCATGGGCTCGGCTCTGAGTACCCCATTGCCCTGGTAATCCACAATTGTGGTGGCGGGTCGACACACGGTTACCCTTGACGCCTAAAGTATTTGCACCCCTGAATATGAAGATGGTGATAGGAGCAGAGTAAGGTATGACCTGACGCTATCAGGGTGCGTGGCAGCCGTTTTCTACTCTCCTTAAATTGGCATCTACTGTATAAATAGAAAGCCTTTGCATCTGATGCTTATTTCCTTATTCCAGGCGCTCTTTGCCTGTGGCGATCACAGAACAGTAAGTGTTTTCAGTACCGGGGAACTTGCTGTATGAAGGTGGAGGTGCCTAAAGCCTGACATGTTAACCATTTCATAATTAACAACATGTGTACGCAGGAAGCAGCCGGATCAAGGATCTGTCCAATTACAGAAACGTTGCACCAGACAACATAATCTCCTACCAAGATCTGAGGGGAACGGCACGAGAATGTATTTTTAGTAATATACCTGTTTGTGAGAGTTGATATTCTGCAAATGTACCTTTTGTTCGTTCTACATTACACACAGCAGCAGCGTAGAACAGTCCAGTATCACCGCAATCTGATATTCCGTTGAATACGTTTTCTTGTTCTCCTCGGAATTTGTTGTATCGTTCTCATCAAGAAATCAATTTTGTGCATAAGAATTAAATTGCAAAATTGATTCTGTCACATGGCATGCAATCTGTGGTAAAATATTGGCTACCTAAGGCTATGGCCCACGGTGAGGCTGAAGACTGCAACAGCGAGTTGTGGCGAATGAGGGCATAAGTTTGCATGTAATAACTAAAGCCCCGGTCCCACATAGCGAGATCGCTGAAGTGTCACCAATTTTGTGACGCAACAGCGACCTAGCCAGCGATCTCGCTACATGTGACACGCAGCGGCGACCGGCCCTCCTGCTGGATATCGCTGATCGTCCTCGAATGTCCTGGACCATATTTTCATCGCTGGTGTCCCACTGACCAGCGCACATCGCTGTGTTTGACCCCGATGAGCGACCTCGTTGGCGACGCAGAACTCAGGGACGCAGGCGGGAATCGTCAGAAAAGCTGCCGTGTAACAAGGTACTAACGACCGCCGAGGTCGTTATACGGATCGCCGGATCGTTGCTGCATCGCTAAAGAGATCTGCCTGTTTGGCAGCTTACTAGCAACCATTTAGCGACGCACCAACGATCCTTACTAGGTCGTATCGTTGTCGGGATCGCTGGTGCGTCGCTAAGTGAAACGGGACCCTAAGTGTTGACATAAGTTTGTGCGTTCATTTGTCCTTGAAGGAGGCACGGTACCACTTGCACATTTTTGTTTTTAAATGTAACATAGATAAAGGGATTTTCCAACCAATGACATTTACTTATGAATGGGATGAGACCAGTAGGTCCTCTTTCGGGTTTACTTCACTTTCCACTGGTCTGTGTTTCCTTGTCCAATTCGTGACCAATAGGAAATGGATGGAAATGCGTCCTACTCCAATCACTGGCTGAGCCTAGTCACCAATGTGGACAATGGCTGACTGGACATTTCCAACCACTTCTGGACAAGTGCATGAAACACAGAGCAGTGAAGACCTGGTAACTGCACGTTCAGGACCGGTGGCAGATCAATCAGGGTACCGATTCTTTTCACCAACCTCTTAAAGTCTTCTCTGTTTTTAATTCGGCACCTGGCTGCCCTGTTTTATCCAAGGCACACTTTCAGAGTGGGCATATGCCCACCCACAATCTACACAGGTGCACCTTATTCCCTCCTGTGTACGTGGGTAAACTGCACATGAATGCCCTGTACAGCGACAACCAAATATGTGCAGACCAAATGTGCTTAGAAATAAGAAGCAACGCAGCATTGTGAAATATAGAAGAACGGTGACCAATTGTGTGTGTTCATCCTAAAAGTAGAAAAATAACCTGGTACAACATGATAAGAACAAACCATTGCTATGCGGTATTTTTTTTTTTTTAGGGGGTGCGTAAGATATCTAGTGACTAGTGACGAGCAAATGTGTTCGGATCAGGTGTTATCTCGCATGCTCGGGTGCTAACCGAGTGTCTTCTGCGTGCTCGAATAATATGTTCAAATCCACACGCCTACATGTCTCGCAGCTGTTCGACAGCCACAATACATTGAGGGATTGTCTAACAAACAGGCAATCCCTGCATGTATTGCATCTCTCGAACAGCCGCGGGGACTCGAACATATTTTTCAAGACACTCAGCACCCGAGGATGCGGGATAAAAACTTATCTGACCATGTTCGCTCATCACTACTAATGACGCATTAATTTGTGTCATGATGAATGATTTTTATAGATTGGCATGACGGGGCATAAATTTAAAAAGCACATCATTCATTTTCTACAACTTTGATTTTTCTTCCTCCATCTTTTATGCATCTAAGCCAATTTAAGGAAATTAGGAAAATATATTTGTGCTGATAAATACAAATATTTAGACAATAAAACCAATAGATAAAATAACCTAAGACTTTCAGCTAAGGCAAACTTTTTGTGCATGTTGATATGGTATAAGGTTTTTTTCACTTTTTCTTTCCCTCTAAAATGTCTGGGACATGAGATCAAAAACGGCAGACCCTGGGTAGTCATTAACAATGATTTCATTCAGTCTCTACTGCTGACAGATGGACCGCTACACATTACTCCACTGATGCCATACGGAGACTTAAATATACCCAATACCATCTGACTGGCGGTGGAAAGTGAATCACTGCTTAAACATCTGTTTTGATCTGAAGCCTCAGACTGTCATACAGACATTGCTGGTATGTTGTGGTTTGTTCCCGATCTGATAGAAGAGAAAAAAAGAGTTTGTCCCATCATTAAAAACACATGGGCTGAGCGTTCTGGACTGGTGGAAGCCTCCCTGAATTGCAGTTTTATGTGGCTTGGCAAATAATCGCTGGCATGTATCTTGTGTGTAATAATATTATGTCTGTTCCTTTTCTAATTGTTTGGAGATTGTGACTGATACGGTTTGACTGGGGCTGCAAGTAGTCTAAAAGTGCTCATATTGGTAGGACGAAAGGCAAAAAGCCATTTTTCATGAATTACCTAATATTCATAGGACTGAGGTTAATCAGAACCGTCTAGAAATTGATAACGCTACACCCAGATATAAGGTTTCAGCAAACGGTGGGGTCTTCTTCAGGCTCGAAATATCATGGATGCAAGAAACCCTGCCATTGGTTGTGTCCCATTTGTAGACTGTTACTCTTCAATCTACACTTTAACACTGGCGTTCCTGGCTAGGTCAATCATTCACATCGGTTTAACCATGCTTCTGTGTTTTCACGTTGTTCGCTCCTTTCCTGGTTTTCAATATCGAGTTCCCTTGACTGCTGGTGCCTTGAATTAACGTCCATTCCCACCCATTCGTGGGTGTTGACCTCACATTTTCAGGTCCATCAAGAAGGTTAGGCCATTGCTACTAAGAGCATTATTCATACTCTATGACTTTGACCACCATATGGAAATAAAACAGAGACTGTCTGGACCCATAAAATCATGACATTTTCATGAAATTAAGAATCAAAGAATAGAAACCTTATAACGTCTACTTAACTAAAGCTACTAAAAATTAGTCAGATAATCCCTCTTCCTTTTAAGCCACATCTTCTTTCAATGAACCTGTATTTTCCCAAACCTCTATGAAACTTTGATGAGGTTAAATCTAAGTTGTGTTTTAATGCCAGTCAGAATTAGGCAGCACTATAGGTACATTAATAATTGATCACTTTATCCTGAAGCAACGGCACAGAACAAGCCGGGCTGAAGTTAAAACCTCAGTAGGCTTTTCCACCATTACAGGAACCGTGTCTCAGACTCTTTTATAATTAAGACATTTTTCCATCAAGCTAGGTGGAAGGAAATGTCTTGTGATAGTTCTAAGTGCATGCATGCTGATTCAGAGACTTGGTAGCAAATGTTATTGGATAAACCTATACCGGGAAAATATGAGGACTACACTCAAGAATTGGTGGGAATGGACATTATCTACACACACCAACACTCAAAGGAAACCAACATTGAAAATCAGGAAAGGAGCCCGACATGAAAACACAAAAACATGTCTAACCTGATGTAACCAACAGACCAAGCCAGGAGCCCCAGTTTTAAAGTGGATTAAAGGGGTAACATTTATCCTGATAGAGAGTGACATGCCTGGCATGCCAGTGTAAAGAGGCAATGTTTCTTCTTTCTTCTGTGGAGAGTGAAATACATGACATGCTTGGTTAAGGAGACTTATAGGGCATGCAATGCTCCTCTAGGAAATTAAATATGCATATTGCCCATCAGTGAGGAAGAGGACTTGAACTCTAGTGCCACCTAATGGACATAGTAATCCTAAAAGTAGGTATACCCTTTAACGAGCCTTGCCAAATGACTACGGATAAAAGCCAAACCAGAATCTTAATTTGCATGCTTTAAGTGGTGGTTGAAGAGTAACATTTAGTGTAGTAATTCACTTTATACTGTCCAGTAACTAGCAATAGAGAGAGAACCAATGGCAAAGTAGCATTCATTCATGACACTTCTTCCATGCATGGGAGCCTGATTAAGACCCACCATTTACGCAAGTCTTACTTATTACTAGACGGTTCTGATAAGGAACGGTCTATGAATAAGACTGAGTCGAGATGTTACTTTACTCAACTCTGTCATCCTTCTTATAAGTAATTCCTCACTGATTTTTATGCTAGTACCTGCTAAGAATTTCAGAGGTATTAAGTATACTATCTTCTCCACTACACAGAGTCCAGTATTGACCATCACTCTTCTGATAACTATTTTACTTTCAATAAATGGGTCCACTTTGTAAGCCTTCAAAAATAGAATATACTTGGTTGTCATGCACAGAAACAAAGTAGACTTGCATAAACTATGGGTGAAACATGCAGGTATCTACTGATTCCAACTGTGGGCGACACAAACGTGTCTACTGATCTCAAATATGGGCAAGAAAAGCAGGCATCCACTGACTACAACTATGGGTGAGACAAGCGAATATCTGTTGACCTCACCTATTGGCGAGACAAGCACATATCTGCTGACCCCTACTATGGGTGAGACAAACAGGTATCTGCTGATGCCAACTATGGGCGAGACAAGCAGGTGTCTACTGATCCCAACTTTGGGTGAGACAAACGTATCTACTGATCTGAAATATGGCCAAGAAAATCAGGGATCTACTGACTCCAGCTATGGATGAGACAAGCAGATATATGCTGACCCCACCTATGGGCAAGACAAGTACATATCTGATGACCACTACTATGGGTGAAACAAATAGGTGTCCACTGACTTAATTTGTAGATGAGACAAGCACTTACCTGCTGACCCCCACTATGGGCGAGACAAGCAGGTGTCCACTGACCCCAGCTATGGACAAAACATGTCTATGTATCCGCTGATCCTAACTATGGGTGAGACAAGCAGGTGTCCACTGACTTCAACTATGGTTCAGACGAGCAAGTGTTCACTAACCACAACTATAGGTCAGATAAGCAGGTTTCCATAGAATTGTGAGTGGGACAAGCAGGTGACCCTAACTATGGATGAGACAAACAGGTGTTCACTGACTGCAACAACACTGACTGTGTCCACTCTCCTATCTATGATCAAGTAGTGATAGTCTTTGCTATGTGTCATCACACTGATTACATCTGGCTAGCCTGTCAGCAGATCAGTAACAGGTTTGACAGTGAGATGAGACTCCCAGCACCCTATTTAGACCACATTGCTTTTGTCTACTGTGATTGCTATTGAATACATACTTGTGAGACTACCCTGGTGCACATTTATGAATTAATATCCTGTATTCTGATCTGACTGTAAGCCTCAATGTTCAGAAAAATCCCTGAATGCTATTAGTTTGACCCTTGATGCCTCTTTACCAATTTTTTTACCTCCTGGACCCAGATTCCTCTGCAGATTTAAGTTTGATTTTTTCCTTGTCCCAGGTCTGAAACTGACCTGATTGATTAATGATTTATCCTTTATCTAGTGCAACCAATCAGCAAGATGGGGACCTCTTGTATATGAGATAAATGGTGAAAACTTGGGACTTTTTTGATCCTGCTAAAAGGAGTGACTGCACCAAATCTGACAGTGGAAGCTGGGTGAGACAAGCAGCTGTCCACTGACCCCATGGTTGTTAATGCTCTCCTCCTAATGGACTCCACACACAGGTTGATATACACTCTTAAAAGAAAACAGGCTAAGAGTTCTTCATCTACGTTGGAACCAACCTAATGTGGATATCCGAGAAAAGGATAATGCTTGCATAGATATTTGATTTTTAGGCCACAGTCTTAGACTTAAGTTGGCCAATACACGCTTCTTAAATAATTAATGGCCAGTATCCAAACAAATGGACCTAGAAATCCCAGGAAAGATGTTGACAGTCTTCCAGTTTCAAATGTCTTTGAAATCCAAAAATCCATCAAAATGATGAAACCCAAAATCTTGTGATCAACAACTCTCATCTATTAGATAAAAAAAAGTTAATTAAGTAGATGAGAGGTTAAATTAGCAGAACTTGGTCTCAGTGAGGTCAGGGAAAATGTATGGATAAAACTTCTCTAACCTCAAACGTCAAAGATTGCTCCATTTCTCCAGTCATCCAGCAAAAAACGTGTCAAATCCACATAAACTATTCAGAAGGAGATAGATGTGCTCGCCTTATTGGTAGTACTGGAAAAGCTGTATTCTGTCGGCTGCAAGGAAAATCTATCTGTTTCTGAGAGCTAATTTGTCAGGAGATTCATTATGGCATTACCAGTAAGGATGAGGAGTGGTGGGAACTGATGTCAATGGAGCTATAAACTATGCAATCATTACATTTTATGTCTGTATTATGTGATAGTCATTATCATAGAGGAAAGTTATCACGATACCATAGAGATTGTAGGGATTCACTCTCTCAGGTAGTCATTAGGTAGCGTTGACACAGGCTATGCCGTTTGGTCCAAGCAAGTGCAGGTTTATTGCTTTCATAAAACTCCAAGAGATTTAAACCCAAAACAGCCTCTTCTGGGCACAAAGGTATTACAGCAAATAAGCAGTTCATTCAACAGGCACATATATGACAGTGGGAGCTCACCCAATCACTTTAAAATGCTTTTTCCAGGAGTAAACTTCATAAACAAATGAGGCATGATCCCACCAGTCTCAGTATCACCTTCAGTCTAAACTCCAGCAGCTTCCAGCGCCAAACACAAGTGTTCAATTCCAAGCACAGGCCACCCTTAACAGGTTACAACTTCCACACATTCTATGCAGCTCCAACACACAGACTGCTTAGCTTTCCTAGCTGACACATGCAGTCTCCATTCAGAGTGAGACTCTGGCATGTCTCTCTCCAGCAGGAATTCACATTTT
>JARQOD010000003.1:81203848-81271560 GCA_033576555.1 Oophaga sylvatica | reverse complement strand
CCCCAATTTTGCCATATCAACTAAAGATATGGCTGAATAGTGCGTCCCATAACAAAGCTATCGGTAGGTATCATATATCCTGATACCCCTGTTTTCATATCAAAATACCTTAGTAAACTTCGGTTTTTGCGCTGTCAATCAGGGTGGTCAGGTCAGGAGGGCGGCGTTTTCTCTCCCTCTTCCCCCCGCTCCTCGGCATCAGTTGCGTATCGTCGTCTGTGAATCCCACAGACGGCGTTCGGCTTCCCGCAATTGCGCATTTCAAATTAGGCCCCGCGCATGCACAGTGTGCTTTGCACAACAGTGGGCAAAGCATAAAATCAGTACAGCGCATGCGCTACTCTTCCTTGCCCCGGAAATGACTTCTTGCCTTGGACGACTTCCGGGGCAAGGAAAGAGTAGCGCATGTGCTGTAATGATTTTATGCTTTGCCCACTGTTGGGCAAAGCAAACTGCGCATGCGCGGGGCCTAATTTGAAATGCGCAATTTCGGGAAGCCGGACGCCGTCTGTGCTATTTCGGCGATACGCAAGTGATGCTGAGGAGCGGGGGGAGAGAGAGAAAACGCCGCCCTCCTGACCTGACCACCCTGATTGACAGCGCAAAAACCGAAGTTTACTAAGGTATTTTGATATGAAAATTGGGGTATCAGGATATATGATACCTACTGATTGCTTCTTTGTTATGGGACGCACTATTCAGCCATATCTTTAGTTGATATGGCAAAATTGGGTGACAGATTCCCTTTAAATGTTGCTATGGCCTAGGCTTATATCTTCCACTGCTGTAGTGGTTCCATGTATTGTAGTCTCCTATAATTCAAAATGTCAGAAAATACAGGGAGCAAAGGCCTAAAGATTGCCTACAGCGAAGACCACACTTTGATATGCTCCTCAGTATAGCCAAAGTCAAATCCAGTTTACCCCAGTGTGCTCAAATCTTCCCATTTAGGCCTCTTGTCACACTTATCGCCAACTGTTTTCCTAAAAAGCCAAGTGTCAAGAATAACTCTTTGCATAAGGTTTCAAATTGGGAGGACCTCTTGATATAGGTTCAACATGCCTAATGTGGCATCTATTGAGGAGTTTTCTGAAGTCATAAATGCATAATTATTTTTTACATATCCTAACTTAAAGCATACATGTAATATCAGGTGACTGGTCAGAATGATCTATTGTGTTTGCATATGACTATGATGTGTACCACAATATCTGGCCATTGCATGGCTTGCATCCTGCAACTGCACCAGGCTCTGCAGGCGCTATCTCAAATTTTTAGACTGAGGCTTTTCTACTCCCTTGTCTCTTTGTAGCGCAGCAGCAGCAGAAAGGAGGACGTTATATAGTAGTACTGAGTAATGTAGCCGTGAATCCAGCCATGCGGAGATAGACACTTACTGGAAAGCAGCAGTAAGTGTCTACATTTGTACTGAGTAGGTTAACTGTGAATCCAGCTCTGGTAAGGAAGGGGATAAAACAGTATAAAGCAGCAGTCTGGAGGACATTACATAGCAGAACTGAGCAATATAGCTGTGAATCCGGAACTGGAGAAGATAATGCACTCATAGAAACCTGTAGCAAAATGAAGAACATTATACCACAGTTCTTAGCAGTGTAGCTGTCAATTAAGCACTGGGGAGATAAAACTCTTACTACAATGAAGCACTGCACTCTGTGGGTCTCTCCTTTTCTCTTTCACCATGCTCTCCCTTCTACTCTCTATAGACTTAATTTGGCACCTGTATTCTCATCCCTCACTACACTGGCAGCCTTTTCTGTTTGGAGCCAGGCAGATTTTAGCAATTTTTATGCATGTAAGATAAGTTCAGGAGGCAGCAAAGGAGAAGAAGTGGCTCATAAGTGGAGAAGAAGGTATATTACCAAGTTTATTACATTGGCTTATACAAATGATTTATGCATTGTTGAAATGATGGTGAGTATTTCATCTGCCATTTATGATTGCAGTAGGAAGAGTCCAATACCAAATGGTCTCCGCTCAGCATTGTAAAATCCAATCAACCATAACCCCCCCCCCCCCCACGGAATCAGAGCTGCTTGGATGGTACAAATTTACAGGTTGACATATTTCATATCTTCTGGAGTGTCCCATGACAAATTCATAATGTCCCCCCACACCTTTTACTCCCTTCTTCCAATAATAATTGTTTCTAGCGTTTACAAACTTCCTGCCCACACAAACACAAGGCGTTTCACTTGTCGTGTTCAGTTCCCATCTGTCCTCCCACCACCTCCATGTAACAATGGAGAACCAGCAGGGAACGGCCTTTCCTATTGCACTGTGGATAGGCAAACCCCCTAATTATGACATTTTATACTTCCACTGACTAAGGTATCAATTCTGCAATTAGGAAGAGTCCGCACCACCTGTAGGCTGGAAGCAGTTCTGCTTGGCAGAGTTTTATGTTTCAGCTATTAAGGTGTAGATCAGTAACTACTAGCACTATTGTGTGCGGCCCATAAATGTTTAAGCCAACCCTTTGTCTGGAAGGTCCTAGCGTCTCATGGGAAAGTCAGCGATGAGTCCCCTTCCATATAAAAAGCCCATTTACTGCAGATTACATATTGTTCAGGTATAGATTTTGCCCGACTCACATTTAAAGGAAGCTGCATTGTCTAAGGGGTTAATTACTGTCTAATACGTAATCCTGAGCTCTTTTTTCGTTTTACACATTTACCCAAGTAATTATCTATCTGCAATGTGATTTGGGCTCCACAAACAGTGATCAAAGGAGCCACGTCCGGTCGTTAGTTACTAGAAATTAAGATTTTATGAATACAGATATATTGTCATTTTTAGGGATGAGTGGAACGGTGGAAGTTCTTGTTCTGGTAATGACCCAAACCTTAGTCCAAAGTTGAAACAGAACCTCAACCCCATTGAAAACAATGATGAGCACCCAAACTTTGAAGCTGGAAAATTTCTCTCTATCCTTCTGGTCGGACTTCCCCCCCAGAACACCGAACATTGAAACGAACTTGCAGGAGAAGTCCATGTTCGGAGTTTAGCACCGAAAACTAACCATTCGGTACTAGAGAAGAGCAGACCCATGGAACTTCGGGTACTGCTACCCTACCTGAACTTTATTTCAAAGTTTAGTTCTGGTACCAGAATGTTACCAGAACCCCACTGAAAGCAATGAGGACCCGAACTTTGAAGCTGGAAAATTTCTCTCTCTCCTTCTGGTCGGACTTCCACCCCAGAACACTGAACATTGAAACGAACTTGCGGGAGAAGTCCATGTTCGGAGTATATCATCGAAAACTAACCATTCGGTACTAGGGAAGAGCGGACCCATGGAACTTCGGGTACTGCTACCCTACCTGAACTTTATTCCAAAGTTTAGTTCTGGTACCAGAATGTTACCAGAACCCCACTGAAAGCAATGAGGGCCCGAACTTTGAAGCTGGAAAATTTCTCTCTCTCCTTCTGGTCGGACTTCCACCCCAGAACACTGAACATTGAAACGAACTTGCGGGAGAAGTCCATGTTCGGAGTTTAGCACCGAAAACTAACCATTCGGTACTAGGGAAGAGCGGACCCATGGAACTTCGGGTACTGCTACCCTACCTGAATTTTATTCCAAAGTTCAGTTCTGGTACCAGAACGTTACCAGAACCCCACTGAAAACAAGCTGGAAAATATCTCTGTCTCTTCCCCCAGAGTTCCGAACACTGCTGCGGATTTCCGGGAGAAGTCCATGTTTGGCATTTAGCACTGGACACTACCTGTCCGGTACCAAACCAGCACTTTTAAGTTTGGGATCGCTCATCTCTGGTCATTTTTGGGTGATTTTTTCTTGAAGGGTAATCTAACCAAGAACATCCCACGCATGGGAAATGCAGCAATACAAAGACTCCAGTCCACGGAAGCAGGATGCGTTTTTATTGAGCCGCTCATAAAATATGGTATGGTGTGGGATGCCCCCTTTACATATGGAATATATAATGTCTTTATGACAATTTGGGGGTCAAATGGTCACAAAATATTGGTGCAAAAATGTGGTGACTGCTAAAAAAAGTGGACGGTGTGAGGAAGGGTTGCCAAAGAAATATGGTCTGATTTCTGAATATATTTGTGCACGCCCTGCATTAAATTTGTAGCAAATATAATACCTTTCATACATTCTAATAGTGCATATGGAGGAAGGGGGTCTTTTCATATTGTACATGTGTGCTTTAAAGAGTATTTATTTATTCATTGATATGTTTTTTTATAATTGTATTTGTTTTTTTATTTATTATTAATCACTTTATTAGGGGAATTTGTCTTAAATCCTGTAAAAAAAAAACAAACTTGCATGTAAGCGGCTTCCAAACCCAGTGTATTATCCTGCCTGCAATGAAATCAGAGCGTATTGATGTGGAGTACAGATGATGGCAGTGATGGGTCAGCTCTGCACCTGTCTCCTGCTCTGAGTGTTGTGCTTCTCAGAACTATCTCCTGCAGCAGCTTCTCCCCCCAGAGTCAGCGAGACGCAGATGCCGAGCTGACCCATCACTGCCATCAGCTGTACTTCAAATGAGCACATTCTGATATCCATGCAGCTAAAGGCAGGTAAAACAGACTGGGGAAAAGCCGGGGTTTAGAATGAAGACAAATCCTCTAAGAAAGTGATATGCAACGTTTCCTAATTATCCATGCTGGACAAAATTACTGAAAAAACAATACAAGTTTTAGTGTGGGAGGGGACTTTGACCCTCCAATCGGGGGTTTTGAGGGTCTGTACGTGTCGGTTATTTTATATTTTGCTAAGTGATCACTGGATGAAGCAAATTCTGAGTACCGTAAATTGCATAATACGGTTCCAGTAGAGATATCCTTATCAGGTTCAATCTCCCATGTAAACTGTCCGCCATTGACATAGCAGAGCCGGGTTATCGCGGCACTGACCCCGTGCACCTGAGTTATCACCACTTTTACAAGAGTTCATACAGACAGTTACATGTTAACTACGCTTGTACCGACAGAGACTGAGAGAACAGCAAACATCCCGTCTGGAGGTGCCAGCATGGCGGATATTCCCAAATACACAGGACAACCTGCAGAGGAGTCTAGTCAGGTTCAATCCAAGTGAACGGAGTGGAAAAAACACCAATAATGAGAAAAGAAAATCTAAAGATATATTGTAAGAGGCGGAAGAGTATAAAGCATCACTGATGTCTGCCCTGATAAACATTTATATCCTATACACAAAAGATGTAGAAGCACTGACCAATGGGGCGCTGTGGTAGAAACCGCACTGTCCACTGGGGGTGCTGTGCAAGAAAAAGCACTGTACACTGGTGCACTGTGCCAGAATCTGCACTGTATACTGTGGGGTGCTGTGCCAGAATCTGCACTGTACACTGGGGGGCGCTGTGCCAGAATCTGCGCTGTACACTGGGGGGTGCTCTGCTAGAATCTGCACTGTACACTGGGGGGCGCTGTGCCAGAATCTGCGCTGTACACTGGGGTTCTGTGCCAGAATCTGCACTGTACACTGGGGGTGCTGTGCCAGAATCTGCACTGTACACTGGGGGGGTGCTGTGCCAGAATCTGCACTGTACACTGGGGGCGCTGTGCCAGAATCTGCGCTGTACACTGGAGGTGCTGTACCAGAAACCACACTGTCCACTGGAGGCGCTGTACCAGAAACCGCACTGTCCACTGGAGGTGCTGTACCAGAAACCGCACTGTTCACTGGAGGTGCTGTACCAAAACCGCACTGTCCACTGGGGGTGCTGTGCAAGAAAAATTACTGTCCCCTGGGGTGCTATGCAAGAAAGCACACTTTCCACTGGGGTGCTGTGCAAGAAAAAGCACTGTACACTGGGTGCACTGTGCCAGAATCTGCACTGTATACTGGGGGTGCTCTGCCAGAATCTGCACTGTACACTGGGAGCACTCTGCCAGAATCTGCACTGCACACTGGGGGTGCTGTGCCAGAATCTGCACTGTACACTGGGTGCACTGTGCCAGAATCTGCACTGAACACTGGGGGTGCTGTGCCAGAATCTGCACTGTACACTGGGAGCACTGTGCCAGAATCTACACTGTACACTGGGGGCGCTGTGCCAGAATCTGCACTGTACACTGGGAGCACTGTGCCAGAATCTGCACTGTACACTGGGAGCACTGTGCCAGAATCTGCACTGTACACTGGGGGCGCTGTGCCAGAATCTGCACTGTACACTGGGGGCGCTGTGCCAGAATCTGCACTGTACATTGGGTGCACTGTGCCAGAATCTGCACTGAACACTGGGGGGCGCTGTGCCAGAATCTGACTGTACACTGGGGGTGCTGTGCCAGAATCTGCACTGTACACTGGGTGCACTGTGCCAGAATCTGCACTGTACACTGGGGCACTGTGCCAGAATCTGCACTGTACACTGGGGGTGCTGTGCCAGAATCTGCACTGTACACTGGGTGCTGTGCCAGAATCTGCACTGTACACTGGGGGCGCTGTGCCAGAATCTGACTGTACACTGGGGGGCACTGTGCCAGAATCTGCACTGCACACTGGGGCGCTGTGCCAGAATCTGCACTGTACACTGGGTGCACTGTGCCAGAATCTGCACTGAACACTGAGGGCGCTGTGCCAGAATCTGCACTGTACACTGGGAGCACTGTGCCAGAATCTGCATTGTACACTGGGGGCGCTGTGCCAGAATCTGCACTGTACACTGGGGCGCTGTGCCAGAATCTGACTGTACACTGGGGGGCGCTGTGCCAGAATCTGCACTGTACACTGGGGAGCTGTGCCAGAACCGCATTGTCCACTGGGGGAACTGTGCCAGAAACTACACTTTTCACTGTAGCACTGTGCAAGAAAAAGCACTGTCCATTAGGAGCCCTGTGCCAGACACCGCACAGTCAACTTGGGGTGTTGTGACTGAAACAGAATTGTACAATGTGGGCGCTGTACCAGAAACCTTACTGTTCACTGGAGGTGCTGTATCAGAAACCGCACTGTCCACTGGAGGCGCTGTACCAGAAACCGCACTGTACACTGGAGGCGCTGTACCAGAAACCGCACTGTTCACTGGAGGTGCTGTACCAGAAACCGCACTGTCCACTGGAGGTGCTGTACCATAAACCGCACTGTCCACTGGAGGTGCTGTACCAGAAACCGCACTGTCCACTGGAGGCGCTGTACCAGAAACCGCACTATGCACTGGAGGTGCTGTACCATAAACCGCTCTGTCCACTGGAGGCGCTGTACCAGAAACCGCACTGTCCACTGGAGGTGCTGTACCAGAAACTGCACTTTCCACTGGAGCAGCAAACGCACTGTCCACTGGAGGTGCCGTACCATAAACCGCATTGTCCACTGGAGGCGCTGTACCAGAAACCGCACTGTCCACTGGAGGCGCTGTACCAGAAACCGCACTGTCCACTGAGGCGCTGTACCAGAAACCGCACTGTCCACTGGAGGTGCTGTATCAGAAACCGCACTCTCCACTGGAGATGCTGTACCAGAGAACCGCACTGTTCACTGGAGGTGCTGTATCAGAAACCGCACTCTCCACTGGAGATGCTGTACCAGAAACCGCACTGTCCACTGGAGGCGCTGTACCAGAAACCGCACTGTTCACTGGAGGTGCTGTATCAGAAACCGCACTCTCCACTGGAGATGCTGTACCAGAAACCGCACTGTCCACTGGAGGCGCTGTACCAGAAACCGCACTGTCCACTGGAGGTGCTGTACCATAAACCGCACTGTCCACTGGAGGTGCTGTACCAGAAACCGCACTGTCCACTGGAGGCACTGTACCAGAAACCGCACTGTCCACTGGAGGTGCTGTACCATAAACCACTCTGTCCACTGGAGGCGCTGTACCAGAAACCGCACTGTCCACTGGAGGTGCTGTACCAGAAACCGCACTGTACACTGGAGGCGCTGTACCAGAAACCGCACTGTTTACTGGAGGTGCTGTACCAGAAACCGCACTGTCCACTGGAGGCGCTGTACCAGAAACCGCACTGTCCACTGGAGGTGCTGTACCATAAACCGCACTGTCCACTGGAGGCGCTGTACCAGAAACCGCACTGTCCACTGGAGGTGCTGTACCAGAAACCGCACTGTCCACTGGAGGCAGCAAACCGCACTGTCCACTGGAGGTGCTGTATCATAAAAACGCACTGTCCACTGGAGGTGCTGTACCATAAACCGCACTGTCCACTGGAGGCACTGTACCAGAAACCGCACTGTCCACTGGAGGCGCTGTACCAGAAACCGCACTGTCCACTGGAGGCGCTGTACCAGAAACCGCACTGTCCACTGGAGGTGCTGTACCAGAAACCGTACTGTCCATTGGAGGTGCTGTACCAGAAACCGCACTGTTCACTAGAGGTGCTGTACCAGAAACCGCACTGTCCACTGGAGGTGCTGTACCAGAAACCGCACTGTCCACTGGGGACGCTGTACCAGAAACCGCACTGTCCACTGGGGACGCTGTGCCAGAAGCCAGAAACTGGAAGAAAGCCACAAATACTGATGGCAAATGGATACTTCAAATGTACCAGAAATATAATATCGCATGTAAATGTCTTAGATACACCAGTTTAGTAAACAATATCAAACAAGACTGGCTTAGATACCCAAGCTCAACAGACAGTATCATATGATAGGCTTAGGCCTCTTTCACACATCAGTTTTTTTGCAATCAGGCACAATCCGGCGAATTGTGTAAAAGACGGATCCGGTGTAGATTGTAAAAAACTGATGTGCTGGATCCGTTTTTAGCTGGATCCGTCCTGACCTTTTTTTAACCCGGAAAATGTAGTAGTAGTAGTAGTAGTAGTAGTAGTAGTAGTAGTAGTAAGTAGTAGTATAGTAGTAGTATCCTTGATTTCCAGAATCCGGATCAGTCTTTTGCCAGATTGCACAAAAGACTGATCTGGTCCCATAGACTTCTATTGTTTCCGGACGCCTGATGCGCCACTTCAGGCGCTGTCAGGCGTTTCCGCCAGAAAAAAAAAAATGTTACATGATACGTTCTGTCCGGCCACCGAATTAAAATCTAGCACGGATCCGGCAGAAAATGGACAAAACGCAATGACATGCGGCGCGATCCAGCGCTAATGCATGTCAATGACAAAAAAACAGATCCGGTGGTTAAAAAAAAACGGATCCCTTTTTTTTACAAAAATGCTGGATCGCGTCTGACAGCAAAAAACTGATGTGTGAAAGAGGCCTAAGATACACTTGGTGAACAGGCTGTATCACACACCGTATGATAGGCCGAGGAATACAAACTTAAAATGGCTTTGCAGAATAGTATCAACCCTGACAGTATTAGATAAACAGGCTCAGCAGGCAGTATCACTGATGGTAGGCTTACAGCAGCTGACCAGTCAGATTCACATATGATAGGCATAGACACCCCCCCAGAGAGCAGTGTCACATATGAAGAGCTTAGATACGTAGCTCAGCAGCAGAGTATTGCACATGATATGCTTAGATACATGGACATAGCAGGCGGTATCGCACATCCTAGGCTCGGCATCATCGTGTCCTTGGAGGTTTTATGATTAATTTCAATAACTTTTGAGACCTGCAGAATTTCATACAGAAAACTACATGAGATTGTGAATAAATAAATACTCCGTCCGCCGCTTTGAGAACATCCAGACCCCACTGTACGTACGCCCGTCGACCGCTCCACGATGAGCGTATGGAAAGTCTGGCTACAGTAGGGAACTTGTGTAACGCGTTATGATTTCCGCAGGTGAGCATCATGGCTGGGTGGCTCCAGTCCCAATGATGAAAAGCCCTGATTTACACATCGCCAAGACTAAATGTCCTATTTTACATCTCATTTGTGGACCCTCCGTAGCCATTGCGCCAGCGTGGGTCTGTGGTGGGCTCAGTAGTCCTTGTAGGTGGAAAAATGCTGCCCTAAGCATTCTTCTGCTTCTGATTTTCTACTTTTCACTTGAACACTTAATGATTTGAGAAGCTCGCAAATGGAGCTAACCCCGCTCTGGTAATGGTGGCCATCATTTAGGAGACAAGCCGTGGATACATTAGGCTGAGCCCCTGCTGAGAAGAAAGTCATGGTGGGACACCAGGGAGCTGAAAAGGTCTGTTGTTCTTGCACAGTAAGGTGTTTTTCTAGGAAGATCGACCCCTTGATACAGCCAACTAATTTCAGCTAATTGCAACCTGCATGGGTCAGAGCCCTGGGCTTAGGGCTGTTACTGAATCCCCCCCACTCCACTGACTCATCCTGTACCAAAAACAATGAGGGACCTGAATGGTCGAGTTCACTGTGCGGAGAACATCTCATTGTCCTAGGTCAGACTCCTTCAAACCGTCCGTCACCTCAAGACGAGGGTGACAATGTGGTATTATCCGATATAGTCCTGGAGCTCCAAGAAACAATCCATCTTGTGTTTGGTTCTGCTAACAATATGTATTGTAGTGGGTTAATCCTGCGCCACCGACGCATCTCAGATCTCTGAAGTCCTCAGCGCACAGGCACTTATGGGGCAAATACTTGAGGATAACAGAGATTAAAGGAAGGAGAAGCTCTTTATATCAGACAGGTCGAGAAAACCCTCAAGACTTTTAAGAAAGGAGGAAAGTTCTCTTAAGGCGCATTTACAGTGGACGATTGTTCTTCAGATCCTAACGATAATGACCCATCGCTCACAGAGATTGTGTAAGGAGAATGGATCGAGTGTCTGAACGATGTATCCAAAAACACTTGTTCTTTATGCCTGAAATCGTTTACGTGAGCAAAAAAATTTCCAATCATGTTCCGAAAATTGTGTCATGTAAATGGAGATTGTTCAGTAGTTGATGATGACTGACATGTCGGCCGACAGCTTATCTCAGGAGAACAGCAGGCCAAGATCAGACATGCCTGATCGACATCCCCACTGACATTTGGCCGGTGGCCCTATACCCATTAGACCATTGAACAAACTTGTTGATATTGCCAGGTTCTGCCAAAAAAAGTCTAAGGCTGATGTCACACTTGCGTTTGTGATGTGAGAAACTCGCGCGAGTCACTCGCATCAACACCCGGCACTCGGGATCGGAGTGTACAGCTGCGTAGAAATACATGTAGCCGCACGCTCCGGTCCGAGTGCCGGCGGCAGTGCCGGGTGTTGATGCGAGAGACTCGTGCGAGTTTCTCGCATCACACACGCAAGTGTGACACCGCCTAAAGTGTATGTCCAGCTTTACGACTACATCTCTAGTTTTCCTGGACTTAAATATTCATTGAATGATTGACGTGTTATGAACTGCTACAAGCACTAAGGAAAGATGGGAACTCTGTCCCTACCATAAAACTGAGCTTGATCCCTACGATGTAACGGGGAACCTGATCCTGCGACCAGACCCGCTAAAGTCCTCAGCTAGTCTGAACGAAGACCTATAGTTGCGAGGGAGGAATCCCTACAAGATCTAGGGACTGAGAGAAAAGGTGGACACCTCCTAACAGAAATTGTAGCAGGGAAAATTAAACAGAAAACAAATTACTACGAGATCCTAAGATTAAGCAAAACTGACAGAGTAAGGCACCTAAGCACCCGGCTAGCTTAAGAGTATATAATACAATGAAGTCCAGCAAAGCCAGAAGGGCGGAGCCAGACTAAATAGGGAAAAAAGGTCATGTGACCAGCAAACTGAAACAAAATCTAACAAGAGGTTCTAACATGAAGTGAACATGATCAGAGCTGTTGTCTCTGAGAACGGACTCTACACATCCTGCGGAGCTGCGCTCTTCCCGCTCCGTACGCCGAGCCACCGCGTTAGCTGTTAATTGCTGATCAGAGGGGGAATGGGGTGCCAGATTCCCACCAATCTGGAATTGATTACCTAGTCAGACAGTCATATTAATCCTACCGAGAATGGACCACATTGCACAGACTGGCCAACGATCCACTCCATGCATGGACCCTGTAGACACACGCATCCTTCTTCTGGCCAATTGACATGTCGTTTGTTGATTCGACATCCACCAGGAGCTAATCACCTTCACGACGGCTGGAATTTCCGTCAACACATGTGGAGCATTGAGCAGGAGCATTCAGTTCTGCAAAACAAGTCGTCTCTCTTCAGTCATTATTTTTTTCCATCCAATGAAAGTAAAGAAAGAAAAACTCGCCACTGACGCAGGCTACCTGGGTATAAATAGGTTTGAAGCAGGGTCTTTGTAGGAAGACAGAAGCGAATGTAAGGCAGGAGCAGATGGAGGAAGCATGTAAACAAACTAACAAACAGGCGGCCATAGAGTCACGTATTGATATAAAGAGCATTAGAGGTGGGTCCATGCTGGGAAATAAACGAAACATGAATGAAACATGAACAAACACCTAGACAGAGTATAAATTAAAAGGAAACCAATCACAGGAAGACCCACCTTAGAATTCCTAAATCCTCTCCATCTTCCAGTCCAAATTTGAGGCCAAAATTACTCAGCCACAAACTCCTAACGCAATTTCAGAAAAAAGTTAGAAAAAAACACATAACCACAAAGTGTACATAAAACTTAAAGGGACTGGACAGGGTGATTTTACTAATCAAGGTAGTGGTATGGCTGTATGGCTCATAGCACAAAGAACAAAATGATACCCGTCTTGTAGTAATCCGATGTGCCAGTACTGAGAAACTGAGCTTTAAAACCACATGCAAATTAAACTGGAGGTGCTTTGGGGACGTGTTTATGTACTCTGAATGCACTGCACCTTCAGGGTAATTTGCATGTGTGTAGCCCAGCTGTGACTGGAGCCACATGTTACCCTGGAAGATGCACGAAAGGTAAACCCACAACAACCCATAAGCACACAACACTCCACATTTTCCTGGTGCCACCAGAGGGAGCCCTTGGAGACGACAGCAGAGAGATGAAGGCAGTCTAGCTGAGAGTTAGCTAGTTGTTGGTTTTACCTCAGAGTGTAAGTTTTACCTCAGCAGAGGAGATTAGAGCAGACTGTGAGAGATTCCAGTCAGAATGGCAGTGACCTCAGACGAGCTGAGAGGGAAAGACTAGCCAGAAAGAGAAAGCCTGAAGACGTCAGCAAACACTCAGTTTAGGAGTGGAGTCCAGTAGTAGTGGGAAAGATTACCACTTAGCCTGGTCAAAATTGAGTTTACTGAGAGACCTTCAGTGAGCGTTTCAGTGAGTAAGCGTGCCGACGCTTGGAGAGCGGTGAAGATAAAGAAAGCTGACATCTGCTGCTAGCTTGTGCTTATGATAGTGGTGAGAGTAGGACGAAAGGCAGGTGGAAGAAAGAAGAGAGAGAGTGACAGAGATTAACCAGCATTGATAGCTTACCTCCACTCTGCACCACCGGACACCGGGTCCACGCTTGCCAGCATCTGCACGACTGGTAGGAGACACCGGAGACCCTGCTGGACTACAGGTCGCAGGGGCCCAACAGTGCTGATACGTAACCGGGGTCAGGAAGAACAGGAGTCTGGCCTGATCAGCCATATAGAGACTTAGTTCTGTCCACAAGAAGGCCTCACCACAAGGTCAGCCGGGCGTAGCTGAGAAGACGGAGTTAGGCTTTGTTTTATGCAAGTCAGAAACTCACACACTTAAAGGAGTAAGGAGGCCCTACACCTACTCAGTGGGATTACTGGACGTGCATCCTCCACCCTGACAGCTTCCCGGGTCGTGCCTACAACTTCACCATCAGTAAAGGTACAGAAAGAGACTTTCTTGTGTGTGTCTGCCTTATTGCTCCTGCACCCCTATATTACACCGCCATATACCCTGAGGGATCAGTCTCGCCTGTGGGAGACTTAACACCTTGCTGCCCAGTAACAACCCCTCAGAGGATCTACCCTGCAGCGCTGGTCATCCTGACCAGGAACCACAGGTGGCGTCACGAACATTTCTACAAACTTATAATCCCCTGTAAATATCCCCTTTTTAGTGAGCGCCCAGGGCAACGGACCGAGCTGTGCTACCCGTGACATCCCCCAGTGAAGTGAACGGGCTCGGTGCCGAGTACCCCACAGGCCCTGGCTACGTGCGACTCATTTTTGGCATCACAAACAGGATCCGAAGCTCACTATATGTGAGTCCTGTGTGCCTGGATTGGACTGTTTTTGTGCAAGAGACTGTGTTACTGTTGTTGTGATTTTTGGTGCCAATTGTCCGCCATTGCCTGCCAAAGAACAGCGCTACAGCGCAAAGAGAAGGGGCGTACCTGCAGAAAGCGCGCGGAGTCCCAGACACGCCCCCAACGCTGACGCAGCGGCAGGTCCTGTGGAGAGCTTCAGTGATCGCTCTGACGTCAGTGCGCCGGCGACGCAGGTCCTTCTACATCGCTGTACCCCGCAGAGCTGCAGCCTTCAGGAGAAGGTAGGCCACGCTTAAGTAGGGGGGCGCAGATATGTCACAGCCGCAAGCTGACAGCGCGGCCGAGGGCGACCGCTCCAATAACTTTCCCGCAGGCGCTGCCGCACAGGATGGAAACGCTGGCCCCTCGCCTGGTCCTGTGGCCCCTATAGTACCGCTGACGCTGCCATACCTGCCTGGAGCAAAGTGGCTCCCTCAGTATAGCGGTAAGTCAGACACCCTGTCAGGGTTCAAGCGCAAAATATGCAGCATAATGGACATGTACCCTATGACAGAGAAACAAAGAGCTGCAGTGGTAGTAAGACAATTGACTGGTGCTGCAGAGAGGGAAGTAGAGACTTGGAAAGCTGCAGACCAGGAATCAGTGCTTTCAATTTTCTTAAAGTTACAGACTATTTTTGAGGACCGCACTGAAACAGATCTCCGGATGAGGTTTTACCAATGCTCCCAGAGACCAGATGACAGTATTAGGGACTACGCCTGCCGACTACAGGGGGCCCTGCGAGCTCTCAAACAGGTCAACCCTATAAGTGCCATTAATGAAAGCAAAATGTTGAAGGAACAATTTGTATGGGGACTGAGATCCCAAGCTGAAAGCAGAACTGTGCACTGGTGGTCCTTGGATCATCCTGACGCTACCTTTGATGCCCTGAAGGATATGGCTATAAAAGGACTGCAACCCCTGGAGAAGCCCGAGGTGGCCACCCAGTGTCACCCGGGTGAAGCCACTCTAAAGCCAGCAGCATCCACCTTTTCCCCGCTGGTGGCAGAAGCCAAAACGCAGGTGGCGCCCCCTACTGAGTTGGACTGTCTGCGCTCAGAAGTGCGCCAGCTGACTAAAAACATGGCCGCTGTAATGAGTGCCCTGCAACTGCGGAAGGAGGAAAGATCCTGCTAGCTGACTGCCCAGAGGATGTCCCTTGGATGAACCGGAGGAGAAGGAGGATGTCGCCCCACCGGAGGAGGACAACGCCACCCCCAGGAGCGACTCCTGATCAGCACCATCCTCGCCGAGAGATCATCTGCTACCGATGCAACAGAGAAGGTCATCTAGCTCAACAGTGTCCTTTAAACGAGCAGATCCTGGGTCCGAGGGCCAACACCCAGGAATAGACTCTTCAGGCCCCTCAGACTGGAACCGCAGGTTTGTGGGAGGAAGACCATACCTGTCCATCATCCTGGACGGGATCGCAATCCCTGCCACTGGCACTGGATCTCAGGTGACCATCATACCTGATGTCCTGTATAATAAGTTTTGGTCCATGGACAGTCTCCAGCCCCGAAGCCCTGGCCGTGCGACTCACATGCTATTTCAAAGCTTGACAGCTTCGCGCTGGCACATCGAATTACTACAGGACAGGTATTATTTTTTATTGTTGTACAAGCACCTATATAACCATATCATTAGTTTGATTAGTAAAATTATCCTGACATGTTCCCTTTAAAAAGTTTATTTCCTTCTAAGCCTATGTTCATTTTTGTAAAGGAGTTTTTATTTTCTTGCAGTAGTTTTGATGATGTTTTGAAAAGTTTTGGAAGAGGTTTTTTTCCATGAAGAGTTCATTGCAGCCTTTTGATTGGACAGTGCCAACTTTGGAGAGGTTTACTTCAGGATCTGTTTCAAAGAAGTGACATGCACTTTTTTTTTCCACCATGCGTCTTTCAAAGCCACTTCATTAAAAAAAAAGCTACAAAAAACCCCCCCAGAAAACTGAGCAGAAACTGACTATGTGCACACAGAGTATTTTGAGTTTTTTTTGGAGCAAAAACTAAGTGGAACCTGAGTGGAGACTAAAATCATCCTCAAAAACTCAAAACTCCTCAAAAATGTGGAGTTTCCACTCAGTTTCTGCCCAGTGCTACCCAGCAAGCTACTGTAAAATGGGACTATAAACCACACCACCATTTTATTTAAAAATATTTTCTTCCTATTTTTCGCCCCAAAATTTGGGGTGCGTCTTATGGTCTGGTGCATCTTATAGTCGGCAAAATACGGTACTTTTCTCCTGAAACTTTTCAAAGATGCTCAAAAGACTGAACATAAGAACAGCAAGTCGTTTTTAAATAGAAATGAATAGGAAGATTCTTTTAAGTGTTTTCTGAGCACTATTTCCAGTGTTTTTAAGAGTTGACCCACTCCTCAAAAAATGCTTGAAAAAAAAAGCATTGTGTGAACATAGAAGTCATGTATGTCTGGAGATCTAATTTTTTTTTAAATTTACGCATGAATGCAATTTCCAAACTGAACCAAAGGGTTACGGGTACAATCAGCTTGATTAAATATTGTCACCCACAAAGTTGCAATAAAAGGAGATAAGCCATGTCCCCCGAATGCCTAGAATCAAAGTTTTTCATCATGCCTGGAGTGAAATACATAGCGTGATCAAGATAGAATTGGGTATTACCTGAAAGCCACTGCTTATCCATCTAGTTCCTGGTAATACCAATGCAAGAGATTCCTCAGAAAAAGCATAAGCAAATTGCCACCAGAAAGGCGACCATAAGCAGATAGACAAGGTGAGTCAATTGCATGTCAGCTCAGTGTTTACCACTTTTATGTTGCCGCCGTAGGGCCATGCCCGATACTTCATCACTGTCTGCTGGAGTTAATCAGATTAAGTCTAAAATCACCTTCAAGTGTTTATCGCAAGCTGAGACTTTTTGCTCTGTTGCTCTCCTCAGCTTAATTTTTAAGATTGGCTGTTAAATATAAGCAGAAGTTCATCAGGAATCTGGAACAAAGAAAGGTGATGAAACAATGGAAATGGGACTGAGCGGCGAAGAGGAGCAGTACCAGTCACTTGGCCAAGTGCAGGCACTTCAGGTGTTCCAAAAGTTGAAGCCCTTATTGACCTTATTCGGTGGCCTATCCTAAACACTTGAAAGCCACTTTTAATGTAAGAAGAAGGACCAGAACGGGGGTACCTCTTTCACATCGGGTACGGAACTGTGGGGGTTGTCTCCCCTGTTGTCCGGGGGAAAGATCTTAGAGAACCGGACTGACCTTTGCCCTTGCCAGCGGGGGGGGGGGGGGTGGCTAAGCTAAATAAGCCTGAGCGTGCGCGGGAGCAGACAGACTTGGCGGGAAGAGACAGCGCGCGGCAGAGAGGCGGCCTGTGAGCACCACGCGTAGGCTGCCTAAGCTAGACCGGGGTTGTTACTGTGAACTGTTTCCTGTCTCCCCTGTGCATATATGTCAGGCTACATTGAGCCCTGGCAAGGTCTTCAACTTTGACCCGCTCCTTATCCTTCATCCCGGATCAATGGCCCTGCGCCAGACCTCAGAGACTCACTGCTGCCGTCGGGACGCTGCTCATCTACTTCCACAGGACCATACCGGATCAAGGACCCCGCGACAGACCTCAGAGACTCACCGCTGCCATTGAAACACTGCTCATCTACTTCCCTGGGACCATACCGGATCCACTACTCGCTTACCTTACTGTAGTTGGCGCCATCTTCTGCCTTGTGGACATTCCAGTCATCTGGACCAGATAAGTTATATCATAAAACTGTTTCTTTTTGCCCTCCTTTTACCTGCATTTTACCCTTTTCCCCAAACTGCATACCCTTTACCCCTTATTACCGCATTACTCCTGTATACCATACATCTCCCTGCATGGAGTAACTACTTGTTAAAAGTAAATACATTAACGTTAACCCTTGCTCTGCCTCCCGTCTATTACTGCATCCCGCAACCTGCTCACATTAACATCACACTGTACATACTACAGTGGCTAAAATGCAGAATTTGATTGACCCAGATTGATTCACTCACTTTATGAATAGCAAACGTTCTTGATTTCATGGTGCACCCAACAGATCGATACACCGCTCCCCGTTTCAGATCCTAAGATTCTGCACTTCTCATTCCTCCTTAATTAGGCAGATGTAAGAGAGCGTAGCCCTGACAGGCTGTCAAGCAGGTTACAAGACAGCCTAAATTACTCTCCTAAAAATTGTTTAATAAACTAACCACCGCAGAAAAACCCAGAGATGAATCTTAGTGAAATTTTCCCACGGGAAGTGGAGTGACATAATTTGATCTTTTCAAGCCAAAATGAGTGTAAAGCATGGTCTTCTTCCATCTTCCTCTGTGTTATATTATTTTTCTTCACCGACTAACCATAGATCTCCTGTTTCATCTTTCCTGTCAGCGTGAGGTTCAGTTAAAAGTAAATCTCACTAATGTGTTTGCTCTTGTTTGTGTTTTACGCTCCGCACACGTCCCTCCGGAACACAAGAGTCTTTGATGACCCAGCATTTCAAAGCGGCATTTCCTGCACCCCCAGGAAGGGCCACAAAGGGGAAGCAGTGACCCCAATAGTCTACTAAGACTATCACAATACTCCTCGCCTTGCATTAACCTGCAGCTCAGACTTTTTACAGTAAAAGGTTCTCCGCTGTTCATACAGAGATTATCATTCACTAATCAACGTCGTTACATGTAATCGGGTGAGTAATGAGAGGTTTTCTGCGGAGACGTGTAAATGTGTCACAACTGTCTGGAAATGAATAAATATGATGTGTTAAATGTTTCCTCCATGACTATGATTGTGTGAGAGACGCAGAAAAACAACATAAAAGAATGCTTATAAATATTGGTAAATCTTGGATTACGCTTCATGAAAACTATGATACATAATGTTGAGACTTCTTGACCTACAGAGAGAAAAATCAATCCAAACCTTCTCTGACAACTCTTCTGGTTGTATTTGCAGTTATGGAGCTATTGTTTGATCACATAGTCACCGAGGCTTTGCACAAACAGACTTTTGAGGGGTGACGGAAGAAGAGAAATTACTACTTCAGAAATAATTAACTGTTCTTGTTTTATCCTCAGTTATGAGCAACCAACAGCTCATCAACATATGCATGGAGTTTGTTCATCCTCCCCATGTTTCCTCCTGGAACTCAGGTTTTCTCCAAAGACAATACTTGATATGGAATTTAGATTGTGAGCTGCAGAGTCAGAAAGCTTTAAAAAAATAGAAGAGTTAATAGTTTATTAATACCAAAATGCAAAGTGTAGGAAGAAAAGTGAAACTAAATCCCATCAGTATGTGGTGACCGCCCTTTGACTCCATCACTTCTTCTCGGTTGTCCTCCACAGGTTATGAAGGAGCTCGGCAGGAGGTTGCTCCAAACATCTTGGAGAACTGACCCCAGATCTTCTATGGATGTCACTTGTGCAGACCCCTCCGTCTCTTCATGTGATCCCAGACAGGCTAGATGTAACTTTTCTATTTTCCATTGATGGATTAGTGTGAGGGTTGTTTTTTAGCGTGGCAGGCCTACAGTTTTATCAATACCAATTTGGGGTAGATATGACGTTTTGATTAATTCTTATTACACCTTTTTGGCAGAGTGGTAATGACCGATAAAACTTCTGATTTTGTTTTAATCTGTATGGCTTTTACTAATCTGGTTAATTAAATGTATATTTTCATAGATCAGACTCTTACAGACATGCCTATAACAAATATGTTTAATTTTTTAATATCTTTATTTGTAATGGGGGAAAAGGGGAGGTGATTCAAATTTTTATTTTTAATTTCTTTTTTTTTTAAATGTCTCTCTTGTTTGTTTTGTTAGCCCCTTTAGGAGACTTAAATTTATGATAATCTGATCTCTTATACTATATACTGTGATACAGCAGTATTGCCGTATTTAGTAAAAATCATTGTCACTAACCAATTACATGCTACTCGTCATAGGAGCACCGTCATGACAAGATGGGGGTCTTCAGAGAACTCCCAGCTGCCATGGCAAGCCATTGGCTCCCCGCGATCATGTTGCGAAAAGCCAATGGACCCTTAGAATTGCGTGCCGCTAATACCAAGCGCTGTAAATGATTCTGTCAGAGATTCGCAGAAGCATATAACAGGTTATCAACAGCAGTCTGAGCTTGACACCACTTGCTGCTGTTAGAGGTGTGATGGCTGGATAACACAGTCATACTTTACTGGAAATGGTGCAAGCTCATCTCCTGAGCCTACTCCATACATCTCCTCTCGATGAGCACCACACATGTATGGCGCTCTTCTTTATGGAGTTAAGGAATCTTAATCTAAATGTTCTGTGTCATAAAATCCAGTGTGTGGGGAAGGAGGTGTGTGGCCCAGCTACGTGTAGCACACATGTCTCCTGGAAAATGCACAGGAAAGGTAATTGTAAAGCCTGATATTCATTCACATCACACAATTCTCAACACTGCCACCAGAGGGCAACTTAGACTATTTAAGTTAGTGTGACGTAGCAGTGGTTCAGTTTAGCCAGATTAGTTTCCTGTCTTAGGACAGAGCAGTCAAGTCTTGGAGGGAGAGGAGATAAGACTGAGATCTGAAGGTGCTCCTGTAGCTCACCTCATACAGAAGTGGAGGCTAGTACGAGTGGACAAGTGAGGCACTCTAGCCTAGTCAGAGCTGCAGCTGAAGCAAATGAAACAGTTACCTCAGAACAAGCTGCCTGTGTTCCCTAAGAACGTGGAAAGTAACTCTCAGAGCGTGCATGAGATCAGTCGACAGAAGCTCCTGATAGCCACTCTGGACAGAGTCTTTGGAAGGAAAGAAGGAAGGGAACTACAGCAGTTATAACATTGAGTCAACTGAGGACAGGTCAGTGAGCACTGGAAGGAATGCTGACATCTACTACCGCTGCTACCTGTGCTTATGTTAAGGGCAAGAGCAGGGCGACAGGCGAGTGGTAAAAGAAGCACAAGTGACCTAGGTGACAGATCACCTTCACTTAGTAAACCGGACACCGGGGTCCGAAGCGTTGCTAGTGCTTCACGCCTAGTAATAAGAAACACCGGAGGCCTTGCTGGACTTCAAGTCGCAGAAGGTAGCCCTAAGTGCCGATACGTAACCGGGGTCAGGAAGGACAACAGTCTAGCAGGGCCCTGCACAAAAGACTAGTTCTATCCAACAGAAGACTCCCACCACAATGTCGACCGGGCGTAGCTGTTGTGTGTCGACCCGCCACCACAATTGTGGGTTACCAGGGCAATGGGGTACTCAGAGCCGAGCCCATGGAAGTCTATGGGGTTTTTGTCACAGGTAGCTGTGGCTCGGTCTGTGGCCCGGGCGGTCTGGCGTATGTTGGGGATATATTTACAGGGGATTGATTTATGTACAGTTCGTGACGCCACCTGTAGTATTCTGGTAATTAGTACCAGCGCTGCTGTAGATCTCTGAGGGGATGGTGATGCAGCTAGATGTCGGGTCCCCTACAGGTGGGACTGGTCCCTCAAAGTCTATGTGAGTTGTGAAGTCGAGTGCAGATAAAGAACACAGTCTCACACGGTCAGCGTCTTTCCATACCTTTACTTGCAAGATGATAAGGCAGGTCCCAGGGAGGCTGATCCAAGGAGAGTGTATCTTGAGACGGCAGCTGGACAAGTTAGGGGCCTCCTTTAACTCCAATAAAACGAGTACAACCAGCCTGAAGCGTAGTTCCCTCAAATCTCCAGCTTATCCAAAGCTGTACCTGCCCAGTCAGCTTAGTGTTAGGGGCCTTCCTATGAAGGAGCTGAATTCTTACGTGGTCCTGCAGAACTCCAAAGTCTTCACTCCCCCTGACCCCAGTTACGTACTGACTATAAGGGGCTTGTCTGCCGCGACCTAGGGTCCGGTAGATTCCTGGTTTTCCTATCACCGTGCCTGAAACAACAGTGACCCTTCGGTCCCCAGTGACCGGTGCAATGTGCTGGACTTCTGCAATCCTGTAGCACTAATCCTATAAATCCACTTGCCTTTCGCCTTGTCCACGCTGGTAACATAAGCACTCAAAACTAGCCAAGGGTCGAGCAGTCACTTCTTTCCTTTTCCTTCCAATGAAGTTAGCCACAGATGCTCAGTTATCACAGGCAGGAGCACGTCTCTGAACCTGATACCGTCCTTTAGACAGGGATGCTGAAGACTTTCCGTGCTAATACTTCTTCTTTCCTCAGTGTGTGTTGAGAAGGTGATACAGCTCTGACTAGACTAAGGTGTATTCCGAACACCTATACCAGACTCCACGATATGAACTGGGATGAAGCAGGCTAGACTCTTTCCTCCCTCCAAACGTCTCCTCACACAGAAATCTAGACTCTACTCCACACGTCCTCACTGTCCAAAGACAGGAACTAGACTAATCACTCTCACACCTACTACCTTGACCACTCCCTCTAGAGTATACTCCACTACCCTAGGGGTGTGTCTAGTGTGTGTCGAGTGAATGAATATTGAGCATTGAACTGCCGTCTCGCCATACACTCTCCAGGGTACTGCGTGTGCCTAACACCAGGGCTACACATTCCCCCATGGTAAACGACAGCACTCCCGGGCTGTAAAATACAAAAGACATTTTGTTTATGCAATAAACATTTAACAACAACATCTTCCCATCCGGGAGGTAAGGACATCTTGAACGTTACAAACTTTTATAGAAAAATACAAATAGTATCAAATAGCATTCAATAAATAAATATACAATATACTTGTGAAGGACCCGCACCAAACCTTCAACGTGGGTCCTGGGTGGGCTGCAGGACGTCCGATTGCAGACCTCACTCAGTGCCACACCATACGGGTTTTGTTTTTCAGAGGTAGTTATGGATGGTTTTTGTAAAACCAAGATAGGGCACCGAAGCGCAACTATGTACAAGAAAGTTCTGGGTTAGCATAGTCCTTAACCTCAAAAGTCCATTTATAAAGAAAGACACATTATATTAAATCACATTATAAAAGTGCAACTGTTTATCATTTATCATCTATCAGTTACCCAGCCGGGCATTCTATAATTAGAAATATATATTCACTATATATAACCTGTGCAAACTTTTCAAAACATTTTAAACTTTCTGCTTTCTACTTGTGGTAGATCCGATAGGGATCTCACCAACTCTTTACTATTTATTCATCTTCTAATAATACACCTTCCACTACATCTTTCACCCCGGGGGCTGGAATGATGCAATGAGCCCTAGATCCCAAGACCAGCAAATCATGTGCTGCGATCAGGGTCTGGGTTGCGACAGTTCTGGTGCGAACCTCTAGGGGCGCAACGGGTACATCTTCCTCGCGTGACACCGACTGCGTCTCCATCACAGTCAACGATATTGACCGCGTCAGGGTTTGCGATCTAGACCGGGTCGCATGTTGCGATGTGGAGGTGGCTTTAGCTTGCGATGAACTTTGGGTCGCTAGTTGCGATGACTTTGCAGGGGGCGATGCTGGGGCTCGGCCGGATGCTGCTTGAGCTGGAGACAGGGACGCTGCGGTAATGGTGACGGTACCTGCGTCTGGGACGGGGTCGCGGACGATGGTGACATTCAGGGCATACCACCCCTTCATTCCCCAATGCCGCGTATAGGTGACTATATCTCCGTTTGCTAAGTCTCTCCCGGGATGGCCTTGCGGCAGGTGAGATTCTATGTCACGCCTGCTGACGAAGACTGCTGGGTAGAGGCCCGGTTCACGGATAAAGCCCCAGCCCTTCCGGAGCTGGAACTCAGTCACACACCCCTGCCGCCGCGGTTCCCGTAAGGTACCTTTGTCGCGACGGACAGTCTCCTTGTCGGCAATCAGCTCAGCAAACTGTCGCTGACGGTTCCTCTGGATTTTCTGCTCCTCCTCCTGCTGACGCCTCTTCTTCTCCTCACGACTCCGCCATTCTTGTTCCCACTGGGCGGTGTAGGCGACGTCATCCAGGCGCGCCATTTCATCCCAGTCCACATCTGGTAGTGACGGACAGGACCCCTCCGGTGTCCCTGCCGGGGACCGATAATCTGCTGCGGCCTCCTGGCGGGCGGGCGTTCCGGGATTGGCTGTACCTCCTCAACCTCCTCCGCTTCCACCGCTTCGCCAGTGGGATCGGGAACGGTACTTTCGGGGGCAGCCTCCGGTTGCTCCTTCGCCTTGGGCAGCAGACTCTTCGGTACTTGGAATCGTGGGGGTTCATTGAGGGGAGAGGACGCCGTGTTCGTTAGTTGCCACTTCAGCAGATTACATCGGCGTCTCTCAATCTCCTCCAGTCCAGGCTGGAACTTCTTCTTTAGGCATGCGTTCTCCTCCTGAAGCTCCAGCAACGCCTGTTGCAGGTGCAGGATCGCATAAGACTCCGATGCCGATGGCAGCTTGGCGGGGGCACGGGGCCTGCCTTCCTCCGCTGCCCCACTCGGCTGCACACGTCCTGCCTCCATCATGTTCCAGAAGATTCTCCCTTCTTCCTGCGGAGACATCCGGTCTCTTCCGTGGAGGTGGGGTTTGCGTCTCCTCCTCCTCGCAGGGAAGGTGAAGAGGAGGCGGACCTCCTTTGCTGTAGGGCAGGACCGCATGTTGTAATAGCACTTTGAGAGGGCAGGCATTTTCTTCGCGCCACTGGGGGGTAGACGCCCACGAAGGCACGCCCACCTTCTTCTCCAGCGCCTGAGGGCGCGAATATGGCGACAAAAATGGCGATTTTGGCGCCAAAAGTGCAAACAGTCCTTTTCACAAAAACAAGTCCTTAGGCACACAGGGCTCGCAATTTCGCGAGTTTCGCATCCTGTTCGTGACGCCAAGTTGTGCCGACCCGCCACCACAATTGTGGGTTACCAGGGCAATGGGGTACTCAGAGCCGAGCCCATGGAAGTCTATGGGGTTTTTGTCACAGGTAGCTGTGGCTCGGTCTGTGGCCCGGGCGGTCTGGCGTATGTTGGGGATATATTTACAGGGGATTGATTTATGTACAGTTCGTGACGCCACCTGTAGTATTCTGGTAATTAGTACCAGCGCTGCTGTAGATCTCTGAGGGGATGGTGATGCAGCTAGATGTCGGGTCCCCTACAGGTGGGACTGGTCCCTCAAAGTCTATGTGAGTTGTGAAGTCGAGTGCAGATAAAGAACACAGTCTCACACGGTCAGCGTCTTTCCATACCTTTACTTGCAAGATGATAAGGCAGGTCCCAGGGAGGCTGATCCAAGGAGAGTGTATCTTGAGACGGCAGCTGGACAAGTTAGGGGCCTCCTTTAACTCCAATAAAACGAGTACAACCAGCCTGAAGCGTAGTTCCCTCAAATCTCCAGCTTATCCAAAGCTGTACCTGCCCAGTCAGCTTAGTGTTAGGGGCCTTCCTATGAAGGAGCTGAATTTCTACGTGGTCCTGCAGAACTCCAAAGTCTTCACTC
The DNA here is from genome assembly GCA_033576555.1 of Oophaga sylvatica. Taxonomy (NCBI): domain Eukaryota; kingdom Metazoa; phylum Chordata; class Amphibia; order Anura; family Dendrobatidae; genus Oophaga; species Oophaga sylvatica. Next base: position 81,246,080 of record JARQOD010000003.1, on the reverse strand, counting down.
CCCCTGACCCCAGTTACGTACTGACTATAAGGGGCTTGTCTGCCGCGACCTAGGGTCCGGTAGATTCCTGGTTTTCCTATCACCGTGCCTGAAACAACAGTGACCCTTCGGTCCCCAGTGACCGGGTGCAATGTGCTGGACTTCTGCAATCCTGTAGCACTAATCCTATAAATCCACTTGCCTTTCGCCTTGTCCACGCTGGTAACATAAGCACTCAAAACTAGCCAAGGGTCGAGCAGTCACTTCTTTCCTTTTCCTTCCAATGAAGTTAGCCACAGATGCTCAGTTATCACAGGCAGGAGCACGTCTCTGAACCTGATACCGTCCTTTAGACAGGGATGCTGAAGACTTTCCGTGCTAATACTTCTTCTTTCCTCAGTGTGTGTTGAGAAGGTGATACAGCTCTGACTAGACTAAGGTGTATTCCGAACACCTATACCAGACTCCACGATATGAACTGGGATGAAGCAGGCTAGACTCTTTCCTCCCTCCAAACGTCTCCTCACACAGAAATCTAGACTCTACTCCACACGTCCTCACTGTCCAAAGACAGGAACTAGACTAATCACTCTCACACCTACTACCTTGACCACTCCCTCTAGAGTATACTCCACTACCCTAGGGGTGTGTCTAGTGTGTGTCGAGTGAATGAATATTGAGCATTGAACTGCCGTCTCGCCATACACTCTCCAGGGTACTGCGTGTGCCTAACACCAGGGCTACACAGTTGCATTAAGAGTTAAACTTGACTTTATGCAAGTTAGGACTCACATACACATTAAGGAGAAAGGAGGCCTTAAACCTGCTCAGCAATCCCCTGAATGTGCATTCTCCAACCTGACCAGCTTCCCGGGACATACCTGCAACATCTACAAGTAAAGGTATGGAAAGAGACTGCATTGTGTGTGACTGACTTCTTATCCGCACCCTGCATCACCATAGACTTTGAGGGACCAGTCCCACCTGTGGGGGACTTAACATCTAGCTGCCATAACATCCCCTCAGAGATCTACCCTGCAGCGCTGGTCAATCAGATCAGAAACCACAGGTGGCATCACGAACTATCTTTATAATCCCCTGTAAATATCCCCCATTGCATGATCGCCCAGGGCCACGGACCGAGCTCTGCTGCCAGTGACATTCCCCATAGACTTACATGGGCTCGGTGCCGAGTACCCCATAGCCCTGGTACCCACACCACCACAGTGTGCGCGTCAGAGGTGGATACAGATAATTTGTATATTCTAAAATTTGCATTCCCTATAGATCAGCATAATAGAAGTGATGTTGGAATAGTCACCGGGGGCCTTGATTCTTCAACTGTATGGTCCAAGATATTGTGATGGCTGCCCTGCCTTGTTCTAAGTGGCTCATTATATAAGGTTTCTAATGTGGATTTACATTGAAACTGATCCATGGGGAAAGTGATCACTTGATTTTATGCTGCACTCTGGGGTTGTCTAATTCTGAGGGAAGCTTGTGGAAAGGCGGGTGGCAAGTCAGTGTATACATTGACGGGCTTCGTTCATCATTACCTAAAGCACCTTTCATTCAGAAATTGTTAATCATCACTTCCAGTCTGTACACAATAACAGTGAAGATTTTCTCTCCCATGTCTGCACATTACGAGCAGATGTGAGAGATAAACTTCTCCATGTCCTCATTAGACCTCATTTATGCTACAGCTGCATGGCGTGGGCGACCTTCGGCAGATCACAGCGCGATAGGCAGGTCCCGATCTGGCTATGTACCAACGATGTCACTCCCAGTGAGCAAAATATGGGCCCTCGGGGTATAGTATGACATGCCTCTGAACCCGTCATCTATAGTCGCCAGTAGAGTTGAGCGATACTTTCCGATATCCTAAAGTATCGGAATCGGAATGGTATCGCCGATATCACTAAAATATCGGCGATACCCGATACCGATACCGGAAGTCCCATGTAAGTCTATGGGAACAAAATATCGAAATTAAAAAAACCCATTCTTGCCTTGTTGGTTAATTGTACATGAAGGAAAACAAGAAAGAGTAATGTAGAATGTATTGGGGAAGGTTGAGGAGACATTAAAGGCATAGATGTTTAACCCAATCAAATGGAATAGCATAAATATTTTTTTTTTTTAAAGATGTTCGGATTGACGAAGAAATTGACAATGTTAACGTTTTTTATATTTTGGCAAATATGTATATTACACAACTTCCATGCTCTTCATCTTCACCTTTTTAACTTTTCACACACTTTCTCCTTCATAATCTTCTGCAGCATCATCTTTTTCATCAAATTATTCTTCATCTTCACCTTCTTTATCTTCTTCTTAAACTTCTTGCTATTCATCTTTGTTAACATTACTCATATTCTTCTTATTAAACTATTATTCTTATTCATATTCTGCTTCATCTTCTTCATCATATTCTTATTTGTGACAGAGAATCCTGTACTTGTAATCTGTCAAAGTATGAATTTTTCATCCTTCCGTTCTTGCTGTCACAAAAGATTTAAATTACAACAGTATTTGTCCGTGTTCAGTTTAGCCTGCAGCAGCAGGCATTTTCCAGGGGCACCACGAGGAGGAACGGACTCACCCCCATACACTGCTTAGTCTTCTTCTGCTTAGAATTTAGAGCATATATTTTGCTCTTCATTTTGGTCTTATACTTCATGTTCTTCTGCTTTTAGATCTTCTGCTTATTGTTCTTGTGTCTCTTGTTCCGTATCTTGTATTTGTAGCACAATCTTGTACCAGCTGATGTTACTGGGACACGGTTACTAAGCAGGAGGTACCTGTGCTCCAAAGCACTACCAAGGACCAGCAGACGTTGCTGGAACTCGGATACCGAGATGGAGGTACCTAGGCCAAAGGCACTGCGGAGAACCAGTTGACGGTACTGGAACCCGGAGGGGCAGCAGAAGGAAAAGAGCCAATGGCACAACCGAGGACCAGCTGACGTTACTGGGACACGGTTACTAAGCAGGAGGTACCTGTGCTCCAAAGCACTACCAAGGACCAGCAGACGTTGCTGGAACTCGGATACCGAGATGGAGGCACCTAGGCCAAAGGCACTGCGGAGAACCAGTTGACGGTACTGGAACCCGGACGGGTAGCAGAAGGTACAAGAGCCAATGCAAGTAACGAGGACCAGATGACTGTGCTGGAACCCGGAGGGGCAGCAGAAGGAAAAGAGCCAATGGCACAACCGAGGACCAGCTGACGTTACTGAACCCCAGTAACACAGGAGCAAGTGTTGACTGTGCTAACAGCACTTCCGAGCAACAACTGGCGGTGTTGGAGCCCAGGGTCAAGGAGGATGTTTAAATACTAGATCAAGTAATTTCCTTGTTACCTGTCAATTTTAAATGTCTATACTTCAAACAAGAGAAAGATAACCTTTACTACCATAAGATGATGATTTCATTTAAACTAATATCTAGATAAATAAAGAATTGACAAACATAAACACATACATTAACATGTTGAACAGCAATGCAAACCACAAAATAAATTAGTTAAGGAATTTGCTATACGGTTGTACATAAAAGCATACAAGTACATATCTGAATCCATTAATGATGGATAAGTAACAGTATGTACACCATTTTTATTGTATAGACAATGAATGTCTGACTTCAAAACATCATCAGCATTACAAGTTATCTGTGATATTACTAAAAAGTTCCATTTGCTGAATAATGTCACTAAATATTTTATACAAAATTATACAATTTCCATCATGTAATACTCATAATATGTGGCAATAATCATTTTTATTAACAAACATAACCTTTCAAAAGTGCATAGTGCATAGTGAAAATTGCTATTTATGGCTGACTGTGACTGTCGACTTGGAAGCATGACAACAGATAGATAAGGTATATATAGATGAGACTGCATAGCCACAGATGGTGAATTGCGATGTAATACTGTACCTCAATAAAGTGTGCGTCACTACTACATAATTTTTTTTATATAGCTTTATAAACAGGGTACATGGATGTATGCTTGTGCCTTTGTTTTGACGCACAGACTGCCTTCCTGCTGAGACGCATTGGGTAGTGAACAGTTGTGTGCAGTGTTCACTGCAGTCTCTGCGGAATAACCACACTTAGACCTTATAACTTTTCAGAGTTTCTTTATCAATCTACCAAGATGAAGAAGGCAGGGAGTAAGGCACGTGGTCGTGGAGTTTCTTCAGGGAGAGGACGTGGGGATTCTGTGGCTGCTGTGGCCCCCAGTGACACAGCATCCACCAGTTTTCCCCGTGAGCGTTCCTTTATGCGCACTTTTGTAGGAGCTCGGAGTACCCCCCTGCTGCGGGAAGAACAAATTGAAGCCGTTGTTGTTTGGATGTCAGCCAATGCATCGACTTCAATTGCTTCCACCTCCTCTCAGGACCACAGCACTGTTGGGCAACCATCTGTCTCTTCACCGCCTGGCAAATTGCCCAGGCAGTCAGAGAGTTCTGTACAGGAGCCAGCTGAGTGTCTGCTTCTGTTCTCAGAATCTATTGGCTTGCAAACAGGGGCCCAGCCAAGCAGCATTCTGTAATGTGAAGAGGGAGTATGCAGTGATGCGCAACAGCTGTGTCTCTCTGAATCTGAAGAGGCGGGTGAGACAGTGCCGATGGTCAGCACACCGCAGAACGCATCTGATGATGATGAGACCCAGGTGCCAGTTTCTGTTGAGCATGGTGCTGGCCAGACCACCCAACAGCAGGTGTTGGAAGAGGGTAGTGGAGATGATGAGGTCCAAGACCCAACATGGCATGAGGAACAGGAAGGTGGTGGGAGCAGCTCAGAGGAATAATAATAATATTTATTTATATAGCGCCATCATATTCCGCAGCGCTTTACAGTTTAGCCGTTTCAGAACACAAGTCATAAGTAACAACGTTAACAATACAATAATTTAAGCTAAATAAGTCGCCCCTGCTCGTGACAGCTTACAATGTACAATGAGATGGGGGAGATACAAAGTATAGGTGTTTATATACAATGGTGCATTTACAATGATGTTCCAGCCATCTTAAGGGACTGAGGGATGGAGATAGTGAATGGGCTAGAGACATGTGTAGCCCTGGTACACAATACCAGGAGGATGAGTGGAGAGGTAACAGTTAAGGTCTCTTCATGACATCACGTACACTTCTGACACACCCAGCAGGGGTGTGGAAGGGAGTGATTTTAGTCAGTCAGTTTCCTGTCCTTGGACAGAGTAGATGTGTCCAGTTTGAGCCTGTCTTCAGTTCAGAACGTGGAGGCTGGTACAGGTGGTCTAATTCACCTTAGTCTAGTCAGAGCTGTGCCCCACTGGAAGAAAGACTGAACTATCTATTAAGAGTTGAGCAAATCGAAGGGCAAAGTGGAAGGAAGATTATTGGAAAAGTGCGTTTGGCTTGGAAGAGTCCTGCACATTGCTACCGGTTACTGGGGACCGAAGGATCACTATTAGCTACAAGCATAGTGAAGAGAAAACCAGAGATTTACCGGACCCTAGGTCGCGGCAAACAGCCCCTTATAGTCAGTACGTAACTGGGGTCAGGGGAAGTGAAGACTTTGAGTCTCTGCAGGACAAAATAAGAATTCAGCTCCCTCATAGAAAGGCTCCACCACAAATCTGACTGGGCAGAACAGCTTTGGAAAAGCTGGAATCATAGAGGGGACTACGCTTCAGGCTGGTCGTACTCATCTTCATTGGACAGTAAAGGAGGCCCCTAACTTGCTTAGCTGTTGCTTCAAAGCTCATCCTCCACCAACCCCATCAGCCTCCCTGGGACCTGCCTTATCATCTTGCAAGTAAAGGTATGGAAAGACGCTGACCGTGTGAGACTGAGTTATTATTGCATGCCTGCACAATCCCTACCTAACTACCGACCTGAGGGAAGAGTCCCACCTGTAGGGGACCCGACATCTAGCTGCATCACCATCCCTCAGAGATCTTTAGCAGCGCTGGTACAAATTACCAGAATACTACAGGTGGCGTCACGAACTGTATATAAATCTATCCCCTGTAAATATTCCCCCAAACATACGCCAGACCGCCAGGGCCACAGACCGAGCCACCGCTACCTGTGACAATCCCCATAGACTTCTACGGGCTCGGCTCTGAGTACCCCATTGCCCTGGTAATCCACAATTGTGGTGGCGGGTCGACACAACTTGGCGTCACGAACAGGATACGAAACTTGCAGCATTGCGAGCCCTGTGTGCCTGTGGAGTGTTTTGGTGAAAAAGACTGTTGCTGTTGTTTGGCGCCAAATACCGCCATATTTGCCGCCAGATTCGCGCCCTAAGGCGCTGGAGAAGAAGGTGGGCGTACCTGAAAGAGCGCGCAAAGTCTTGGACACGCCCCCGGCTCTGACTCAGCGGCAGGTCCTGCAACAGGAAGTGAACGCTCTGACATCAGAGCGCCTGCGACGAAGGTCCTGTTCTCACTGCGGTGCCTGTGAAATAGCAGCGTCTGAAACCGGTAGGCTCCGTTTAACCAAGGGGGTGCTAAGATGTCACAACAACCGGCTGACAGTGCGGCCCCGGCCGGAAGCCTCAATCCCGCACCGTCTGGTATTGTAGCGCCAGATGGGGGCGCAGGCCCTGCACCCAGTCCGGTAGTCCCGATCATGCCACTAACGCTCCCATATATGCCTGGGGCGAAATGGCTTCCCCAATACAGCGGTGGGCCAGGCACTTTAGCAGGCTTCAAGCGGAAGTTATGCAGCATCCTAGAAATGTACTCCATGCCTGAGAGACAAAAAGCTGCTGTGCTAATAGGGCAGCTAACTGGCGCTGCTGAGAGGGAAGTGGAGACTTGGGATACCGTTGATCAGGAGTCGGTATCTGCGATCTTCCTTAAGCTACATGCCATATTTGAAGACCGCACAGAAACGGATCTCCGGATGGCCTTCTATCACTGTTCACAACAGCCAGGTGACAGCATCCGGGACTACGCTTGCCGACTACAGGGAGCCCTGAGAGCCCTCAAGCAAATTAACAATTTAAATGCTATCGACGAGAATAGAATGCTGAAAGAACAATTTATACAGGGATTGAGATCCCAAGAGGAACGCAGAACTGTGAATTGGTGGTCCTTAGATCATCCGGATGCTACCTTTGATGCCCTAAAGGACATGGCAATAAAAGGGCTGCGGCCCCTGGGCAAACCTGAGGTGGCCACCCAACATCATCAGGCTGAAGTCACTCCGGAACCGGCAGTAACCCCCTTTTCCCCGCTAGTGGCTGAAGCCAAAGCGCAGATGACACCTCCTAGTGAATTGGACTGTCTGCGCTCAGAGGTGCGCCAGCTGACTAAAAATCTGGCCGCTGTGATGAGTGCCCTGCAGCTGCGGAAAGAGGAGGAAGGAAAGATCTTGTTAGCTGACTGCCCAGAAGACGTCCCGTGGATGCACCGGAGAAGAAAGAAGACGTCGCCCCCCCGGAGGAGGACAACGCCACCCCCAGGAGCAACCTCTGATCAACACCCTCCTCGTCGAGAGATCATCTGTTATCGCTGCAACCGAAAGGTCATCTGTCTCCACAGTGTCCTTTAAACGGGCAGAACCTGGGTCCAAGGGCCAACACCCAGGAGAATACCCGTCAGGCCCCTAGACTGGAACCGCAGGTATGTGGGCGGGCGACCCTACCTGTCTATTATTCTAGATGGTATTGCTGTTCCAGCATTGTTAGACACTGGGTCCCAGGTGACCCTAATACCTGATGCTCTATATACCAAGTACTGGTCAATGGACAGTCTTAAACCTCCGAGCCTTGACTTTACTGTGTATGCTTCTAATGGTCTTCCTGTAGAAGTACTCGGAACAAAATGTGTAGATGTAAAGGTGGGCAGAGAGGAGTTGAAAGACCAAGGGCTTCTGGTAGTAAAGACTGTAAATGAGGAGAACGGTTTAAATATCATTTTGGGTACTAACATTATCGGTAATTGTTTGGGAGAAGTTGTGTTCTTGCTCCAACAGCTCGCTGAGATTGCCCGACCAAGGCAGAGAGGAGTAATCCAAAGAGAGATCCGGGCCCTGGTGTGTCAGCAGCAAGCGAAGCTTACAGACGGCGAAATTGGTAATGTACGGGTCACTGACTCGGATCCTATTGTGATACCCCCAATGAGTGAAATGATCATTTGGTGCAGGGCAGCCATAGGTCTGAGAGGACAGAATTACCAAGCTGTAGTAGAACCCCACCATTCAGAACATAGACCTACACTTATGACTGCTAGAGGAGTAGTAGAAGTGGTGAATGGAAGAGTACCGGTACGGCTTCTCAATTGGGGAGATGATGAGGTAAATTTACCCCGTTATGCAACCATTGCTAAACTTCATGCTGTTGATAATAATTCTATTCTCCCGGCTGAGTCCTTAGACTCCTGTCAAATAGCGGAGGACAATGACCCAGCAACTCTGGTGGCGGAATGGTGTCAGCAACTCCATGTTGGGACGGACACCACTCCCGTTCACCAGAAGCAAGGGGTATTACGGGTGGTACAAGAGTACGCCCAAGTGTTTAGCAAAAATCCACTTGATTTTGGGACAATTAAGGGAGTACAACATCATATCCCTACAGGCAATCATCCTCCCATCAAAGAGCGGTATAGGCCCATACCTCCAGCTCATTATCAGAAGGCTAAAGAAATGTTGAATGATATGAAGAAAGCTGGGGTGATAAGGGATAGTTGTAGCCCCTGGGCAGCCCCTCTAGTTCTGGTTAAAAAGAAAGATGGTAGTATGAGAATGTGTGTGGATTACAGGCAGGTGAACCGCATAACACACAAGGATGCATACCCGTTACCACGTATAGAGGAATCATTAGCTGCTCTGAAAACGGCTAACTACTTTTCTACTCTTGATCTGACTAGTGGTTACTGGCAAGTGGCTGTGGCTGAGGAGGATCGTGAGAAAACGGCTTTCACCACCCCAATGGGGCTCTGTGAGTTTGACAGAATGCCGTTTGGGCTCAGTAGTGCCCCAGGAACATTTCAGAGAGTGATGGAAAACTGTCTGGGACATCTCAATTTTGAAACCGTGCTGCTATACCTAGACGACGTCATCGTGTATTCCAAGACATATGAGGACCATCTGAAACACCTGGCAGAAGTGTTTGAGTCCCTGTCCAGGTACGGGATGAAATTAAAACCCTCAAAATGCCATCTACTCAAACAGAAGGTACAATACTGTGGGCACATCGTCAGTTCGGAAGGAGTAGCGCCGGACCCAGAGAAAGTCACTGCCATCCAGAAGTGGCCGGAGCCGAAGAACCTTAAAGAAGTGCGACAGTTCCTGGGACTAACGGGTTACTACAGGAGATTCGTGAAAGATTACACGAAGAAGGCAGCTCCTTTACAGGACCTCCTGGTAGGACAATCTTTAAAGAGCAGAAACCCTCCCTTTAATTGGGGTAAAGAACAGGCTGAAGCATTCCAAAAGATGAAAGAGATCCTGACAGGTGATGAGATCTTAACCTATCCTGATTACAGCCAACCGTTCCTGTTGTACACCGACGCCAGTAATGAAGGGTTGGGAGCAGTTCTCAGTCAGAAGCAGAATGGCCAAGAAAAAGTCATCGCTTATGCCAGCAGAAAACTCAGGCCAACTGAAAGGAATCCGGAAAATTATAGCAGCTTCAAGCTGGAGTTTCTGGCGCTGGTCTGGGCCATTACTGAAAGATTTAAGCACTATCTGGCCTCCAATAAGTTCACGGCGTACACAGACAACAACCCGTTAACGCACCTGGAAACCGCCAAGCTGGGTGCCATGGAGCAGCGATGGATGGCCCGGTTGTCCAATTACCAGTTTACTATCAAGTACCGGGCAGGTCGAAAGAATGCTAATGCTGATGCGTTGTCCCGAATGCCGCATGACTCTGATACGGAAGAAGAATCGGACGACCTGGAAGAAATTGAGCTACCCGCGTTCCATCGAAATGGGGTAGTCCACGAGCATCGAGTTCACAGAAAGCAGTATGGTGCAACATTAAATCCTTTACCCCATCACAGCTGGAAAGAGACTCAGGACAGTGATCCAGTGGTCAGCCGCATCAAGGAGTTGTTAAAACAGGAAGGTTCCTCCTTGGAAAAGGATGCACCTATGTCAGCCAAGCTCCTGTGGAACGAGAAAAGCAGGTTGTTCCTATACCGTGAGAAGTTGTGCAGAAGATACGTCAACCCCAGAACCCATGAAATGGTCTGGCAAATAGTGGTCCCCAAGGCAGACGTCCCAATGGTGTTGGAAGCGTACCACGATCAAGCAGGACACTTTGGCTGGAGAAAGCTGGAGACCCTGTTGAGATGCCGGTTCTACTGGGTAGGGATGCGCAGCTCCATCGAGAGGTGGTGTCGGAACTGTGGACCCTGTGGTCTCAGAAGAAAGGACTACGGAAGTCAGAAGGCCCCCCTGCAACCTATCCGGACGACCCGTCCCCTGGAGATTGTGGCCCTGGACCATGTCAAATTGTCGCCGAGTAGATCTGGATACTCATACGCCTTGACCATGGTGGACCATTACTCCAGATTCCTGGTGGTTGTTCCAGTGAAGGACCAGACCGCAGTGACGGCAGCGAAGACCTTTCAAGCAAGTTTCTGCAGACCGCATGGGTATCCCGAGCAAGTCTTAACCGATCAGGGACCTGCTTTCGAAGCTGATTTATTCAAGGAATTCTGTCATATGTACGGGTGCAAGAAAATAAGAACAACACCATACCACCCTCAAACCAACGGTCTTTGTGAAAAGATGAACCATATTGTCCTTGACCTGTTGAGATCCATACCGTTGGAAGACAGGAATCGATGGCCGGATTTACTACCTGATTTGGTTGATTTGTATAACCATATACCTGTAAGCTCAACTAACTGCACTCCAGCCTATCTGATGAGAGCAAGGCCCGGAAAACTACCAATGGATTTAGAACTTGGAGTGGTAGAACCGGAGGCAGACGATGCTGTTGAAAACTGGGACATCAATCGGCAAGAGCAATACAGAAGAGTACAAATCTGTGTAGAGGAAAGTCTCAATAAGGCACGGGAGAAACAGGAAGATGTTTACAACCGAAATGCTCCTGCCAAGCCTTTGACGCCTGGAGAGGTAGTATTAAAGAGAAAAAGGAAGATGCACAAATTGGATAATCAGTGGGAGCAAGAACCCTACGTCATACAAGATTCTAAATATGACAACAGAAAAGTTTGTGTCGTCAGTAAAGACGGAGGAAGAACAACAATCACTGTGTCCAGAGATCATTTGAAGTTGTGTCCAGAACACTTAAAGCGTTGTGAAAAGAACCCTGTCCTCAATCAAGGAGAAAGAAAGGAAGAGGTCCTACACACAGATCTGGGAGATTTTCCCGCGGATTGGCCCCGACTGGGAGATGCTGTGATAATTCCAGTGTTGCAGTTTTATCAGCCACAAGAGGAAGTTTTACCTCCAGTTGTGCCTGTGGTGCCAGTTGAGCCAGCTCAGGAGTTACCATCCAGTAACACCTCAACCTGTGGAACCTCAAGATGGATCATCTGAAGCAGCGCCCCATACTATGGGATCTCCTGGTGAAGCTGACTCACACCGCCCAGCCATCAGTACGCTTGCCAGATCCATAGAAAGATTAAGGCAGTTCTATAGTTTGCCGTTACGCAGTGCAGACAGATCGCAACTTGATATACCTGAGGCTACACCACGTAAATCAGAGCGAACCACCAAAGGGAAGTTACCCATTAGATATCAGCAGTGATTATAACGAATTCATGTGAATATTGTGAAAAGTCTATATATATATATATGTGTTTTTTCCCTATTATGTCTTCGTTTAACAATGGACTCAGAGGCTGAGGACTGAGCCAGCCCAAAAACTGTATCCTGTAAATAGTTGCACTAAAGTGCCTTTTTAATGGTTTCACATGAAACCTTGACTTACCTCTGAACCAAAAACCCGTGTGGTGTGGCACTGAGTGAGGTCTGCATTTGGATGTCCTGCAGCCCACCCAGGACCTACGTTGAAGGTTTGGTGCGGGTCCTTCACAAGTATACTGTATATTTATTGAATGCTATTTAATACTTTTGTATTTCTATATATAAAGTTATTGTTTGCAACGTTTAAGATATCCTCACCTCCCGGATGGGAACGAATTACTGTTATTGTTAATGTTTTCATGCATAAACAAAAATGTCTCTTTATATTTTACAGCCCGGGAGTGCTGTCGTTTACCATGGGGGAATGTGTAGCCCTGGTACACAATACCAGGAGGATGAGTGGAGAGGTAACAGTTAAGGTCTCTTCATGACATCACGTACACTTCTGACACACCCAGCAGGGGTGTGGAAGGGAGTGATTTTAGTCAGTCAGTTTCCTGTCCTTGGACAGAGTAGATGTGTCCAGTTTGAGCCTGTCTTCAGTTCAGAACGTGGAGGCTGGTACAGGTGGTCTAATTCACCTTAGTCTAGTCAGAGCTGTGCCCCACTGGAAGAAAGACTGAACTATCTATTAAGAGTTGAGCAAATCGAAGGGCAAAGTGGAAGGAAGATTATTGGAAAAGTGCGTTTGGCTTGGAAAGTCCTGCACATTGCTACCGGTTACTGGGGACCGAAGGATCACTATTAGCTACAAGCATAGTGAAGAGAAAACCAGAGATTTACCGGACCCTAGGTCGCGGCAACAGCCCCTTATAGTCAGTACGTAACTGGGGTCAGGGGAAGTGAAGACTTTGAGTCTCTGCAGACAAAATAAGAATTCAGCTCCCTCATAGAAAGGCTCCACCACAAATCTGACTGGGCAGAACAGCTTTGGAAAAGCTGGAATCATAGAGAGGACTACGCTTCAGGCTGGTCGTACTCATCTTCATTGGACAGTAAAGGAGGCCCCTAACTTGCTTAGCTGTTGCTTCAAAGCTCATCCTCCACCAACCCCATCAGCCTCCCTGGGACCTGCCTTATCATCTTGCAAGTAAAGGTATGGAAAGACGCTGACCGTGTGAGACTGAGTTATTATTGCATGCCTGCACAATCCCTACCTAACTACCGACCTGAGGGAAGAGTCCCACCTGTAGGGGACCCGACATCTAGCTGCCTCACCATCCCTCAGAGATCTTTAGCAGCGCTGGTACAAATTACCAGAATACTACAGGTGGCGTCACGAACTGTATATAAATCTATCCCCTGTAAATATTCCCCCAAACATACGCCAGACCGCCAGGGCCACAGACCGAGCCACCGCTACCTGTGACAATCCCCATAGACTTCTACGGGCTCGGCTCTGAGTACCCCATTGCCCTGGTAATCCACAATTGTGGTGGCGGGTCGACACAGACACACACACACTTACACAGAATACATAGAATGACTTTGATTAGTGAATGTGATAGGCCGCTCTGAACAAATGTGTTTTGAGGGAGCGCCTGAAACCATGCAAATTGTGGATAGTCCTAATTTCTGGGGTACAGCATTCCAGAGGATTGGCGTAGAGCAGGAATAGTCTTGGAGTCGGAGTGGGAGGTACGTATTAGTGCAGAGGTTAGTCGAAAGTCGTTTGCAGAGCGCAGCAGTCGGTTAGGCCGATAGATAGAAATGAGGGAGGAGATGTAGGAGGGGTGCTGCACTGTGGAGAGCTTTGTGGGTGAGAACCAGTACTTTGGTTGAAAGCTGGGAGAGGCCTAGAGAAATGGTTAGTGATAGAAGGAAGATAGAGGAAGACATTGCCCCAACGGTACAAACAGGAGGGAGAGTTAGGCTGCAGACTCGGTTGCCTGTAGCCTCCAGTTTGGCACCTGTTCGGAGCAGTTGTCTTCCAAAAGTCAAAACGTGCGCTCCCAGGACTTGCACTGCGTGGTCCTTTTTTCACACACTTGCACATGATATTTGCTATGTGAAATGCAAGCTGTGTAATTAAAAATTAAAAATAGCTAAAAGTGTCAGTCACCTCAATACCACAAATATGTGGAAACATGTGCGGACAAAGCACGTAGTTGAGTTACAAAGACACACTAGAGATGTAGGCCAACCTACAGCAGCACCTACATCTTCAGGTTGTGTTGAAGCCTCTTCATCGAGCTCACACACAGCTGGTTATGCTTCCTCACAGGATCGCCATGGAAGAACCTCGGCCACTGTTGTCCAGAGACAAACTGTTATTCCACACACAGCAGCAAGTTCCCTGTCATCCTCACACTCCCAGGCCACAAAACAGCCAGCGGTAGCACAGGCATGGGATAAAAGACGGCCATACTCCGCAAACCATGCACGAGCACAGGCTCTGAATGCTGGCATTGCAAAACTCCTGTCCCTTGAAATGCTGTGATTCAGGCTGGTGGAGACAGACAGTTTCCGTAACTGAATATCATTGTCAATCCCACAATACAATGTGCCAAGCCGATTTCATTTCAGCAGGCAAGCCGTCCCTGGTCTGCAAAAGCATGTTGAGGGAAAAATTAAACATGCGCTACTAAAAGCCCTCAGTAGCAAGGTCCACCTGACCACCGATGCGTGGACCAGTACCCATTGTTATGATCTGCTACAACCAGTAAGGAAAGAAGGGAATTCTGTCCCTACAATACAACTAAGCTGAATCCCTACGATGTAACGGGGAACCTGATCCTGCGACCAGACCCGCTAAAGTCCTCATCTAGTGTGAACGAAGACCTATAGTTGCGAGGGAGTAATCCCTACAAGATCTAGGGACTGTGAGAAAAGGTGGACACCTCCTAACATAAATTGTAGCATGGATAATTAAACAGAAAAATAAATACTTTGTGATCCTAACATCAAGCAAAACTGACAGATTAAGGCACCTAAGCACCCGGCTAGCTTAACAGTAGATAATACAATGAAGTCAAGCAAAGCCAGAAGGGCGGAGCCAGACTAAATAGGGAAAAAAGGTCATGTGACCAGCAAACTGAAACAAAACCTAACAAGAGGGTTCTAACACCCATGGCCAGGGACAATACCTTTCCCTCACTGCCCATTGGGTCAATGTTGTGCAGCCGGGTACTGATCTTGCGAGTGGCGCTGTACGTGTTCTGCCAACTCCAAGGATTGCAGGAATCAAGTCTGTACACATTGATTCCTCCTCCTATTCCAGTTCCTCAGAATCATCGCTGCAGGAGCCGTCACGGTCTACCTCCACATGGACCCGTGAACGTTTACCTGTTGCGACCGATATGAGCACAGCCGTGTCCAAATGTCAACAGGCCATCCTGAAATTAATTTCCATGGGGAATCTTAGCCACACAGCGCAGGAGCTCTGTAATGCCATAAAGCAGGAGAGCGACGTGTGGTTTTTGGAAGAGAATCTACAGGCAGGCTTGGTAGTGTGTGACAATGGCCGAAATCTGGTGTCAGCTCTGGGCCTTGGCAACCTCACTCACATACCATGTCTGTCATATGTGCTCAACTTGGTCGTGCAGAGTTTTTTGAGGGACTATCCGGATCTTGATGCACTGCTGCACAAGGTCCGCCTAGAGTGCGCTCACTTGCGACGTTCCAGCATGGCCAGATCGCTGATTGCAGCTCTGCAACGCAGATTTCACCTTCATGAACATCGCATCATATGTGACGTACCCACCAGGTGGAATTCCTCGTTACATATGTTGGAGCGGTTGTGTGAGCAGCAGCCAACAGTAATGGAGTATCAGCTGCATCAGGCGCAGTCAACTCGCAATTTGCGCCGTTCACACTTCACCACTACTGAGTGGGCCTCTATAATAAGAATAATAATATTATTTATTTATATAGCGCCATAATATTCCGCAGTGCTTTACAGTTTAACAGTTTCAAAACACGAGTCATAAGTAACAACGTTAACAATACAATAATTAAAGCAAAATCAGCCGCCCCTGCTGGTGAAAGCTTACAATCTACAATGAGGTGTGGGAGATACAAAGTACAGGTGTTTATATACAATGGTGTTTTTACAATGATGGTCCAGCCATTTTAAGGAAGTGAGGGATGCATGGAGATAGTGAATGGGCTACACACACAGAATTACACATAGAATGACTTTGATTAGTGAATGTGATAGGCCACTGTGAACAAATGTGTTTTGAGGGAGCGCCTGAAACCATCCAAATTGCGGATAGTCCTAATTTCTTGGGGTAGAGCATTCCAGAGGATTGGCGCAGCGCGGGTGAAGTCTTGGAGTTGGGAGTGGGAGGTACGGATTAGTGCAGAGGTTAGTCGAAGGTCGTTTGCAGAGTGCAGCAGTCGGTTAGGCCGATAAATATAAATAAGGGAGGAGATGTAGGGGGGTGCTGCGCTGTGGAGAGCTTTGTTGGTGAGAACCAGTAATTAGAATTGGATCCTATAATGAATGGGCAGCCACTGCCAGTGTAATGAGTGGCGAATAACTCTATGAAGGATATCTGCCACGTTTTGCGTGCGTTTGATGAGTCAACGCGGATGGCGAGTGCAGATGATGCACTAGTCAGCCTGACTGTCCCCCTTATCTGCCTGCTTCAAAAAACACTGCAAGCACTAAGGCATGAGGTTTTGGAAGAGGTGGAGGATGAGGAGTCACAAATTCCATCACCTTCTGGACAGTCAGCGCAACGTGGTTCCTCACAAAGGGCTGGAGGACTTTCAAAGTACCATGCTGTATCAACAATTGAACCTCCAGAGTCGCTGTCTATATTTTCATAACCATTACAAACTTTTAATGTATTTACAAAGCACATAATGTACATTTTTTGTCTATCCTTTTGTAATGGTATTGTGTTTCCATAAACTGATGTTACAGAATTATGATACAAAGTTTTTAAATTTTGAGTTTTAAATTTTGTAAATTTATATGTATTTGAAGGACTTTGTGAGGAGGATGAGGAGGAGTCAATGGAGGAGGAAGACATCGCTCCAGAGGGAGGTAGACAATGCTCTAGTCAGTATGTAGACCAAGGGTGGGGTGATGCACAGCAGGCGGAGATGACGCCTCTTGCAGGGGACAACGTTTCTTGGCCAGTTGTGAGTCTGCAGCACATGGTTGATTTCATGCTGCAGTGGCTGAGAAACGACCGCCGCATCGAACACATTCACACCACGTCTGATTATTGGGTGTACACCCTCCTAGACCCTCGCTACCGGGACAACTTACAAAGCCTCATCACACCGTTGAACCGGGAGCGTAAAATGCGGAAGTACCAAGACACACTGGTGCAATCCATAATGTTCTCCATTCCAGCCGAGAGCACTGCTGCTGCTACTGATTTACAAAGCAGCTCTGTGCGTCGAGGCAGTGGAGACAGCTCTGCAACAAGAGGGAGCACAAGCAGCGCCTCTGCACAGGGCAAGAACAGTATGTTCCAAATGTGTCGAAGTTTTGTGGCAGCGCCACCAATGTCTACACCATCCGAGACGGCTCCAGTCAGCAGGAGGCAACATTTCCGTAAGATGGTTACAGACTACATGTCTTGCCCTCTCAGTGTACTCTCAGATGGCTCTTCCCCATTCAAGTTTTGTGTCTCTAAGCTGGATACATGGCCAGAGCTTAGCCAGTATGCATTGGAGGTGCTGGCTTGATCTGCTGCCAGTGTATTATCGGAGCGCGTCTTTACTGCTGCAGGTGGTGTACTAACAGACCGTTGCATGCGACTATCCTACGATAATGTAGAACGGCTTACTTTTCTGAAAATGAACTAGGCATGGATCTCGCCTGAATTTGCCTGTCCGGTTTCAGATTAACTAACTGATTGGCAACGTTTTCCATGTCTCCTGTTATGTTCATCTTTCTACCACCTGAGCTATACTCCCTGGGCTACAACACTGCCAGTTGCTGCTCAGAAGTGTCGTGTCCACAGACCAATACACAAGCTATAGTAATAGTGGGGTTCAGTAACGCCTGCTGTTCCCCTGCTGTGTGTCCGGCAAAAATTACTGCTACCTAGCTACACATGTTTAAAAAAACATGACATGTTAAAGTGGCTAGTGCTACACATAGATATCAGGCTACACCCTTATTTCTAAGCTGTAAACAAGTGAAACGTCAAATTTAAAACCATTCAATGATTAGTGTTGGTAACAAATCTGTAACTAAATAATTGTGACGTATTATGGCAGATATCCACATGTCTAACACAAATGCTAACACAAAAGCATACTTATGCTATAGGGTACTGATGGTGAACCTTCTCACTCCATAACTTTGACCAATCCAACTCACATCATGCCTCAAATGCTGCAATGTTGGAAGTGCATAATGTGGGTTGAACTTTGACAACAGCTGCAGTGCGAAGGTTATCCTTCTGTGTTCTTGGCTTTTAAATAAAAGCATACAAGTAAATATAATAATACATTGTTGATTAAGGGACATGATGTACACCTGTAATATTGTGCAAACAATGGATGTAGGACTATTCCTCTTCAACATTACTTATATTTGTGTCATTTGAAAAAATACATATTTTAGTTAAAAATTAAAAACCCATGTTCAGTAGCTGTGAAAGGCCCGTTTGTGTACTTCTATATTGTTTGCAACCAATGTATTGTATACGGATGGAAGCGCGTCACACTAATAGATTAGATTTATTTTAAATGGAATGTAGCAGAACCAATTGGAGATAAATGAAAAGGATGAGCCACTGAGACACGCTCAGCAGAGTACAAGCAGCAGTGCTTGAACAAGTAACTGGAGCGTGATCTGCACTCAAAAAAGTAAAAAACACAGACTGAAGTGAACACTGAAACACAACTGTCCACAATCTGTGAAAAGCTCCTTTCTGTACTTCTATAGTGTTTGCAACCAATGTATTGTATACGGATGGAAGCGCTTCACACTAATAGATTAGATTTATTTTAAATGGAATGTAGCAGAACCAATTGGAGATAAATGAAAAGGATGAGCCACTGAGACACGCTCAGCAGAGTACAAGCAGCAGTGCTTGAACAAGTAACTGGAGCGTGATCTGCACTCAAAAAATAAAAAACACAGACTGAAGTGAACACTGAAACACAACTGTCCACAATCTGTGAAAAGCTCCTTTCTGTACTTCTATAGTGTTTGCAACCAATGTATTGTATACGGATGGAAGCACGTCACACTAATAGATTTGATTTTTTTCTAATATAATGGAGCTGCACCAATTCCACTAAATAAAATAAAAAAAAAAAAAAAAAAAAGTGACACGTGCAGATGCCTACAAACAGCGGTGGATGCAGAGCAAACTGCAGCGTCACCTGCACTGTCACACACACACTTTGCACAGAGCTGTTAAAACAACACTGGCAAAATGAAGCTTTACACAGCGGTTGGTAAACTAGCCTGCCTCAAGCACAGTAGTACACAAAATCGCAATATCTAACTGTCCCTCAGAGTCAGCACAGCAGCGTTCTGTCCCTAACTGAGTTCACAGCACAGTGACGCTAAAATGGCTGCGGCGCCTTTTATAGTGCATTCTGACATCATTTCAGCAGCCAATCACAGCCATGCCATTAGTTAAGATGACCGCATCATTACAGGATGTGCCCACACTTCGTAGGATTCCTCATTGGCTGACTAAAATCACATTGCCTCTCAAAGAATTATGGGAACTTCCGATTCCGGTATACGATATTGAAAAAGTATCGGAATTAAGTATCGGAATTCCGATAACGCGAATATCGGCCGATACCCGATACTTGCGGTATCGGAATGCTCAACACTAGTCGCCAGGCATTTATTGTTCACATAATCCACAATGTGCCGCCCGGAAGATCTGGACATAAAACCAGCAGCTCATCTGCTTTGAATACCCCTATCGCTTAAGTTTTGCCTCCGTTTTTTTGCACTGAAGTAGTAATTATATCTGTTAAAAAAAAACCATCACTCCAGTGTAATTTTCATCAATCCTTTTAGCCTCTTAACTCATTCCTATGTAGTTCTGGTCTCTTCTACCTTGTAGCCAAATTCTACTTCATTTCTTTCTCACCTTGGAGCTGGATTCACAGCTACACTACTCATTGCTACTGTATAATGTTCTCCATTCTTCTGCTTCTGAATTTGTGTTACATGGAGACAGGAGAGCAGGAGCCTCTAAAGTCTGTGTGTGCTGTGGACGAAAGACATCATGGCAGTTAGCCTTTACCCACTAGCAAAGAGATAAATGAAAATTTGAGATAAAGCCTGCAGAGATGTGATATAATAGCCAGTAATAGTGTTATTTCTCATGGACACACATGACAGCTTATTTTGAACAAACACAGTCACAAGGACTCCATGTGGTGTGATATACTGTGTGCATGTGAGCCCAGAGTAACTGTAGAGTTCATCTTTAATGTTCAGGTACTACTGGTGTATGTGTATTGCCCAGCAGTGGGACCCATTTAAAGGGAATTTTTCCACCTAATCTGAGAGTAGCATGATGTAGAGATAAAGACCCTGATTACAGTGATGTGTCACTTACTGGGCTGCTTGCTGTACTTTTAATAAAATCACAGTTTTATCAGCAGGAGATTATCACTAGAGGCCTAGTAAACTTGCTGCCAGGTAGTCCAGCATATTCATGAGTTGTGTATAACCCCGCCCATGCCACTTATTAGCAGCTTTATAACTATACACAATGTACATAGAAAGCTGCCAATCAGTGGTGTGGGCGGGATTATACAAAGCTAAGCATTCAGAGAACTGCTGGATCTGCAGCAGATAAAACAGGGATTTTATCAAAACTGGTCTCTGACCTTACATCATGCTGCTCTCAGTTGGGGTATCAAAAGCCTGGTGACAGATTCCCTTTAAAAATTGAGCTGCTGGTTATTATTAGGGAATTAGGTCTTTATGTTGGTGCGAAATACAGAAATTCCCCTCTGAGCTACTCGGCTCACAGCTCACTTCTGGTGCCAACAGGCTATATCAGCATCCAAAACTGAAATCTTCCCCTTGAAACAGAAAAAATATATATACGTATTAACGCAGGATGATAAAAGTAAAGCCCACCGGCAAAGGTGGCAGGACTTAAACCTGCAAATAATGCAATGTCGTCTGGGAAGGATCCTTAGGTATTTGTAGTGATGGAAAGACGCCAGGAGCCATAAAGACTTAAGGCGTTTTACAACCAATGGGAGGTACGTGGCTCTGACCACAGCCCGGCTTTGTGTTTTCAGTCCAAAGTAATAAGATGAGAGGTGAATCGTCCTCCTCGTCAGTCATCCTGGACCCTGCAGGTTGAAGAATCTTAGGTGTCTTCTTTTGTTTTGGAGAAGCCATGGAGGTGAGGATGTAAGAATCTCCTGGTTTAGACTGGAAGCTTGGGGGGATAAGGATAACGGAAGGAGATTTAGACATATGAAACATGGTAGTTCATTAAATTAGCACTCCCATAGCTTTGATGTGAATGTACAAACAGAACACAAGATCTAATCATCCGTCTCTGTCTCCTTGGGTTGCAGTGTCTAGAAATGTTAATCCAGGGTGTTCACCGTTTCTGGAGTTATGAGATTCCTTCACATAATTCAGTACGAGAAGAATAAGCTAAAGTTTCTAGTCACATGACTGAGTAAGAAATAGGGGGCAACACCTTGGGCACCTGCCATCCACTTAACCTTCCGACATCAAATAGCATCCTGTATCTCAGCTTTCTGGACCATTCAGAATGTAATGTGTTGGTTAAAAAAGGAATTTCATGAAAGCAAGTGAAGGCAAATTCTGGGTCATCGCTTATTTGACTACTGGGGTCCAATTGCCATGAGCAATAATCCTCTGAATGAACGATCAAAAGCAGAAGTCAAAGGGGCTGATTTGTCCACTTTACCATTACAGGTTAAAGGGAACCTGTCACCCCCCCAGGGCCTTTTTAAGTAAAAGAGCCACCTTCAGCAGCACGAAAGCCCCCGTTACACAAAGCCTGAAACGTCACTGATTTTGTGACGCAACACGACCTAGCCAGCAATATCACTTAGTGTGACACTCAGCAATGATCAGCCCCCTGCTGGGTATCGCTGGTCGTCGTTGAATGTCCTAGACCATTTTTTGACCGTTGGTCTCCCGCTGGCCAGCGCGCGTTGCTGTGTGTGGCAGGCGGGAGACCAGCGATCAGCGAGCTGGAGCTGGTAACCAAGGTAAACATCGGGTTTCTAGGCGCCGCGCGGCGCTTAGAAGCCCGCTGTTTACCTTGGTCACCAGCTCCCTGCACCAGCGCGCAGGTATCTAACGTACACTGCGGGTAGCTAAGCGACGTGCATCGCTTGTTACCCGCATAGTCACTGTCCTGATCGCTGCTGAGATCTGCCTGTTTGGCAGCTCACCAGCGATCATGTAGCGACTCAGCAGCGACCCTGACAAGTTCATATCTTTGTCGGGATCGCTGGCGAGTCGCTATGTGTAACGGGACCCTAAGGCTACTTTCATATTTGCGTCGTTTTGCGCAGCGTTTCGTGCGCAAGTGGAAACGCATTCAAACGCAAGACCATGCGCACACATGTTAAACATAGGGGCACATGAACGCTTGCACAAAATCACTGCGCACAAAAACGCTAATGTGAAACCAGCCGTCTAGGAATGTTTACTCTTAAAACGCATTTCTGGCGCAAGCCTGCGTTCCCATAGACTGTAATGCTTTGTTTTGACGCATTCCATGTCTTTGGACGGACCCAAAAATGCAATGTTGCGTCGGGCACGAATAGACGCACTCCTTGAAAAAACGCATGCGCTCGAAAACGCATGCAAACACAAGACCACGCGCACGCCATGTTAAACATAGGGGCGCATGAACACTTGCGCAGATACGCTGCGCACAAAAACGCGAATGTGAAACCAGCCTAAGGCTGCATTCTGTGAAGGTGTCTCTTAGGTTTCTGATCGCTAGGAACACTGAAATAGACAGTTTTATAATTTGCCCCCATACCTCTATTGTGTCCTGGAGGTATGTCTTCTCCCCCTGTGTCAACGGCCTCAGCGGTGTCAATCACCTCCCTCTTGCGTCTGTGCGCCGCCTCCTGTGTTCCAGTAACATGCCTGGTGCCTGCGCTCTGCCTAAATTTCTCGGGCATGCGCCGTGTGCGCTGGCTGGGAACTTACATCATCAAAGGCTCAAAATGAGAAAAAACATTTCAATTAATTTCCAGAAATATTCAGAGACCTGGGAATGGAGGAGTTAAAAACGTGGACTCGTATTTTTTCACATTTCTCCCTCGCATCTGAAATATCATCCTGTAATCCAGGGGACGTGCATCATTTCATGGAATGCGGAGGAAAATAGAAAAAAATAAAATATATAAAACGTTGTACTTGTCAACCTCCTAAACTACCATGTAACGGTCATCCGCTGCGCCTTACATGAGTCCCCCGACATCTCTGATATACGTTTCCCAAGTCATACGTCCTAAACAATGGCGCATAGAGCTCTACATAAAACATATGGTTAAGTCTTAAGTTTCTGCTCCTTCGGGGCTGCAAAGCTACACAATATTTATTCCCATATAAGACTATATTTCATGTTCTGATGTATCATATGTTTATAAAGCATATAACCAGCTGTACATGTATAATTTTATAAAGGACATTATTCCCAGGTTATACCAGCTTGTCCATACATTGGCGGACACAGATATTGAAGGGCCTCTTGTGCCTGGAGCTGCCCTCCGTCATGCTGTATCTACATATAGGCACACACATTTACATGCATATTCACATTATGCATACATACACTAGTGGCCAAAATTGTGGATACACTTCAAATTTTTGTAATTTTTTAAAGTTTTTAGCATGCAATCATACAAAGTGTTCATAACAAAAATTCCACAAGTAGTCTGAGGTAGACTAGAACACCTCTACATAGAAAAAAGGTTGCCATAATACAAAATATCTCATTACTTCTGTAAGAACAGCGGAATCGCCGAATCAAAATATCACATCCTAATATGTGAATTTCATGATATCCCTATGTGTTCTTTCTTTTGTAGCGTATACGGCACTGATGGCGAACCTATGGCACGCGGCCTCGCCTCATCATTGTTCCGGTCTGCAGCTTCCTGCCTCACACATTGAGCGGTGCGGTCACGGAGCTGAATGATGATGTCATCCAGCCGCACAGCTCAATGTGTGAGAGGAAAGAAGCTGCCGGCGTGCGGAGAGGTGAGTGTGGCTGCTGTGGTGTGTGTGTGGTGAGTGTGGCCGCTGTGGTGTGTGTCTGTGTGTGAGCACGCTGTGGTGTATGGGTGTGTCTGTCAATGATGGGGAGAGGGCCAATGAAGGGAGTGATGGGGAGAGGACCAGTGATGGGGAGAGGGCCAATGATGGGAGTGATGGGGAGCGGGCCAGTGATGGGAGGGATGGTGAGAGGGCCAATGAAGGGAGTGATGGGGAGAGGGCCAATGAAGGGAGTGATGGGGAGAGGGCCAATGATGGGAGTGATGGGGGAGGGCAACAATGGTGGTGGGGAGAGGGCAATGATGGGGTTATGGGAAGGAGGAAATGATGGAGGTGGTGGGATGGGCAATTTCTACATGAAGGGGATCATGATGGGGCATATTTCTGCATGAAGGGGATCATGATGGGGCATTTCTACATGAAGGGGATCATGATGGGGCATATTTCTGCATGAAGGGGATCATGATGGGGCATATTTCTACATGAAGGGGATCATGATGGGGCATTTCTACATGAATTGGATCATGATGGGGCATAATACTACAAAAAGGGGATCATGATGGGGCATATTTCTGCATGAAGGCGATCATGGTGGGGCATATTTCTGCATGAAGGGGATCATGATGGGGCATATTATTACATGAAGGGGATCATGATTGGGCATATTTCTGCATAAAGGGGATCATGATGGGTCATATTACAACATGAAGGGGATCATGATTGGGCATATTTCTGCATGAAGGGGATCATGATGGGGCATTTCTACATGAAGGGGATCATGATGGGGCATTTGGCACGTGTTGGCACTTCGTCATAAATAATTGGGTTTTAGGTTGCAGTTTGGGCACTCGGTCTCAGAAAGGTTCACCATCACTGGTATAGGGTATCCTTTAGCATTGAGTAACAGCTTTGCATCTCCTTGGCATTGATTCAACAAGACTTCTCAGGTTCTCTCTGGTTATAACATGGTACCAGGAGCTGATAATGTGTAGCCCTGGTATGAAAGGCACACATTATCCGGGAGGATGAGTGGAGAGGTAACGGTTAAGGGCTCGACATGACTCATATATACAATTCGGACACACCCAGCATGGGTGTATAGGGGAGTGTCCTGTAGCACAGTGCGGTCTGAAAGTCGGTCCTGTGAGCGTGCAGGGAGTGAGGACTGGTGCCTGTTGGAGAGTCGAGATCTCCTGTCAACACAGGGAGACGGTACAGAAGTGGAGGCTAGTACGGATGACTGAATATTATCCTAGTCTAGTCAGTGCTTATGTTAAGAGCGCAAGCAGGGCGAAGGGCGCAGTGGAAAGGAATTATAGAAGTGCCTTAAGGATTGAACTATCCTGCATTAGTCACCGGTCACTGGGGACCGAAGTGTTGCTACAGCTTCAAGCGTAGTGATAGAATAACCAGAGGTTCGCTGGACTTCAAGTCACAGGAACAAGCCCTTTTGTCAGTACGTAACCGGAGTCAGGAGAATAAGGCTTTTGAGTTCTGCAGGACAAAAGCAAGGTCTTAATTCCACCCTGAGGAGGCTCCGACCACTATACTGACCGGGCAGTACAGCTACAGAATTAGCTGGAGTTTTAGAGTGAACTTAGCTTCATGCAAGTTGGACTCATTACATTGAAAGTTAAGGAGGCCTCTAACCTGCTCAGCCGTTACCTTGAAACGCATCCTCCATCCACCCCAACAGCTTCCCGGGACCTGCCTTATCATCTTGGAAAGTAAAAGGTATGGAAAGAAGCTTTAAGGTGTGAGACTGTGTCATTTAACTGCATACCTTCACGACATCATCATCACTATAGACCCTGAGGGAAGAGTCCCACCTGTAGGGGACCCGACATCTAGCTGCCACACCATCCCCTCAGAGATCTACAGCAGCGCTGGTCTTAGTGATCAGAAAACTACAGGTGGCGTCACGAACTGTTATATACCAGTCCCCTGTAAATAACCCCCCCCAACATACGCCTGACCGCCAGGGCCACAGACCGAGCCACCGCTACCTGTGACAACCCCATAGACTTCCATGGGCTCGGCTCTGAGTACCCCATTGCCCTGGTAACCCACAATTGTGGTGCGGGTCACGACAATAACAGCTGCAATCAATGCCTGTTTGTTGCTCGGTCACTTACTACAATCCAATCACTTTAATCTTAACCACAGATTTTCAATAGGGCTCACATCAGGACTGTTTCCTGGCCATGAAAGCACAGAAATTTGTTTGCTTTCAAACCATTTTAGACATTGCCTTATAGTGTGACATGGTGCTCCATCCTGTTGAAAAATAATTTTGGTCTGCTCCTTGCCAAGCTCACAAATTGATGGGATGAGCTTTGGTTCAAGGACATCATGAATATATTTTGAAACACTTACATTCCCTCAAGGACCTATTTTCTCCCAATTCCATGCCAGGACATACAGCCCCATATCATAACACTCTCAGGATGTTTCATTGTAGCTGTCTTACACTCTGGAAGACAGTCTTCCTTTGGCCTTCTCCAAACATAACGCACTCCGTCACTACCAAAATTTGATATTCTTGTTTCATAGCTCCAGATTACTTTCTTCCAATCTTCAGTTGTCCAGCTAAGATGTTCTTTTTCCCAGGAAATTCTCCTATTTCTCTGTTTAAGATTTAGGAATGGCTTTTTCCTTGGTGTTTGTGCTTTCAGAACGGCATCAAATAATCGGCGACGTACTGCTCTATCCGAAACCGAAACTCCTCCATCGTGCAAGAACTCATAGAATATAGAATGGTAGAGTTGGAAGGGACCTCCTGGGTCATCTGGTCCAACCCCCTGCTCAAAGCAGGATTCACTAAATCATCCCAGACAGATGGCCAGAATTGTTACCTGACCTGGTTGACTTGTACAACAACATACCAGTGAGTTCTACCAACTGCACACCAGCTTACCTTATGAGAGCAAGGCCTGGAAGACTGCCAATGGACTTGGAACTTGGTGTGGTGGAACCAGAGGCAGATGACACTGTTGAAGATTGGATACAAATCGGCAAAGCAATACAGAAGAGTGCAAGCCTGCGTAGAAGAAAGTCTTAATAAAGCACGGGAAAAGCAGGAGAATATTTACAACAAGAATGCTCCGCGAAGCCTTTGATGCCTGGAGAAGTGGTATTGAAA
This sequence comes from Oophaga sylvatica, assembly GCA_033576555.1. Taxonomy (NCBI): domain Eukaryota; kingdom Metazoa; phylum Chordata; class Amphibia; order Anura; family Dendrobatidae; genus Oophaga; species Oophaga sylvatica. The sequence continues at coordinate 81,218,918 of JARQOD010000003.1, read as the reverse complement.
AGAAAAAGAAAGATGCACAAATTGGACAACCAGTGGGAACAAGAGCCCTATGTCGTACAAGATTCCAAATATGACAACAGAAAAGTTTGTATCATCAGTAAGGACGGAGGAAGAACAATATCCACTGTGTCCAGAGACCATTTGAAATTGTGTCCAGAACCCTTAAAGCTTCGTGAAGAGAACCCTGTCGTCAATCGAGAAGAAAGAAAAGAAGAGGTCATACACACGGATCTGGGAGATTTCCCTGCGGATTGGCCCAGACTGGGAGATGCTGTAATCATTCCGGTGTTGCAGTTTTATCAGCCACAAGAGGAAGTTCTACCTCCAGTTGTGCCCATGGTGCCAGTTGGGCCAGTTCAGGAGTTACCTATTCCAGCAACACCCCAGCCTACAGAATCTCAAGAAGGACCATCAGAAGCAGCGGCCCATGCTATGGGATCCCCTGGTGAAGCTGACTCACACCGCCCAGCCATCAGTACGCTTGCCAGATCCATAGAAAGATTGAGACAGTTCTATAGTTTGCCGTTACGCAGAGCAGGTAGATCACAGACCAATATACCTGAAACTACTCCACGTAGATCAGAGCGAACCACGAAAGGGAAGATACCTATTCGATATCAACAGTAATTCTAGCAAAATAATGTATTTTAACCCAGAAAAAGTTTACCATATGTGAATATTGTACAAAGTATTGTTATGGTATTGTGCATTACTAAATATGTGTAATAATGGACTTCGAGGCTGTGGACTATGTCAGCCCCAGAACTGATATTGTATATAGTTGCACTTTGTGCCCTATCTTGGTTTTACAATAAAACCACAGCACAACGTCTACCTCTGAACGTAAAACCCGTGTGGTGTGGCACTGAGAGAGGTCTGCAGCCAGATGTCCTGCAGCCCACCCAGGACCCACGTTGAAGGTTTGGTGCGGGTCCTTCACAAGAATACTATGTGTATTTATATGAAAATGTCTTACTACTTTTGTATTTTACTAATGACCATTGTATACAATGCAACGTTTAAGAATTTCTCACCTCCCTGCTGGGAAGAGTTTGATGTTAAATGTTTAATGCAAAACAAAAATTCTTTCTTTGTCTATTTCACAGCCCGGGAGTGCTGTATTTTACCAAGGGGAATGTGTAGCCCTGGTATGAAAGGCACACATTATCCGGGAGGATGAGTGGAGAGGTAACGGTTAAGGGCTCGACATGACTCATATATACAATTCGGACACACCCAGCAGGGGTGTATAGGGGAGTGTCCTGTAGCACAGTGCGGTCTGAAAGTCGGTCCTGTGAGTGTGCAGGGAGTGAGGACTGGTGCCTGTTGGAGAGTCAAGATCTCCTGTCAACACAGGGAGACGGTACAGAAGTGGAGGCTAGTACGGATGACTGAATATTATCCTAGTCTAGTCAGTGCTTATGTTAAGAGCGCAAGCAGGGCGAAGGGCGCAGTGGAAAGGAATTATAGAAGTGCCTTAAGGATTGAACTATCCTGCATTAGTCACCGGTCACTGGGGACCGAAGTGTTGCTACAGCTTCAAGCGTAGTGATAGAATAACCAGAGGTTCGCTGGACTTCAAGTCACAGGAACAAGCCCTTTTGTCAGTACGTAACCGGAGTCAGGAGAATAAGGCTTTTGAGTTCTGCAGGACAAAAGCAAGGTCTTAATTCCACCCTGAGGAGGCTCCGACCACTATACTGACCGGGCAGTACAGCTACAGAATTAGCTGGAGTTTTAGAGTGAACTTAGCTTCATGCAAGTTGGACTCATTACATTGAAAGTTAAGGAGGCCTCTAACCTGCTCAGCCGTTACCTTGAAACGCATCCTCCATCCACCCAACAGCTTCCCGGGACCTGCCTTATCATCTTGGAAAGTAAAAGGTATGGAAAGAAGCTTTAATGTGTGAGACTGTGTCATTTAACTGCATACCTTCACGACATCATCATCACTATAGACCCTGAGGGAAGAGTCCCACCTGTAGGGGACCCGACATCTAGCTGCCACACCATCCCCTCAGAGATCTACAGCAGCGCTGGTCTTAGTGATCAGAAAACTACAGGTGGCGTCACGAAACTGTTATATACCAGTCCCCTGTAAATAACCCCCCCCAACATACGCCTGACCGCCAGGGCCACAGACCGAGCCACCGCTACCTGTGACAACCCCATAGACTTCCATGGGCTCGGCTCTGAGTACCCCATTGCCCTGGTAACCCACAATTGTGGTGCGGGTCACGACAATAACAGCTGCAATCAATGCCTGTTTGTTGCTCGGTCACTTACTACAATCCAATCACTTTAATCTTAACCACAGATTTTCAATAGGGCTCACATCAGGACTGTTTCCTGGCCATGAAAGCACAGAAATTTGTTTGCTTTCAAACCATTTTAGACATTGCCTTATAGTGTGACATGGTGCTCCATCCTGTTGAAAAATAATTTTGGTCTGCTCCTTGCCAAGCTCACAAATTGATGGGATGAGCTTTGGTTCAAGGACATCATGAATATATTTTGAAACACTTACAGTTCCCTCAAGGACCTATTTTCTCCCAATTCCATGCCAGGACATACAGCCCCATATCATAACACTCTCAGGATGTTTCATTGTAGCTGTCTTACACTCTGGAAGACAGTCTTCCTTTGGCCTTCTCCGAACATAACGCACTCCGTCACTACCAAAATTTGATATTCTTGTTTCATAGCTCCAGATTACTTTCTTCCAATCTTCAGTTGTCCAGCTAAGATGTTCTTTTTCCCAGGAAATTCTCCTATTTCTCTGTTTAAGATTTAGGAATGGCTTTTTCCTTGGTGTTTGTGCTTTCAGAACGGCATCAAATAATCGGCGACGTACTGCTCTATCCGAAACCGAAACTCCTCCATCGTGCAAGAACTCATAGAATCATAGAATGGTAGAGTTGGAAGGGACCTCCTGGGTCATCTGGTCCAACCCCTGCTCAAAGCAGGATTCACTAAATCATCCCAGACAGATGTCTGTCCAGCCTCTGTTTGAAGACTTCCACTGAAGGAGAACTCACCATCTCTCATGGTAGCCTGTTCCACTCATTCATCATCCTAACTCTCAAAAAGTTTTTTCTAATATCTAATCTGTGTCTCCTCCCATTCAGTTTCATCCCATTGTCTAGTCTTTCCTTATGCAAATGAGAATAAAGATGATCCTTCTACAATGTGACAGCCCTTGAGATATTTGTAGACAGCTATTAAGTCTCCTCTCTTCTTTTTTCAACTAAACATTCCCAACTCCTGTAACCGTTCCTCATAGGACATGGTTTGCAGACTGGTCACCATTCTGGTCGCTCTTCTCTGAACTTGCTCCAGTTTGTTGATGTCTGTTTTAAAATGTGGTGCTCAAAACTGGACACAGTATTCCAGATGAGGTCTGACCAAAGAGGAGTAGAGGGCAATAACGACTTCACGTGATCTAGACTGTATGCTTCTGTTAATACATCCTAGAATTGTATTTGCCTTTTTGCTGCTACATCACACTGTTGACTCATGTTCAGTCTGTGATCTATTAGTATACCCAAGTCTTTTTCACATGTGCTGTTGCTTAGCCCTATTCCTCCCATTTTTATTACCCAGATGTAGTACTTTGCATTTTTCCCTGTTAAAAACCATTCAGTTAGTTGCTGCCCACTGCTCCAGTTTATTTATATCTTTTTGAATCCTCTCTCTCTTCTCTAGTATTAGCTATCCCTCCTAGCTTTGTGTCATCAGCAAATTTAATCAGTTTACCTCAATCAGTTTACCCTCAATTCCTTCATCTAAATCATTGATAAAGATGTTCAACAATACAGGGCCCAGGACAGAGCCCTGTGGTACCCCACTTGAGACATTCTTCCAACTGGATGTGCAGCCATTTTCGACCACTCTTTGGGCCCGATCACTAAGTCAGTTATGGATCCACCTAACAGTTGCCTTGTCCATTCCATTTTTTCAATAAGGATTGTGTGAGATACTTTGTCAAATGCTTTGCTGAAGTCAAGATATACTATATCTACTGCATTTCCCTGATCCACCCAGTCAGTGATTCTGTCATAGAAGGAAATTAAGTTAGTCTGACATGCTTATTAGTTACAAACCCATGCTGACTCTGGTTAATCACTTCATTCTTATCCAGGTACTTACATACATCTTGTTTAATAATTTGTTCAAAGACCTTTTCTGGTATAGAAGTCAGACTTACCGGCCTATAGTTCCCTGGGTCCACTTTCTTCCCCTTTTTGAAGATAGGAACATTTGCTCTTCTCCAGTCTTCTGGGACTTCTCTTGTTCTCCAAGAATTTTCAAAGAGTATGGAGAGTGGTTCAAAAATGTCTTCAGCTATCTCCTTCAGTACTCTGGGGTGTAATTCATCTGGACCTGGAGACTTGAATTAATTTATGTTAGCTAAGTGTTTCCGCACTATCTTTTGGTTTATACTCAAGAAAAAAAAGAAGTGTGTACAAAAAATGCCCAGGATCACCATGAATAAATTTCAAATATTAGAAACAATACATTTTATTAAGGCATGATTACACAGGATCACACAAACAAGGTACAAACCACATGTTAAAAACAAAAAAACATTGAAGGTATGAACCATAACACTGAAGGACCGGTTAGGTTCCTTGCAGCTATCTCCACTGTGTGCACCAGACGTTTCTAAAATAATGCAACATTGGACAAATGACAATCAGCCAATAGTCTAAATGAAGAAAATTACCCCAAATTACCCCATTGAAGCGGTGAGCAGTCCAGCTCACCCCAAACCATCTCGATTGAGTTCAGGTCTGGTGACTGTGGAGGCCAGGTCATCTGGCGTAGCACTCCATCACTCTCCTTCTTGGTCAAATAGCCCTTACACAGCCTGGAGGTGTGTTTGGGGTCATTGTCCTGTTGAAAAATAAATGATGGTCCAACTAAACACAAACCGGATGGAATAGCATGCCTCTGCAAGATGGTGTGGTAGCCATGCTGGTTCATTATGCCTTCAATTTTGAATAAATCCCCAACAGTGTCACCAGCAAAGCACCCCCACACCATCACACCACCTCCTCCATGCTTCACGGTGGGAACCAGGCATGTAGAGTCCATCCGTTCACCTTTTCTGCGTGCAAAGCAGTAATCAAAGCAAAAAATGGCTACTATGAAGAACCTAGAATATAAGACATATATTCAGTTCTTTCACAGTTCTTTTGTAAAGTGTATTGTATAATTCCACATGTGTTACTTCATAGTTTCGATACCTTCAGTGTGATTCTACAATTTTCATAGTCATGAAAATACAGAAAAATCTTTGAATGAGGTGTGTCCAAACTTTTGGCTTGTACTGTATATATTTATAAACATAAACCAGCTGTACATATATATTTATATACAGAGGATACCCAGGTTTTACCAGCTGTACATACAGCTCTGGCAAAAATTAAGAGACCACTGCAAAATTTTCAGTTTGATTTTTCTCTTTATAGGTATATTTTTGAGTAAAATGTAAATTGCTCTTTTATTCTATAAACTACTGACAACATGTCTCCGAATTTCCAAGCAATAAATTTTGTATTTATTTTCAGAAAATGAGAAATGGTCAAAATAACAAAAAAATGCAGTGCTTGTAGACCTCGAATAATGATAAGAAAACAAGTTCCTAATCATTTAGAAACAAATACTAATGTTTTAACACAGGAAGAGTTCAGAAATCAATATTTTGTGAAATAACCATGATTTTTAATTACAGCTTTCATGCGTCTTGGCATGCTTTCCACCAGTCTTTCACACTGCTTTTGGGTGACCTTGTGCCACTCCTGGTACAAACATTTGAGCAGTTCTTCTTTGTTTGATGGCTTGTGACTATCCATCTTCCTCTTGATTACATTACAGAGGATTTCAATGGGGTTCAGGCAGGGCCGGCGTCAGCACCCGGCACACCCGGGCAAGTGCCGGGGCCCTGAGCAGGCGGGGGGGCCCACTCGCAGTCTGGCACCCCCGCGCCCGTTAGCGGAGGAGAGCGGTGTCAGCGCCGCCACTGGGCCCCCCCCGCTTGCTCAGGGCCCCGGCATCAGCTGGCACAATACTTACCTCTCCCGTGCCTCCGCTGCCGCAGCTCCGGGCTCCAGGGGGCGCCGGCGCTTTCCTCTCACAGCAGTGCCGCTGAATGACGTCATCATTCAGCGGCCGGCTGTGGCAGAGAGCGCAGGGACGCCGGACAGGTAAGACGTGTGTGTGTCTCTGTGTGTGTCTGTGTGTATGTAGTGCGGTGCTTTGTGTGTGTGTGTGTGTATGTGTGTGTGTATGTATGTGAGAGAGTGCTTGTGTGCTGTCTGTGTGTGATGATGGGCAGGCATTGCTGATAATGGGGAGGCATTGATGATGATGATGATGGGGAGAAGATGATGATAATGGGCAGGCATTGATGATAATGGGCAGGCATTGATGATGGGGAGAAGATGATGATGGGCAGGCATTGCTGATAATGGGGAGGCATTGATGATGATGGGGAGAAGATGATGATAATGGGCAGGCATTGATGATAATGGGCAGGCATTGATGATGGGGAGAAGATGATGATGGGCAGGCATTGATGATGATGGGGAGGAGATGATGATCATGATGGGCAGGCATTGCTGATAATGGGGAGGCATTGATGATGATGGGGAGAAGATGATGATAATGGGCAGGCATTGATGATAATGGGCAGGCATTGATGATGGGGAGAAGATGATGATGGGCAGGCATTGATGATGATGGGGAGGAGATGATGATGGGCAGGCATTGCTGATAATGGGGAGGCATTGATGATGATGGGGAGAAGATGATGATAATGGGCAGGCATTGATGATAATGGGCAGGCATTGATGATGGGGAGAAGATGATGATGGGGAGGAGATGATGATGATGGGCAGGCATTGATGATAATGGGGAGGCCATGATGATGATGGGGAGGCAATGATGATGATAAGGAGGCAATAATGATGATGGGGAGACAATCATGATGATAATGGGGAGTCTTTCCACATCGCCCTTTCCTGAGCCGTAACAGTGCAGAACGCAGTACAGGGCAGAGGAGAGCTCCATATTTTGTATGGAGCATTATATGGGGACCAGTATCCTGTATGGAGCATTATATTGGTTCCAGTATTCTGTATGGAGCATTATTTTGGGTCCAGTATTCTGTATGGAGCATTATATGGGGGGTGACATCCTGCATGGGGTATTATATGGGTGATGAGGGGGAGACTGTGGTGCCCATAATATTGTATGGAGGACTGTACTGTCCAGTCTGTTCTGTGCGCTGTGAGGATTTGGCGGTTTTTGAGCTATTGTACAATTTACAATAGATATCACTCATGTAATGGAAGAAGTGAAGTATTTGGCATTGTACTGCACCTATATTTCTCTGCTGTATCTGTGCATCATGAATCGTGGTCTGTGTTAAAGGGGCCCACTGAGGCTCTTTCGCCCGGGGCCCATAAAAACCTGGAGCCGGCCCTGGGTTCAGGTCTGGAGATTGGGCTGGTCATGACAGGGATTTGATGTGGTTGTCCTTCATTCACACGTTGATTGACCTAGCTGTGAGGCGTGGCGCATTGTCCTGCTGGAAAAACCAGTCCTCAGAGTTGGGGAACATTGCCTGAGCAGAATGAATCAACTATTTTTCCAGGATAACCTTGTATGCGACTTGATTCATACATCCTTCACAAAGATTAACCTGCCCAATTCCAGCCTTGCTGAAGCATCCCCATATCATCACCGATCCTCCACCAAATTTCACAGTGGGTGCAAGACACTGTGGCTTGTACGCCTCTCCAGGTCTCTGTCTAACCATTGGATGACCAGGTGTTGGGCAAAGCTGAAAATTAGACTCATCAGAGAAGATTACCTTACTCCACTCCTCTATGGTCCAATCCTTAAAATCTTTGGCAAAATTCAGCCTGGCTCTCCTTTGCTTCTCATTCATGAAATGCTTTTTTCTAGCTTTACATGAGTTGAGCCCTGCCTCTAGGAGCCTGTTACAAACTATTCTTGCCGTGCACTTCACCCCAGCTGCCATTTGCCATTCTTTTTGTAGGTCACTTGATGTCATCCTGCGGTTGCTGAGTGACATTCGAATAAGATGACGGTCATCCCTGCCAGTGGAGAGTCGTTTTCGCCCTCTGCCGCTCTGTAGCTTTGTTGTCCCAAATATCTGCTGCTTGACCTTGTTGTAATTGACTGCCGTCTTAAAAATTTTAAGGATGTAGGCAACATGAAGCTCACTGTATCCCTCTGCTTGTAAAGCCAGAATTAAGCCCTTCTTTTCCTCACTCAAGACTTTTCTTTTCAACTCCTTTGTCATGGTTAGAAGTTATTTTTTCATTCCTATTACTTTTGGGATATTATTAGCACTTCTTTTGCCATCCAGCTTGTCCTATTGCAAGAGGATTGTGAACACCACAGCAGTGTTTTTTATACTTTCCTTCGTTAAATAAGATTTGGTTCAGTTGATCACCTAATCAGAAGCACATTAAGTAGAATGAGGTGTACTCTGGTTGGAATTCAACTGACACTGGAATGGAATGGCTGTCAGACATGTAGTGAAGCTGATTTTTATAAAACTGTGCAGTGGTCTCTTAATTTTTGCCACAGCTGTATATAATTATATACAGAGGATACCCAGGTTATACCAGCATGCTACATATCACTATACATCCCATTTCAGAAGGAGCACAATGATAGTCCATCAAAATCCCAAAAAATAAGTGAGGTTTGCCCATGATGTATTGCATCTGTGTCTCCTCATTTCTGTATTTGTATTAGATAGCAAGCTCCTATGCGTGTATAATATCACATACTGAGAATATGATGCTCTTATATCCTATGTAACTTGTACGCTGCTCGGGCCACTGACGGTGGATGTGTTGTCTCTCTAAGCTTTTTACAACCTCTCGTAAAATCTTGCCACAATTTTTAATGACTCTCAATTTTTACAAGGGTGCTGAGACCTAAAAAAAAATCCCTGTGTTTGTTTTCTGTTATCTGCTTAAACTCTGGATTTTGTGTAAACAAATACTAAAAGTCAAAAGGGACAAGTTTTACCGACAGCCTTGACCTTGTTATATGGTGCGGCACTACGCAGGGAGGGACAGATGTTTCAGATGCTCAGTTCTCATAAACACATGTCCAAATCCTTTAGATGGCACAGATTATAAAATATGCATTCAGCCTGGATCGTTCTGTTTTCTAACAATATGTTAGGTATGGGCTATTCATTCTATTTTGGGAACATTGTTTTTTGGATACAAAGCTGCAAATCTCCTGAATAAACATAGTTATATAATAAAATTCTGGTTACCAGAAGCCACCACTAGAGGGAGTATCTGAGCTTATTGTATATCGTACAAACACTGAAATCCAATAAGGACACAGTATGCAGTGAGCTCAAAAGCTCCCTCTAGTGGTGCCTGCAGGGAAACAGAAAATATTCTCTGGATATGCAGAGGAATGGAGATCCAATAACTTTTGAGATAAACTGAAATATTATTCCAATTTTTAACATTTATGGCATAGCCACAGGATACAATATAAATGTCTGACATATGTGGGTCTCATAGCAGATGTATTTAAAAGGTATGTGCCCTCCCACCTTGATGACATTGTGTGGTGGGCGCAAAAGGTTGTTCACCCAAGTTGACAGCCGTGCCAGGAGCGCAGGGCTTCAGGCCTTACATTCCTCCAAAGAATCCTTCTCTTCACTGAAACCCTTCCAGGGAGAGAGGGACATCAGCCATGCAACAGAGCAATGGAGAGGACACAGACCTTTGCACCCAATGATTACGCTTACCATTTCATCAGTCAGTGCTTAGTACACAGTGATTGGCAGCTGTAAGCAAGACCCAGCACTCTGATTAACAGCCGGCTCCACAAAGAAGACTGAAGACACGCTGGCACGCCTCCATGACTGAAAGCTGGCGGCTACTGCGAGAAATAATGTTAATTTCCTCCCAGTAACTACATTTTCAGTGCGGTGGCTGGGCAGTTTTAAAATGTTATTAACGTAGATTAACTCAATATCTGCAGGTTAATAGCATTAGGGGAAGGTTCCTTTTAAGTGTCCCTCCTCCACGTTGCCCCCTTTCCACACTGGACTCACTCTTCACACTGTTTCCCCTCACATTGTGTCCCCATTATTCCACCCAGTCTCTAAAATGTGCACCGTGACAACCCCTCCTCTGCACACTGTCACCTTCTTGCTGCCTACTCTCAAAGCTGCCCAATCCTTATACCATGTTCCCTCACACTTTTCCTCACCGATCTTGTCCCCTTACACTCTCCCACCATACTGTCCCCTTACACATTCCCCTACTCTGTCCCCTCACCCCATCCCGCTCCACTACGCTACACATTCCCCTCACATTCCACCTATACTGCCCCTCACAAGTCCTTACTTCCCCACCATATAAATCACCTCTAAATCTTCGGCACCAAACGGAGTGCCTACGTCATCGTTGGCGCAGAAACAGTACTTACTTCTGTGAGGTGCAACTATGTAAAATCTGTTACCATTAAATGGAACCTGTTAGGATGATTGACCTACTGAAACTAATGATATGGTGGTATAGGTCCTAATCCAACAATAATAATGACACTTCTAGTAGTGAGATGTGCCAGCACTGAGAAAGAAAGCCTTGAAGACACTTGCAAATGAACCTGCAAGTGCATTGGGGAGTGTCAATGTACTCTAAGTGCAATGACACGCCCCCAATGCACTCTCAGGATAATTTACATGTGGCTTCACACCTTGATTTCTCAGCACTGGCACATCAAATTACTACAAGAGTGGTATATTTTTTTATTGCAGTACTAGGACTTATGATGACAGGTTCCCTTTAATGTCGTCTCAAAGGAATAATTCCAGGTATAAATCACGGGATTGTAAATTGTCGCTGTTGTGGTAAATGGCAGAATTGGCTTTATGGAAGGGGATCCAAGCCAAAGTACACAGTATCCAACACATTCTGCCTGCACCTGAAGATAAAAGCAGGTCTGATCCCACCTGGCCCCACGTAATCCACTTGGTTATTGAAGTTCCCTCTTGTGGGATGAAGTTTGTCAAACACGGACCGTCCGTGAGTGACGGGGTAACATGCAAATACAGTACGACAAAGGCGGCTTGTAGAGAAGCTGTGCAAACAGCTGGAGAGGCCGCAGATATCAAAAGAATGAGCCCGGGACCTGCCTGTGTTATGTAGGCCAAGATATGCGTACCCGGAGGGGAGGCTGGATACGACACGGCTCCTCAGAATACAGTGCACGAGTGTGTGATCAGGTTACACAATAGTGCTGCCAATCACTGTGAGCGATGACTTATGATCCACATGAAAGCAGGAAAAGATCTAAAGGAAAACTGGAAAACAACGCTGATGTCACTTTAAAGGAATACGCTCATTTTTTTTTCGTGTCCTGCGTAGTTCCCGCCACAGCCAATCAGACTGCAGGAATGGTTCTCAGACGATTCATCCACTTAGGGTATCAAATGGCACATCGATTAATAATGGGTGTCCCAGGTGTCCTCTCAATGCGGAAACTAATTGTAATAGTGTAAAACTTTTCACTGTTTTACGTCGCTCTCGACAGTGTTAAAAGGTTGGTGGTAATATGGATAGCTATTTATTTTACACACTATTATTTCCACAGCGCTTTACAGACATCATCATCATCGTCCCCATTAGGGCTCTCAATCCAAATTCCCTAACAGTATATCTCTGGAGTGTAGGAGGAAACCGGAGAACCTAAAGGAAACCCACACAAATGGGGAGAGCATACATACTCCTTAGGATGTTGTGCGTGGGGGGATTTTAACCCAGGACCCCAGCGCTGCAAGGCTGCATGGTGCTAACTACTAGCCATCACGCTGCCACCGTACTGCTGCATTCTCATGAAATCCCATAGACAGTGAATGAAGCGGAGGCTGAGCGTCCGCATAGTCATTACATTTAAGATGGATTCCTAGGGGTCCCGGTGGTGGGACCTCAGCGATCAGCGAGTTGTCCTCTATGCTATGGATGGTAGCTATTTCAGGATTGAGTACTGTGTACCTGCTGTCCTGGTACTGTTATGTTATGGTTATATCCATTTGTGTATAACATATTGTATAAGAAATATATAATTTTATTCTTTGATATTAATACTAAAGATTGATACTGCTACACTTAAATGTGTATTACCATTATGCTTCATTTGTATTGCTACACTAATAGATGTATGTGACTCGCCCCACAATTGTGGATACCAGGGCTATGGGGTACTCGGAGCCGAGCCCATGGAAATCTATGGGAGTTGTCACTGGTAGCGGTGGCTCGGTCCGTGTCCCTGGCAGTCAATGCGATTAGGGAAATATTTACAGGGGATTAGAAACAGTTCGTGACGCCACCTGTGGTTTCTGGTAATGTGTACCAGCGCTGCTATGAGGACTTTCACAGGGGATGTTATGGGGCAGCTTGATAGTAAGTCTCCCACAGGTGAGACGGGTCCCTGCAAGTCTATGGTGATGAATGATGGTTGTAGATAATAATTCAGTCACACACAAGGTAGTTCCTTTTCATACCTTTTACTGATGATGGTTCAAGCAGATCCCGGGAAGCTGGTCGGGGTGGAGAGTGCACCTTCAGGTAGCAGCCGAGCAGGTTAGAGGCCTCCTTAACTTCCAAAATGTAGATGAGTCCAACTTGCCTGAAGCGAAGTTAACTCTGAAACTGTACTGCCCGGCCAATATTGTGGTGGAGCCTTCCAAGTGATGAAACTAGGTTCTTACTTTTGCTGATCAGGCTCAAAGTCCCTATTCCACCTGACTCCGGTTACGTATTGACACTAAGGGCTTGCTCCTGCGACCTGTAGTCCAGCGAGCCTCTGGTTTTCTTGTCACTATGCTTGAAACAGTAATGACGCTTCGGTCCCCAGTGACCGGATAGTTAGTGCAGGTAATTCACTACCTAAGGCACTGCTCTGTCTTCTCCACTGTGCCCTTCGCCCTGCTTTCCGCTCTTAACATAAGCACTGCTTTGTAGAAGCTGAATCTCCCATTCCTTGTTGAAGCTCACGGAGCAGCTCTCAGTATTCTCCTAGTTCAGGACCTCTGTCAACTGAACTTCACTGTCCTCAGACAGGCGGCTGAAGTATCTACTCCGAAATCCTCTCAGACAGGAAAAACAGGCTCTCTCTACACTGCCTCCCACAAACTTATATACCTATATGGGTGTGTCTAAGTGTGAGTGACATGAGTGAATGCATATCAAGCTTTGGCTGTTACCTTCCAGTGCACTTTCCTGGATTTTCATGTGTGCCTGCGAAGCTGGGCTACACATCCCCCCTTGGTAAAACACAGCACTCCCGGGCTGTAAAAGACAAAAAGACATTTTGTTTTGCAATAACAATAACATTATAAACTCTTCCCATCCGGGAGGTACGGATTTCTTGAACGTTACATTTTGTACAGTAAGAAAATACAAAAGTATCAAAAGTATCAAAACATATGTGTAGCCCTGGTGTGAAGGCACACGCAGTACCCTGGAGAGTGTGTGGAGAGATAGCAGTTCAATGCTCTATACCCATTCACTCAATATACACTAGACACACCCTTAGGGTAGTGTAGTGACTCGTGGGGAGTGGTCAGTGTAGATTCGTTGAGTGATTTAGTAGTCAGTTTCCTGTCTTCGGACAGAGCAGACGTGTGGAGTCTAGCTGGGACTTGGAGGGAGGAAGCAGTCCAGCTTGGTTCTATCAGCAGTTCAGCAAGTGGAGGCCAGTAAGGGTGAGATATAGATCACCTCAGCCTGGTCAGAGCTGTACCTCACTTGAAGACATTGATACAGAAAGAAGAGTTTAGTACAGATATACTTCAGTCTCCTGTCTCAAGGACGGTGAAGGTTCAGAGACGTGCTCCTGCCTAGAAGATTACTGAGAGTCTGGTAACTAACTCTGAAGGAAGGAAAAGAAGGGAGTGATTATATGACTTTTTGCAAGTGTGAGTGTTTATGCTACAAGCGCGGACAAGGCGAAAGGCACAGTGGAAGGAATATTTAAAAGTGCTTTTGGATTGGAGAAGTCCTGCACATTGTTACCGGTCACTGGGGACCGAAGGATCACTATAGCTTCACGCTTAGTGGTAAGAAAACCAGAGGCTTATCGGACCTTAGGTCGCGGCAAGCAGCCCCTAAATAGTCGGTACGTAACTGGGGTCAGGGGGAGTGAGGACCTTGAGTCTCTGCAGGACAAGATAGGAATTCAGCTCTCTCACAGGAAGGCTCCGACCACAAAACTGACTGGGCAGTACAGCTTTGGAATAGCTGGAGTTATAGAGGGAACTACGCTTCATGCTGGTTGTACTCATCGTTGTGAAAGTAAAGGAGGCCCCTAACTTGTCCAGCTGCTATCTCGAAATACATTCTCCTTGGATCAGCCTCCCTGGGACCTGCCTTACCATCTTACAAGTAAAGGTATGGAAAGACGCTGACCGTGTGAGACTGAGTTATTTACTTGCATGCCTGCACAACCCTACCATAACTACCGACCTGAGGGAAGAGTCCCACCTGTAGGGGACCCGACATCTAGCTGCATCACCATCCCCTCAGAGATCTACAGCAGCGCTGGTACAAATTACCAGAGACTACAGGTGGCGTCACGAACTGTATATAAATCTATCCCCTGTAAATATCCCCCCAACATACGCCTGACCGCCAGGGCCACAGACCGAGCCACCGCTACCTGTGACAAACCCCATAGACTTCTACGGGCTCGGCTCTGAGTACCCCATTGCCCTGGTAACCCACAATTGTGGTGCGTGGTCGAGAACATACTCATATATATAAGATACTTGACAATAGTCTTGTGGAGAACCCGCACAAAAACCTCCCACGTGGGTCCTGGGTGGGCTGCAGGACTTTATTGCAGACCTCTTTCTGGGCCCCACCATACGGGTTTTTTCTTCTGAGGTTGATTTTGTAATGGTTTCATGTAAAACCAAGATAATGCACCGAAGCGCAACTATTTACAAGGATCAGTTCTTGGGCTGGCACAGTCCTCAGCCTCTCAGTCC
>JARQOD010000003.1:81173177-81203748 GCA_033576555.1 Oophaga sylvatica | reverse complement strand
ATTTACATCACATCGATGACGTACGCAGTATGTTGCATCATGGGACACTGTGAAACAAATTCCCGTAACCTCCCGAATTCCTAATTGCACCTCCGGACTTTGCATTATTGCCCAACGGACCACATTAATAGGGAGAAGTAGTATGGCAGGTCTATGAAACGACTCTAATTGAGGCCTCATTCACTCTTTCGGCGTGTCCTGCCCTTATAACCACGGCCTTAGGACACCGCGCTATTTATGTGATATCATCTGTTTGTGAGGAGACCGTGTAAACATTTATATGAACTTTTGGCTTGTTTCACTAATAAAATCGTTTTTCTATAAGGATGAGGAATTTAATAATGAAGGGAGGATGCTACATGGGATCCAGGCTGTGTTCTTAAATATGGGGCCTCACAGGGGCCACGGGGCATTAACAGATAACACCACGTCCTGCTTGTCTTACACGGGTCTTAATTGGGATAATTAATGGAGAAGAAGCCATGTTACTACAAGCACAGACTCCACTGAGGAGAAGGGCTGAACAGCTCCCACAGTGCTGGATGGGTCATTCCCCTGGTGAATGTTTGCAGTGGGCTGGGGGACAGTAAACACGACCTCTGTAATGTCCGACAGCCACCCAAACCCACGTATCAGTAGAGAAAACTGAAAATGTATGTATAACAATATCTATAAAGCCGGTATAACCTGGGTATCTTCTGTATGTACAGCTGGTATAACCTGGGCATCTTCTGTATATAAATGATATATGTACAGCTGGTATAACCTAGGTATCTCCTGTATATAATTATATATCTACAGCTGGTATAACCTGGGTATCTCCTGTATAGAATTATATATGTACAGCTGGTATAACCTAGGTATCTCCTGTATATGATTATATATGTACAGCTGGTATAACCTAGGTATCTCCTGTATATAATTATATATGTACAGCTGGTATAACCTAGGTATCTCCTGTATATAATTATATATGTACAGCTGGTATAACCTAGGTATCTCCTGTATATAATTATATATGTACAGATGGTATAACCTGGGTATCTTCTGTATATAATGATGTGTGTACAGCTGGTATAACCTGGGTATCTCCTATATATAATTATGTGTGTACAGCTGGTATAACCTGGGTATCTCCTGTATATAATTATATATGTACAGCTGGTATAACCTGGGCATCTTCTGTATATAATGATATATGTACAGCTGGTATAACCTGGGTATCTCCTGTATATAATTATGTGTGTACAGCTGGTATAACCTGGGCATCTTCTGTATATAATTATATATGTACAGCTGGTATAACCTGGTATCTCCTGTATATAATTATATATGTACAGATGGTATTGTGTCGACCCGCCACCACAATTGTGGGTTACCAGGGCAATGGGGTACTCAGAGCCGAGCCCATGGAAGTCTATGGGATTTGTCACAGGTAGCTGTGGCTCGGTCTGTGGCCCTGGCGGTCTGGCGTATGTTGGGGGAATATTTACAGGGGATTGATTTATATACAGTTCGTGACGCCACCTGTAGTCTTCTGGTAATTTATACCAGCGCTGCTGTAGATCTCTGAGGGGATGGTGAGGCAGCTAGATGTCGGGTCCCCTACAGGTGGGACTCTTCCCTCAGGTCGGTAGTTAGGTAGGGATTGTGCAGGCATGCAATAATAACTCAGTCTCACACCGTCAGCGTCTTTCCATACCTTTACTTGTAAGATGTTCAAGCAGGTCCCAGGGAGGCTGATGGGGTTAATGGAGGATGAGCTTTGAGGCAACAGCTAAGCAAGTTAGGGGCCTCCTTTACTGTCCAATGAAGATGAGTACGACCAGCCTGAAGCGTAGTCCCCTCTATGATTCCAGCTTATCCAAAGCTGTGCTTCTCAGTCAGTTTAGTGTTAGGAGCCTTTCTATGAGGGAGCTGAATTCTTATTTTGTCCTGCAGAGACTCAAAGTCTTCACTTCCCCTGACCCCAGTTACGTACTGACTATAAGGGGGTGTTTGCCGCGACCTAGGGTCCGGTAAATCTCTGGTTTTCTCTTCACTATGCTTGTAGCTAATAGTGATCCTTCGGTCCCCAGTAACCGGTAGCAATGTGCAGGACTCTTCCAAGCCAAACGCACTTTTCCAATAATCTTCCTTCCACTTTGCCCTTCGATTTGCTCAACTCTTAATAGCTAGTTCAGTCTTTCTTCCAGTGGGGCACAGCTCTGACTAGACTAAGGTGAATTAGACCACCTGTACCAGCCTCCACGTTCTGAACTGATGACAGGCTCAAACTGGACACGTCTATTCTGTCCAAGGACAGGAAACTGACTGACTAGAAAATCACTCCCTTCCACACCCCTGCTGGGTGTGTCAGAAGTGTACATGATGTCATGAAGAGACCTTAACTGTTACCTCTCCACTCATCCTCCTGGTATTGTGTACCAGGGCTACACATTCCCCCATGGTAAACGACAGCACTCCCGGGCTGTAAAATATAAAAGAGACATTTTTGTTTATGCATGAAAACATTAAACAGTAAACAGTAATTCGTCCCATCCGGGAGGTGAGGATATCTTGAACGTTGCAAACATTAACATTTTATATAGAAATACAAAAGTATTAAATAGCATTCAATAAATATACGGTATACTTGTGAAGGACCCGCACCAAACCTTCAACGTGGGTCCTGGGTGGGCTGCAGGACATCCGAATGCAGACCTCACTCAGTGCCACACCACACGGGTTTTCTGTTCAGAGGTAAGTCAAGGTTTCATGTGAAACCATTAAAAAGAAAGGCACAAAGTGCAACTATTTACAGGATACAGTTTTTGGGCTGGCTCAGTCCTCAGCCTCTGAGTCCATTGTTAAACGAAGACATAATAGGGAAAACACATTTATATATATAGACTTTTACAATGTTCACATAAATTCGTTATAATCACTGCTGATATCTAACGGGTAATTTCCCTTTTGTGATTCTCTCTGATCTACGTGGTGTAGTTTCAGGTATATCAAGTTGCGATCTGTCTGCACTGCGTAACGGCAAACTATAGAACTGCCTTAATCTTTCTATGGATCTGGCAAGCGTACTGATGGCTGGGCGGTGTGAGTCAGCTTCACCAGGAGATCCCATAGTATGGGGCGCTGCTTCAGATGATCCATCTTGAGGTTCCATAGGTTGAGGTGTTGCTGGGATGGGTAACTCCTGAGCGGGCTCAACTGGCACCACAGGCACAACTGGAGGTAGAACTTCCTCTTGTGGCTGATAAAACTGCAACACTGGAATTATCACAGCATCTCCCAGTCTAGGCCAATCCGCAGGAAAATCTCCCAGATCGGTGTGTATGACCTCTTCCTTTCTTTCTCCTTGAGGACAGGGTTCTTTTCACAACGCTTTAAGTGTTCTGGACACAACTTCAAATGATCTCTGGACACAGTGGTCGTTGTTCTTCCTCCGTCCTTACTGACGACACAAACTTTTCTGTTGTCGTATTTAGAATCTTGTATGACGTAGGGTTCTTGCTCCCACTGATTATCCAATTTGTGCATCTTCCTTTTTCTTTTTAATACTACCTCTCCAGGCATCAAAGGCTTGGCAGGAGCATTTCGGTTGTAAACATCTTCCTGTTTCTCCCGTGCCTTATTGAGACTTTCCTCCACACAGATTTGTACTCTTCTGTATTGCTCTTGCCGATTGACGTCCCAGTTTTCAACAGCGTCGTCTGCCTCCGGTTCTACCACTCCAAGTTCTAAATCCATTGGTAGTTTTCCGGGCCTTGCTCGCATAAGATAAGCTGGAGTGCAGTTAGTTGAGCTTACAGGTATATGATTATACAAATCAACCAAATCAGGTAGTAAATCCGGCCATCGATTCCTGTCTTCCAACGGTATGGATCTCAACAAGTCAAGGACAATATGGTTCATCTTTTCACAAAGACCGTTGGTTTGAGGGTGGTATGGTGTCGTTCTAATTTTCTTGCACCCGTACATATGACAGAATTCCTTGAATAAATCGGCTTCAAAAGCAGGTCCCTGATCGGTTAAGACTTGCTCCGGATACCCATGCGGTCTACAAAAGCTTGCTTGAAAGGTCTTCGCGGCCGTCACTGCGGTCTGGTCCTTAACTGAACGACTACCAGAAATCTGGAGTAATGGTCTACCATGGTCAAGGCGTATGAGTATCCAGATCTACTTGGCGACAGTTTGACATGGTCCAGGGCCACAATCTCCAGGGGACGAGTCGTCCGGATAGGTTGCAGGGGGGCCTTCTGACTTCCGTAGTCCTTTCTTCTGAGACCACAGGGTCCACAGTTCCGACACCACCTTTCGATGGAGCTGCGCATCCCTACCCAGTAGAACCGGCATCTCAACAGGGTCTCCAGCTTTCTCCAGCCAAAGTGTCCTGCTTGATCGTGGTACGCTTCCAACACCATTGGGACGTCTGCCTTGGGACCACTATTTGCCAGACCATCTCATGGGTTCTGGGGTTGACGTATCTCCTGCACAACTTCTCACGGTATAGGAACAACCTGCTTTTCTCGTTCCACAGGAGCTTGGCTGACATAGGTGCATCCTTTTCCAAGGAGGAACCTTCCTGTTTTAACAACTCCTTGATGCGGCTGACCACTGGATCACTGTCCTGAGTCTCTTTCCAGCTGTGATGGGGTAAAGGATTTAATGTTGCACCATACTGCTTTCTGTGAACTCGATGCTCATGGACTACCCCATTTCGATGAAACGCAGGGAGCTCAATTTCTTCCAGGTCGTCCGATTCTTCTTCCGTATCAGAGTCATGCGGCATTCGGGACAACGCATCAGCATTAGCATTCTTTCGACCTGCCCGGTACTTGATAGTAAACTGGTAATTGGACAACCGAGCCATCCAACGCTGCTCCATGGCGCCCAGCTTGGCGGTTTCCAGGTGCGTTAACGGTTGTTATCTGTAAACGCAGTGAACTTATTGGAGGCCAGATAGTGCTTAAATCTTTCAGTAATGGCCCAGACCAGCGCCAGAAACTCCAGCTTGAAGCTGCTATAATTTTCCGGATTTCTCTCCGTTGGCCTGAGTTTTCTGCTGGCATATGCGATGACTTTTTCTTGGCCATTCTGCTTCTGACTGAGAACTGCTCCCAACCCTTCATTACTGGCGTCGGTGTACAACAGGAACGGTTGGCTGTAATCAGGATAGGTTAAGATCTCATCACCTGTCAGGATCTCTTTCATCTTTTGGAATGCTTCAGCCTGTTCTTTACCCCAATTAAAGGGAGGGTTTCTGCTCTTCAGGGATTGTCCTACTAGGAGGTCCTGTAAAGGAGCTGCCTTCTTCGTGTAATCTTTCACGAATCTCCTGTAGTAACCCGTTAGTCCCAGGAACTGTCGCACTTCCTTAAGGTTTTTCGGCTCCGGCCACTTCTGGATGGCGGTGACTTTCTCTGGATCCGGCGCTACTCCTTCCGAACTGACGATGTGCCCCAAGTATTGTACCTTCTGTTTGAGTAGATGGCATTTTGAGGGTTTTAATTTCATCCCGTACCTGGACAGGGACTCGAACACTTCTGCCAGGTGCTTCAGATGGTCCTCATATGTCTTGGAATACACGATAACGTCGTCTAGGTATAGCAGCACGGTTTCAAAATTGAGATGTCCCAGACAGTTTTCCATCACTCTCTGAAAAGTTCCTGGGGCACTGCTGAGCCCAAACGGCATTCTGTCGAACTCACAGAGCCCCATTGGGGTGGTGAAAGCCGTTTTCTCACGATCCTCCTCAGCCACAGCCACTTGCCAGTAACCACTAGTCAGATCAAGGGTAGAAAAGTAGTTAGCCGTTTTCAGAGCAGCTAATGATTCCTCTATACGTGGTAACGGGTATGCATCCTTGTGTGTTATGCGGTTCACCTGCCTGTAATCCACACACATTCTCATACTACCATCTTTCTTTTTAACCAGAACTAGAGGGGCTGCCCAGGGGCTACAACTATCCCTTATCACCCCAGCTTTCTTCATATCATTCAACATTTCTTTAGCCTTCTGATAATGAGCTGGAGGTATGGGCCTATACCGCTCTTTGATGGGAGGATGACTGCCTGTAGGGATATGATGTTGTACTCCCTTAATGATCCCAAAATCAAGTGGATTTTTGCTAAACACTTGGGCGTACTCTTGCACCACCCGTAATACCCCTTGCTTCTGGTGAGCGGGAGTGGTGTCCGTCCCAACATGGAGTTGCTGACACCATTCCGCCACCTGAGTTGCTGGGTCATTGTCCTCCTCTATTTGACAGGAGTCTAAGGACTCAGCCGGGAGAATAGAATTATTATCAACAGCATGAAGTTTAGCAATGGTTGCATAACGGGGTAAATTTACCTCATCATCTCCCCAATTGAGAAGCCGTACCGTACTCTTCCATTCACCACTTCTACTACTCCTCTAGCAGTCATAAGTGTAGGTCTATGTTCTGAATGGTGGGGTTCTACTACAGCTTGGTAATTCTGTCCTCTCAGACCTATGGCTGCCCTGCACCAAATGATCATTTCACTCATTGGGGGTATCACAATAGGAACTGAGTCAGTGACCCGTACATTACCAATTTCGCCGTCGGTAAGCTTCGCTTGCTGCTGACACACCAGGGCCCGGATCTCTCTTTGGATTACTCCTCTCTGCCTTGGTCGGGCAATCTCAGCGAGCTGTTGGAGTAAGAACACAACTTCTCCCAAACAATTACCGATAATGTTAGTACCCAAAATGATATTTAAAACCGTTCTCCTCATTTACAGTCTTTACTACCAGAAGCCCTTGGTCTTTCAACTTCTCTCTGCCCACCTTTACATCTACACATTTTGTTCCGAGTACTTCCACAGGAAGACCATTAGAAGCATACACAGTAAAGTCAAGGCTCGGAGGTTTAAGACTGTCCATTGACCAGTACTTGGTATATAGAGCATCAGGTATTAGGGTCACCTGGGACCCAGTGTCTAACAATGCTGGAACAGCAATACCATCTAGAATAATAGACAGGTAGGGTCGCCCGCCCACATACCTGCGGTTCCAGTCTAGGGGGCCTGACGGGTATTCTCCTGGGTGTTGGCCCTTGGACCCAGGTTCTGCCCGTTTAAAGGACACTGTGGAGACAGATGACCTTTCCGGTTGCAGCGATAACAGACGATCTCTCGACGAGAAGGGTGTTGATCAGAGGTTGCTCCTGGGGGTGGCGTTGTCCTCCTTCGGGGGGGCGACGCCTTCTTTCTTCTCCGGTGCATCCACGGAACGTCCTCTGGGCAGTCAGCTAACAAGATCTTCCCTTCCTCCTCTTTCCGCAGCTGTAGGGCACTCATCACAGCGGCCAGATTTTTAGTCAGCTGGCGCACCTCTGAGCGCAGACAGTCCAATTCACTAGGAGGTGTCACCTGCGTTTTGGTTTCTGCCACTAGCGGGGAACAGGGGGTTACTGCCGGTTCCAGAGTGACTTCACCCTGATGATGTTGGGTGGCCACCTCAGGTTTGCCCAGGGGCCGCAGCCCTGTCCTTTAGGGCATCAAAGGTAGCATCCGGATGATCTAAGGACCACCAATTTACAGTTCTGCGTTCCTCTGGGGATCTCAATCCCTGTATAAATTGTTCTTTCAGCATTCTATTCTCGTCGATAGCATTTAAATTGTTAATTTGCTTGAGGGCTCTCAGGGCTCCCTGTAGTCGGCAAGCATAATCCCGGATGCTGTCACCTGGCTGTTGTGAACAGTGATAGAAGGCCATCCGGAGATCCGTTTCTGTGCGGTCTTCAAATATGGCATGTAGCTTCAGGAAGATCGCAGGTACCGACTCCTGATCAACGGTATCCCAAGTCTCCACTTCCCTCTCAGCAGCGCCAGTTAGCTGCCCTATTAGCACAGCAGCTTTTTGTCTCTCAGGCATGGAGTACATTTCTAGGATGCTGCATAACTTCCGCTTGAAGCCTGCTAATGTGCCTGGCTCACCGCTGTATTGGGGAAGCCATTTCGCCCCAGGCATATATGGGAGCGTTAGTGGCATGATCGGGACTACCGGACTGGGTGCTGGACCTGCACCCCCATCTGGCGCTACAATACCAGACGGTGCGGGATTGGGTCCTCCGGCCGGGGCCGCACTGTCAGCCGGTTGTTGTGACATCTTAGCGCCCCCTTGGTTAAACGGAGCCTACCGGTTTCAGACGCTGCTATTTCACAGGCACCGCAGTGGGAACAGGACCTTCGTCGCAGGCGCTCTGATGTCAGAGCGTTCACTTCCTGTTGCAGGACCTGCCGCTGAGTCAGAGCCAGGGGCGTGTCCAAGACTCTGCGCGCTCTTTCAGGTACGCCCACCTTCTTCTCCAGCGCCTTAGGGCGCGAATATGGCGACAAAAATGGCGATTTTGGCGCCAAAAGTGCAAACAGTCCTTTTTTCACAAAAACAATCCACAGGCACACAGGGCTCGCAATGCTGCAAGTTTCGTATCCTGTTCGTGACGCCAAGTTTTTGTGTCGACCCGCCACCACAATTGTGGGTTACCAGGGCAATGGGGTACTCAGAGCCGAGCCCATGGAAGTCTATGGGATTTGTCACAGGTAGCTGTGGCTCGGTCTGTGGCCCTGGCGGTCTGGCGTATGTTGGGGGAATATTTACAGGGGATTGATTTATATACAGTTCGTGACGCCACCTGTAGTCTTCTGGTAATTTATACCAGCGCTGCTGTAGATCTCTGAGGGGATGGTGAGGCAGCTAGATGTCGGGTCCCCTACAGGTGGGACTCTTCCCTCAGGTCGGTAGTTAGGTAGGGATTGTGCAGGCATGCAATAATAACTCAGTCTCACACCGTCAGCGTCTTTCCATACCTTTACTTGTAAGATGTTCAAGCAGGTCCCAGGGAGGCTGATGGGGTTAATGGAGGATGAGCTTTGAGGCAACAGCTAAGCAAGTTAGGGGCCTCCTTTACTGTCCAATGAAGATGAGTACGACCAGCCTGAAGCGTAGTCCCCTCTATGATTCCAGCTTATCCAAAGCTGTGCTTCCCAGTCAGTTTAGTGTTAGGAGCCTTTCTATGAGGGAGCTGAATTCTTATTTTGTCCTGCAGAGACTCAAAGTCTTCACTTCCCCTGACCCCAGTTACGTACTGACTATAAGGGGGTGTTTGCCGCGACCTAGGGTCCGGTAAATCTCTGGTTTTCTCTTCACTATGCTTGTAGCTAATAGTGATCCTTCGGTCCCCAGTAACCGGTAGCAATGTGCAGGACTCTTCCAAGCCAAACGCACTTTTCCAATAATCTTCCTTCCACTTTGCCCTTCGATTTGCTCAACTCTTAATAGCTAGTTCAGTCTTTCTTCCAGTGGGGCACAGCTCTGACTAGACTAAGGTGAATTAGACCACCTGTACCAGCCTCCACGTTCTGAACTGATGACAGGCTCAAACTGGACACGTCTACTCTGTCCAAGGACAGGAAACTGACTGACTAGAAAATCACTCCCTTCCACACCCCTGCTGGGTGTGTCAGAAGTGTACATGATGTCATGAAGAGACCTTAACTGTTACCTCTCCACTCATCCTCCTGGTATTGTGTACCAGGGCTACACAGTATAACCTGGGTATCTTCTGTATATAATGATGTGTGTACAGCTGGTATAACCTGGGTATCTCCTGTATATAATTATATATCTACAGCTGGTATAACCTGGGTATCTCCTATATATAATTATGTGTGTACAGCTGGTATAACCTGGGCATCTTCTGTATATAATTATATATGTACAGCTGGTATAACCTGGGCATCTTCTGTATATAATGATATATGTACAGCTGGTATAACCTGGGTATCTCCTGTATATAATTATGTGTGTACAGCTGGTATAACCTGGGCATCTTCTGTATATAATTATATATGTACAGCTGGTATAACCTGAGTATCTCCTGTATATAATTATATATGTACAGCTGGTATAACCTGGGCATCTTCTGTATATAATTATATATGTACAGATGGTATAACCTAGGCATCTCCTGTATAAAATTATATATGTACAGATGGTATAACTTGGGTATCTTCTGTATATAATTATGTGTTTACAGCTGGTATAACTTGGGCATCTTCTGTATATAAATGATATATGTACAGCTGGTATAACCTAGGTATCTCCTGTATAAAATTATATATGTACAGATGGTATAACTTGGGTATCTTCTGTATATAATTATGTGTGTACAGCTGGTATAACCTGGGCATCTTCTGTATATAATTATATATGTACAGATGGTATAACCTGGGTATCTCCTGTATATAATTATGTGTGCACAGCTGGTATAACCTGGGTATCTCCTGTATATAATTATACAGCTCTGGCAAAAATTAGGAGACCACCACATCAAAACCCTCTCATAGGCAGCTCATCCTTCAGACCTGAACCCCATAGAAAACCTCTGGAATGTAATCAAGAAGATGATGGATAGTCACAAGTCATCAAACAAAGAAGAACTGCTTAAATGTTTGTACCAGAAGCAGTGTGAAAGACTGGTGGAAAGCATGCCAAGACGCATGAAAGCTGTGATTAAAAATCATGGTTATTCCACAAAATATTGATTTTTGAACTCTTCCTGAGTTAAAACATTAGTTGTTTCTAAATGATTATGAACTTGTTTTCTTTGCATTATTTATGATCTGAAAGCACTGTTTTTTCTTAAATTTTGACCATTTTTCTTTGTCAGAAAAAAATACAAAATTTATTGCTTGGAAATTCGGAGACATGTTGTCAGAAGTTTATAAACTAAAAGAACAATTTACATTTTACTCAAAAAATATACCGTACCTATAAAGAGAAAAATCAGACAAACTGAACATTTGAAAGTGGTCTCTTAATTTTTGCCAGAGCTGTATATGTACAGTTAGCATAACCTGGGTATCTCTTGTATATACAGTAATTATATATGCACAGCTGGTATAACCTGGGTATCTCTTGTATATAATTATACATGTACATCTGGTATAACCTGTGTATCTCCTGTATATAATTATATATGCACAGCTGGTATAACCTGGGTATCTCTTGTATATAATTATACATGTACAGCTGGTATAACCTGGGTATCTCCTGTATATAATTATATATGTACAGCTGGTATAACCTGGGTATCTCCTGTATATAATTACATATGTACCTCTGGTATAACCTGGGTATCTCTTGTATATAATTATATGTGTACAGCTGGTATAACCTGGGTATCTCCTGTATATAATAATATATGTACAGCTGGTATAACATGGGCATCTCTGGTATATAATTACATATGTACAGCTGGTATAACCTGGGTATCTCTTGTATATAATTACATATGTGCATCTGGTATAACATGGGTATCTTCTATATATAATTATATATGCACAGCTGGTATAACCTGGGCATCTTCCATAAAATAATTAAATATATGTACAGCTGGTATAACCTGGGCATCTTCCGTATATAATTATATATGTACAGCTGGTATAACCTGAGTATCTCCTGTATATAATTATATATTTACAGCTGGCATAACCGGGGTATCATCTGTATATAATTATATATGTACAGCTGGAATAACCTGGGCATCTTCCGTATATAATTATATACACAGCTGGTATAACCTAGGCATCATCCATATATAAATATATATATGATATATGTACAGCTGGTATAACCTGGGTATCTCCTGTATATAATTATATATGTACAGCTGGTATAACCTGGGTATCTCCTGTATATAATTATATATGTACAGCTGGTATAACCTGGGTATCTCATGTATATAATTATATATGTACAGCTGGTAAACCTGGGTATCTCATGTATATAATTATTTATGTACAGTTAGCTTGCAGTTGTTTTCATACATCCTATTGTGTTCATGAGATTAATCGTTCTGCATTATATACATACAATATAATATATATTTATACACATTTCCAGGGACA
This sequence comes from Oophaga sylvatica, assembly GCA_033576555.1. NCBI lineage: Eukaryota > Metazoa > Chordata > Amphibia > Anura > Dendrobatidae > Oophaga > Oophaga sylvatica. Next base: position 81,191,818 of record JARQOD010000003.1, on the reverse strand, counting down.
TTCCAGATACAGATTCCTGGTAGTGTCTCTGGAGATTAGGCAGAACTGACTGCTACAAGCTACTGACATTTTGATCCTCAGATTTTACTTGATTTTTACAAAGTGGTTGTAGGTTGAGTGGAATTCCTTGTAACCACTAATCGATGACATTACATAGCGGAGAACAATGAGCGACTTTCTCTCTTTGTTTCGGATTAACATAAAAGAGATGGAAAACACCTGGTCTTTTGTTGTCCCGGATCTACGAGACTGTTCATTCGAGTCCTCCGTTCTCCTCACGTGACAAAAGCAGATGAGACCTCTCGAGACTCGACTTCCTTTTCCCCACTTAAAAGTGACATTTTCATTGAAAACGCACCATCACGTTAAAGCCGAGGAATTTGCGTGTAATCTTCCCAGTTCGGGCTTGTGGACAAGTGGCTGCCATTGGATATCATTTGTAGGCACTCAGCCACCTGACAATACATCAGTCAATGGCTTATTTGTTTTAGACTCTTCTTAGCTATCGATATCTACCGATGATCAACTCAAGTGCTGGCTAAACCGCATGTTACTGGCTCGCTGACTGAGAGCCTGAAAACTTACCGTTCTCACCTGCCTGGATCTTAAAGATAGGAGATTTCTGCATGGTCAGTGGCTTTCAACAATTTAAAAGATGTGAAAATGATACTTTCCTGAAGGGGTTGTCGGGAATTGTTTTAAATGACCTCTTAAGCCACATTTATTTGATAAATGGGAATTCTCTTCCTACCATCATAAGTGGATTTCAATAAGGGGTTCCAGGAGTTAAAAAGTCCCAAAAACACTATAGGTTTTCTGTCAATAAAAATTATTTTCAAAAGAGGTGAAAAAGGATGGCTCACTGTCACTGATCTTCCCACAGCTCCACTTATGATGTTTACCAAATCACCACTGGGCTCTGCTACCTAGTCCAGTGTCTCCCTCTTGCCCAGTTCCAGTTGTGATGCTTACCCAGTCCCTACTGGGCTCTGCTACCTAGTCCAGTGTCTCCCTCCTGCCCAGTTCCAGTTGTGATGCTTACCCAGTCCGTACTGGGCTTTCCTACCTGGTCCAGTGTCTCCCTCCTGCCCAGTTCCAGTTGTGATGCTTACCCGGTCCCTACTGGGCTCTGCTACCTAGTCCAGTGTCTCCCTCCTGCCCAGTTCCAGTTGTGATGCTTACCCAGTCCCTACTGGGCTTTCCTACCTGGTCCAGTGTCTCCCTCCTGCCCAGTTCCAGTTGTGATGCTTACCCCGTCCCCACTGGGCTCTGCTTCCTGACCTGGTCTCCACACCCTCAGCTCCAGATTATTTATGTATTTATTTTACTCATTTATATACTGTAGCATCATTAATTCTACAGTGCTTTTTAGACGTTATCAGTTGCGATGCTTCACTTAGTCACCAGTGGTCTCTGCTTCCTGGACTGGTCTTCACACCTTCAGCTCCAATTACAATGCTTTACCCGGTCCCCTTTGGTGACTGTTTCCTGACCTGGTATCCTCACCCTCTAATCCAGTTGTGATGCTTTACCTGCTCCCCACTGGACTCTGCTTCCTGGCCCAATCTCCACCCCTCAACTCCAGTTGCGATGCTTAACCTGTCCCCATTAGTTTCTGCTTCCCAGCCTGGTCTCCATCTCCCCAGCTCCAGTTGTGCTGCCTACACAGTTCCAACTGGTCTCTGTTTCCTGGCCTGATCTCCACCCCTAAGCTTCAGTTTTGATGCTTTACCCATTCCCCATTGGTCTCTGCTTCCTGGCCTCATCTCCACACCCCCAATCAGAGTTTCGATACCTACCTGATCTCCACTGGTCTTGGTTTCCTGGCCTGATCTCCACCCTTAAGCTCCAGTTTTGATGCTTTACCCAATCCCCATTGGTCTCAGTTCCTGGCCTGGCCTCCACTTCACACCCCCAAGTCCAGTGGCAATGCCTAACGGATCCCCCGATGTCTCTGATTCCTGGCCTGATCTCCACCTCTCAGCCCCAGTTTCAATGCTTTAACCGTTCCTCACTAGTCTCTGCTTCCTACACTCATCTCCACACCCCCAACTCGAGTTGTGATGCCTACACAGACCCCACTAGACTTTGTTTCCTTGCCTGGCTCCCCCCTCCCAGGCACTATAAATATTCCATAAATCAATATATATATAATATGGGATGCACCCAGTTCAAATGCAATACACACTGACCCCACAGACCTTGGTCACATGTGTATTACCCCCATCCCAGACTATAAAAATCTGCCCCCAGCTGTCCGCTTTCTCTCTGTTAGTTAATAAAATGTTGGGGATCCCACGCCATTTTTACAGAAAATAATTTAGTAAGTAAAAAAATACATGTACAGTAAGCTACATAAGCACTGTCCTAATTATATATGTGCCTGACATCCTTATATCTCTCTATTCTATGTCTATATATCTATTCTATCTATTCTATTCTGTCAGGCCACGCTGTGATTTTACTGTACACGGCAGATGAATTGCCAGCTTTTCAAAGGACATCGGTGTGTAAAAATCAGATTTTTTTTCTCTCACCCATTAACTTGCGTTGGCGAGTCTTGTCTGATCTACGAGGACAATCGCAGCATGCTGCAATTTTTTTCTCAGTCCAATTTCGGGTGAAAAGAAAAATCACAGATGAGCAGGGAATCATAGCTTAACATAGGTCAGAGTGCAATCGGATTTTTATCGGATTGCACTCGTCCGTTTTCCTCGCAGATGAGTATGAGCCCTTTACCTGATACTAGTCTCAAGTGAAGTTTGTCATGTCTCATGTGCAAATCATGAATGCAAAAAAATTGGAGTCCAGCGCTGCTGCCTGGCTCTGCTGCAGGTGTCTCCGTTGCTGCGGGTGCCTGGTGGCGCTACAGGAAAATGGCCGCAGGGGGCAGCGAATGCGCAGATAGAGATCTCGGCACCAAGATGTTGGGAGATGAGATTTCAGCGCTGAGATCTCATCTCCCGAGATCTTGGTGCCTAGATCTCCATCTGCGCATGTGCCGCCCCCTGCGGCCATTTTCCCGGAGTCCACCGCACAGGAAACCATGCTGGGGGCTCTGGCTTTTCACAAAATGTCGGCAGAGCCCCCGCAGCGCCGGAGACGCACCCGCAGCAGCACCGGACACGTTCATAGCATCGCCGGGCACCCGCAGCACTGGATACACCTGCAGCAGCACCGGGCAGCAGCGGCGGAGACCTGCAGCAGCGCCGGACACCCCCTCATCCCAAACTGCTGCCTGCAGCAACGATACCGGTAAGGTATACACGCTTTATAAGACGCACCCCATTTTCCCCCCCAAATTTGGGGGAAAAAAAGTGTGTCTTATAATCCGAAAAATACAGTATATATCAAGGAACAAAGTAATTTAAATCAGAGAATGGGCACAAAAGGAGGAGAGCTTGAGTATCACAAATATAGTTAAAGGGAGAGCATAATAGTAGAACTGATCTTTATATAAAATGTCAGTGCAAATAATAGTGATAAGAATGAATGAAGCCATGTCAAAAAGAAATAAAAATTATATTATAAATGGTTATGTCCTAAATCCTATTACCAGCAACATACACCTATCAGTAAAAGGCTCTTACCAATGTTTCTATTTGTGGGACCACGCGCACAGCAAATCATACACAGTAGGAAAGATCTTTCAAACCTATGAACGTGATATTAATGGTGAAATGTTCTTTAGGAAAGGAATGAGCAAGGAAAAATTATGTGTTGGGTGGACATCATAGGCCGAAAGAGAGGAACAAGCATCTGGATTTGTGAGGATATTAATAATAAGGTCCATTAGAAAAATATATAACATCATCTTTTACATCTATTTAATATTAAAATATTAGTCATGCAAACCCCAGGCTGAAGGAAACTTTTTAACTCCAAAAGATGGACGAAGACAGAATTGAAAAATTTTACATTTTGGACCTATTAAAAATACAAAGAGCTGTTCTTTGCAAACAATCAATCTCTAGGTTAAGGGCAAGTCCCTATTGGAGGTCCCACTTCTAACACATCAAAATGAAGGTACTAGCTACAGCATAGGACCCCAGTAATTCATTTTCAGTTGAAGAGCAAGCACCTGACATGTATAGGAGCACCGACAGTCACGAACCCGGCACAACCCACTATCAGCCAAGAAATGATGAGTGGTTTCTTGTGACTCATTACATGAGTTATTACAATCCAGGCTGTTATTAATATGTCACATTTCAGTTACATACACCATGGGAGGTCGCTGGGCAAATCCATGTCTCTGTCCTAATAACACCTTACCCTTACACGTTTGCAGAGTTGTCAGTGTGATGAAATACTTTCCAGGGGAAAACCCATGTATCTAAGCTAATTGTATGAGTGATACTGTTTGTTCAGCTGTTGCATCTAAGCATATTATGTGTAATGCTGTGTGCTGTACAGTGGATTGAGAAAGTATTCACACACACCCACCCCCTTGGCATTTCTTATGTTTTGCAACCTCACAACCTGGAATTTCACTGTTGTTTGAGGGTTTGCACCAGTTTATGTAAAGCACATGCCTACAACTGTGAACATTTGATTTACTTTTTTTGTCAAGCAAACAACAAATAGGTCTCCTTCATGTTAGATGGTTTCCTCTGGTGAACAGCAGTCTTCAAGTCTAACCACAAGTCTCAATTGGATTAAGGTCTGGGCTTTCACTAGGCCACTTCAAAACATTTACACGTTTCCCCTAAAACAACTCGAGTGTTGCTATAGCAGTATGCTTTGGGTCATTGTCTTGTTGGAAGGTAAACCTCAGTACCAGTCTTAAATCGCTGACAAACTGAAACAAGTTTTGTTCAAGAATATCCCTGTATTTCGCACCATCCATCTTCCCTTCGACTAAGACAATTTTCCCTGTCCCTGCTGCCGAAAAACATCTCCACAGCATTATGCTGCCACCACATTTCATGTGGGGATGGTGTTTTGGTGGTGATGAGTGTGTTGGTTTGGCGCCAGACATAGAGTTTACCTTGATGGATAAAAAGATCAATTTTCATCTCATCTAACTGCAGCACCTTCCCCCATACATTTGGGGAGTCTCCCACATGTCTTTTGGCAAACTCAAAACGAGCCTTACAATTTTGGTGTGTAAGTGAAGGCTTTTTTCTGCCCACTAAAGGCCACCTCTATGGAGTTTATGGCTTATTGTGGTCATATGGACAGATTCTCCAGTCTCTGCTTGAGAAAACTTCAGCTCCTTCAGGGTCACCTTTGGTCTCTGTGCTGCCTATCCGATAAATGTCCTCCATGCCGGGCTCACAGTTTGGTGGGCGCACTCTCTTGGCAGGTTTGTTGTGGTACCATGTTCTTTCCATTTGGTAATAATGGATTTGATGGTGCTCCGGAGGATCATCAGAGATTGGGATATTTTTGTATAACCCAACCCTGACTTGTTCTTCTAAACATCTTTATCCCTGACTAGTTTGGAGATTTCCTTGGTCTTCATGGTGTTTGGTTAGTGGTGCCTCTTGCTTAATGGTTTGCAGCCTCTCTGGCCTTTCAGAAAAGGTAAAGTGTATATAGTGACAGGTCATGGGACACTTAGATTGCACACAGGGGGACTTCCTGTCACTAAGCATGTGACTTATGAATGTAACTGCTTGCATCAGAAATTTTTAGGGGCTTCATTGCAAAAGGGGTAAATATATATGCACATGCCAATTTTTAGTTATTTGATACCATAAATTTAATTTCTGCTTATATTTTTCTCACTTCACCAATTTAGACTATTTAGTGGTGATGCTTCACACACAAATGGGATTACAGTAATATTTAATCACATTGTAATGTAAGAAAATAGGTACAAACCAAGGGAGTGAATACTTTTACAAGCCACTGTATATAAAGCTATTAGTTGGGCATATTGGGTAACAAGTCTGTCCCACACTCCCATAAGGAACAATGAAGTAATGATATAATAGAATAGATCTCTAGAAACAAGAACCGTTTCCTCTGATGCAAATCCAACTAAAGCTGCAGAAACAGCACATTTGGGCACTGGAAGTTTTCTAAGGGAAGAGATTTTGCCTATAGGATCACATCTCTCGGTGCCCCCAATCTAAGACTTCAGCGATTAGGAGTTGGATCAGGGTAAACTAAGCCTAAAGATTTATGCCAAAAGTAATTTTTGGCTCCAAATTGTCCAGAGGAAATGACACAACCACAAGACAATCGATGATTTACTTTGCTTTATGTTCTCTAATTTTTTTCTTATTTCCAGGAACAGATCTAATTTCCTAAATTTCTAAAGAAATTTGCAATTTCTTTTGCTTTGAAAGTGTGATAACACCGGATCTCTCTGTGGCCCCTCGCGCAAATCGGCGGCATAAACCTGAACGCAGCTTATCAAATGCAAAATAAAATCTAAAAATTTTTATCTGCCTTTATCTGCCTAATAAACCTAAGTGATGTAATTTGCCAATAGCATAGGATTGCCTCAGTCTGTGTCCTCGTTCATGAATCCGTTGGGCGCTTGTGTGAGGTGTGGACAATAATTGTCGCATTCCTTTCCCTAATCAATCAATATAATCGCATCAATATTGTGTATTGTCAACAGTGTTCTACATTTTTGTGAATATTGTGATGTAATGTGCCATGTAAAATGTAATGTGTCACTGGGTACTGTATAGTAATGTTGGTAGTGTACATTATAGGATAAGACATAGGTTACCACTTAGGACATAAGGTAGTGTTTGCATAGAATGTAGGTGAAAGGGTAAGTCTGCCCAGCAACAGACTACATGAACAAAAGTAGTAGGGGCATGGCTTAGTGCTATGGTAAGTGACTGCTTCCTGAAGTTAGTGATAGATGGACAAGTTCAAGTATCAATAGGAAGTGTCTGTGAACAGTTATGACGTTTGAAACACAGCAAAGGAGACGAAAGGACAAGGAAGTGGCATGACCTGGAACTGACTGAAGAGACAGTGTCCTTTCACCTCAAAGGGTATGTGCCCACGATCCGGAATAGGGGCGTTTTGGACGCAGCTTACCTGCACTGCGTCCAAAATGCTGCGTTTTACGATACAAGCACAGAGGATGGGATTTATTTAAATCCCATGCCCACTGAGCTTCTATATGACACTGCGTGAACTCATCCACTGTGCGGGTCTATGAGCCACAGCATGTCAATTTCTGCAACAGAAATTTCCACAATAGAATGTATTGGATGCGGTAAATCCGCATTGTTCAATGAACACATGTGGATCTAACTGCGTGATTGAACACAGTGTTTTGGGCACAGTAAAAATACGCTGCGTCCAAAGCGCTGCTATTTCCTGATTGTAGGCGTGTACCCAAAGGTGTGCTTGGACATGACAACGTGTCACGAGAAACCCTGAGCTTGCTAAACACTGAAGGTAAGAGATCTGAACAGGACTGAGTTCGTGGGCACTAGTGGGTGGTCCCGAGCGGTAGATCCAGGGCGTCCGTAGTGAGAGGACGCAGAACCGCTGAGCAGGTAGAGAAACTTGCTGATCAGGACTGTGATGACAAGCTAGGCTCTGACAAAGTATGGCGAAATAGTGTGCATTCACCGGCCCTCGAGTAGAATATAGTGGAAGGATACTGTGTGTGAAGAAGTGTTACACTGTGAAAGAAACGTGCATAAGTCTTTGTGCCCACTACCACTTGTGCATAGCCCTTATCAAGTTCAGTAAAGACCGCATGTTTGAACGGAAGTCTCCTTTATTAATTTGTGGAACTCGTGGTCCTGGCCAGTCAATACCATTTGCTACTGGCGGCCTGCACAGGCACAAGGCCCTCACAACACTAACACCCAGACAGAACCCAAAATTTTATGTAATGTGCTGGGGTGTTGGATACATGATAGTCGTCTATGGCTGCCACCCTGGGCATCATTACACACTTCCTGCTAAAAATGGATCCCCAAAAAAGGGATTGAGGCATACCCTGGATTTGAGTCCTTCTGTTCACCCTGGGAAGAGCTTCTGGTTCACTGCTTGTTCCCTATTGCGACTCATAGTTTTCTAGATGTGGTCCAGCCATGCTGTCTGGATTTATTCTGCTTGTAGTTGACTGTTGTTTTGATTTTGGCCCATATTCTGACAATCCCACCTACCTGACAATTCTGTTCCTATTCCAGACTCCCTGATTTTGACCTTGGCCCATATTTTAACCATCCCACCTGCCTGACAATTCTGCTCCAATTCCAGACTCCCCGATTTTGACTTTGGTCATATTCTGACCATCACACCTGCATGACAATTCTGCTCCTATTTCAGACTCCCTGAATTTGACCTTGACCCGTATTCTGACCATCCCCCACCTGCCTGACAATTCTGTTCCTATTCCAGACTCCCCGATTTCGACCTTGGCCCATATTCTGACAATCCCACCTGCCTGAAAATTCTGCTCCTGTTCTGGATCTTCTGGTTATGACATCGGCACATATTCCGATCATCCCACCTGTCTGACGTGACTGATGCTATTCCTCACCTCTTTGTTTTGACATGGATTCCCGACCACCCTTTGACAGCCAGCTCCACCAGCCAGGATAACACGCACATCATCCCATGAAACAAACTTTGGATTCTGTTTGACCACCATTACAGTGGTTTCCATGTTTTTAATTGGACATAATAGTGTAATCAACCACCAAACTCTGATTTTTGGCTCATGCAGTAGCTATTGGTTCAAGTGTGAGGTAACACCCGGTTATATTGGACATGATGTATTGTTATAGTTCCAAATGGCCGTCAACCATCATATCCAGTAGCCACATACAATACAACTCATGCTTCTGTTTATCCCCTACCGTTAACCTTTTCATTGCTGACATTTGGCAGCTTTTAGATTTCAGTACACAGTGACATACTGCTTACATGCACCTGCCGCAATCATTTTTGCTGTGATTTCCTCAGGCTTCTCATAATGTTCTCCAGTTGTTTGTCTATTTTTTTTTTTTTGCATCACCAGCAAATCCAGTGTTATGTCACTTCCCCACCGAACTATTCCTTACTACTGAAATGGTAAGGTCTCGAAATTACACAGTAGAACAGCAGTGTATGTTTTTGTGAATGACCCTGTGTGTACATAGAGTTCTACTATCACAAGGTGAGACAAACTCACACACAACAACACCCTTCCAAAAAGATATCACTCGACTGTCAGGAAGGATTGGTTGCTATGGGTAATATGAGCTAATCTCTGATTATTTGCTATGTGCAACAAAAACAATTTTACTGCAAGACACCTCTGAGTTAGTACTGCAGTCTTGCCGTGCTGGGGTCCTGGGTTCAAATCCCACCAAGGACAATGTCTGGAAAGAGTTTGTATCTTGTCCCCATATTTGCTTGGGTTTCCTCCAGGTTCTCCAGTTTCCTCCCACACTCCAAAAACCTATTGATAGGGAATTTAGATTGTGAGCCCCAATGAGGACAGTGTCGATAATGTCTGTAAAGTGCTGTAGAATTAATGGTGGAATTAATGTGGAATCAATAAATGAGTAAAATAAATAAATGAGGCCTGAGAAGCATCATCCTCAAAGGAAATGGGAAATTCTCTGTATTTAATGAGAAAACAGATCTGAAAAGCAGCAGAATCGGAGTCCATATCACAGCCCAACATATGTAGGAAAACTTATTTTTCTGTTGCAAATTGGGCAAAGGATGCATTTTGTTTTGTTGTATGTGTAGGAATAGAACAAAACATGGTAATCCACAATATTATCTACCAGAAACCGAATTTAATATGCGTTTTTAGTTAGATCATTGGATATATCATAGCAGCACAGAGTATATTGGGAAATGTGCTAATTTTGAAGGGGCAATGACCTGTCCATTTATGCAACAATGTTAGGCAGGAATACAAATGAAAGGGGTAGTATCACTTTCTTTAGAGAAGTAAGCCACTTAAACATGCCCAACACTGGCGTCAAACCGCACAACTGGAGTTTCCTGATTGGAATGTACTTATAATTAGAGCAGCTGGTCATATAAATACCTAACATTGCGCTAGTCTGTGTATCATCATCCGATCCTCATGGAAAGGTTTCAGCCCTGATGTAATAGCTTCTATTTCATCATGGTGGTGAAGCAGTAATCCTCTTATCCTCGCCCTAACTGGGCATAAGGCCGAACCGGCCTCAAGATGTAGCACGGAATTTGAGGTGAGCCAGGATACTATGTACAGCGTCTCATATCACTGGAGTGGTGGTGGTGGCGTCGGGAGGGGGATAAGAACTCTCTCTTGATCCTAATAACATCCCCTCCATAGTTTTGCCAAAGCTAATGATTTCTAAGTGTTTTCTTTTCAGCTTAGAGAAAACTCTTTCAAATTTGTCTTTGGAGTAGAGTTTGCTGCGTTGGATCAAGAGATGTTCCATATGGATAAACATTTGATTGCGCCAAACCCAGAGAAAGCCTGGGAAATGACATGAAGATACTTGAGCCGAGCAGACAATGCTTCTCATATGTCCTTCTAATCCTTCCCTTCCAGACTCTCAAAGAACCGATGTGTCGGAATGCCAAAACCAGGCAACAAATGAGATGAAGGCTTGTGCTGGGTTGGAAAAAGTATCTTCTGCTGGGTGAAACAATAGAGAATTGAGGCATTGTTATTCTGGAAATTATCATGGAGTCTGATTTAGGTAAAAACAAGACTGATTAGATATGTATGGGCACAGTAGAGGAAACATTCTACCCATATGCAGCTCGATTTGTAGAAGTTGGGATCAAAAAGTCTAGAGAAAAACAATAAATGACATCTGATTGAAGTTGATCGAATATATTAGGCAGCAAGTGAACAGTCAGTTGTTGTATTTGACATGTTGGAAACAAGAAAAAATGGCAAATGTAAGGAACTGAGCAGTGCTAACAAAGGCTAAATATTGATGGCTACAGGACTAGCTGAGAGCTTATCCAAAACAATAGGTCTTGTAGGGTGTTCCCAATATACAGCAGGTCTTGTGACATGTTCCTTGTATACGGCCAGTCTTCTGGGGAGTTCCTGGTATTCGGCATGTCTTTTGGAGGGGCTTCCAGTATACGGAAGGTCTTGTGGTATGTTCCCAATATGTGGCAGGTCTGGTGGGGAGTTACAGGTATTTGGCATGTCTTTTGGGGGATTCCTGGTATTCGTCAGGTCCTGTGGGGTATTCCCAGTATAAGGCATGACTTGTGGGATGTTCCTGGTATATGGTAGGTCTTGTGGGGTATTCTCAATATATGCAGGTCTTATGGGGAGGTCCTGGTATTCGGCATGTCTTTTGGGGTGACTCCCAGCATTCGTGGGGTGTTCCAGGTATCTGGCAGGTCATGTGAGGTGTTCACTATATATGCATGATCTTGTGGGTGTTCCTGGTATATGGCAGGTCTTGTGAGGTGTTCCCAATATATGCAGGTCTTATGGGGAGTTCCAGGTATTCAGCATGTTATTTAGGGGGATTCCTCATATTCATCAAATCTTGTGGGGTGTTCCTAGTATCTGGCAGGCCTTGTGAGGTGTTCCCTGTATAAAGCAGGTCTTGTACGGTGTTCCCAGCATATGGCAGGTGTGTGGAATGTTTCCAGAATACATTGGGTCTTGTGGGGGTGTTCCCGGTATATAGCAAATCTGGTGGGGTGTTCCCGGTATATGGCAGTTGTGTGGTAAGGGGTTTAGGTAATACCGCATAGCTTGTGGGGTATTTCTAGCATACAATAGGTTCTGTAAGGTGTTCCCAGTATAGTACAGGTCATGTGGGGTGTTTTCAGTATACAGCTGGTCTTGTGAAGTGTTCCAGGACCAGGTATATGCAAGGTCTTGTGGGGTGTTTACAGTATTCAGTGGTTAGTACCTATCAAAAAGTGAACCAACAAAATAGAACAACCAGTGAATCAGTGAGAGGAGCATAGGTGTGTAAGACTTACTGATGAGGAGTGGAGGCTAGCCCGTCTGTTAAAATCCCACAGAAGAGCCTCTACACCCCATATTACAAAAAATGTGCTAAGTGCAATACAAGAAAGGTGTCGCAACACGCAGCGCATTGTAACTATGATAAAAAGTTGTTGGAACCTTTGTCCACTTCCAAAAGCATCACAATTGGACCCTGAAGCAATGGCAGATGGTGGCCTTATTTGATGAATCACGTTTTCCATCATGTGTGGACAGCCGGGTGCGTGTGCATCATTTGCCTGGTAAAGAGATGTCAAAAGGATGCGCTATGAGAAGAAGACAAGCTGGCGGGGAAGTTTGATGGGGTCAGAATGCGCAGAGCATGACAGTTTTCTGCAGACTGCTCAGCGTGCCCATGAGGACCGCTACTGAAAGCCACATGAACTGGACGATGGAGCCTGGTCTGATGAATCAGGTTTTTCATCATGAGGACGGCCAGGTGTATGTGCATCACTTCTCTGGGGAAGAGATGGAACCAGTATGCGGTATGGGAACAAGATAACCGGCAATTCAGTGTGATGGGACAATGTTGAGCTGGAAACCTTGTGTCCTGGCATCATGTCGATGTAACATGTACCACCTACCTACGGTATCTCCCCAACCCCACCTCGCCATGGCAGCATGATTCCTTAATGGAGTAGAGTAAGTGACACTTTGTTTGTAATTCCATAGTGATGTCATGAGATATAATAACCCTGTATGAATGTTCAGAGATGCTACAAATATTACCATGGCACACAGGCGTCTTCTGTGCACTCAGGCACATAGAGACGCAGCATATAAATAAAGTTTCCTAGTATATCAGCTGATGAAGTCACACATAATTCATACTCTTTGGATCTGCAGTCAGCATAGAGACATCTGACAGTATGGATGGTGCTCCTGGAATTCATAGATGAAATGACAAGGCCCGGACTGTATATCTAAGCCTCCTTCTGGAACATCTGAGGCACGCACCTGACATGAGGGCCAGGTGCAGGGATTGTTGACTATTGCATTCCAGCAAGGGACCAGCAAGGTCTTGTACTTGCCTTTGGTGACTCTGGACTGATGAAAATATTATACAGAGATTGCACCTCTGTCTTTGGGATGTAATTAATGAAGGAGTGGTGGATAATCAGCTCAAAGAAGCTTGGTGCTATATTAAGCCATGGGTGCTAGAGCTGAGAGTGGCCACACCTTAGAGCTAAATGGTCTTATTAATGACTCCTTCCATGCAATGTGATTGCATTACTTTAAATCTACTGATCTATGTGTTTAGTCTGGTGTGATCGCCCTTCCTAGGTGTGAGCTGGACAGAGATTACAACCAGGTGATACAACCCTGTGACCATGTGCACATCCAGGGGCATAGAAATACATGCAGCCGCACACTCGGGTCCGAGAGTGGACGGCCGTGCCGGATGTTGATGCGAGAAAGTCGTGCGACTTACTCGCATCACACTCGCCAGTGTGACGCCGGCCTTAGACCTGCTGTGGTCCAGGGGTCTTGCAATGTTTTGATCATTAGCATCAGTAGTCACTAGCACTAACATCACTGCTGAGGTACAGATTGGCTTAAACTGTCACATGCAAGTGGTCAGCAATTTATCACTCTAAACAGGGAGAAAGAAAAACAACAGGTGATAGCAGGGGGTTTCAGGTCACGTGAATAAACAACATAAAGTGTTTTAAAAAACCTTGTCATGTAGAACAGGTAGTAAGAGACTAGGGGTAGTCTGTACTGCGGATGTTGGATTCAATAAAAAAATATAAGATACAGTACAGACCAAAAGTGTGAAACAACTGAAATTATGTCTTATATTCTAGGTTCTTCAAAGTAGCCACCTTTTGCTTTGATTACTGCTTTGCACACTCTTGGCATTCTCTTGATGAGCTTCAAGACTTAGTCACCGGAAACGGTCTTCCAACAATCTTGAAGGAGTTCCCAGAGATGCTCATCAAGAGAATGCCAAGAGTGTGCAAAGCAGTAATCAAAGCAAAAGGTGGCTACTTTGAAGAACCTAGAATATAAGACATATTTTCAGATGTTTCACACTTTTTTGTAAAGTGTAATGTATAATTCCACATGTGATAATTCATAGTTTTGATGCCTTCAGTGTGAATTTACAATTTTCATAGTCATGAAAATACAGAAAAATCTTTAAATGAGAAGGTGTGTCCAAACTTTTGGTCTGTACTATATATATATAATCTACAGGAGGTTGCACAGAGAAATGTAGCCCCAAAAAGTACCTATGTCCCTCAGACCGAGAAAAATTCCTAATTACAGGATAATAATCCACCAAGATAGTCTATGAGTGAACACTAAAGGGTATGCCACACTAAACAACATCGCTAACGGGATCGCTAAAAAACGTCACTATTTAGCGATCCCGTTAGCGATGTTGTTGTGTGCGGCATCTACCAGCGACGAGGCCCCTGCTGTGATCTCGTTCATCACAGCGATCGTTCCGGACCCTATTTTCGTCGCTGGCGCTCCCGCTGGTAAGTATCTAATCACTGAGTGTGGCACCTTTTTTAGCGGTTTAGCGGTACTTTTGTACCGCTAAAGTCGTTAAGGAGATCGCTAACCGCGATAGCGTCCTTAACGACATCGCTAAAATAGGTAGCTACTAGCGATATAGAAACAATCCCGTTAGCGATCTCATTAGTATGCGACGCTAACGAGATCGCTAGCGGGATTGTGTAGTGTGGCAGTACCTTAAGACCGAAATAACAGTGCAAACATAATTTACCTCCTGTGGATCTTAAAAAAAAAAAAAAGGAGACCTCTGGTTATCATGCCAACCCATCGGTGACCCGCGATCATGTGATGGGCATGGGCGTACCCAGGATCAAAACTAGGGGGGGCAAGCCAATGTCACATCTTATACAGGTTACATCATATACACTGTACATTATCCCTCATATTAGGTATGGAGCGTTAGAACTGTTGTATATTGTATAATACAGCAGTGTATGCGACACTACGCTGTATATACCATATATTATACATGGCACACTCACCTCTATACTAAGAATAAGAGGCATTATAACCTGTATATGAAAAGTATAATACAGCAGTGTATATACACTCTATATACCGCACACGATGTGTATGACCCTGTACACACCATATACTACACTCTATATACCGCACACAATGTGTATGACCCTGTATACACCATATACTACACTCTTATTTTGAAGTAAAAAAATAAATAAACAGGAACAAATACAATACTTAAAATAAAGAACAAGTAAAGTTAAAAATCAACAAACTTACTGGTATTTCAATGGGAACTATGGGCCTGCTTTTGGCTAATGAGATGGTCAATGTTCGGTTCCATATTTGTCACAAGTGAAGCAATTTTTCTCTTTCTTGATATCATTATTTCCTAGGGATTCCAAATTGCTATTAGTAAAATACCAATATATATACAGCGCTACAAAAACAATATACCAGCAATAAAACTGCCCACACAGAGACATACAGCCTGCACTGCCCACCACTGCAGCCTTGCCAATCCATATCATTTCATCCTCATCAGTGCACATATTAGCGCAACTCCGCTTTTAGCTCAGGCTCAGACTGGTGTGGTGCGAGAGTCCATAATAGGCAGGTAAATGTCCCCAATAGGCAGGTAAATGTCCCAATAGGCAGCATTGATCCCCAATAGGCAGCATATGTCCTCAATAGGCAGCATAGGTTCCCAATAGGCAGCATAGGTCCCAATAGGCAGCATAGTCCCCAATAGGCAGCATAGGTCCTCAATAGGCAGCATAGGTCCTCAATAGGCAGCATAGGTCCCCAATAGGCAGCATAGGTCCCAATAGGCAGCATAGTCCCCAATAGGCAGCATAGGTTCCTAAAACGCAGCATAGGTCCCCAATAGGCAGCATAGGTCCCCAATAGGCAGGTAAATGTCCCAATAGGCAGCATAGGTCCCCAATACGCAGCATATGTCCTCAATAGGCAGCATAATCCCCATAGGCAGCATAGTAGTCCCCAGTAGGCAGCATAATCCCACAAAAGCAGCATAGTCCCACATAGCCAGCATAATCCCCCATAGCCAGCATAATCCCCCAATAGCCAGCATAATCCCCCAATAGCCAGCATAATCCCCCCATAGCCAGCATAATCCCCCATAGCCAGCATAATCCCCCAATAGCCAGCATAATCCCCCAATAGCCAGCATAATCCCCCATAGCCAGCATAATCCCCCATAGGCAGCATAATCCCCCAATAGCCAGCATAATCCCCCAATAGCCAGCATAATACCCCATAGCCAGCATAATCCTCCATAGGCAGCATAATCCCCCATAGCCAGCATAATCCCTGTTATGAATGTGTTAGAGATGGTTTCTGAGCAGAGGCTCCCTCTGGTGGTTACAGACAGTACTGAACCTTTCAGCGAGGAGTGGCAATCTGGGTTCACTGACTGGTCTGATATAAGGGAGGTTCCCTCCCATGATGGTTGCCGGTGATCAATTGTTCTTGTCTCAATTGTGGTTCCTGGTTCATTTGGAAGTTTGCTGGAGTCTTGCCTGCATCTCCTGCTTTCAGATAAGATGCTTTTTGATACTGTTATGTTTCGGTAGCTGAGGAGGACAGGAACAACAGCAGGGCAGCCGAACACCTGAGATGTTGGTAACTGATGGGTTGCAGATTCCTAAACTAACGACACAACTAGAGGTAGCTGTGGAGCGTTCCTACGTTGATCCTTGACGCTTCGTCACAGCCTGAGAGATAACTACACCTAAAGGCAGAAAGATGAAAGCTATCTGCCCCGGAGCAGATCCCCAAAGAAAATAAGGAAGCCCCCAAACATATAATGGCGGTTAGACAAGATGAAAATACAAACATAGGCAGAAACTAGACTGAGCAAACGCTGGGGCCACAAGCTGACTAAATAGGATAGGACAGGAGAGATTACTTTCTGCAACCCAGAAAACCCTACAAAAATCCAACAATTCTGATTACAAAAATACTGAGATCACACGATCTCGCCACCCACTAAATCAGTTCTCAGTGTGAACAAAAACCAAGCCGCAGCCGCTGAAAAAACAGGAAAAAGCAAATAAGCAAATAACAGTGGCTGCAGATAAACTGTGAGGAGCTCAGGCCCCAGGAGGGGACCTGGCTGACCTCCACAAAAGTGCAGAAAACAATGCAAAAAGCAAGCACAAAAAGAAAAGCAAAAAATATCTTATCTGAAAGCAGGAGATGCAGGCAAGACTCCAGCAAACTTCCAAATGAACCAGGAACCACAATTGAGACAAGAACAATTGATCACCGGCAACCATCATGGAGGGAACCTCACTTATATCAGACCAGTCAGTGAACCCAGATTGCCACTCCTCACTGAAAGGTTCAGTACTGTCTGTAACCACCAGAGGGAGCCTCTGCTCAGAAACCATCTCTAACACATTCATAACAAATCCCCCAATAGCCAGCATAATCCCCCATAGCCAGCATAATCCCCCATAGGCAGCATAATTCCCATAGCCACATAATCCCACAATAGCCAGCATAATCCACCATAGCCAGCATAATCCCCCATAGCCAGCATAATCCCCCATAGCCTGCATAATCCCCCATAGCCAGCATAATCCCCCATAAGCCAAGCATAATCCCACAATTGCCAGCATAATCCCCCATAGGCAGCATAATCCCACCAATAGCCAGCATAATCCCCCATAGGCAGCATAATCCACCATAGGCAGCATAATCCCCCATAGCCAGCATAATCCAACAATAGCCAGCATAATCCCCCTTAGGCTGGGCGTCAAAAAAAAAAAAATGCCAGTACTCACCTATCTCCACCGCTGCTCTGAAGAAGCACGCTCTGGACTCCGTCTTCTCCTGGCACAGGCGGCGTACGTCATCAGGGCGCGCAGGCGGCGTGATGACGATCACGTCGCCTGTGCTGCATATGGAAGGCCGCAAGGCCTTCCTCACCACATTCCGCCCGCAATTAAAGGGCCCGCCGGCACTGAACTGTCAGTTCAATGTCGGCGGGGCCGACGGGCCAATTCAAGCACTGTGCGCCCCTGCTTCTGTGGGGGCAGCTGCCCCCCCTTGCCCCACGGTGGGTACGCCCATGGTGACGGGGGTCACCGATGAGTGGATTTCCGGCGTGATTGCCGGAAGTGCATGTAAATGCTGCTGTCAGAGTTTGACAGCGGCATTTAAAGGGTTAATACCGCAGTTGGATCGCAATTCCACCCACGGCTGTTCCGGGCACATGTCAGCTGTTCAAAACAGCTGACATGTGCCAGGAAAGATGTGGGCTCACCGCCGGAGCCCATATCAAAGGGAGGGTGTCCAACATCAGTGTACTATTACGCTCGATGTCGTAAAGGGGTTAAATGAAATTCTATGACAGGAGACCCAGGAGGACCCCACTGCTGACAGAAACATAAAAAAGCTAGACAGCAGTTTGCCAAAATGACATGAGTAAGCCAAAATCCTTCCGGGAAAGTGTATTGTGAACAGATGAGACCAAGATAGAGCTTTTTGGTAAAGGACAACATTCTACAGTTTACCGAAGATGGAATGAGGCCTACCAAGAAAAAAACATAGTACATACAGTCAAATTGTAATGTATGTAGTACAGTTCATATAGCGTCTTGTGCTTGGGTGCGATGAAAAAACATGAGACACAGTTATATAGAAAGTCTTGTATACTTCATACAAGTTGGCAAAAATAGTCACACAGTTTTGCAGACACAGAAGCAGGAGA
>JARQOD010000003.1:81147524-81173077 GCA_033576555.1 Oophaga sylvatica | reverse complement strand
GCACGAGCAAGTTCATCCTTAATCAGTGGAGATAACCCCTTTCGAAAAATAGATTTTTTGGCGGAACTGTCCCAGGTGGTATCAAGGGCCCATCTCCTGAAATCCAAGGCATATTCAGCTACCGAGTGCTTACCTTGGCGCAAAGCTAACATGGCTGCTTCAGCTGTTGCACCTCGATTGGGGTCATCAAACACCTGCCCCATGGCTGAAATAAAAGCATCAAGGTGATTCAAACAATCATCCTCAGTCTCAATCAGAGGGTTTGCCCACATCAAAGCCTTGTTGGTAAGCAACATAATTATAGTAAGCACCTTAGATCGTTCAGTGGGAAATTGTGAAGCATGTGCAGAAAAAAAAAGATTGTATTGATTAATAAATCCCCTGAATTTCTCACGTTCACCGCCAAAACGAAAAGGGGGCAACTTGGGAATCCCAGAACTCGGGGCTACGGCAGGAGCCTGGACTCGCTCTTCTAGAACCTCAATCCTGGCTCGCAAATCCTGGGCAGTCTGTCCAAACACTTGCAAATTGTGATTAGTGAGGTCCTGTAGGCTTGAAAAACGGGTCTTTATATTCTGCAAATCTGCAAGGATATTATCAGTCACTCCGCAAAGTTCCTTTATGCGGGCCTCCATTTTCCAGACCTTTCAAGACAGGAGCACTGGAAGAATAGGAGAGGAGAAAAAAAAAACAATAGTGTTTACCTGTGGTAACACTGCAGAGAGAAAAAAAAAATCAAGGGAACTGCTCACCTGGAATGGTTGTGAGAAGTCACAACCACTATCATCACAGAAAGTTCACCCGGACATCTGATATCCACAGTTACAGCAGACAAAAAAGAGAAAAGAGAAAAAAAAAAAACAATAGTGTTTACCTGTGGTAACACTGCAGAAAAAAAAACACTTAAGGGAATTGCTCACCTGGAATGGTTGTGAGAAGTCACAACCACTGTCATCACAGAAAGTACAACCGGACATCCGATATCCACAGTGACAGCAGACACAGCCTTTCCAGACCCAGCAGACACTAACGTTTTGGCTTCAGAATCTTGTAATGTATGTAGTACAGTTCATATAGCGTCTTGTGCTTGGGTGCGATGAAAATACATGAGACACAGGTTTGATATAGAAAGTCTTGTATTACTTCATACAAGTTGGCAAAAATAGTCACACAGTTTGCAGACACAGAAGCAGGAGACACAGCAGGCCAGAGTAATCTAAGCTCAGCAATCACTCTCCACAACAGGTTCAGGATCTTCTTCTCTGTTACCGTAAGTCCATGCAAACGTGGGTCTTTCAAAGAGCAGGGTTCAGAGTCCACAAGTGCTTCAGAGTTCCTCAGTAGGAATAGCTGGAGTACAAGGTCCAAGGCTTTAGGAGTCAGGTCACAGGTTCACTGCAGGCTAGATTCTGAAGCACTGATTGCTCAGCTGTGGCTGCTTAAGAAGCAAAAGGAGAGAATCAGGGCGGGAACATGCAAGCTGGAAACTCCATTTTGACTGAGGGCAAGATAGCTGCAGCAAGACAGAAAGTAAAATGGCTGACGAACAAACTGAGTTTCAGGAACATGTACACAGAACCTTACACAAATATGGTGAAGGTTCAAATATGTTTCGGGGCTGTTTTGATTCCTCTGGCACTGGGTGCCTTCAATGTGTGCAAGGCATCATGAAATCTGAAGATAACCAAAGGATTTTGGGATGCAATGTAGTGCCCAGTGTCAGAAAGCTAGTTTTGTGTCCTAGGTCATGGGCCTTCCAACAGGACATTGACCTCAAACATACTTCAAGAAGCACCCAGAAATGGAAACAAAAAGCTGGAGAGCTCTGAAAAGGCCAGCAATGAGTCCAGATCTAAATCTCATTGAAAACCTGTGGAGAGATCTTAAATTGCTGTTGGGAGAAGGCGCCTTCAAATATGAGAGACCTGGAATAGTTTACAAAAGAAGAACGGCCCAAAATTCCAGTTGAGAGGTGTAAGAAGTTTGTTGATAGTTATAGGAAGCAATTGATTGCAGTTATTTATTCCAAAGGGTGTGCAACCAAATATTAAGTTGAGGGTGCCAACAATTTTGTCCAGCCTATTTTGGTGGTTTTGTGTGAAATTATGTCCAATTTTCCTTTTTCTCTCTGTTTTTGTTTGTGTTGTTCCAATACACACAAAGGAATAAAACATGTATAACAAAACATTTGTAATTGTAATAATGTTCTGGGAGAAATACTTCATATTTTGGAACAATTTTAAGGGTGCTAACTCTTTTGGCCATGACTGTATGTATAGATAATATAGTTTGTAACACAAGTTTTTTATTTTATACTTTTTTCACATTTCTTTTATTTTTTACATAAATTTCCTCCTTTTTTTTCTTCAGCAGCTTTACTAACAAGCGTTCGGTCACATGTACCATCCATGGTCGTTCTCCGGTTCTTTTGGCCCTTTTTTCAACATTTTTAACTATTTTAATCTATTCTTAATATGTTTTATTTTAATACTGTGGTTCTACTGATGACTAAGTTAGTCCAACTTTGAAACACCGAGAGAATAAACCACTTGGTCAGATTTCCCCATTGTCCTTGGTTTCTTCAGTCCTACGTTGGCAGCCTAGACTTCCACCCCTATTCCCCTACTATTTGTTCTACACGACGGGATTCCTGGCTCAAGCTGCAGCAGCTGATATATTTAATTCGTCAGTTGTGGGTCAAACAACCCCATGAGGTGATCAGCTCCTTCTCCTTCACCTTGATTTTCTTCCTTATGATAAGACCCTATTGGGCTTGGTGTTCCTTTTTCCTCTGTTAAAAAACCTTGACAGAGGGATTTACGTTTTGCCAATGACGGGACCGTGACTCTCAGAATTGCACAAGCTTCACCAACTCCCTTTGGCCTGCAGCTTCCAATGGATACCACAGAAGAATGGAATTGGTGGAAAACATGGTTCAACTTGGAATTTTGCAAAAACTTTAAAAATATTGAAAAGAAGTAGATACGCATTTCATGCCACAACAGTATTAGTGACAACGCCCTATTCGTGCTGTTATTACTATGTTTTTTGTCCTGACAAAGGGGGAGCCCAAAATGTGTAGACCACTCCATTTTAAAAAATTGTAATATTTTTGAGAAATTCCAACTCATAAACTCATTTTAACGAGGTTAAGATTTTCATCGTACCTATGTCCAATTTCACCATGGGGACTAAGGTTCTGGTGAGAGAAAGAATATCGAGATAATGAGGTATGGAGGATCGGTCCGTCCGCCCATATCAAGTTATAAGTGTTTATTGTCTCTGCAGGCCCCCCAGGATGGATAAGGCATATCAAGGACCCCAGTATAATGAATAGGTTGTTTATTTAATATCATATCTTTTATACATAACCACAGGATTCATGACGAGCACGACTGTCTCTCCAGTATCTTGCAGCTTGGTGCTCTACTCTCTCCAGGCATGTGGCTCTGATTATTGGAGGAGACACAGGTCTTGCAGTTTGTGGCAGAACTGGGGACATGTAACAGCCAAAACATCTGTTAACCCAACCTCACGGCATAACTGAGGGAAAGGACAATTCCATTCTGGTGAGGTTATTTTCCTGGGTGTCATAAGCCGCTCCTGTCCAGTCCTAGATAAGGATCAAACATTTACAGCATGTCATGTGGGTTTTCCAATCACGGGTCTGACCCATGGGACCCACACAACAATTATGCCTATATCAATATCCTCCATTTGATATAAATGCTTGCGCCAGAACAACTGGACACCGCTCTTCTCAGGTGTAGTGGGAGTCTAACCAGCAAGACCACAAGGATTCAAATAATATATAAAATTTGGGAAAGAAAATACCCCATTATTAGAAAAATCCAATCCAAAAAAAGTTTAAAATTGATGGTGGGAAATGTAGCAAATGGTAGGTTATCAAGGCAAGCAAATAATGCCGGCAGCTAATGCTGCAAAACTTTGTCATAGAAGTGGACTTCTGCTTTGTGCATGCTCCTTCCCTGCACATTGTAACCACAATGTGCTCCCACTACAACAACATAATTAGACAACAAGCACAAAGATTAACCCATTTACAGCCGCCTGACATCTACACTTGTTGCCATGACTCTGTTGTCGGGTGTCCCAGGACCCTGTCCCTAATGCTCGGGGGCACCCTAGCTCACCCTGTTCCCCGAGTTACTTCTGATGATGAAAATGCTGGGGCCACGAACCTTGCCTTAGCTCCTGAATCCACCCTCAGTCTGTACACTTCCCCCACCAGGGAAGAGGGGAGTAGTAGTGTACCATAATACACCAACCAGACTAACACGCTAATATGAACATGGGTAACAAAAAATACCAAACATACAAATATACACATAAACTACAGAGGTATGCAACGGGGAGTGGAGGATGGGGTAAAACCAAAGTAGGAGAAGAAAGGGAATTGTCACACACTCAAAAACCTAGCAACAGTCAAAGATAAACCCAACAAACAGCTAGCTCTGACAATGAGCACCAGCCAGGACTCAGTTTATATAGGAGATGGGAGTGGCTAACAGTGCACAGCTGAGAGCCTTAGCTCCAAGAGCTCTCAACAACAGAGCAGATTAACCCCTGCACTGGCCAATGAAATTTACACCGTTTACTAAGAAGGTGAAGTGCTTCTAATCCGTGCAGGAGTAGAAGAAATCAGACACTGCGATCTTCTGTCTCCTCTCTGTTGTGGTAAACCCGTTAAAATTGTATTAAATCTCTTGCTCCTTCTTCTACTTGCCCTTTAAGGGGATCCTGTCACCAAGTTAAAAATGGCCAGTTTTTGTTCACATTTTATTACTTCTACTCCACTGATTATTCAGTATTTCTCTTTTTTTAATCTGCCATATGGTTCCAGAGATATGGTCCTTTTTAGTTATTGCTAATTTATAAGGTTTTTACTGAGGAGTCCTGGCTCACAAAATCCTCAGGGGCGTATCTTTAGGTTGCTCTGCATGAATACGCTGTGAGTCACACCCCCACCACAAAAAAAAGCACTGAATAAAAAGGACCCTATCTCTGGTACCGTATGGTGTATTTCAATAAAGCAGAAAAATAGAATAATGGCCGTCCGGGGCTGCGCTGCTGCACTTTGATAGTGTTACCTACTTCGGACAGCAAGTACTCATCTCCTGGACAAACTCGATACCTTGCAATCCCTCGATATCCAACAACAGGATCTGTGCACCACGGCACCTTCTCCCATTGCTCCAAGGATCAGAGATATTGGGCTTCATGCATCTCCCACAGAGTGACACAGCAGCAGGACTAGTGCATCACGGCACTTTCTCTAACCACTCCGAAGGACTCAAGGCAGTGAGCTTCATTCATCGTCTATGCAGTCACTTAACAAAAGGTAAAAAAACCTTCCTTTCCTACAGATTATCTTGTCACACATATTTACATATATTATGCGTGAATGACACCTGTTATACCAATCTACTGAGCAATTACTTATGTGACTATTTACTAGGGACCTCATCTGAACACTGGTCTCACCTTTTGCTATAGGTGCACACCTTAAAGGTACTGCCACACTAAACAATCCCGCTAGCGATCACGATAACGACGCATACTAATGCGATCGCTAGCGGGATTGTTTCTATATCGCTAAATGCGGCCACATTTAGCGATATAGTTAACGACGCTATCGCCGTTAGCGATCTTCTTAACGACTTTAGCGGTACAAAAGTACCGCTAAATCGCTAAGAAAAGGTGCCACACAGCGATTAGATACTTACCCAGGGAGAGCGCCAGCGATGAAATAGGGTCCGGAGCGATTCCAGCGACGAGCGAGATCACAGCAGGAAGCTCGTCGCTGGAAGCTGCCGCACTGAACAATATCGCTAACGGGATCGCTAAATAGTGACGTTTTTTAGCGATCCCGTTAGCGATATTGTTTAGTGTGGCATACCCTTAAGGGTATGCCACACTAAAGGGTATGCCACACTAAACAATATCGCTAACGGGATCGCTAAAAAACGTCACTATTTAGCGATCCCGTTAGCGATATTGTTCAGTGCGGCAGCTTCCAGCGACGAGCTTCCTGCTGTGATCTCGCTCGTCGCTGGAATCGTTCCGGACCCTATTTCATCGCTGGCGCTCCCGCTGGGTAAGTATCTAATCGCTGTGTGGCACCTTTTCTTAGCGATTTAGCGGTACTTTTGTACCGCTAAAGTCGTTAAGAAGATCGCTAACGGCGATAGCGTCGTTAACTATATCGCTAAATGTGGCCGCATTTAGCGATATAGAAACAATCCCGCTAGCGATCGCATTAGTATGCGTCGTTATCGTGATCGCTAGCGGGATTGTTTAGTGTGGCAGTACCTTAAGTGAGATCGCTAGCGAGATCGCTAACGAGATCGCTACTACGTCACCATTTAGCGATCTCGTTAGCGACGTCGCTAAGTGTGGCATGTAGCAGCGATGTGGCCCCCGCTGTGATGTCGCGGATCGTGCACGAACGGTTTGGGCCGTATTTTGATCGTTGGCGTCCCGCTGGTGAGCCTGAATCGTTGTGTTTGACACCTTTTGTGAACGATGAGTGACCTCGTTGGTGACGCATATGACAGCGGCGCAGGCGGGACTAGGTTTTCTTTAGTAACGCCCCTCAGCTCCGATTGCTGGCCACATCACCTCGGCAATAATAAATGGCAAAGCGGGGCAAACACAATAGCAGCACAAACTGTCACTTTGCGCTCGCAATGGCGTGTCATGTCTGTGTGGCTGGGGCGCCTAGCTGGGACCTGTAACTTTGCGATTGCAATTGTGTCGTGTGTCTATGCGTTGTTGGTGTAATCACTTTGCGATCGCAACGGCGTCTCATGTCGGCGTGGCTGGGGCGCCTGACTAGGACCTATAACATTGGTCTGGGGGGACGCTGAGGTGCGCTATTTAATCCGGAGAAGTGATGCATGGGACTATGGGTGCAGCATACCGACGGCGCGTCCCATGCATCACAAAAAGGCAGTACTGCGCCGGATCCAGAGGGGCCTTGCTCAGCGGTTCGGGATGCAGAGGACTATGAAGCAGATCAGGAAGAAGCTGGCGGACCTGCGCTACCGGTCAAGCGAAAGGGTCGCCAGCATCCGTGCAGAGCTTCGGAGGCATCATGGTGAGTGTCGGTGAGGGTATCTGGAGAGGCTAGGTTAAGGCTGTGACGGGACTACCAGTAGTGATGGGGTTACAGTCATTGACGGAAGTACTGGCAGTGATGGGGTTACGGACAGTGACTGGAGTACCATTAGTGATGGGGTGACGGACAGTATAGTCCTCCATACAGTATTAAGGGCACCACATAGTGCGCCATACAGAATGGACCCATATGTGCTCCATATGATGCTCCATACAGGGCCGCCATCGGCATGAGAACCCTTACTGCTGTATGGGGCCCGGTCATTAGGGGGGGCCCGCCGCCCGAGCACGCAGGTCCGCGCTCGGGCCCGGGGGCCCCCAACATTTTGAGGCTCCCCCTGCACCTCAAGGGGCCCCCAGCTAGCGGCACATCACGCAGCCGCTATGGGGGCCCCTGTGTGGCAGGGGGGCCCGCCTGCCCCCAGCGCCGACTCCCCCTGCCGCTGCATTGAACTATACCGGCGTCTGCCGGCACAGTTCAAAGCGATGATGGAGGAGAGAGCGTCAGCTGACGCTCCCTCTCCCATCATTCCCCGCTCTGCCTCTGACACAGCGCGCTCACTGTGTGCCGGGCAGAGCAGGAGACAGGAGCTGGGAGCAGCGCTGGCACGAGGATGAGGTGAGGAGTGGTTTTTTTTTTTTTTATAAATCTGTCCTGCTGTGTGGACATTCCTGGGGGGGGAGGAGAGATGAGGGCTGTAAAATGTGGGCCCTGCTGTATACTATGGAGGCCCTGCTATATCCAATGGGGGCCCTGCTGTCTACTATAGGGGCCCTGCAATATACAATGGGGGCCCTGCTGTCTACTATAGGGGCCCTGCAATATACAATGGGGGCCCTGCTGTCTACTATAGGGGCCCTGCAATATACAATGGGGGCCCTGCTGTCTACTATAGGGGCACTGCTATATCCAATGTGGACCCTGCTGTATACTATGGAGGCCCTGCTATATCCAATGGGGGCCCTGCTGTCTACTATAGGGGCCCTGCAATATACAATGGGGGCCCTGCTGTCTACTATAGGGGCACTGCTATATCCAATGTGGACCCTGCTGTATACTATGGAGGCCCTGCTATATCCAATGGGGGCCCTGCTGTCTACTATAGGGGCCCTGCAATATACAATGGGGGCCCTGCTGTCTACTATAGGGGCCCTGCAATATACAATGGGGGCCCTGCTGTCTACTATAGGGGCCCTGCAATATACAATGGGGGCCCTGCTGTCTACTATAGGGGCACTGCTATATCCAATGTGGACCCTGCTGTATACTATGGAGGCCCTGCTATATCCAATGGGGGCCCTGCTGTCTACTATAGGGGCCCTGCAATATACAATGGGGGCCCTGCTGTCTACTATAGGGGCCCTGCTATATCCAATGTGGGCCCTGCTGTATACTATGGGGGCCCTGTTATATCCAATGGGGGCCCTGCTGTCTACTATAGGGGCCCTGCAATATACAATGGGGGCCCTGCTGTCTACTATAGGGGCCCTGCTATATCCAATGTGGGCCCTGCTGTATACTATGGGGGCCTGCTATATCCAATGTGGGCCCTGCAATATACAATGGGGGCCCTGCTATATACTATGTGGGCCCTGCTGTATACTATGGGGGCCCTGCTATATCCAATGTGGGCCCTGCAATATACAATGGGGGCCCTGCTATATACTATGTGGGCCCTGCATGCTGTACACTATGTGGGCCCTGCTGTACACTATGTGGGCCCTGCTGTACACTATGTGGGCCCTGCTGTACACTATGTGGGCCCTGCTATATACTATGTGGGCCCTGCTATATACTATGTGGGCCCTGCTGTACACTATGTGGGCCCTGCTGTACACTATGTGGGCCCTGCTGTACACTATGTGGGCCCTGCTGTACACTATGTGGGCCCTGCTGTACACTATGTGGGCCCTGCTGTACACTATGTGGGCCCTGCTAGTCTGTATACTATGTGGGCCCTGCTGTATACTATGTGGGCCACGCTGTACACTATGTGGGCTGTGTTATATACTATGGGGGGATATATATTTTATAGGGTGGCTGTGTTATATAATATATGTGGCTGTGTTATATACTTTGTGGCTGTGTTATATACTATGGGGGGCTACGTTATATCCTTTGGGGAGGCAGGCTGTATGATATTCTATTCGGGGATACATTATATTCTATGGGGGGCTGTATTATATTTATTATATTCTATGAGGGGTGATTGCATCATACTCTATGAGGTGGCTACATTGTATTCTATGAGGGGCTAGATTATATTGTATGGGGGCTTCATTATACTTTATGAGGGGGCTACATTATATTCTATGGGGGCTGCATTATACTATATGAGTAGGGCTACATTGTATTTTATGGAGGGGCTACATTATACTATAAAGGGGGCTCAATTCTATGGGGGTTTAGATTATACTCTGTGGGGTGGTTGCATTATACTCTGTGGAGTGGCTGCATTATGCTCTGTGGGGTGGCTGCATTATGCTCTATAGGGTCACTGCATTATACTATATGTGGGCTGCATTATACTGTATCGAGGACTATGGGGAATACATTATACCATATGAAGAACTATGGGGTGCATTATACTATGGGAAGTGAATTGTACTACATGGATGACTATGGCGGTGCATTATACTATATGGAGCACTATGAGGAGTGTATTATACTATATGGATGACTGAGTGTATTTTAATATATTGAGGGCTATTAGGAGTGTATTATACTATATGGAGGACTCTGGATACATTATATTATATGAGGACTATGGGGTGTGCACTTTACAATATGGAGGACTGTGGTGCACATTATAATATATGGAGGACTATGGGGTGTATTATACTAAACAAGCAAAATGGTGCATATTCATCGAGTGATTGGTGTTAGGCGAAGTGCACACGTTCAGGAATGTTTGCAGAATTTTCCTGAGCAAAAACAGACTTTTTCCGCGGTAAACTTTCTAGGTCAATAATATAGCGGGAAAAAGGCTAGAATTCCGCAAAATTAATGAACATGTTGGTTCTTTTTCCGAGATGCGTTTTATTTTCGCGGAAAAAAAACGCACCATGTGCACAAAAATTGCGGACTTCATTCTAAATGATAGGATGCTTAATTCATGCGTTTTTGACACGTTTTTTCCTGCGGAAAAAACGCAAATAATCCTGAACGTGTGCACATAGCCTGAATGTGTCATTGGTGAGGGCATGGTGCAGAAGTGAAGTTTTTCCATGAAAGGGCGGAGGGATTTTGGAAGGTTTGCGTGGTGGAGGAGGAGCTAGGGTGGATGCGGAACTGGGGGGGTGGAGCCTGGGCGGAGTCTCAAGGGGGCCCCATAAATTTTGCCAGTATGGGGCCCCGAAATTCCTAGTGGCAGCCCTGGCTCCATATATAAAAGTGATGTTCCATAAATAATGAACCCCATATGATGCTCTAGTATATGATGGGCCCCATATATAATTCTCCAGTGTATAATGCTCCCCATATATTGCTCCAAACATTAAATACAAAGGAAAGACCTCTCCTCGCCGGGCATTGCTCTACTCTGGACTTGTCAGGAAATGCGGAAATGTCAGTATTCCGGGTTTTCTAGGTAACTTTGTCAATGATTTTGCCCTTTGTTAAAATGGAGTTTGCTGTTTTGTGTGCCCTACTTCCTGTTCGTTTGTTTAAAACCCGGCTCAGGTGTTGGCTTCCTTGCTGGAGTATTCTGCTTCCGTTTCCCTGCAACCCAGCTGCTTTGTTCCTCACAGATCTTTTGTGTATTTACCAGGAAAGTGCATAACCTTATCTTCAGGTGTTTCTCAGCCACAGCAGTTTCTACCCATGGCTCTGGACATTCTCTGCATATGTAAGCTGCACTTACTGTGTTATCACTAACCTGTTGACTTGGGAATTTAACCCTTGGTTCACTCCATCTGGTAAGAACTGTGTTTCTGAATTGTTGCTGTTTAACCCTTCGTTCACTCCCTCTGGTGAGAGCTGTTGGAACTGTTTGTCATGGGTGTATCGCCACGAAGATCGTCGCGATTGCACATTCTGACTTCTCGCAGCTGAGTTGCTGTTACTTTGTGTTTGGCAGTGAGGGAGTTAATTTTACCTAGCTCTGTGCTAAGACTAGGTCCAGCCTCGCCCGGCTGCTGTTGTTTATGCACTAATTAGCTTCCTTTATATACCTGCCAGTCTGCTTGTGAGATGCCGGTGAAAGCATTCATGCAGACCAGCAGATTGGATCGGTTCTGAGAAGACTTAAGCTAAGAGCTCCTTTGTGGTTTTCCCTCTTCTTGCTTATAGTTTATCTCCTAGACCTTTTGTGTTCCCTCTGTGTTTGAGTGTTGTATGTAAGACAGTATTTACTTTATCCCTTGTCTTTCTCGTTTGTCTTTACTGTCTGTTAACCGTTACCTGCTCATTCCCTGTGGTGGTAATCAGGGTCCTTCTAAGGACTAGATTACAGTGGTCAGGGATTTATAGGAGACAGGGTTTACGCTGGCGGCCTGGACCTCTGTACCTTTAACAGTACCTCCAGGTAGAGGGACTAGTCAGGACCCTAGTTTAGGGTCAGCATAGACCCCGGTCTACCTCTAGCCGGAGACAGCGTGAAACGGATTCAGTATTGACCCACTGGATATTATGTCAGGTAATTCTATGTTATCAAATACTATATGTACATGTTAATATTACCTATGTATATGTTATATAGAATGTTGTCCCACTTGATATAGATTACTGACATTATATTTATATATATCTGCTATACAGCGTGACACTGTTACTGGAATCTTACTGACATATGAACTTGTTGTTGGACTTCACTGAATTAAGCCACAACTGAGATTAACTTGTTCCTGGACCTCCCTGTGTCTACTGCATACCTGGATCTGACACTTCATACACCAGCAGTGTGTGAATCTAGCCACGTTACCTGTGCATCAGACTTACCTTATGGTCACATTTGTGTGAGGACTCCGTCGTAAAAACCTTACCGCCCTTGCTATAGAGGTTCAAGGACTTATATATCTGGATTCATATAACTGGACTTGTATATATATGGACTCGTTTCATTGCATGTCACTACGGGTTGTTTGAATATTGTTTTTGGGTGTTTTGCTGTTTCACAAATACACTATTTGCATTCAAAGAAACCCGTCTCTGATTGTTCATTGCCCCACGCTATCAGAATCCTCGAGTTCCTACAATAGTATAACAGGAAGATGTCACAGCGGTGGAGCAGGGAGGTGTTGACGAGTACCAGTAGTGAGGGGGTTACAGGCATTGACGGAAGTACTGGCAGTGACGGAGTACCAGTAGTGATAGGAGCACAGCAGTGACAGGGTTTGTAGAAGGATTATTTCACTGAAATGTATTTTTTATTTGCAGCACCACCTTCACCTGCACCACCGTCCCCCGCAGCCCCCGCAGCTCCATCACCAGGGGCATCACCGTTTCCAGGCACCCCTTCACCGGCAGCTACCCCCCCTCCACTTTTGGGGTTGTCATCCCCATCCACATCGCCCCAAGGATTCTCTCCAGCATCACTCCGTGACGCGTATGCAGGCTCGCCATCAGGTAATTTACGCACAAGTTTGACAACTTTGTTAGGTCATAAAATGTTTAAGGGCTGTTGTGATATATATATTTTTCTGTGTTTCCCTAGCCGGCGGTGCCGCAGGTTCTGGATGGGCCGTAAGTGGGTCGTCAGGGGAACAGCAGTCGCCCCAAAACCGTAAGTGCACAGCAAACATGTAACATGTACATGTTGATGTTGCAACAGAATTCCCTGTTAACTGTTACCATTACCTCCACAGAAATCCCCACTGTCCAGGACCTGCGCATGTCACGCCACCGGATGATGGCAGCCATGCATCAACACGGGGTGATGATGGAGAGGTTTTTTGCTGCCCTAGAAAGGG
Source organism: Oophaga sylvatica (assembly GCA_033576555.1). Lineage (NCBI taxonomy): Eukaryota > Metazoa > Chordata > Amphibia > Anura > Dendrobatidae > Oophaga > Oophaga sylvatica. Next base: position 81,160,027 of record JARQOD010000003.1, on the reverse strand, counting down.
GGGGGGGCAGTAGTTTATTTTTTATTTTTTTATTATTATTATTTGTATTTTATTGTTTTTTTATTTTTAGTTTTTTCACTTTGTATAAATATATGCTACATATATATGAGTTAAATATATATGATATATCTTACGTTTATATACGCAGCTGTGGTGTATTATTTTTTATTATAAGGTTTTAGCACTAGTGTGACCAGGGCCTTTAAAAGAAATGTTTTAAATTTTTGATATTTTTTTCATTACATTTTTTACCAATGCTGGAACTCCTATGACTGGTGGTACTCCCATGTCCCCGTGTGTGACAAGTAGAAACAAGTAGATGTAATAAAAATACAAATTTTGAATAGTTGTCAACAAAATTGTTGACATTAATAAGTATAAAAGACCACAATTCATTAGATAAATAAGATTTTTATTAAAAAAATGTAACAATGTAAAAAAAATATAGACAACAAAAAACTTTTGAAAATATTTTAAAAACTAAAACTGCTGGTAACATGGATCGTTGCCATTACCACGTTGCCTCGGCGGTGTATAAAAATAAGGTGGAGCACCAACGTTTTGGTTTGGTGGATTTATCCCAATTGGGTTCGGCACAGTTTTGTGCGGCCATGAGTAATCCGGGTACTGCGGTCTGGCTGTGACGACATAACTGTTATCAAGGTTTCCTAATGACGCTTGAGTCAGGACTAGTGTTGAGCGATACGATACCGCAAGTATCGGGTATCGGCCGATATTAGCTGTATCGGACTTTCGATACTTAGTTCCGATATTTTCCATATATCGTATACCGGAATCGGAAGTTCCCATAATTCTTTGAGAGGCAATGTGATTTTAGTCAGCCAATGAGGAATCCTAAAAAGTGTGGGCACATCCTGTACTGCTGCGGTCATGTTAACTAATGGCATGGCTGTGATTGGCTGCTGAAATGATGTCAGAATGCACTATAAAAGGCGCCGCCGCCATTTTAGCGTCACTGTGCTGTGAATTCAGTTAGGGACAGAACGCTGCTCTGCTGACTCTGAGGGACAGTTAAAGATTGCGATTTAGTGTACTGTGCTTTAGGCAGGCTAGCACCAACCGCTGTGTAAAGCTTCCTTTTGCCTGCAGTGTTGTTTTAACAGCTCTGCAAGGTGTGTGTGTGAGAGTGCAGGTGACGCTGCAGTTTGCTCTGCATGCAACGCTAAATGCACAAGAAAAACTGGTGTAGATGACCTGAAATATTATAATAAAACAATATACCTGTAAGTAATTAATAATGTGTTTTTCCACAATTTGTTCATCACTTTAATCATAATCCAAGGCACTTTATTTCGGGTTTGTCAGATTCACTTTTGTGATTTACAATGTGTGTTTAGGACCCTTCTATTTTGTGCACTCACTAAAGGGTTTTTTCACAATCTGGTTGGGACTTATTTTATAATTCCTAGCACCCTATTTTGGGCCTGATAATATTAAATGGGTTATTAATATCTGCTGTCAGCCTGCCTATTTCATTTTATTTGATTATTGTATTTTATATATTTTCGTATTTATGATTGTTTTGTGTATTACATTGCTCAAATAAAGTTTATATATTTGTTATATTTTGCACATTTTTTTGTGTGTATAGCATTGGTAATTCTTATATTATCTTATATACCATCATTGGTTGGATTCACTTAGTGTCTGCTGGTCTGTATCCACATCTACTATATAGAGTTGTTTTTTTTCTGCATGCAACGCTGTCTGTAGGCATCTGCACGTGTCACTCACAGACTCTTTTTTTTTTATTCAGTGTAATTCTTGCTGCTCCATGCAATTTAAATTTTAGTGTGACGCGCTTCCATCCGTATCCAATACATTGGTTGCAAACACTATAGAAGTAGACAAAGGAGTAGCCTTTCACAGATTGTGAACAGTTGTGTTTCAGTGTTCACTTCAGTCTCTGCGTAATAACCACACTTAGGCCTTATAACTTTTCTGACTTTCTTTATCAATCTACCAAGATGAAGAAGTCAGTGAGTAAGGCACGTGGTCGTGGCCGTGGAGTTTCAGCAGGGAGAGGACGTGGGGATTCTGTGGCTGCTGCCGCCCTCAGTGACACAGCATCCACCACTTTTCCCCGTGAGCGTTCCTTTATGCGCACTTTGGTAGGAGCTCGGCGTGCCCCCCTGCTGCGGGAAGAACAAATTGAAGCTGTTGTTGGTTGGATGGCAGCCAATGCATCGACTTCAATTCCTTCCACCTCCTCTCAGGAACACAACACTGTTGAGCAACCATCTGTCTGTTCACCGCCTGTCAAATTGCCCAGGCAGTCAGAGAGTTCTGTACAGGAGCCAGCTGAGTCTCTGCTTCTGTTCTCAGAATCTGTTGGCTCGCAAACACGGGCACAGGCAAGCAGCATTCTGCAATTTGAAGAAGAGGGAGTATGCAGTGATGTGCAACAGCTGTGTCTCTCTCAATCTGAAGAGGCGGGTGAGCCAGTGCCGATGGACAGCACACCGCAGAACGCATCTCATGATGATGATGAGACTCAGGTGCCAGGTTTTGTGGAGCATGGTGCTGCCCAGACCATCCAACAGCAGCAGGTGTTGGAAGAGGGTAGTGGAGATGATGAAGTCCGAGACCCAACATGGCGTGAGCAACAGGAAGGTGGTGGGAGCAGCTCTGAGGAAGAGATTGGCCCAACGGTACAAAGAGGAGGGAGAGGTAGGCTGCAGACTCGCTTGCCTGTAGCCTCCAGTTTGGCACCTGTTGGGAGCAGTTCTCTTACAAATGTCAAAATTGGCGCTCCATGACTTGCACTGCATGGTCCTTTTTTGACAGACTTGTAGATGATATTTGCTATGTTAAATGCAAGCTGTGTAAGCAAAAAGTTAAAAGAGGTAAAAATATCAGTAACCTGAATACCACAAATATGTGGAAACATGTACGGACAAAGCACGTAGCTGAGTTACAAAGACACACTGGAGATGTAGGCCAACCTGCAGCAGCACCTACATCTTCAGGTCGTGTTGGAGCCTCTACCTCCAGCTCACACACACCTGGTTCGGCTTCCTCACAGGATCTCCATGGAAGAACCTCGGTCACTGTTGTCCATAGACAAACTGTTATTCCACCCACAGCAGCAAGTTCACAGTCATCGTCACACTCCCAGGCGACAAAACAGCCATCGGTAGCACAGGCATGGGATAAAAGACGGCCATACTCGGCAAACCATCCACGAGCACAGGCTCTGAATGCTGGCATTGCAAAACTCCTGTCCCTTGAAATGCTGTCATTCAGGCTGGTGGAGACTGACAGTTTCAGGAACTTAATTGCATTGGCAGTCCCACAATATAATGTGCCAAGCCGATTTTATTTCAGCAGGCAAGCCGTCCTGCTCTGCAAAAACATGTCGAGGGAAACATTAAACATGCGCTACTAAACGCCGTCAGTAGCAGGGTCCACCTGACCACCGATGCGTGGACCAGTACCCATGGCCAGGGACGATACCTTTCCCTCACTGCCCATTGGGTCAATGTTGTGGAGCCGGGTACAGATCTTGCCAGTGGCGCTGTACGTGTTCTGCCAACTCCAAGGATTGCAGGAATCCAGTCTGTACACATTGATTCCTCCTCCTACTCCAGTTCCTCAGAATCATCGCTGCACGAGCCGTCACGGTATACCTCCACATGGACCCGTGAACGCTTACCTGTTGCGACCGATATGAGCACAGCCGTGGCCAAACGTCAACAGGCCGTCCTGAAAATGATTTCAATGGGGAATCTAAGCCACACAGCGCAGGAGGTCTGGAATGCCATCAAGCAGGAGAGCGACGTGTGGTTTTTGCCTGCGAATCTCCAGCCAGGCTTGGTAGTGTGTGACAATGGCCGAAATCTGGTGGCAGCTCTGGGCCTTGGCAACCTTACTCACATACCATGTCTGGCACATGTGCTCAACTTGGTCGTGCAGAGTTTTTTGAGGGACTATCCGGATCTTGCTGGACTGCTGCAGAAGGTCCGCCTAGAGTGCGCTCACTTGCGACGTTCCAGCATAGCCAGATCGCGCATTGCTGCTCTGCAACGCCGATTTCGCCTTCTGGAACATCGCATCATATGTGACGTACCCACCAGGTGGAATTCCACGTTACATATGTTGGAGCGGTTGTGTGAGCAGCAGACAGCAGTAATGGAGTATCAGCTGCATCAGGCGCAATCAAGTCGCTCTTTGCGCCGTCCACAGTTCACCACTACTGAGTGGGCCTCTATGAAGGACATCTGCGATGTTTTGCGTGCGTTTGATGTCTCAACGCGGATGGCGAGTGCAGATGATGCACTAGTCAGCATGACTGTCCCCCTTATCTGCCTGCTTCAGAAATCACTGAAAGCACTAAAGGAAGAGGTTTTGGAAGAGGTGGAGGATGAGGAGTCACAAATTCAATTACCTTCAGGACAGTCAGCGCAACGTGGTTCCTCACAAAGGGCTGGGCAGGGCTCACTTTGTGAGGAGGAGGAGGAGAGTCAATGGAGGAGGAAGAAATCCCTACAAAGGGAGGTACACAACGCTCTAGTCAGTATGTAGAGCGAGGGTGGGGTGATGCAGAGGAGGCAGAGATGACGCCTCTTCCAGAGGACAGCTTTTGTTGGCCAGTTGGGAGTCTGCAGCACATGGTTGATTTCATGCTTCAGTGCCTGAGAAACGACCGCCGCATCACCCACATTCTCACCACGTCAGATTATTGGGTGTACACCCTCCTAGACCCTCGCTACCGGGACAACTTACAAACCCTCATCACACCGATGAACCGGGACCGTAAAATGCGGGAGTACCAAGACACACTGGTGCAATCCATACTGTTGTACATTCCAGCCGAGAGAGCTGCTGCTGCTACTGCTTTACAAAGCAGCTCTGTGCGTCGAGGCAGTGTAGACACCTCTACAACAAGAGGGAGCACAAGCAGCGCCTCTGCACAGGGCAAGAGCTGTATGTTACAAATGTGGCGAAGTTTTGTGACAGCGCCAGCAAGGTCTACACCATCCGAGACGGCTCCAGTCACCAGGAAGCAACGTTTCCGTAAGATGGTGACAGACTACTTGTCTTTCCCTCTAAGTGTACTCCCAGATGCCTCTTCCCCTTTCAAATTTTGGGTCTCTAAGTTGGATACATGGCCAGAGCTTAGCCAGTATGCATTGGAGGTGCTGGCTTGCCCTGCTGCCAGTGTATTATCTGAGCGCGTCTTTAGTGCTGCAGGTGGTGTACTAACAGACCGTCGCATGCAACTATCCTCAGAGAATGTAGACCGGCTTACTTTTCTGAAAATGAACAAGGCATGGATCTCACCTGAATTTGCCTGTCCGTTTTCAGATTAAATAACTGTTTGGCAACGTTTTCCATGTCTCCTGTTATGTTCATCTTTCTACCACCTGAACTCTACTCCCTGGGCTACAACACCGCCATTTGTTGCTCGTAAGTAATTGGCAGGGGCACTGACTCCTGGCCAGCCTGGTTACAGCACGACAGCTGTTTCCTGGCAGTGTGAACGTCAATTATCCTCCAATAAGTTGTGATGTCGTGTTGCATTCGGGTTAGCCGACTCTATGGTGCCTGCAGTTTAGGTGATTCCTATGTGTGCTGTGGGATATGTAAATAAAGGCTGTTTCCATTGTGACAATAGGACAAGCACCCACTGTAGGACTGTGTGATTCGGTAACTGCGGACGGCTTGCGTCCTGTCAACTTACATTTTCATGGGTGCGTTCTGCTACCCGTCCGGGGTCCAGTACCGTCAACTGGTTCTCCCCAGTGCCTTTGGCCTAGGTGCCTCCATCTCCGTATACGAGTTCCAGCAATGTCTGCTGGTCCTTGGTAGTGCTTTGGAGCACAGGTACCTCCTGCTTAGTAACCGTGTCACAGTAACGTCAGCTGGTACTCGGTTGTGACATTGCCTCTTTTCCTTCTGCTACCCGTCCGGGGTACAGTACCGTCAACTGGTTCTCCCCAGTGCCTTTGGCCTAGGTGCCTCCATCTCCATATACGAGTTCCAGCAACGTCTGCTGGTCCTTGGTAGTGCTTTGGAGCACAGGTACCTCCTGCTTAGTAACCGTGTCACAGTAACGTCAGCTGGTACTCGGTTGTGACATTGCCTCTTTTCCTTCTGCTACCCGTCCGGGGTCCAGTACCGTCAACTGGTTCTACCCAGTGCCTTTGGCCTAGGTGCCTCCATCTCCGTATACGAGTTCCAGCAACGTCTGCTGGTCCTTGGTAGTGCTTTGGAGCACAGGTACCTCCTGCTTAGTAACCGTGTCACAGTAACGTCAGCTGGTACTCGGTTGTGACATTGCCTCTTTCCTTCTGCTACCCGTCCGGGGTCCAGTACCGTCAACTGGTTCTCCCCAGTGCCTTTGGCCTAGGTGCCTCCATCTCCGTATACGAGTTCCAGCAACGTCTGCTGGTCCTTGGTAGTGCTTTGGAGCACAGGTACCTCCTGCTTAGTAACCGTGTCACAGTAACGTCAGCTGGTACTCGGTTGTGACATTGCCTCTTTTCCTTCTGCTGCCCCTCCGGGTTCCAGCACAGTCAGCTGGTCCTCGTTACTTCCATTGTCTCTTGTTCCATCTGATACCCGTCCGGGTTCCAGTAACGTCAGCTGGTTCTCGGAAATTAGACGACCTTAAAGACCACCCAGAAGAAGATGACGACAACAAGGACGACGAGCATGAAGCCAACCAGCCTGAACACCATCACAAAGAAAAAATAAAAGATTACCCAGAAGAAGATCACCAACAGGACAAAGAAGGTTAAGACAAACTACAAGATACAGAACAAGAGACAGAAGAACAATAAGCAGAAGATCAAAAAGCAGAAGAACATGAAGTATAAGACCAAAATGAAGAGCAAAATATATGCTCTAAATTCTAAGCAGAAGAAGACTAAGCAGTGTATGAGGGTGAGTCCGTTCCTCCTCGTGGTGCCCCTGGAAAATGCCTGCTGCTGCAGGCTAAACTGAACACGGACAAATACTGTTGTAATTTAAATCTTTTGTGACAGCAAGAACGGAAGGATGAAAAATTCATACTTTTACAGATTACAAGTACAGGAATCTCTGTCACAAATAAGAATATGATGAAGAAGATGAAGAGGAAGAAGATGAAGAATTTGAATATGAAGAAGATTAATAGTTTAATAATAACAATATGAGTAATGTAAACAAAAACATGAATAGCAAGAAGTTTAAGAAGAAGATTAAGAAGGTGAAGATGAAGAATAATTTGATGAGAAAGATGATGCTGCTGAAGATTATGAAGGAGAAAGTGTGGCACTGGCAAAAGTTAAAAAGGTGAAGAGCATGGAAGTTGTGAAACATACATATTTGCCAAAATAGAAAAAAGGTTAACAACATTGTCAATTTGTTCGTCAATCCAAACGTATTTCCAAAAAAAAAAATATTAATGCTATTCCAATGCATTGGGTTAAACATGTATGCCTTTATTGTCTCCTCAACCTCCCCCAATACATTCTACATTACTCTTTGTTGTTTTCCTTCATGTACAATTAACCAACAACGCAAGAATGGTTTTTTTTTAATGTCGATATTTGGTTCCCATAGACTTACATTGGACTTCCGGTATCGGTATCGGGTATCGCCGATATTTTAGTGATATCGGCGATACCATTCCAATCCGATATTTTTAGATATCGAGCAGTATCGCTCAACACTAGTCAGGACCTCAAACATGAGTCTTTCTGCATGAACCTGCTGTATAGGATCCAGTGTTGGGAGCTTCTCATTAGCGTAGTATGCAAACCCAGTTAATTTTGGTTGGTCTTTTTCCGCCGTAAGGACTTTTTTGGCAATTTCAATCAGTTCTGGAGTAGCCGAGGTGGGAGCCTTCCTTTTTCTGCCAGAAAATGTAAGCCGGCTCCGCACAGATGAGGATGGTGGCTCAACTACTTCTTCGTCTTGGATCAACGTCATGCTGTCTTCTTGAGTCGGAGGTGTGGAGACAGCCTCTTCTGTGTCCTGCATGAACAAAAAACAAAGGTTAAATCACAAAGAAAAAGAAATTTATCTTCACACTATAACACCCAAATACAGCAAAAATGTGAAAACGACACTTGTAAATGGATAGGCCTCAACCGTTGAGCTAGATAAGTTATTAGTACATGAAGGGATTAATTCAGCCATTTTATCTACATTTCACATTAAAATGTGTTTTAATACAAAGGTACTTATATGTACGATAGGGGAGTCCAGCTGGATCACGGGGTCTGGTTCCAACATCGCTTGTCTGGGTACTTCTTGGTCCCTTGTGAAAGAAAACAGCTCAAAGTACCACAATTTAGGGACATACACATCTTCGACCCCGGCTCCAGACTTGGTAGAATTTTGGACTTTTGTAAACAGTGCGGAGGGCCTGAATCCGTGTTTTGACCGATGACTTATCCGCTGGTTCATCGGGGTAACGGTTCTTGCACAGCTCCACCAGTTTTTGGTACGCGTCCTTCTTTTTCAGCCTGTTGCTGTATTCCGCCGACTTTATTTTCCACAGGCAAGGCATCGAGCGGTACATCTCGATGAATTCCCGCAGAAATTCAAGCTTATCGGCCATCTGTAATAACAAAAAGGATTATGTGAGAACGGTAGAATGGTTAAATAAAATGCTTACATAGCCTACAACATAGAACACAGCAGGGAACATAAAATGGTGGTGGTGGGCGCAGCAGGAGAAAACAATGGCAGACCAAAATAAAAGTCATAGATGGACAACTACGGTAAAAACAGCAGGGATCATAAAATGGTGGTGGTGGGCGCGCCAGAACAAAACAATGGCAGACCAAACTAAAAATCATAGATGGACAACTACGGTAAAAACAGCAGGGATCATAAAATGGTGGTGGTGGGCGTGCCAGAACAAAACATTGGCAAACAAAATAAAAAATTGATGGATGACAATGGTTAACAACAGCTGGGATCTAAAAATGGATCTGTAAAATTAATTTAAAAACAATTAAAAATTAAATGTGACAAAAAAAAACCTACCTTACAAGACTTGTTTGTGGTCCTGGAAAAAAAAAAAAGAAAAAAAGGGAAACGCAATAGCGCCACAAACTGGATCGCAGAAAAAATAACGGCACAGACTGGATCGCAGCAAATGCAAGAGTCACAGACTGGATCGCAGCAAACACAATAGTGGCTCAAACTGGATCGCAGTAGCTGCAAAGGCAATAGCAGGACGCACTGGAACTATGCTGGAGATATGAATGAACCGCTTCCGCTTGAGAGCAATGGAAAGGAGCGCTAATACGTCGTCTTTTATGACGCGGTCATCCAATCACAAAAGCGAGAGAGCTGTGACATAAACAGTCATGACATATAGTGACCACCAATCTGTGCTGAGGGGTGTGGAAAAGGTTGCGCTCAATCACGCCTATCGAGGTCGTGAACTTTGACAATACATGCAGATCACTGATCGCTGATGCCTCGTTAATGAGATCGTCCTGTTTGGAAGCTACTAGCGACCTTAAAGCGATGACACCAACGATCTCGTTAGCTTGTGTCGTTGTCGTGATCGCTAGTGTGATCGCTTAGTGTGGCAGTACCTTTAATCTGCCCCAAGCGCCGTTTGGACTTTTTTATCTTTTTATAGACTTTTCAAGCAACTGGTGGTAGTTGTCTACCAAACCAGCCAGCTGGGCAATTTTTTATCGTGTCTAGTGCTAGTATCTCATTGACTAATTTTATTTTTTTGCAGTTCATGCTTCTACAATCTAGAAGGGGAAGACTGTGCAGAGAAGACAAAAGCAGTCTCTGTTCCAGCAGAGCAAGGTGACAGAGCATGCCCATAACACTCTCCCATAGAAGTCAATGAACATATCCAGTCTACAGTCATGGCCAAAAGTTTTGAGAATGACACAAATATTATATTTTCACATGATCTGCTGGCCTCTGTTTTTTATGTGTGTTTGACAGATGTTTTTATCACAGACAGAAATATAATAATTGCAAACATATGAGTAACAAAAGCTTATATTGACAGTTAGAATGAGTTAATGCAGCAAGTCAATATTTGCAGTGTTGACCCTTCTTCTTCAGGACCTCTGCAATTCTCCCTGGCATGCTCTCAATCAACTTCTGGACCAAATCCTGACTGATAGCAGTCCATTCTTGCACAATCAATGCTTTCATTTTGTCAGAATTTTAGGTTTTTGTTTGTCCACCGGTCTCTTGATGATTGACCACAAGTTCTCAATGGGATTAAGATCTGGGGAGTTTCCAGGCCATGGACCCAAAATCTCTATGTTTTGTTCCCTGAGCCATTTAGTTATCACCTTTTCTTTATGGCAAGGTGCTCCATCATGCTGGAAAAGGCATTGTTGATCGCCAAACTGCTCTTGGAGGGTTGGGAGAAGTTGCTCTTGGAGGACATTCTGGTACCATTCTTCATTCATGGCTGTGTTTTTAGGCAAGACTGTGAGAGAGCCGATTCCCTTGGCTGAGAAGCAACCCCACACATGAATGGTTTCAGGATGCTTAACAGTTGACATGAGACAAGACTGGTGGTAGCGCTCACCTTGTCTTCTCCGAATGAGGCGTTTTCCTGATGTTCCAAACAATCGAAAAGGGGATTCATCAGAGAAAATAACTTTACCCCAGTCCTCAGCAGTCCACTGCCTGTACCTTTTGCAGAATATCAGTCTGTCCATGATGTTTTTTCTGGAGAGAAGTGGCTTCTTTGCTGCCCTCCTTGAGACCAGGCCTTGCTCCAAGAGTCTCCGCCTCACAGTGCGTGCAGATGCACTCACACCTGCCTGCTGCCATTCCTGAGCAAGCTCTGCACTGCTGGTAGCCCGATCCCACAGCTGAAACACTTTTAAGAGACGGTCCCCGGCGCTTGCTGGTCTTTCTTGGACGCCCTGGAGCCTTTTTGGCAACAATGGAACCTCTCTCCTTGAAGTTCTTGATGATGCGATAGATTGTTGACTGAGGTGCAATCTTTCTAGCTGCGATACTCTTCCCTGTTAGGCCATTTTTGTGCATTGCAATGATGACTGCACGTGTTTCTTTAGAGATAACCATGGTTAACAGAAGAGAAACAATGATGCCAAGCACCAGCCTCCTTTTAAAGTGTCCAGTAGTGTCATTCTTACTTAATCATGACAGATTGATCTCCAGCCATGTCCTCATCAACACCCACACCTGTGTTAATGGAGCAATCACTGAAAAGAGGTTAGCTGGTCCTTTTAAGGCAGGGCTGCAATGATGTTGAAATGTGTTTTGGGGATAAAGTTCATTTTCTAGTCAAATATTGACTTTGCATGTAATTGCTGTTAAGCTGATCACTCTTTATAACATTCTGGAGTATATGCAAATTGCCATTAGAAAAAGTGAAGCAGTAGACTTTGTAAAAATTAATATTTGTGTCATTCTCAAAACTTTTGGCCATGACTGTATTGCTGTCAGACACTATAGCTCTTATCTTATACAGAAAACAGAAAAAATAAATTAGATTAATTAGGCTATGAGCCGTGCAAGAAAATAAACACAGCTTTGAAGAAGTAGGGATTTCAGCAGCACAGAATGTTCAGAATGTTATGTACTAATCTTTTTGTGGACAGTGACCCAAAGTTTTGGTGGCTATTGGCATAAATGGCTGTCCAGGTAATGCATGGTTGCGCTGAATGTTACAGGTGACTATGTATCGGAGTACAGCAGAATATCGGATAAAATGGTTGCTAGTGGTGGCTCAGGTACAGCAGGGTCTTTGTAATGGGGGAGCACTAATATCAGACAGATACAAAGCGTCTTCATATTATTGTCAGTCTCTGTCCGAGTCATCGGCTGCTCCAGACTTAATTCCCTTTTAATCAAATGTCTCATAGGATTTCATTGCTTGGGTCTGTTATCTGCCAAACCTCTGAATATATTCTTATACCACCAGGGGCCTCGAGAGGAAAAAAGTGTTTATAAAAGAGATAGGACCACAGGAGCTTAACCAGCGAATGCGACTAAGGCCCGTCTCACATAGCGAGATCGCTAGCGAGATCGCTGCTGAGTCACAATTTTTGTGACGCAACAGCGATCTCAGCAGCGATCTCGCTATGTCTGACACGTACCAGCGATCAGGCCTTGCTGTGAATCGCTGGTCGTGTCAGAAATGCCTGGACTTTTTTTGATCGCTGGTCTCCCGCTGGCCAGCACGCATCGCTGCGTGTGGCAGGCAGGAGACCAGCGATCAGCTGGTAACCAAGGTACACACAAGGTACATCGGGGCTGTGCCTGGAAACCCGATGTGTACGTTGGATACCAGCGTGCTGCTGCAGGGGAGCTGGTAACCAAGGTACACATCGGGTTTCCAGGCACCGCGCAGCGCCTGGAAACCCGATGTGTACCTTGGTTACCAGCTCCCTGCATCAGCGGGCTGGTATCCAACGTACACTGCGGGTTACTAAGTGACGTTTCGCGCAGTGTCGCTGTCCTGATCGCTGCCTGTTTGGCAGCTCAGTAGCGATCATGTAGCGACACACCAGTGATCCTGACAA
>JARQOD010000003.1:81016794-81147424 GCA_033576555.1 Oophaga sylvatica | reverse complement strand
GTTCTGCTCCGGGCAGATAGCTTTCCTATTTCTATCTTTAGGTGTAGTTAGTTTCTCAGGCTGTGACGAGGCGTCTAGGACCAACGTAGGAACGCTCCACGGCTGCCTCTAGTTGTGGTGGTTAGTCAGGGTACTGCAATCTCATAGATTCCAACTGCTCTGGTGTATTTCCTTTTTTGCCTGCACTCCTCATCTACCGTAACATAACAGTATCACCGGCCACAAAAATTGTATGGTACTCACAGAAGGGAAAAAATATTTTGAAGGAAAGTTGTCAGATATTTTTCTGTTTGTTGCATTTTTTTTTTTTTCCCTCTGTATCTCTGGGTGCTGGGGAGGATCTTTTCTCCCAATGGAGTTTGCACAGTTGTCTGGCCGTGTGGATCAGCTTGCCACTGAGGTTCGGAGTATTGCTGCATATCTTGCTAGGTTGCCTGTTGTGGAACCTAGGATCCCCATGCCAGATTTGTTTTTAGGGGATCGAGCTAAGTTTCAGAATTTCAAAATAATTGTAAATTGTTTCTTGCCTTAAAATCTAAGTCCTCAGGAAACGCAGCGCAGCAGGTTCAAATTATCATCTCTCTCCTGCGCGGCGATCCTCAGGATTGGGCTTTTTCCCTGATACCTGGGGATCCTGTTTTGAGTGATGTTGATGCATTTTTTCAGGCTTTGGGGTTATTGTACGATGAGCCTAATGTCACTGATCAAGCTGAAAAAGCCTTGTTGGCATTAAATCAGGGCTTGATGATGCTGAGTTATACTGTCAGAGATTCCGTAGGTGGGCAGTCCTGACCAAATGGAATGACGACGCTTTGGCGGCCCTTTTCCGGAAAGGGTCTGTCGGATAATGTAAAGGATGTTATGGTGGGATTCCCTGTCCCCTCTGGTCTCAATGATTCTATGTCATTAGCGATTCAAATTGACAGACGTTTGCATGAGCGGAGAAGTATGCGTGGAGTGGTGTTGCCTTGTGAGCCAGCTGCTGAGCCCATGCAGTGTGATGGAGTGGTGTCTGGGGCACAGCGTCATGAGTTTCGAAAGCGCAATGGGTTATGTTTCTACTGTGGTGATGCCTCTCATGCTATTTCAGTCTGCCCTAAGCGGGGAAGACATTTTGCACGCTCAGTTGTCTTGGTAGTGTTCAGACTAAGTTTTTATTAACTGTCACTCTGATATGCTCTCTGTCCTCATTTTCTGCTCAGGCTTTCATTGATTCTGGAGCAGCTATTAACCTGATGGATTATGATTTTGCTAAACGTTGTGGATTTCCCTTGATACCCCTACAGAAGTCTATTCCTTTACTGGGGATCGATTCTACCCCTTTGGCTGAGAATAAACCCCAGTTTTCTACTCAGGTGATAATGAGGGTTGAACCTGATCACCAGGAGTGCTGCAAATTTTTGGTTCTATATAATCTGCATGACATTATAGTGCTGGGTTTCCCTTGGTTACAGTCTCATAATCCTGTTTTGGATTGGAAATCTGTGTCTGTAACCAGTTGGGGCTGCCAATGTGTTAATACCAACACTCCTGTTTTTTTCTGCCTCCCCCCAGGCTGAGGATGTTCCTGACTTTTTGTTTGATTTTTCTGATGTGTTTAGCGAAAGTAAATCTGCATCCTTGCCTCCCCATAGGAGCTATGACTGCGCTATTGAATTAGTGCCGGGTAGTAAATTCCCTAAAGGTCGCCTTTTTAACTTGTCTGTACCTGAACATGACGCTATGCGGTCTTATATCAAGGAATCATTGGAGAAGGGTCATATCAGACCATCCTCTTCACCCTTAGGTGCCGGTTTTTTCTTTGTGGCCAAAAAGGATGGTTCATTAAGGCCGTGTATTGATTATCGTCTCTTGAACAATATTACTGTGAAATATCAATACCCGTTACCCTTGATTTCTGACCTGTTTTCCAGGGTGAAAAACGCTACTTGGTTTACCAAGCTTGACCTCAGGGGGGCGTATAACCTTATTCGCATTAAGCACGGGGATGAATGGAAGACGGCATTTAACACCCCTGAAGGGCATTTTGAGTACCTTGTGATGCCCTTTGGGCTCACTAATGCTCCTTCCGTCTTCCAGTCCTTCATGAATGACATTTTCAGGGATTTTGTGGACAAGTTTCTGATTGTTTATTTGGATGATATCTTGATTTTTTCTAATGACTGGGACTCTCATGTGAAGCATGTTCGAACTGCATTCCAGATTTTGAGAGAGAATGCTCTGTATGTGAAGGGATCAAAGTGTCTTTTTGGCGTACAGAAGATCTCATTTCTGGGATTCATTTTGTCCCCATCTGTTATTGAAATGGACCCGGTCAAGGTTCAGGCCATCTGTGATTGGGTCCAACCTACTTCATTAAAGGCTCTTCAGAGATTTTTGGGTTTTGCCAATTTTTATCGTAAATTTATTGGTAATTTCTCGGTTATTGTTAAACCATTAACTGATTTGACCAGAAAGGGTTCTGATGTGGTGAATTGGCCTCCTGAGGCAGTCTCTGCGTTTCAGGAACTTAAGCAGAGATTCACTTCTGCTCCTGTTCTACGGCAGCCTGATGTTTCTCTGCCATTTCAGGTGGAGGTTGATGCCTCTGAAATTGGGGCAGGTGCCGTTTTGTCCCAAAAAGATCCAGAGACCTCTAAAAGTAACCCTTGTGCCTTTTTCTCTCGAAAATTTTCTCCTACTGAACGTAATTATGACGTGGGTAATCGGGAGTTATTGGCCATGAAGTGGGCTTTTGAAGAGTGGAGACATTGGCTGGAGGGAGCCAAACATCAGGTGGTGGTCCTTACGGACCATAAGAATCTGGTCTATCTGGAATCTGCCAAGCGACTCAATCCTAGACAGGCCAGGTGGGCCTTGTTTTTCACACGTTTTAATTTTGTGGTTTCCTTTCTTCCTGGCACTAAGAATGTTAAGGCGGATGCCCTCTCGAGGAGTTTCCTTGCGGACTCTCCTGAGCTATCTGATCCCTCTGTTATTTTGAAGGAGGGTGTAGTTCTTTCCGCCATCTCGCCCAATTTGAGACTTGCTCTGGAGGGGTGTCAGGAGGATAGGCCCGAGCGCTGCCCTGTTGGAAAATTGTTTGTCCCGGACCAATGGAAAAAGAGTGTGATGTCTGAGATTCATTGTTCCGCATTGGCTGGGCATCCCGGAATTTTTGGTACCAGAGACTTGGTTAGTCGGTCCTTTTGGTGGCCTACCTTGTCTCGCGATGTCAGGGAATTTGTGCAGTCCTGCGGGACTTGCTCTCGCTCCAAGCCTTGCTCTCGCTCTAGTGGTTTGTTGATGCCATTGCCTGTGCCCAAGAGACCATGGACCCATATCTCTATGGATTTCATTTCCGATCTTCCTGTTTCTCAGAGAATGACCACCATCTGGGTAATTTGTGATAGGTTTTCCAAAATGATACATCTTGTGCCATTACCTAAGTTGCCTTCCTCCTCTGAATTGGTGCCGTTGTTCCTTCAGCACGTGGTTCGTTTACACGGCATTCCTGAGAACATTGTGTCTGACAGAGGAGTCCAGTTTGTTTCCAGATTTTGGAGGACTTTTTGTTCTAAACTGGGTGTTCAATTGTCTTTTTCCTCGGCATTTCATCCTCAGACCAATGGTCAAACTGAGAGAACAAACCAGACATTGGAGACTTATCTAAGATGCTTTGTGTCTGCTGATCAGGATGACTGGGTCTCTTTTTTACCTTTGGCTGAGTTTGCTCTTAATAATAGGGCTAGCTCTGCCACTTTGATGTCTCCGTTTTTCTGTAATTCTGGGTTTCACCCTCGATTTTCTTCAGGACAGACGGAGGCTTCTGTCTGTCCAGGTGTTGACTCTGTTGTTGAGCGTATGCAGCAGATTTGGGACCAGGTAGTGGAGAGGTTGTCCCTCTCTCAGGAGAAGGCCCAGCGGTTTGCTAACCGGCATAGGACTGATGGTCCTCGGTTTAAAGTGGGGGACTTGGTCTGGTTGTCCTCAAAGAATATTCCTATGAGAGTAGCATCTCCTAAATTTAAGCCTAGGTTCATTGGACCTTATAAGATCATGGAGATTATTAATCCTGTTTCTTTTCGTTTGCTTCTTCCAGGGACATTTAAGATCCATAATGTGTTCCACAAGTCCTTGTTGAAGAGGTTTGTTGAGCCAGTGGTTCCTGCTGCTGTGCCTCCTGACCCTGTTTTGGTTGAGGGCAATCTGGAGTATGTGGTTGAGAAAATATTGGATTCTCGTTTTTCTAGACGAAGACTCCAGTATTTGGTTAAATGGAGAGGTTATGGTCAGGAAGACAATTCTTGGGTGTTTGCTTCGGACATCCATGCTAGGAGACTTATCCGTGCGTATCATAGAACTCATCCTGACCGACCTGGTTGCTCAAATGAGGGTTCGGTGACCCCTCCTCAAGGGGGGGGTACTGTTGTGAATGGGTTTAAGATGAGTTCTGAGCAGAGGCTCCCTCTGGTGGTTACAAGCGGTACTAGTGAGGATTGTGATGACTGGGAATCAGGTGTTACTGATTGGTCTTATATAAGGGAGTAATTTTCCCATCAGGGTTGCCGGTGATCAATTGTTCTGGTCTGAATCCTTCTTTCCAGTTTCCCTTGTAGCCTGCTGTGTCGTGTCTGCATCTCCTGCTATCAGATAAGACAATTTCTTATTTTGTGTTTTTGCTATATTTTTGCATTAGGTCCTGCACTTCTGTGGGGGCCTTCTGGGTCCCCTCCGGGGGCTTTTGCCCTCTCAGTTTAGTCCAGCCACTGTGTTTTGTACTTTTGTTTTTTCCAGTTTTTTCAGTGGCTGCTGTTTTTGTTACACCAGAGAACTAATTTAGGTGGTAGAGGTCGTGTGATCTCAGGTGATTTTGAAATTAGTAGAGTTGGTGTTTTTTCAGGGTTTTCTGGGATTGCAGTAAGTACCCTTCCTGTCCTTTTCTATTTAGTTAGTTTGGGCCCCAGCGTTTGCTCATACTATTTTCTTTCTGTGTCAGTATTTCCTCTTGTCTAACCGCCATTACATGTTTGGGGGCTTTCTATTATCTTTGGGGTTCTGCTCCGGGGCAGATAGCTTTCCTATTTCTATCTTTAGGTGTAGTTAGTTTCTCAGGCTGTGACGAGGCGTCTAGGACCAACGTAGGAACGCTCCACGGCTGCCTCTAGTTGTGGTGGTTAGTCAGGGTACTGCAATCTCATAGATTCCAACTGCTCTGGTGTATTTCCTTTTTTGCCTGCACTCCTCATCTACCGTAACATAACACGCTGGTTCATCGGGGTAACGGTTCTTGCACAGCTCCACCAGTTTTTGGTACGCGTCCTTCTTTTTCAGCCTGTTGCTGTATTCCGCCGACTTTATTTTCCACAGGCAAGGCATCGAGCGGTACATCTCGATGAATTCCCGCAGAAATTCAAGCTTATCGGCCATCTGTAATAACAAAAAGGATTATGTGAGAACGGTAGAATGGTTAAATAAAATGCTTACATAGCCTACAACATAGAACACAGCAGGGAACATAAAATGGTGGTGGTGGGCGCAGCAGGAGAAAACAATGGCAGACCAAAATAAAAGTCATAGATGGACAACTACGGTAAAAACAGCAGGGATCATAAAATGGTGGTGGTGGGCGCGCCAGAACAAAACAATGGCAGACCAAACTAAAAATCATAGATGGACAACTACGGTAAAAACAGCAGGGATCATAAAATGGTGGTGGTGGGCGTGCCAGAACAAAACATTGGCAAACAAAATAAAAAATTGATGGATGACAATGGTTAACAACAGCTGGGATCTAAAAATGGATCTGTAAAATTAATTTAAAAACAATTAAAAATTAAATGTGACAAAAAAAAACCTACCTTACAAGACTTGTTTGTGGTCCTGGAAAAAAAAAAGAAAAAAAGGGAAACGCAATAGCGCCACAAACTGGATCGCAGAAAAAATAACGGCACAGACTGGATCGCAGCAAATGCAAGAGTCACAGACTGGATTGCAGCAAACACAATAGTGGCTCAAACTGGATCGCAGTAGCTGCAAAGGCAATAGCAGGACGCACTGGAACTATGCTGGAGATATGAATGAACCGCTTCCGCTTGAGAGCAATGGAAAGGAGCGCTAATACGTCGTCTTTTATGACGCGGTCATCCAATCACAAAAGCGAGAGAGCTGTGACATAAACAGTCATGACATATAGTGACCACCAATCTGTGCTGAGGGGTGGAAAAGGTTGCGCTCAATCACGCCTATCGAGGTCGTGAACTTTGACAATACATGCAGATCACTGATCGCTGATGCCTCGTTAATGAGATCGTCCTGTTTGGAAGCTACTAGCGACCTTAAAGCGATGACACCAACGATCTCGTTAGCTTGTGTCGTTGTCGTGATCGCTAGTGTGATCGCTTAGTGTGGCAGTACCTTTAATCTGCCCCAAGCGCCGTTTGGACTTTTTTATCTTTTTATAGACTTTTCAAGCAACTGGTGGTAGTTGTCTACCAAACCAGCCAGCTGGGCAATTTTTTATCGTGTCTAGTGCTAGTGTCTCATTGACTAATTTTTATTTTTTTGCAGTTCATGCTTCTACAATCTAGAAGGGGAAGACTGTGCAGAGAAGACAAAAGCAGTCTCTGTTCCAGCAGAGCAAGGTGACAGAGCATGCCCATAACACTCTCCCATAGAAGTCAATGAACATATCCAGTCTACAGTCATGGCCAAAAGTTTTGAGAATGACACAAATATTATATTTTCACATGATCTGCTGGCCTCTGTTTTTTATGTGTGTTTGACAGATGTTTTTATCACAGACAGAAATATAATAATTGCAAACATATGAGTAACAAAAGCTTATATTGACAGTTAGAATGAGTTAATGCAGCAAGTCAATATTTGCAGTGTTGACCCTTCTTCTTCAGGACCTCTGCAATTCTCCCTGGCATGCTCTCAATCAACTTCTGGACCAAATCCTGACTGATAGCAGTCCATTCTTGCACAATCAATGCTTTCATTTTGTCAGAATTTTTAGGTTTTTGTTTGTCCACCGGTCTCTTGATGATTGACCACAAGTTCTCAATGGGATTAAGATCTGGGGAGTTTCCAGGCCATGGACCCAAAATCTCTATGTTTTGTTCCCTGAGCCATTTAGTTATCACCTTTTCTTTATGGCAAGGTGCTCCATCATGCTGGAAAAGGCATTGTTGATCGCCAAACTGCTCTTGGAGGGTTGGGAGAAGTTGCTCTTGGAGGACATTCTGGTACCATTCTTCATTCATGGCTGTGTTTTTAGGCAAGACTGTGAGAGAGCCGATTCCCTTGGCTGAGAAGCAACCCCACACATGAATGGTTTCAGGATGCTTAACAGTTGACATGAGACAAGACTGGTGGTAGCGCTCACCTTGTCTTCTCCGAATGAGGCGTTTTCCTGATGTTCCAAACAATCGAAAAGGGGATTCATCAGAGAAAATAACTTTACCCCAGTCCTCAGCAGTCCACTGCCTGTACCTTTTGCAGAATATCAGTCTGTCCATGATGTTTTTTCTGGAGAGAAGTGGCTTCTTTGCTGCCCTCCTTGAGACCAGGCCCTGCTCCAAGAGTCTCCGCCTCACAGTGCGTGCAGATGCACTCACACCTGCCTGCTGCCATTCCTGAGCAAGCTCTGCACTGCTGGTAGCCCGATCCCACAGCTGAAACACTTTTAAGAGACGGTCCTGGCGCTTGCTGGTCTTTCTTGGACGCCCTGGAGCCTTTTTGGCAACAATGGAACCTCTCTCCTTGAAGTTCTTGATGATGCGATAGATTGTTGACTGAGGTGCAATCTTTCTAGCTGCGATACTCTTCCCTGTTAGGCCATTTTTGTGCATTGCAATGATGACTGCACGTGTTTCTTTAGAGATAACCATGGTTAACAGAAGAGAAACAATGATGCCAAGCACCAGCCTCCTTTTAAAGTGTCCAGTAGTGTCATTCTTACTTAATCATGACAGATTGATCTCCAGCCATGTCCTCATCAACACCCACACCTGTGTTAATGGAGCAATCACTGAAAAGAGGTTAGCTGGTCCTTTTAAGGCAGGGCTGCAATGATGTTGAAATGTGTTTTGGGGGATAAAGTTCATTTTCTAGTCAAATATTGACTTTGCATGTAATTGCTGTTAAGCTGATCACTCTTTATAACATTCTGGAGTATATGCAAATTGCCATTAGAAAAAGTGAAGCAGTAGACTTTGTAAAAATTAATATTTGTGTCATTCTCAAAACTTTTGGCCATGACTGTATTGCTGTCAGACACTATAGCTCTTATCTTATACAGAAAACAGAAAAATAAATTAGATTAATTAGGCTATGAGCCGTGCAAGAAAATAAACACAGCTTTGAAGAAGTAGGGATTTCAGCAGCACAGAATGTTTCAGAATGTTATGTACTAATCTTTTTGTGGACAGTGACCCAAAGTTTTGGTGGCTATTGGCATAAATGGCTGTCCAGGTAATGCATGGTTGCGCTGAATGTTACAGGTGACTATGTATCGGAGTACAGCAGAATATCGGATAAAATGGTTGCTAGTGGTGGCTCAGGTACAGCAGGGTCTTTGTAATGGGGGAGCACTAATATCAGACAGATACAAAGCGTCTTCATATTATTGTCAGTCTCTGTCCGAGTCATCGGCTGCTCCAGACTTAATTCCCTTTTAATCAAATGTCTCATAGGATTTCATTGCTTGGGTCTGTTATCTGCCAAACCTCTGAATATATTCTTATACCACCAGGGGCCTCGAGAGGAAAAAAGTGTTTATAAAAGAGATAGGACCACAGGAGCTTAACCAGCGAATGCGACTAAGGGCCCCGTCTCACATAGCGAGATCGCTAGCGAGATCGCTGCTGAGTCACAAGTTTTGTGACGCAACAGCGATCTCAGCAGCGATCTCGCTATGTCTGACACGTACCAGCGATCAGGCCCTTGCTGTGAATCGCTGGTCGTGTCAGAAATGCCTGGACTTTTTTTGATCGCTGGTCTCCCGCTGGCCAGCACGCATCGCTGCGTGTGGCAGGCAGGAGACCAGCGATCAGCTGGTAACCAAGGTACACACAAGGTACATCGGGGCTGTGCCTGGAAACCCGATGTGTACGTTGGATACCAGCGTGCTGCTGCAGGGGAGCTGGTAACCAAGGTACACATCGGGTTTCCAGGCACCGCGCAGCGCCTGGAAACCCGATGTGTACCTTGGTTACCAGCTCCCTGCATCAGCGGGCTGGTATCCAACGTACACTGCGGGTTACTAAGTGACGTTACGCGCAGTGTCGCTGTCCTGATCGCTGCCTGTTTGGCAGCTCAGTAGCGATCATGTAGCGACACACCAGTGATCCTGACAAGTTCATATCGTTGTCGGGATCGCTGGTGCGTCGCTATGTGAGACGGGCCTTAAGTTCACCCAGGTCAACGGGCACAATGGGGCAATCACCCCGAGACATGTTGTCTCTATTAGATTGTAAGCTCCAATAGACAGGGCCTGGTATGTTATTACATCTGTCCGATGTACCCATACATATTGGCCCCTGTCCTGCTCCTGTGTAGCGGCCCATAACAAGGGCCGACCAAAGAAAGAGTGGATCAGTCATGTAGGATGGACCAACAATCAGGAGGTTAAGGCTCTGTGCATACAATGCGGATTTGTTGCATTTCCGCAGAGTTTTTTGCACCAAAATCGCAAAGGATTACTAAAGCAAGATTAATCAATGACAATCCTGAATTATTGTGCACATGATGCGGAAATTTCCATCCTTATTCGCAGCGTTTTATTTTTCGCAGAAAAAGTGGAATGATCAGGTCGCAGTGGGGTACCGGCCCCCAATCCTAGTGGAGAACTTCAAGACTCAGCTAGCAAGCTAAAGACAGGGGTAGCTTTAGTTACCCCAGCCACATACACAATTAATCGCCGAAAAGGCAGCCATAAGGGAGCAAGGGGACTTGAAGAATGTCGCCCGACAAGGTCCGCGGCTGCTGGCTTGGGACACTGATTGTGTTGGCGCTGGGCAGGAGGGCGGAAGCCAGTGCAGCGAGACAACCAGGAAAGGAACATACTGAAGGGAGTCCTGGAAAGGTGTATCCTGATCTACCTGGGAGTTTGCTGGACCCCTCACCTGGAGGACACAGCACCAAGCGGGCATCTACGCACACAGAACTGTGAGTAAAACATTGGAAACTGCACCCCGCTGTGTCCTCTGAATTATTCCTGCGTCACCTGCCCTGCACCACATTCACCTCCAACATCACCTCTATCATTCTAACTGCCCTGGGACATAGCTCTGCCTGTGGAGAGCTGAACTAACTCTGCTGCATCAACAACTGTCCCAGTGGACTGAATCTGCAGCGTTGGCTAACACCTTATTTGCCGAATGCCACAGGTGGCGTTACAAACACTTTGTTACAAAAACGTTATTTTCCCCTTTTTAATAATTTCCCCTTTTATTGGACACCCAGGGCCACGGACCGGTCACTGCTGCAGTGACAATGCCCCTTTAAGAAGTGGCCTGGTATCGAGCATCTCCACTGCCCTGGCGGGCGATCCATGTGTGAGCCAAGAATATAGAATAGGGCCCATCTTGGTTGAAGCACATCAACAATGGAAGTTGGACAAGGAAATTACATAATTTTTTAAAAAAAATACTATATCTTTATTTAGCTAACAAATCTGCAAACAAATCCTCATACAAATCCGCAAGTAAACCTGCAGCAAAAACGCATAAAATTCACATTAAAAACGTGCGGAATTTTCACTGCGGTTTATGCCAAGAGATGCAGAAACTGCACAGAAATTTCCGCAATCAAATCCGCAACGTGTGCACATAGCCTTAAAGGGGTTTTCGATTTTCAGAAAATCCCTGTTCCCTGGTTGTAATTTGCTTTTTTAAAAAAAAAAAAAAAAATTGTGCTTAACTCAACTATTGCTTGATCCAGCACTGAGTCTCCACCACTGCTCCTGGGGCCAGCAGTGCTGACGTCACATTACTAGGCAATAACTGAGCTTAGTGTCTCCGCGTGAGTTGACAGCATGAGCCGCTGAGCTCACAGAATGCTGTCAATAACCAGCACCGGAAGCAGCTGTGGACACTCAGTGCAGGACTAGGGGAGGGTGAGTAAAGCACAGATTGTTTTTTCACAAAACTATTTTCTGAAACTGGAAAACTTCTTTAAGGACTCAATAGGAATGATCATTTGTACAAAACACTTTCTTTATGACTACATTCATACATCAGAGTACATACTGCAATGCGTAGACCGGCTGCAGGTCTCATGATCCAAAATCACTCGTGTGAATATAGCCTTATATTAGCTGTGCTTCTGACTATGAAAAAGCATTTTTTATGAATATCAAATAGATGAAAACAATGACAACTCTGCAAATGATGACTGGGCATGTTTAAACTGTGCAACGATCGAAGGATCAATTGGACAATCCTGAGTAAAAGTCTCCTAACATATATTATCATTAGAGTAGAGCGAATATGTTCAGAAACGATCGCCAAATCCGAATTTGCCATATTCGTGCCATATTGGCACCCTATTCATGCGCATATATGTTTGACAAACATATTCCCTCATTGTACTCCCATTGACTCCAATGATGTTCGGTGAATATTTGCAAATACAATATTCGCTGGCGATCATGATTCAAACCGAATATTGAAAAATATGCTCAACTCTAATTATCATATTCAGAGATTTATGAATAGAAGACTTTTTACACAGGCAGATAATTGGTAATAAAAACGCTTGTTCTTGATCAAAGACCCGTGTAAAAATCCCTCAGATCAACTGATAAACCAGAAAAATACTCAGGCAAGCTGGGACTGGCCCAGCGGAGAACAGGAGAATCTTCCGGTGGGCCACCACCCTCTTATATGAGCAGTTCTTGACACAATACACTTAATTCACTATGTACAGACAAAAGCAGCATCTTACTTAATTAACAGTCAAACCAGTTTATTGCTATAGAAATTTGTGAATGAGGATAAAGTCATATTTACATGTAGCTGAAAAGTGGGGCCCTGGAGTTGATGTTACTGGTGGGCCCTTGGCATCCCAGTCCGACACTGTGTCAAGTGTCAGCTGATCAGATGGTTTATGAAGGCCATTAAATCGCTACTATCAGCACACTGCTTTGTGTATGGGTGTGTTCACATGTACCATTTTTTACGTGTTTCAAATGTGTTTTATTTTGCTAAGCCATTTTGATCTTAATGGGGAAAAACTGCAGTAAACCTCTGAAGCCATGTACACATGTAGCGCAAATACTGTGGTTTTATGTGGGTACAAAGCAGTAGAAAAAAAAACGCACATGGTAACACGACCTGAAACAACTGACATGCTGTGTCCTTTAAAAAATTAGGCCAGACTGAATGTGCGCGTTTTCTTCTATGGGGGTCAAAAGAAGCAGCCATATGTTTGCCCACATGTCTCAGCCAGGACACCCAGTCGATGGGGGTCTACGATCAGATGCATAAGGCGACTGTAATTTCCTGCATCTCTTTATTACAAGGTGCAAGGTTGAACCTCCAGTACCCCACCATCATAAAACTATATTCCACTCCTTAAGGCCTGAATTTGCAAGGGTTAATAGTATGCAGTAAGCCTGGGAGATGGTGGTCCTTCGCCGTGGCTTTCTGCAGATGAGGTGGGCAGCAGGTCACTCTCTTTATTGCTTTGTGTTGTATTAGTTTGTGCTAATGAATTTTCTCATATCCGGTGACTGCAGAAAACTCCCAAATATCCAGCCGGCTTGTGGGGCTGCGAACCCTTCCGAGGAGAACCGCATGGAGGTCAGCGGCTGTGTTTTATGAAACCTGCATCAATAAAACAGAAAGAAATGGCAGCGACACAAAGCAAATAAATCCATCCTAACCTGCCGGCTTTTATGTCAGCGATGCTGAAACCCAAAACTCTTCTAATTAATGTCAAATGCTGGAGAAAGCGGAGTAATTAGCATTGGATCATAACCCCCTACTAACCATACCTGGTTACCTGGGGCCCCACCCTTGGTTACACCGGTATTATAACTGGTTATGAAGGGACTCTTGAGAATACGCACACTCCTGTCCTGAAATACTCTGTGCTGCTGGGAGATGCTGCTTTTCATACTATGCAATTTTCAAGTGTCACCTCTCAGAAGATCATTGCACTCCTCTCCTCAAATCCTCTCCATTGTTGGGGAGGTTCACTCCTTCCATTATGTAACTCTCAGTCCATCACCTCCCTCTAGATCATTCTCATTCTGTACTCTCTGTTTTCTTTCCATCATCTTGCCATTGCCTGAGTTCAGACTAGATCCATAAGTTTTTCTTCTAGCCTCTAAGGGTACATGCACACAACAACTTTTTCAGAAGTTTTCCAAAAGAAAGATGCTTCTGGAAACACCGGAGGTTTTTCCCTTAAGTGCCTAGAATCATAGAATCATAGAATTGTAGAATTGGAAGGGATCTCCTGGGTCATCTGGTCCAACCTCCTGCTCAAAGCAGGATTTACTAAATCATCCCAGACAGATGTCTGTCCAGCCTCTGTTTGAAGACTTCCATTGAAGGAGAACTCACCACCTCTTGTGGCAGCCTGTTCCACTCCTTGATCACCCTAACTGTCAAAAAGTTTTTTCTAATATCTAATCTGTGTCTCCTCCCATTCAGTTTCATCCCATTGCTTCTAGTCTTTCTTTGTGCAAATGAGAATAAAGATGATCCTTCTACAATGTGACAGCCCTTGAGATATTTGTAAACAGCTATTAAGTCACCTCTCAGTCTTCTTTTTTGCAAACTAAACATTTCCAAATCCTGTAACCGTTCCTCACAGGATATGGTTTGCAGACCGGTCACCATTCTGGTCGCTCTTCTCTGAACTTGCTCCAGTTTGTTGATGTCTTTTTTAAAATGTGGAGCCCAAAACTGGAAACAGTATTCCAGATGAGGTCTGACCAAAGAGTAGAGGGCAATAATGACTTCACGTGATCTAGATTGTATGCTTCTGTTAATACATCCCAGAATTGTATTTGCCTTTTTTGCTGCTACATCACACTGTTGACTCATGTACAGTCTGTGATCTATTAGTATTCCCAAGTCTTTTTCACATGTGCTGTTGCTTAGCCCTATTCCTCCCATTTTGTATATGCTTTTTTCATTTTTATTACCCAGATGTAGTACTTTGCATTTTTCCCTGTTAAAAACCATTCTGTTTGTTGCTGCCCACTGCTCCAGTTTATTTATATCTTTTTGAATCCTCGCTCTCTCTTCTCCAGCATTAGCTATCCCTCCTAGCTTTGTGTCATCAGCAAATTTAATCAGTTTACCCTCAATTCCTTCATCTAAATCATTGATAAAGATGTTGAACAATACAGGGCCTAAGACAGAGCCCTGTGGTACCCCACTTGAGACATTCTTCCAACTGGATGTGCAGCCATTTACGACCACTTTTTGGGTCCGATCACTAAGCCAGTTATGAATCCAACTAACAGTTGCCTTGTCTATTCCATACTTAGTCAATAAGGATTGTGTGAGATACTTTGTCAAATTCTTTGCTGAAGTCAAGACATAATATATCTACAGCATTTCCCTGATCCATCCAGTCAGTGATTCTGTCATAGAAGGAAATTAAGTTAGTCTAACATGACTTATTAGTTAAAAATCCATGCTTACTCTGGTTAATCACTTCATTCTTTTCCAGGTACTGACATACATGTTGTTTAATAATTTGTTCAAAGATCTTTCCTGGTATAGAAGTCAGACTCACCAGCCTATAGTTCCCTGGGTCCACCTTCTTCCCCTTTTGAAGATAGGAACAACATTTGCTCTTCTCCAGTCTTCTGGGACTTCTCCTGTTCTCCAAGAATTTTCAAAGATTATGGAGAGTGGTTCAAAAATTTCTTCTGCTATCATCTTCAGTACTCTGGGGTGTAATTTATCAGGACCTTGAGACTTGAATTCATGTATGTTAGCTAAGTGTTTCCTCACTACTAGCTTTCTGCTTATAGATATCCTGGAATCTCCTATTTCTTTAATAGGACAGTGAAGATCAGTTGATGTTACATTTGCTTTCTGAGAGAAAACAGATGCAAAATAGGAATATAAAAGTTTGGTCTTGTCAACATCCTTTCTTACCATTTCATCCTTTTCATCCTGTAAAATCCTATAGCATCTTTGACTTTTCTTTTACTTTTGACATATTCCCAAAATCCTTTTTTATTGCTTTTGACGTCTCTTGCAAGCCTTAATTCATTGTCAGCTTTAGATAATCTGATTCGTGCCCTGCAGGTTCTGCAGCCAGCAGTATATTCTTGATTAGATATGCCTCACTCTTTCCATTTGATAAACATTTATTTCTTAATTTTTAGCATGTGTTTAAGTTCTGTTCATCCATCCTGGTTTCCTTAAATGCTTTCTATTCTTCCCTCTTTTCTGAATTGTTGATGATTGTGCTTTGAGAATCTCATTTTTCAAGATTTCCCATCCTTCCTGGACATTTTTGTCCTTAAGGATATCCAGTCATTGGATCCCTCCGATTCTCTTTCGGAGTCCCTTAAAATCTGCCTTTCTGAAATCTAAACAAATGAAAAACTCAAGGCAAAGTGCACATGGAAATTTTTGTGATTATACGCATGTCATATAAAGGAGATACCAACACCATATGTGCACCACTGGAGAATGCAAAAGGACAAATCGGGAAATTAAAATAATCAATGTAGAAGAAAACTAAAGAAAATGTCCAATAATTTAATATAGTAAATTTTATTCTAGAATACACAACAAAAGTGAGATGGGGTGGGGAACAATTACCAGAAAAAAGGGAGCACAACACAAGGGACCACTTGAATTGCAAGATGATGTAGCAAAAAACGTTAAAATAGTAAATAGTTAAGATGTGTTATAAAACATAACAATCAAAATTTCAAAATTGATATATGTATATACCGCAGAAAAAGAAAGGATAAAATGCAATCAAAAGGTGACAATGTGCAAATATAAGGTGTGATGGTGTGATATGTTCTGTGGGTATCATTTTGTGTTTATTTATATTTTACTGATTTACATGGTGTTCTCTTGCTGCCCGATATCATTCTGTGTATTCCACATATTGCCTAGAGTCTCAATTGTCAGCCTTTTGGCTGAAACCCCTGCTGACATCTCCTGATTGTCCATTCATGACCCCTCAGCTATCCAAATGCAGTGAGTCACTCCCTGTAGTGCCTTAATCCCTGAGGCACCTTTCCCAGGTCAGCAGTGGGATGAAAGCCATCAAACAGGTCTGACTGCCCTAGAGATAAGGAGGGGGTCTGAGGACAACAGAGAGGTAGAAGGGAGTTCCTGTGTGAAAAGGATGGTGTACAGACACAGCACTTCAGAGAGAAAGAAGGAGTGATTTCTTCTGTTTTATCCTCTGTCGTCTGGATTATTGGACTGATCTCATGGGACATTTATCCTGTTACTGAACTGCATTCGTGTTCTGGACTATTGTATCCTCAGTGTGGTGGTTTGTTTATGGACCTTTTCAGTTTTGCCTTTAATAAAGGTCTTGGGATTGTTCGCACTTCTCTTGCTCTGTTGATTGTGTGTTACCGGAGAAGGACCCCGTGACATAAGGTATCATATAGATACAGTGCCTTGCGAAAGTATTCAGCTCCCTGGAACTTTTCAACCTTTTCCACATATCATGCTTCAAACACAAAGATACCAAATGTAAATTTTTGGTGAAGAATCAACAAGTGGGACACAATTGTGAAGTTGAACAAAATTTATTTATTTTTTTTTTAATTTTTGTGGAAGTGCGTACAATATTATTCGGCCCCTTTAACTTAATACTTTGTTGCGCCACCTTTTGCTGCGATTACAGCCGCAAGTCGCTTGGGGTATGTCTCTATCAGTTTTGTACATCGAGAGACTGAAATTCTTGCCCATTCTTCCTTGGCAAACAGCTCAAGCTCAGTGAGGTTGGATGGAGATCGTTTGTGAACAGCAGTTGTCAGCTCTTTCCACAGATTCTCGATTGGATTCAGGTCTGGACTTTGACTTGGCCATTCTAACACCAGGATACGTTTATTTGTGAACCATTCCATTGTAGATTTTGCTTTATGTTTGGGATCATTGTCTTGTTGGAAGACAAATCTCCGTCCCAGTCTCAGGTCTTTTGCAGACTCCAACAGGTTTTCTTCAAGAATGGTCCTGTATTTGGCTCCATCCATCTTCTCATCAATTTTAACCATCTTCCCTGTCCCTGCTGAAGAAAAGCAGGCCCAAACCATGATGCTGCCACCACCATGTTTGACAGTGGGGATGGTGTGTTCAGGGTGATGAGTTGTGTTGCCTTTACGCCAAACATATCGTTTGGAATTGTTGCCAAAAAGTTCGATTTTGCTTTCATCTGACCAGAGCACCTTCTTCCACATGTTTGGTGAGTTTCCCAGGTGGCTTGTTGTAAACTTTAAACAACACTTTCTATGGATATCTTTGAGAAATGGCTTTCTCCTTGCCACTCCTCCATAAAGGCCAGATTTGTGTAGTGTACGACTGATTGTTGTCCTATGGACAGACTGTCCCACCTCAGCTGTAGATCTCTGCAGTTCATCCAGAGTGATCATGGGCCTCTTGGCTGCATCTCTGATCAGTCTTCTCCTTGTTTGAGATGAAAGTTTAGAGGGACGGACGGGTCTTGGTAGATTTGCAGTGGTATGATACTCCTTCCATTTCAATATGATCGCTTGCACAGTGCTCCTTGGGATGTTTAAAGTTTTGGAAATCATTTTCTATCCAAATCCAGCTTTAAACTTCTGAACAACAGTATCACGGACCTGCCTGTTGTGTTCCTTGGTCTTCATGATGCTCTCTGTGCGTCAAACAGAACCCTGAGACTATCACAGAGCAGGTGCATTTATATGGAGACTTGATTACACACAGCACAGGTGGATTATATTTATCATTAGTCATTTAGGACAACATTGGATCATTCAGAGATCCACAATGAACTTCTGGAGTGAGTTTGCTGCACTGAAAGTAAAGGGGCCGAATAATATTGCATGCCCCACTTTTCAGTTTTTGTATGTCCACAAAAATTTTAAATAACCAATAAATTTTGTTTAACTTCACAATTGTGTCCCACTTGTTGTTGATTCTTCACCAAAAATTTACATTTGGTATCTTTATGTTTGAAGCATGATATGTGGGAAAAGGTTGAAAAGTTCTAGGGAGCCGAATACTTTCGCAAGGCACTGTAGTAAAGTGCATATGCAGAAAAAATCTGAAAGAGGCTGAATCAACGCAGAAACCTAAAATTAGGTTGATAATAAAAGTGGATACGAATATATAAATACTGCAACCTTAAATAAGTCCAGCAAATAGCCTCATGGTGGTTACCTTATGCACAGTTTGAGAGTCCCCAGGATGCGCCCTGCCCCGACGCGCGTTGTAATGTCTGCCTCCTTGTATTCTTATCCAAACAATTTCCACAGAACTCACAGTCTCTGAAGCTTCAATCTCTGTGCAGATATACAGTTTTCTAACATACAATGCGACACCACCTCTTCGTTTATCAAGTCTGTTTCTTGCAAATAAATTGTATCCTTCTAGCCTTGTATTCCAATCATGTGTATCGTCCCACCAAGTCTCAGTGATTCCAGTGACATCATATTTCTTTTCCTGCGTTAGTAGTTCCAATTCTCCTTGTTTGTTGCCCGTGCTTTGTGCATTTGTATAGAAACATTTTAGTTTGTGAATGGTTTCTCCTTCTCCAATATTTTTATTTTTTAGATTTTTTCGTCTTTGTTCTTCCCCTTCACTTCTAATAGCAGAGTTCTCAATAGTATTTGTCAGGTGTATGGCTTTTTCGGGCGTTTTGCTTCCTTTTTCACATTGTTCTAGTTTAAAGCTCTCCTGATGAGTGTAGCAAGGCGACTTCCAAATATATGTTTTCCAGTCTTTGAAAGGTGCACCCCATCTCTAGCAAGTAGTCCATTGTATAGGTAATTTTCTCCATGATCCAGAAATCCAAATCCTTGCTGACGGCACCATTGACGTAGCCAGTTGTTCACCAGCAGAGTCTTATTCCACCTCCTTGTTCCATGGGCATCCACTGGAAGGATGGAAGAGAAGACCACCTGCGCTCCCAGTCCTTTCAGTTTCTTACCTAAGTTTTCAAAGTCACTGCTGATGGTTTCCAGCTCGTTTCTTGTGGTGTCATTTGTCCCCACATGTATTAGGAGGAATGGGTAGTCATCTGTAGGTCTGAAGAGTCCTGATATCCTGTCAGATACATATTTAATTTTTGCACCTGGAAGACAGCACATTTCTCTTGAGGTTATATCCGGTCTGCAGATAGCGGCCTCTGCTCCGTTCAACAGGGAATCCCCCATGAACACAACTCTCCGTTTCTTCTTCACAACATTTTTCTTTCTCCATCCTGGAGGACTCTGAGGGCGTACAAGGTTGTTATTTGTGGGCAAAGTCTTATCTTGATGTATTTCTTCATCATTCTCCTGTGTGAGAGCCTGGTACTTGTTCCTGAGCAGTATGGGCGCTGATTGCCTCCTGATCCTCCTGCTTCTCTGGGTCACTTGCTTCCATTCCTCTGTTTCTTCAGGTGCACTTCAAATTTCTTCTCTTTCTGTAACATGAAGAGATAATTCTGCTCTTCATCTTCTTTAATGATCTTCAATGTAGATAACCTCTCTTCCAGATTTCGCAACTTTTCCTCCAACATGGACACAAGCTTGCATTTGTGGCATGTGAAATTTGGCTTTTCCACTGGTAAGTCTGTGAACATGTAGCAAGAAATGCAACTCACCACATGGCTCCTGGCCTCTTCCATGCTCTTATTGTTAAAGAGATATCAAAGCGGTGAAAAACGTGCCAAAATTTGCGCGCCAGTAGGCACGCGGTCTACCAATGTCCTCCTTTCAGCTGCAAAGGCCAAAATCAAGTGTACTTTAAGCTCACAGAAACTCTTCACTTATCCCAGAATGAAATGGGAATATGCAAATGATCTCCTCAGGACTCCTCCCCTGGTTTTGTGTATTTTTTCTTGTCTCCTTAGCTTCTTTTTTATACTTTTGGTGTTTTTTAACAGTTTTTCCAGACTCTTTTTTTTTTTACTGGCTTTTACAGTTGTTTTTTTTTCTCCATTCAACAATGAAGAAACCACAGTTTTTTAAGCAAAAATGCAAGCAAAACACTAAAAAAGATGCC
Source organism: Oophaga sylvatica (assembly GCA_033576555.1). Taxonomy (NCBI): domain Eukaryota; kingdom Metazoa; phylum Chordata; class Amphibia; order Anura; family Dendrobatidae; genus Oophaga; species Oophaga sylvatica. The sequence goes on along the minus strand of JARQOD010000003.1, from coordinate 81,127,241 downwards.
CGGGCATCTTCCAATCCCTCCCGTTGACTTACTGTACATTGTAAAGTATTTGCCTTTAGAGGAGAAACCGCACTTCTTATAAGGCTAAGTGCACACGTTCAGGATTATTTGCGGTTTTTTTCGCGGGAAAAAACGCGTCAAAAACGCATGTATTAAGCATCCTATCATTTAGAATGAATTCCGCAATTTTTGTGCACATGGTGCGTTTTTTTTTCCGCGAAAAAAAACGCATCGCGGAAAATCTAGTAGCATTTCCATTAATTTTGCGGATTTCTAGCGTTTTTTCCCGCTATATTATTGACCTAGAAAGTTCAGGAAAAAAATCGCGGTAAAAACGCGTCAACTCCGCGGAAAAAAAACGCACCAAAACCCGCGCAAAATCCACGCAAAAAAACCCGCGCGTTTTTGCCGCGAAAAAAAGTCCGGTTTTGCTCAGGAATATTCTGCAAACATTCCTGAACGTGTGCACTTAGCCTTAATGCTCGGTTTCTTTGGAAAACCTGAGACGATTAAAAGATGCTCAAAAGCCTGAATATGTGAACAGCAATAGAAATGTTCATTCTTTAGCGAAGGGGTCCAAAGCACGTGGCGCGCGGGCCACATGTGGCCCCTGAGGCTGCTTCGTGATGATCGTCATGGGAGCCACCGTCAGCGATTCTTTCCTTGGACGCACATTCAGTTGAAATGCTCTCTGCACTGCAATACTAAAACGAGCCGCCAGCCAATCAGAGGCCGGCAGGCCGGTGACATCACTGTCATGCATCGCCCAGACTGCGGAGGAGAAGCGGACGCTGTTCGCCGAGGGAGCAGATGACAAGTGAGAAGGATTTTTTTTTAATGAGTATGTAATTACATTACTACATTGCCTATCCTGCCCACTCATAAATGTAAAATGTAAACCCTCGCTGGCAGTAGTATGAGGCAAATTACACAAAGCCGGCTGAGTATCTTCAAGACATGGGCACCAGAGGAACCAGCTCCGAAAATATTAAAAACACATTTATCCCGTTTTAGAACCATATCTCTTGCCAGTTCCATCTACAATGAGCTGCAGAAGAAGAAGTGATTCCCTGTAATCACAGTAAGTCAGATAACCTCAGTCCCAGGCTGATCCTCATAAGATGGCTAATAAATCAACGTCAGTGACACATATGATTTGGCTTCCAGGTTGGCGCAATGAGTATGCTCGGCTGCCACAAAATACCTAAACGTAGCAGTCAGGCACCAGTCCTGGGACTCGTTAGACAGCGGGAGATCTTCTGCAACCACTGACTTTACCAAATGGAAACTTCTTGGATGTGTGGATTTGTCTCAGCCGCGGTGAGATATTGTTTGATTATACCAGAGTCTCGTGAGTCATCTTCAAGAATTGTCTACATTTAGAAAAGTGTACAACCACCCAGTAATCCCTCGTTACTATGTGAATGTGGCTTATGGATCGTTCTTTTCCATATTTGGAAAACTTGATGTGGAGTAGCTGGCATTCACTTTCTGGTAGTAATATTTTAGGTCAAAATACTGCCAAAAATGTACTGCCCACTCCAATAAATATAATGCATGGCTGACCTAAATCCTTCACAGTAGCAGATGATCTCTGACCTGGCTAATTGTTCCACTGGTCAACAATAAGGGTTGTCCTACTGAAGGACATAAGAGAAAGACGTGTGTAGTACTCCAAGGAGGAGCTAATGGGAAAAAAGCCAGTTTCTTTTTGTCTAAGATTCTTAGAGTGGCATACATTTTTAAGATCTGAACGCCCTTTAAGGATCTCAGCTCTGCATATATGGCTTATGTTTGTCCAGTGGAAAGCTTTCTGGATCTTATAATACTGATATCCTATATGCTACCCCCAAGAGACACTTCAGAAATGTCCACATTTCCAGGATAGTCCTTAAGGTACTGCCACACTAAACAATCCCGCTAGCGATCACGATAACGACGCATACTAATGCGATCGCTAGCGGGATTGTTTCTATATCGCTAAGTGCGGCCACATTTAGCGATATAGTTAACGACGCTATCGCCGTTAGCGATCTTCTTAACGACTTTAGCGGTACAAAAGTACCGCTAAATCGCTAAGAAAAGGTGCCACACTAGCGATATATACTTACCCAGCGGGAGCGCCGACGAGAAAATAGGGTCCGGAACGATTCCAGCTACGAGCGAGATCACAGCAGGAAGCTCGTCGCTGGCAGATGCCGCACTGAACAACATCGCTAACGGATCGCTAAATAGTGACGTTTTTTAGCGATCCCGTTAGCGATATTGTTCAGTGTGGCATACCCTTTAAAGAACAAGCTATTATCTGATCCTTAGTGATTCAGGCCAGGTGTACCTACATAATTAACTGCAAGTGAAGGGGGCACAGCTGTGGTATGGCTGGAGGAATGGATAATTAAGACTGTATTAGGCACACCTGGCCAGTAGCGACTTGGCCTGACTATGGATTTATTGTCCATTTTTAATGAATGAAAAAGGTGATGACTTGATGCCACAGTTTCCAAACCTCACCACTGCAGCCTCATAATAATGTAAAATGCAGTAGCTAAAAATACTAAATTAATTGTATATTTTTTTAAATTAAGTTTCATTCATGTTTCCTCTTGAATTACAGAGATTTTTTAAAGTTTTCCCTGTAATTTTAGTACATTAGATATTGCAGTCTCTTTCTTCTGATCTGCTGCAATTTTACTGCCATACACCCTCAGCATTTCTCTAGTGGGTAACGATTAGATCAGCCATGCTATATTTTAATCCAAAACCCTTAGTAAAGGCCCCTTCATACAAGTCAAAAAGAAAGCTCGTTCCCTATTGGCCTCTTTAAATATATATATAAATGCCAACATTGAGCTAATGAACGATAGTAACACACGTTCATCAGATGATTGGAACTTTTATGTTCATTGTCGGCAGCACTTTGCCCAGTGTAAACTGGGAATGTGCTGCTGGAAATATGCAAATGTTTGTTAATTTATAGGGCCAAGGGTTCTCAAAGGGTATATGGTCCTTTAAATAAGAGTCGGGAACTCCTTATATTGTCACTTGGAGCTCAGTGTGGGCAGAAATCTGCTTACTTAAACCCAGTTTAAAGAGAATGGCCACTAATTTTTGCTATATAAAAAAGGGGCCTATGATGGTCTTAAAAAAAAATAAAGTCACCTACATGACCCCTAACATTCCTGTTCCCCTCCAATCTAGTTGCTTTTTCTTCCGGTGGGAGATTTCAGGTGATCACTGCAATCAATCAGTAGGTTGAATAGTTGTAAGGTGGCCAGGGTGGTAGTCGTGGCAACGAGCTGTAGTGTTCCCACACCCTGGCGCCTCACAGAGGAAATACACAACCCCTTCTGTTGTGTGTGATGTGTGCAGCAGAATACTCATTTCAGTTGCTGGAGTCCCCTCAGTCTCTGTCACTCCAGCTTCACAAAACGTTTCAGAGTCACAAGTCTTTACAAACAATACAACTTTACTGGTCAGCAGTACTTTCATCACATAGGTAGCACACGGCAAGCACAGAGTCATCTTCATATCTGTCACTGCCATCCTGACAGGCTCTATCTTATCCAACAGCTTCCTTTTCCCGGCAAGCTCAAATATATCCCTGGACAGTCCGTGTCCCATCTGTATCCTTGGACAATCCGTGTCAAGTATAGTGTACAGTTCCTATAGCGTCTTGTGCTTGGGTGCGAGGAAAACACAGGAGACATAGGTTGAAATGAAATTACTTGTATTACTTCATACAAGCATGCTGAAAAGTTCACACAGTTTGCAGGAACAGCGACAGGAGACACAGCAGGCCAGAGTAACTTCAAGCACTACAATAAATCTCCAAAGCAGGTTCAGGATCTCTTCTCTGTACCGTAATTCCTCTGCAAACATGGATTCACCAAACAGCAGGTTTCCAGAGTCCAAAAGTGTTCCAAGGTTCCTCAGTAGGGAATAGCTGGAGTACAAGTCCAAGGCTTCCAGGAGTCAGGTCACAGACTGACTGAGGCTTGATTCAGGAGCACTGATTGTTCAGCTGAGGCTGCTTAAGAAGCAAGAGGGAAGAATCAGGGCGGGAACATGAAAACTGGAAACTCCATATTAACTGAGGGCAAGAGCTGCAGAAAGACAGAAAGCAAAATGGCCGACGAAAAACTGAGTTTCAAGGAACATGTCAACAGAGACAAAGAACCTTACATTACTCCCCCCTTAGGGACAACCTCCGGATGACCTCAGACCAGGCTTGTCAGGGTACCTCTGATGAAACTGGCGGAGCAGGCGAGGAGCATTTACATTATTGACTGGTTCCCATGAGTTGTCCTCCACTGGGTAGCCCTGCCATTTAATCAAATATTGCAACTGATTTCTGTACAACCTGGAATCTAGAATCCTTTCCACCATAAATTCTTCCTGACCATCGACCAGCACTGGGTCAGGGCAAGGAGAAGAACGTCCAGGAAACGTATTGGGTGTTGCAGCCTTTAGTAGGGATACATGAAGGACAGGGTGGATTCTCATAGTTCTGGGCAGTTGAAGACGACAAGCAACAGCACTTATAATCTTATTGATCTTATAAGGTCCAATGTACTTATGTCCCAATTTAGACGATGGAATCTTTAATTTAAGATTTCTGGTTGACAGCCAGACCAAATCTCCTACCTTGAAAGCTGGTGCAGGTTTACGAAATTTATCTGCTGCTTTCTTGTACCTTTCCTGAGCCAATTCTAGATTTTCCTTTAGAAGATCCATATTCTTTTGTAAAGAAGTGATTCTATCAGCCACTGCCGGCAAGGGCGTATCTATGGGAAATCGAGGAAGAATGTTAGGATGATAACCTAGATTGGAGTAAAAGGAGACTGCTTAGTGGAGGCGCTCTGAGAGTTGTTATAAGAGAACTCAGCCAGTGGAAGTAGATCCACCCAATCATCCCCTCGATCCGAAATGACCTCATCCGGTACTCCATGTAAGCGAAACACATTCTTAATCATCAAGTCTGATGTCTGTTTTGCAGTGGGTAAGCCGACACAAGGGATAAAATGAGCTGCCTTTGTTAGACGGTCAACCACCACTAGAATGGTGTTCTTCCCTTGAGAGGTTGGTAACTCCACAATGAAGTCCATAGAAATGGATCCCCACGGGCGGGACGGGGTGGGAAGAGGTTGCAACAGACCAGTTGGTGAGGAGCGAGGTGTTTTGCATCTTGCACAGACTTCACATGAAGTGACATAGTTTAAGACATCTTTCCTGTAAGTGGGCCACCAAAAGAAACGAGAAAGAAATTCTTGTGTCTTTAGAATTCCCCTATGCCCGGCTATCTTGGAATCGTGGATGAGTTGCAATACTCTCAATCTGACTGTTTCAGGTATATACAGACGTTGTCCCTGAATCCACACACCATTCTTAAAGACAAGACTTACGTCCCTTGGGGGTTGAGCCAACAAAGAATCCGCATGGTATGCTTCCTTGATGTCCTTAAGTAGGTCTTGATTATGAATCACTCCCAGGAATCTAGAGTCAGGAAGAATAGTCTTAGGAGGAGTAAGTGGACGTGTCTCTGCTGAATGAATCCTAGAGAGTGCATCAGCCTTTCCATTGCGCGATCCTGGTCTATAAGAAATGACAAAATTAAATTGGTTTAGGAAAAGATTCCAGCGAGCCTGGCGAGGAGTCAGGCACTTAGCCGACCTGATAAATTCAAGGTTACGATGGTCTGTCAGGACGACTATTTGCTGTGCAGCTCCCTGAAGAAGGTGTCTCCATTCCTTGAAGGCGGCAATAATGGCCAACAATTCTCTATTGCCCACATCGTAGTTCCTCTCAGCCGAAGACAACTGCTGGGAAAAGAAGGCACAGGGATGCAAGACATTCTTCTCACCTGTTCTCTGAGAGAGTATAGCTCCAACGGCACAGTCTGAAGCATCCACCTCTATTATGAAGGCAAGCTCGGGGTTGGGATGTACTAAGATAGGTGCGGTGGTAAATTTATCCTTTAAACAGGAAAATGCTTCCTGAGCTTGCGGGGTCCAGGAGAACCTAGACTGTTTCCGGGTAAGTTGGGTGATAGGTGACACTACCTCAGAAAAATTCTTAATGAAACGTCTATAGAAGTTGGCAAACCCGATGAAACGCTGCACCTCCTTCACATTTCTAGGAATTGGCCAATCCTTGATGGCTTGGGTCTTGCTTCCATCCATACTAATCCCTTGCGTAGATAGTACATACCCCAGAAATTGAATTTCGGTCCTATGGAATTCACATTTTTCAAGTTTGATGTAGAGATGGTTTTGTCTTAGGCGTTCTAAGACCATTCTCACATGTCCATGATGTTCCTCTGTGGAGTTAGAAAAAATTAGAATATCATCCAGATAAATCACCACAAATGTATCTAGGAGATCCCTGAAGATATCATTCACGAAGTGTTGGAAAGTGGCTGGGGCGGTACTCAGACCAAAAGGCATAACTAGATATTCAAAGTGTCCATAGCGTGACCTGAAAGCAGTCTTCCATTCATCCCCAGGTCTAATACGGACCAAGTTATAGGCCCCACGGAGATCCAATTTAGAGAAAATTTTGGCATGCCGCACTCTCTCCAACAACTCAGGGATTAAAGGCAATGGATAACGGTTTCTAATAGTAACCTTATTGAGTTCCCTATAGTCTATGCAGGGTCTCAGAGATCCATCTTTCTTCTTCACAAAGAAGATGGGTGCACCTGCGGGAGATGAAGAGGGGCGTATGAAGCCCTTGGCTAAATTTTCGTCTATATAATCCTTCAAAGCTTTTAGCTCGGACCCCGCTAGTGGGTAGATCTTACCAAAAGGTATCTCGGCTCCAGGCAATAATTCAATTGGACAATCATATGGACGGTGAGGAGGAAGCTGATCAGCGTTCTTCTTGTCACATAAATCCACATAGTCCTGGTATACAGCTGGTAGTTCAGGGACTGACATGGTTCCTTTAGGAACAGAGCAAGCTGAAACTCTTGACTCATCTGTTTCTCGGAAAGTGTAATTCCTTGGTCTCCCAGTTAATCGTAGGATTCTGCGCCTGCAGCCATGGTAGCCCTAGAATAATGGGAAAGTGGGAAGAAGAGATAAGCAAAAAAGACATTTTCTCCTGATGATCTTTACCCATAAGGACCCTCAAAGGCTCTGTTTCTTGATCCACTGGTCCAGAAGTCAGTAGAGAGCCATCCACAGTCTCCATCTGTACTGGAGTAGCCTTCTTCACTGAACGTATCCCCTGTTTCAGAGCAAAGGAGATATCCATGAAATTTCCACTTGCTCCTGAGTCGATCATAGCAGAGCTAGACACCCAGACTGAGTCAACCCAGAGTTTGATGGAAAGGAAGCAATGAGAATTGTTTCTTTTACAACTCAGCTGGGACACCGCTGAGGAAACTTGAAAAATTGCAGCGTTTATACCGTCATCGTCCCCAGAACTAACAGAGTTTAAGTCCGAGAAATCAAGATCTCTTGCAGCAGATCTCTCTGGAGCCTGAGGCTCGGACATGACAGAGCTCCTCTCGCAACACTCACAGTGAATGACTGCTGCAGTAGTCTTACGAGAACGGCTGGGGCAGTTTATAATGAAGTGCCCTGACTTACCACAGTAGAAACATAGATTTTCCTTTATACGATGTTCTTTGCGTGCATCACTAACCCGTCTTTGTAAAGAGTCCACCTGCATGGGTTCAGGTTCTGGTTCCCTTGTGATCCTACTCAAAGGTTCCTTAGCTGAGGAGGGAGGTAGTAAAGGTTAGTGCGATTATTTTCGAACCATCTCTCTTGTCTGCGTTCAGTCAGACGAGCATCAATACGGATACAATAGTTAATAAAGTCACCTAACGCAGTGGGAGGCTCAGCACGAGCAAGTTCATCCTTAATCAGTGGAGACAACCCTTTGCGAAAAATAGATTTTTTAGCGGAAGTGTCCCAAGTGGTATCAAGAGCCCATCTCCTGAAATCCAGGGCATATTCGGCTACTGAACGCTTACCTTGGCGCAAAGTTAACATGGCTGCTTCAGCTGTTGCACCTCGATTGGGGTCATCAAACACCTGCCCCATGGCTGAAATAAAAGCATCAAGGTGATTCAAACAATCATCCTCAGTCTCAATCAGAGGGTTTTCCCACATCAAAGCCTTATTGGTAAGCAACATGATTATAGTAAGCACTTTGGATCGTTCAGTGGGAAATTGTGAAGCATGTGCAGAGAAAAATAAATTGCATTGATTAATAAATCCCCTGAATTTCTCACGTTCACCGCCAAAATGAAAAGGAGGTAATTTGGGGATCCCAGAACTCGGGGTTATGGCAGGAGCCTGGGCTCGTTCCTCTAGAGCCTCAATCCTGGCTCGCAATTCCTGGGTAGTCTGTCCAAACACTTGCAAATTATGATTAGTGAGGTCCTGTAGGCTTGCAAAACGGGTTTTTAAAGTCTGTACATCTGAAAGGATTGTATCAGTCACTCCGCAAAGTTCCTTTATGCGGGCCTCCATCTTCCAGATCTTTTAAGGCAGAAGTGCTGGAAGAGGAAAGGAAAAAAAAAAAACAATAGTGTTTACCTGTGGTAACACTCCAGAGTAAAATTTTAAGGGAATGCGCTCACCTGGAATGGTTGTGAGAAGTCACAACCACTGTCATCACATAAGGTATTAAACGGACATCTGATATCCACAGTCACAGCAGACACGGCTTTCCCAGACCCAGCAGACACTAAACATTGGCTCCTGAATCTTGTCAAGTATAGTGTACAGTTCCTATAGCGTCTTGTGCTTGGGTGCGAGGAAAACACAGGAGACATAGGTTGAAATGAAATTACTTGTATTACTTCATACAAGCATGCTGAAAAGTTCACACAGTTTGCAGGAACAGCGACAGGAGACACAGCAGGCCAGAGTAACTTCAAGCACTACAATAAATCTCCAAAGCAGGTTCAGGATCTCTTCTCTGTACCGTAATTCCTCTGCAAACATGGATTCACCAAACAGCAAGTTTCCAGAGTCCAAAAGTGTTCCAAGGTTCCTCAGTAGGGAATAGCTGGAGTACAAGTCCAAGGCTTCCAGGAGTCAGGTCACAGACTGACTGAGGCTTGATTCAGGAGCACTGATTGTTCAGCTGAGGCTGCTTAAGAAGCAAGAGGGAAGAATCAGGGTGGGAACATGAAAACTGGAAACTCCATATTAACTGAGGGCAAGAGCTGCAGAAAGACAGAAAGCAAAATGGCCGACGAAAAACTGAGTTTCAAGGAACATGTCAACAGAGACAAAGAACCTTACAATCCGTGTCCCACCTGTTTTCTTGGACAGTCCATGTCCCATCCGTATTCTTGGACAATCCGTATCCCACCTGTACCTTTCCTGTCACCAGCTCTTTATCAGCCCCTCGTCCGGCTCCAGTGGGGTGAGTAGCTGGGATCACTGTTGTGAACACGTTGGAGGTGACTTCGGAGCTGGGGCTCCCTCCGGTGGTTGCTGAGGGTAATGAACCAATTGCTGAATGGCTTTCAGCTGGGTCCGATTGGTCTGATATAAGTGACCTGAACTCCCATCAGCCTTGCCAGTAATCAATTGTTCTTCCAGGTCTTGGTTGGAGCTCAGCTTGCATTCCTGCTTTCATTCAGATAAGTGACTTGTTGTTTTTTTTCCTCTGGTTGGATTTTCCTTGCTGGTTTGCTGCCTTGCAGTAGACTTCTGCCTGGTCCCCTTTTGGGGCCTGGCGCTGCATTTATGCTCAGTTTGTGTTTGCACTTTTGCTCTGTTCCTGTGTCACTTTTTATTTGCTGAATTGCTGTGTGTTACACCAGAGATCTGATTTAGGTGGTAGAGATCGTGTGATCTCAGGTCTTTTGTTAATCAGAAGTGTTGGTATTTTTGTCAGGGTTTTTTTGGGTTGCAGTCAGAATTCTTTCCTATACTTTTCTATCTAGACAGTATTGGGCCCCAGCGTTTGCTCATTCTATTTTCTGTCTGTGTTCATATTTTCTTCTTGTCTAACCGTCATTACATGTTTGGGGGCTTCCTATTTCTTTGGGGGTTCTGCTATGGGGCAGTTAGCTTTCATCTTTCTGTCTTTAGGTGTAGCTATCTCTCCGGCTGTGACGAGGCGTCTAGGATCACCGTAGGTACGCTCCACGGCTACTTCTAGTGTTGCGGTTAGTTTAGGGTTCTGCAACCCAGTAGTTTCCAGCCTCTCTGGTGTATTGCTACTTCGGCTATTTTTGCTATTTCTCCTCAGCTATCGAAACATAACAGTATTACCGGCCAAACTGAAAATTCTATGGTACTCAACAGAAGGGAAAAATAGTAAAAAGGAAAAAAAAAAAGGGAGTTGTCAGAATTTTTTTTTTCTGTTTGTTGCATTTTTTCCCTCTTTTTCTCTGGGTGCTGAGGAGGAATTTTTTCTTTGTCCTCAATGGAGTTTACACAGTTGTCCGGCCGTGTGGAGCGGCTTGCCGCTGAGGTTCAGAAGATTACTGCCTATCTTGCTGGGTTGCCTGTTGTGGAACCTAGAATCCCCATGCCAGATTTATTCTTGGGGGATTGGTCTAAATTTCTGAATTTTAAAAATAACTGCTAGTTGTTTTTTGCTTTAAAGCCTAAATCCTCAGGGAACACAGCACAGCAGGTTCAAATTGTCATCTCTCTGCTGCGCGGCGACCCTCAGGATTGGGCTTTTTCCGTGACACCTGGGGATCCTGTTTTGAATGATGTTGATGTATTTTTTCAGGCACTGGGGTTATTGTACGATGAACCTAATGTCACTGATCAAGCTGAAAAGACCTTGTTGGCATTAAATAAGGGTCGTGAAGACGCTGAGCTGTACTGTCAGAAATTCTGAATGTGGGCAGTCCTGACCAAATGGAATGATGATGCTTTGGCAGCCCTTTTTCGGAAGGGCCTGTCAGAAAATGTAAAGGACGTTATGGTGGGATTCCCTGTTCCGTCTGGTCTCAATGATTCTATGTCTTTGGCTATTCAAATTGACAGACGTTTGCGTGAGCGCAGACGTATGCATGAGATAGTGTTGCCTTGTGAGCGAGCTCCTGAGCCCATGCAGTGTGATGGAGTGACTTCTGGGGCTCAGCGTCATGAGTTTCGAAAGCGCAATGGGTTGTGTTTCTGCTGTGGTGACGCTTCTCGTGCTATTTCCGTTTGCCCTAAGCGGGGAAGACGTTTTGCATGCTCAGTTGTCTTGGGTAGTGTTCAGACTAAATTTCTGTTGACTGTTACCCTGATTTGCTCCCTGTCCACATTTTTGGCTCAGGCTTTTGTCGATTCAGGAGCAGCTATTAACCTGATGGATTTTGACTTTGCCAAACATTGTGGGTTTCCCATGATACCCCTGTGGAAGTCTATTCCTTTGCTGGGCATTGATTCTAACCCTTTGGCGGAGAATAAACCCCAGTTTTCTACTCAGGTGATAATGAGGGTTGAACCAGATCAACAGGAGAGTTGCAAATTTCTGGTGCTGTATAATCTGCATGACATTATTGTACTAGGTTTCCCTTGGTTACAGACTCATAATCCTGTTTTGGATTGGAAATCTGTGTCTGTGACCAGTTGGGGCTGCCACTGTGTTAATACTGACACTCTGTTTTTTCTGCCTCTCCCCAGTCTCAGGATGTCCCTGACTTTTTGACTGATTTTTCGGATGTGTTTAGTGAGAGTAAGTCTGCATCCTTACCTCCTCACAGGAGCTATGATTCGCTATTGAGTTAGTGCCTGGTGGTAAATTTCCTAAAGGTCGCCTTTTAATCTTTCTGTACCTGAACACGATGCTATGCGATCTTATATCAAGGAGTCTTTGGAGAAGGGTCATATCAGACCATCCTCTTCACCCTTGGGTGCCGGTTTTTTCTTTGTGGCCAAAAAGGATGGTTCATTGAGGCCGTGTATTTACTATCGCCTCCTGAATAAAATCACTGTTAAATATCAATATCCGTTACCTTTGATTTCTGACCTATTTTCCAGAGTGAAAAGTGCTAGTTGGTTTACCAAGCTTGACCTCAGGGGGGCGTATAACCTTATTCGCATTAAGCACGGGGATGAATGGAAGACAGCGTTTAATACCCCAGAGGGGCATTTTGAGTACCTAGTGATGCCTTTTGGGCTTACTAATGCCCCTTCCGTCTTCCAATCCTTTATGAAAGATATTTTCAAGGATTTTGTGGATAAATTTCTGATAGTTTATTTGGATGATATCTTGATTTTTTCCAACGACTGGGACTCTCATGTGAAACATGTTCAGACTGTGTTCCAGATTTTGAGAGAGAATGCACTGTATGTGAAGGGATCAAAGTGTCTTTTTGGCGTACAGAAAGTTTCATTTCTGGGATTCATTTTGTCTACGTCTGTTATTGAAATGGACCCGGTCAAGGTTCAGGCCATCTGTGATTGGGTTCACCTACTACATTGAAGGCTTTTCAGAGATTTTTGGGTTTTGCCAATTTTTATCGTAAATTTATTGGTAATTTCTCCGGTATTGTTAACCCCTCTCTGCCATCAGACGTACTATTCCGTCCATGTGACCCTGGACCTAATTCCCATGGACGGAATAGTACGTCATGGGCGATCAGCTGCGCTCCCGGGGGAGCGCAGCTGATCGCCGCCGGGTGTCAGCTGATTATCACAGCTGACACCCGTGACTGTGTGTCAGGAGCGGTCACGGACCGCTCCCGGCACATTAACCCTTGGCACACCGCGATCAAACATGATCGCGGTGTACCCGGGGCACAGGGGAGGATCGCGCAGGCAGGGGGCTCCCTGCGCGCTCCCCTGAGACCCTCAGAGCAGCGCGATGTGTCGCGCTGTTCCGAGGGTCCGTCCTCCCTCCAGGTCCCCGGATCCAAGATGGCGCCGGGGTCCTGCAGGGAGGCGGCTTCCTCAGTGCCTGCTGAGAGCAGGCGCTGGGGAAGCCTGCAGCGATGCCAGAGCGATCGCTGGTGTGACAGAGTGCTGTGCACACTGTCACACCAGCGATCTGATAAAATACTGTGATGTCCCACCCTGGGACAAAGTAAAAAAGTAAAAAAAGTAAAAATAAAAAGTGTAAAAAAAAATCATAAAAAAAAAAAAAAAATATTCCCCAATAAATTCATTTTTTCCTGTAAATAAAAAAAACAAAACAATAAAAGTACACATATTTGGTATCGCCGCGTCCGTAACGACCCCCCTATAAAACTGTCCCACTAGTTAACCCCTTTAGTGAACCCCTTAAAAAAAAAAAAAAAAACGAAGCAAAAAATCAATGCTTTATCATCATACAAATGAACAAAAAGTGAAATAACACGCGATCAAAAAGACCGATATAAATAAACATGGTACCACTGAAAACGTCATCTTGTCCCGCAAAAAACGAGCCATCACACAGCATCATGAGCGAAAAAATAAAAAAGTTATAGCTCGCAGAATAAAGCGATGCAAAAATAATGATTTTTTATATAAAATTGTTTTCATTCTATAAAAGCGCCAAAACCTAAAAAAATGATATAAATGAGGTATCACCATAATCATACTGACCCGAAGAATAAAACTGCTTTATCAATTTTACCACACACGGAACGGTATAAACGCCTCCCCCAAAAGAAATTCATGAATTGCTGATTTTTGTTCATTCTAACCTCCCAAAAATCGAAATAAAAAGCGATCAAAAAATGTCACGTGCTCAAAAATGGTACAAATAAAAATGTCAACTCGTCCCGCAAAAAATAAGACCTCACATGACTCTGTGGGCCAAAATATGCAAAAATTATAGCTCTGAAAATGTGGTGATGCAAAAAACTATTTTTTTGCAATATAAAGCGTCTTTTAGCGTGACAGCTGCCAATCACAAAAACCCGCTATAAATAGTAAATCAAACCCCCTTTATCACCCCCTTAGTTAGGGAAAAATAATAAAATTAAAAAAATGTATTTATTTCCATTTTCCCGTTAGGGTTAGGGTTGGCGCTAACGTTAGTATTAGGGTTAGGGTTGGCGCTAACGTTAGTATTAGGGTTGGGATTAGGGTTATGGGTGTGTTAGGGTTAGGTTTGTGGTTAGGGTTGGGACTAGGGTTATTGGTGTTTGGGGTTAGGGTTGGAGTTAGAATTGGGGGTTTCTGCTGTTTAGGCACATCAGGGGGTCTCGAAATGTGACATGGCGTCTGATCTCAATTCCAGCCAATTCTGCGTTGAAAAAGTCAAATGGTGCTCCTTCACTTCTGAGCTCTGCCATGCGCCCAAACAGTAGTTTACCCCACATATGGGGTATCAGCATACTCTGGACCCCAAGAGTTATTGTGCAATTTGGCCTATTTCTCCTGTTACCCTTGGGAAAATAAAAAACTGGGGGCGACAAAATCATTTTTGTAAAAAAAAAAAAATGATTTTTTTGTTTTTACGGCTGTATGTTATAAAACTTCTGTGAAGTACTTGGGGCTTCATAGTGCTCACCACACTTCTAGATAAGTTCCTTGTGGGGTCTATTTTCCAAAATGGGGTCACTTGTGGGGGGTTTCCACTGTTTAGGCGCATCAGGGGCTCTCCAAATGCGACATGACGCCCCCAGACCATTCCATCAAAGTCTGCAATCCAAAACGTCACTACTTCCCCTTTCCGAGCCCCGACGTGTGCCCATACAGTAGTTTTCTCCCACATATTGGGTATCAGCGTACTCAGGACAATTTGGACAACAACTTTTGGGGTCCAATTTCTCCTGTTACCCTTGTGAAAATAAAATATTGGGGGCGAAAAAAATCATTTTTGTAAAAAAAAAAAGGATTTTTTATTTTTACGGCTGTACGTTATAAACTTCTGTGAAGCACTTCGGGGTTCAAAGTGCTCACCACACATCTAGATAAGTTCCTTGTGGGGTCTATTTTCCAAAATGGGGTCACTTGTGGGGGGTTTCCACTGTTTAGGCGCATCAGGGGTTCTCCAAATGCGACATGACGCCCCCAGACCATTCCATCAAAGTCTGCAATCCAAAACGTCACTACTTCCCTTCCGAGCCCCGACGTGCGCCCATACAGTAGTTTACTCCCACATATTGGGTATCAGCGTACTCAGGACAAATTGGACAACAACTTTTGGGGTCCAATTTCTCCTGTTACCCTTGTGAAAATAAAATATTGGGGCGAAAAAATAATTTTTGTAAAAAAAAAAAAGGATTTTTTATTTTACGGGCTGTACGTTATAAACTTCTGTGAAGCACTTCGGGGTTCAAAGTGCTCACCACACATCTAGATAAGTTCCTTGTGGGGTCTATTTTCCAAAATGGGGTCACTTGTGGGGGGTTTCCACTGTTTAGGCGCATCAGGGGCTCTCCAAATGCGACATGACTCCCCCAGACCATTCCATCAAAGTCTGCAATCCAAAACGTCACTACTTCCCTTCCGAGCCCCGACGTGCGCCCATACAGTAGTTTACTCCCACATATTGGGTATCAGCGTACTCAGGACAAATTGGACAACAACTTTTGGGGTCCAATTTCTCCTGTTACCCTTGTGAAAATAAAATATTGGGGGCGAAAAAATCATTTTTGTAAAAAAAAAAAAAGACATTTTTTATTTTACGGCTGTACGTTATAAACTTCTGTGAAGCACTTTGGGGTTCAAAGTGCTCACCACACATCTAGATAAGTTCCTTGAGGGGTCTAGTTTCCAAAATGGTGTCATTTGTGGGGGTTTCCACTGTTTAGGCAGATCAGGAGCTCTCCAAACACGACATGGCATCCAGCCAATTCTGCGTTGAAAAAGTCAAACGGCGCTCCTTCCCTTCCAAACTCTGCCATGCACCCAAACAGTGGTTTACCCCCCACATATGGGGTATCAGCGCACTCAGGACAAATTGCACAATAACTTTTGGAGTCTTGTTTCCCTTGGGAAAATAAAAATTGGGGTGAAAAGATCAATTTTGTGGAAAAAATATAATTTTTTAATTTTACGGCTCTACGTTATAAACTTGTGTGAAGCACTTGGGGGTTCAAATTGCTCACCAAAGATCTAGATAAGTTCCTTAGGGGGTCTAGTTTCCCAAATGGGGTATTTTGTGGGGGTTTCCACTGTTTAGGCACATCAGGGGCTCTCCAAATGCAACATGGCGTCCAATCTCAATTCCAGCCAATTTTGGTTGGAAAAAGTCAAATAGTGCTCCTTCCATTCCGAGCTCTGCCATGCGCCCAAACAGTGGTTCCCCCCCACATATGGGGTATCAGCGTACTCAGGACAAATTGGACAACAAATTTTGTGGTCCAATTTCTCCTGTTACCTATGGGAAAATAAAAAATTAGTGACTAAGAGATAATTTTTGTGGGAAAAAAATAGGATTTTTTATTTTCATGCCCGGGCATTATAAACTTGTGTGAAGCACTTGGGGTTCAAAGTGCTCACCAAAGATCTAGATAAGTTCCTTAGGGGGTCTAGCTTCCAAAATGGGGTCACTTGTGGGGGTTTCCACTGTTTAGGCTCATCTGGGGCACTACAAACGGAACATGACCCCCATCAATGTTTGCATTCCAAAACGTTACTGCTTCTTTTCCAAGCCCTGCCGTGCGCCCAAACAGTTTCCCCCCCCATATGGGGTATCAGCGTACTCAGGACAAATTGGACAACAAGTTTTGGGGTCCAATTTCCTTGGGAAAAATCAAAAATTTGGGACTAAAAAATCATTTTTGTGGAAAATTGTTTTTTTTTTTTTTTCACACCCAGGCATTATAAACTTTTGTGAAACACTTTGGGGTTCAAAGTGCTCACAACAGATCTAGATAAGTTCCTTGGGGGGTCTAGTTTCCAAAATGGTGTCACTTGTGGGGGTTTCCACTGTTTAGGCGTATCAGGGGCTCTCCAAACACGACATGGCGTCCAATCTCAACTCCAGCCAATTTTAGTTTGAAAAAGTCAAACGGCGCTCCTTCCCTTACGAGCTCTGCCGTGTGCCCAAACAGTGGTTTTCCCCACATATGGGGTATTGGCGTACTCAGGAGAAATTGCACAACAACTTTATCTGTCCATTTTCTCCTTTTACCCTTGTGAAAATAAAAAAAAGTTTGTAAAAGATCATTTTTGTGGCTAAAAAGTTAAATATTAATTTTTTCCATCCACGTTGCTTCAGCTCCTGTGAAGCACCTGAAGGGTTAATAAACTTCTTGAATGTAGTTTTGAGTACCTTGAGGGGTACAGTTTTTATAATGGTGTCACTTTTGGGTATTTTCTGCCATATAGACCCGTCAAAGTGACTTCAAATGTGAGGTGGTCCCTAAAAAAATGGCTTTGTAAATTTTGTTTTAAAAATGAGAAATCACTGGTCAACTTTTAACCCTTCTAATTTCCTAACAAAGAAAAATTTTGGTTCCAAAATTGTGCTGATGTAAAGTAGACATGTGGGAAATGTTATTTCTTAACTATTTTGTGTGACATATTTCTCTGTTTTAAGGGAAAAAAAATTCAAAGTTTGAAAATTGCAAAATTTTTAAAATTTTCGCCATATTTGCGTTTTTTTCAAAAATAAATGCAAGGTATATCGAAGAAATTTTACCACTAACATGAAGTACAATATGTCACGAGAAAACAGTCTCAGAATCGCGAAGATCCGTTGAAGCGTTCCAGAGTTATACCCTCATAAAGAGACAGTGGTCAGAATTGTAAAAATTGGCCCGGTCATTAACGTGCAAACCACCCTTGGGGGTGAAGGGGTTAAACCATTGACTGATTTGACCAAAAAGGGTTCCGATGTGGTGAATTGGCACATTGGATACCAGCGCGCTGCTGCAGGGGAGCTTGTAACCAAGGTACACATCGGGTTTCCAGGCACCGCGCAGCGCCTGGAAAACTGATGTGTACCTTGGTTACCAGCTCCCTGCATCAGCGGTCTGGTATCCAACGTACACTGCGGGTAACTAAGCGACGTTACCCGCAGTGTCGCTGTCCTGATCGCTGCCTGTTTGGCAGCTCAGCAGCGATCATGTAGCGACACACCAGCGATCCTGACAAGTTCATATCGTTGTCGGGATTGCTGGTGCGTCGCTATGTGAGACGGGGCCATAAAGCGTTCACCTGACATCTCTGACTGGAGGGGAAGTGAGAAAACTGGCGGGGACACAGGTAGTGATAGCAAGTGACAGATGTGGTCTAGGAGATAAATATACAGTTTTATTATTTAAGACCACAATAGGCCCAGTTTTAAAATAATAAAAGCTAGTAGACAATCCCTTTAAGTGTGGAACAGCCGCATCTTCTTCTTTCCATAGGTAGCACCAAATTTGCATCTAATGAAGTGTTGAACAAAAAATAACAATCTTGATGGGCAATTCCCCAACCATACATGTCTACTTTAAAGGGAATCTGTCACCCTAAATTGGTGGGATATTTAAATGATGGCAGTCAGGTCAGATGGGCGGTGTTTTGGGTACTTGCCTTAACATGTTGTTCGCCGCTGTCTCCATTATTTCTGGGAATTGTAGTTGTTGCCCTCCATATAACGCACCTGCACATTGCAATCTTGAATTGCGCACGCACAGTATGCTTTGCCCGCAGATTGCAATGCACAGGCGCGTTATATGGAGGGCAACGACTACAATTCCCAGAAATAATGGAGACAGCGGCGAACAACATGTTAAGGCAAGTACCCAAAACACCGCCCATCTGACCTGACTGCCATCATTTAAATATCCCGCCA
The DNA here is from genome assembly GCA_033576555.1 of Oophaga sylvatica. Lineage (NCBI taxonomy): Eukaryota > Metazoa > Chordata > Amphibia > Anura > Dendrobatidae > Oophaga > Oophaga sylvatica. The sequence continues at coordinate 81,108,602 of JARQOD010000003.1, read as the reverse complement.
ATGTAGAGTGACAGATTCCCTTTAAGGGTGGGCATAATGGAAAATCTTGGTATAATCATGCAGAAAACAACTTGTATCCTGCAATATCCTTGTATTGGGTCGAATTGGTTGGCTCACTCAGAAAGTCACTGTGACAATAAGTTTACTGTAAATTAGTACATTGTGAAAAAAGTATACAATTAAGTCCTCAATTCCTCCTCTCTTTGAAAGGTTCTTCTAAATTAGCAGTACACTTTTCCTTCCATCCTTTGATAAGTATCCACCCACCGAAACGGAAGGGAAGTTCTCTTGCAGAGAGTGAATAGTAATCTCATCTTAAGCAAAGCGCTGCCCAGTGTCTGTGGCTCTGGTGGGGAAAAGCTTTGACATCCGATGGACCATGAATGCTCCTGGTTTTAAAAGCTTTTGTTCTGGTTTCTGCAGCGTTATGGTTGTTTGCATCCTGAAGACTCCTCGTCTATGTTCTTCTGTTCTGGAATGGTTTGGGCCGGAGACATTGACATATTCAGGAGGCAAAAACATGAAACTTTACCCCTTGAAATGTGGCTTGGAGAAAGGAAGACTCAAAGTATCAATGTCTTCTGCTGTTGAGCTTGCTACCTACAAATTAGTCATGGTCAGCAGAAGTTACCCACATGTCCATGGAGATGGGAAAGTCTCACAAAAAGAAAAGAAAACATTTTTTTCTCTCTTTTGTTTTCTCCTAGAAGTGGCTGGATTCTGTGATCCCATGGAACCAAAACTGAACCTTATCTAATCTGAAATAGGGTTGGCCTGAAATAGGGATATAGAGGGGTGCCCCTATGTGAAACCATGGCAAATTAGACAGACCAGAAGGAAACCAGTCTGGAGTTGGCATTTTTCCCTTTATATGAGCACAAAATAACTACATACAAGTTAATGTGAGCTTTTTTATTTTATTTTAGTTGTCTGTTCTGCTTGGTGCGGGCTCAGAGAGATAACAGACTGCTCCTGCCGGCGATTCTGCTGCTTCACATGAACAGAGCAGCTCTTCCACTTCCGGTCAGCTTTGTTAATGGGGCATCACTGCCAACATCATGCTGATTAACACCAGCTCCCCTCACTTAGGCAGCATGTGACCGACTATCAATCAGCATGACATCGGCAGAGACATCCTGCAAAAACAGCAGAGCAGAAGAGAAGTAGCTATTCTGTCAATGTGACTTCAGCCAGAGTCGCAGAATCACGAGCACGAGTAGTCTGTGACAGCTCTGTATCGGCGGAGTACAGCGTCAGGCACAACAGGCAGGTAGTTAGCAGCTATCTGCCAGTAAGTTCTTAGGCCCATAAGAAAAAATAAAATAGTCCAATAAAACGTAAAGTTCGTTTTTGAATGTTTGGTCAACTAGATTAACAATTGGGATCAAGAAAGAAGGATTATCTCTTCTAGAGCGGACCCTTCCGTTTATCATTTCCGATCCTTTTGTTGATCTTGATGGATATTTGTCTTTTTCCAACCGTATTAACTATGTAACTTTATCCTTCCTCCCTCTGACATCTCCCTCGGGAGGCCCTCATACACGCTGGATGGTCAGCCGGTCTTACCATTCAAATGTCTCTGGGAACATTAAGCTAGAGGAAGGTTTTCAGTTCAGGGCAAGTAAACATTGGACAACAGGTGAAGCAATGTGTGCTCGGAAGTAAGGTAGGGAAGTTCCAGCACCTATACTACTGGCAGAACACTGGCTTGCCACACAGTTAGGAAATAACTGGCAACCAATCCGGAGTAGTCACTGTTTCCATGTTACATTTTTAGACCATTAGTCTACTAAATACAGTCCATATCATTCTGGGTAGAGGTGGGTGCACATATATATTTGTTTGTATTTTTTTTATGGTGTAACTTATTTAAAATGAGGATTTGCATTCTGATTTGTCCTTGTCATCCATGAATGAAACATACACAATGTAGTGCCCAGTTTTTGTTGTTTAATTATAACGTCCATATCGCTGATATTTGATGTCAGGCCTCGGTAGGCATCTAACCTGCTTTTGGTGTTGAAGCGGTTAATTTCATTCCTTGGCATAGGATAAACTACATTCCTTGTTCAGATCTCTCACCTTCATGTCATCAGATCCTGGCCTAAGCGGGCACAGTGCAGCCATTGAAGGAGTGCTTTAATTGGAGCGAGTCTGCAGGACCAGTCATTGATCTTACGCAGCCATCTCACCTCTATGTTCCATGCAAAGACAGACGTGTTCTTGAGTGCTGGGATTACGGTCAGCTTTACCACAGGCAGGGGGGATAAGGGGGGTTCAGATCTGCAAGATAATCCAAAATTTCTCCTCTCTGATAATAGGTGCTGTTATACCCGCTCCCAGTGGGGGACCACTTATTCAACCCTTCATCCATTTAACATAAGATTTGGAAAGCCTTTTCAAGGGCTCGGAGAAATTAGCTCATGCGTAGAAGCTAAAACATCAAAACCATTTTTTAGATTCTGCAACCCAGTGGGGAACAGGTGGCTTCTTTCCAAGATACTACTATATTCATTTCTAAGCGGGCATTTAGTCAAACATAACTGTGCCGTGTAACTGTATAAACAGTAATTAAACACAGGCTACGGCCCATGCTAATCTCCATCCACACGGTGACCCACTGGGGGCGCAGAGTAAGCTGAGCTGTTAATACACTTTCAACAGCTGAGAGTCTTACCAACATTTACGTCATTGGTGGGTGGATGTGTGTGCTTTTTTAATTTTCCTTATTTCTTTAAGGTGAGGGATCACGAACAACCTAAACGTACTATTTTTATTTTTGAAAATCACTTAAAGCAGTCGGCGCTATTGGAAATTGTAGTTTGTTAGGAGTCCTTCCCTCACAGTACTAGGAAGATCACAGAGAGTCCCACTGCTAGAAACAGGGTTTGGCCACGCTAATGTGTATAGGGGCCCTGGCCAACAGATGAGCCGGAGAGATATCAATCGCGCATGTCCAATTTCAAGCTGCAGATCGTATTGTTCTCCTGAAAGTAAGCCAATGGCCGACGTGTCATTCAGCTTCTCTCTCACAGAGAACACGGGAGCGCGCAGCCGAACGAGCGCTCCGGTGTATGGGAGAGACGGCTGTCGGGCAAAGCATCGTTCTGCCAACAGCCATCTAACATGTATGGCCAGCCTTAGTACTAGGTATTTAATTTTCTTGTATTAAACCCGCAGAGAAAAAATGGAGAGAGAGAGAAAGAGTGATGAGAGAGAGAGATAGGGAGGGAAAGATATAGAGTGTGATAGAGAAAGATAGGGAGTGAGAGAAACAGAGAGAGGGAGAGAGATAGAGAGGAAGAGAGAGAAATAAAGAAAGGGAGAGAGAGAGAAACACAGAGGGAGAGAGAGATAGGGGAGAGAGAAGGAGAGGGAAATATAGAGGGTGAGAGATAGGGAGAGAAATGTGAGAGAGAAAGAAAAAGAGTGATAGAGGGAGATAGGGAGGGAGAGAGAAACATAGATGGAGAGAGATAGGGAGAGAGAAACAGCTGGAGAGGGAGAGAAAGAGTGGTAGAGATAGAGAGAGAAAAAAGAGTGCTAGAGAGAGATAAAGAGAGAAAGATATAGTGTGATAGAGAGATAAGGATACAGAAATGGGAGAGAGACAAAGAAAGAAAGAGTGATAGCGAGAGATAGGGAGAGAGAGAGGAGAGAGAAATGGAGAGAGAAAGAGTGGTAGAGCTAGAGAAAGAAAGTGCTAGAGAGAGAGAGATAAAGAGAAAAATATAGAGTGTAATGGAAAGAGATAGGATTAGAGATAGGGAGAGAGAGAAATGGGGGAGATACACAGAGATAGAAAGAAAGAGTAATACAACTAGAGAGACAAAAAGTGATAAAGACAAAGTGTGATAGAGAGAGATAGAGAAATGGTAGAGAGAGGGAGATATAGAGAGAGGTAAAGAGAGGGAGAGAGAGAGGGAGATCCTTTGCACTTGCTCTTCACATTGGCCAATTCACGATGCTTATGACAGAAGCACACCTGCCTTTATTAACTGAGACAGCATCATCTAAAATAAGTTTTCTAAATCAAAAATTGCCTTTAAACTCATTCAGTTGTCATCTACCAAGCTGTCAAAGATATACAAGGCAACATTTTGAGTTGGCTGTCTGGGAGACTCTCGACTGTAGCACATTAAGCATGTTGCTGGATGCTTTCGCTACTGTCACACCCATTGTTGAGACTGTGACCCCTTTAAAATTTGGATGCAGGGGTGTATTTCAGAATCAGAAACAGGAAACCTTCCAAAAATATTTGTTTCTGGGGGCTTAGTTGGTGATTGGGAAATTAATCTCCTCTAGCAGTCTGGAAGTTCTTCACTCTTCTCAGTAGCCTTCCAGATGTTTTGGGGGAGTTAGCAGGTAGGGCTGTAGTCTACCAAGAATTTTTTCTTGTATCTCTTCTGGTAACAAACAGCAATTGGAAAAATTACGTTATATGGCAGATCAGCAGGTCTATGAAAGAATATGGTATTGCTTAAAGATTGGTAGATGGTCATTCTCTGGGAATGAAGGGGCCATAACACTGACTCAGGGTTGAGGCTCCTGCACAGTGGCAATCCCATCTCTTGGTTGTGCAGGGAACTGAAGTCGGCCTCATTCATCTTCATCCTCAGGATTTATTGGGTCACAACATGCTGACATATCCTAACAATGGGCGAGATGCAAAACCATCGGACACTCAGTGCTTTTCCGTATTATGGGACTGACTGCAAGTTATAAATCGTCAATTACTGTAGCACAGTTTAGAAAAATTTGAAGTCCAAGTCTTTTGACTCAGTTTTGGGGTTATTTTCCGTTGATGTCTATATGTCTGTTCATATTTTTAGTCCATAAAAACCCCAAACCTAGTTCTAAATACCAGTTGCATGAACCACATGATTTAGGTTGGATCAACCAACTATTTCATATTTATGGGGATGTTTTAGCCCTCCCTTTCGAAATATGTAGGGATAGAAAGATTGGGCACACTGTCTTTCAACACTCCCAATCCTACGTGACTGTGAGAGATAAGTACAGTATGTGCTGATGGAGTTTTGCAGCAAATTATCCTCTCCCTACTGAAAATACATTCACCACTGGAAAATTGAATAAACGCATTAGGCCTCATTCAGACGTCAGTTTTTCATGAATTCCACTCATACCTATGAATGTGACAGATCACATCTCTGTGACTTAAATGGAGACATTTCGGGAAGGAATTTTTTCCCCCAATGTGAAGCTTACTGTTTGCCACTTGGGTTTTTTTTTGCCTTCCTCTGGATCAACAGGTTAGGGCAGGTTAGGATAGGATATGGGTTGAACTAGATGGACTTAAAGTCTTACTTCAGCCTTAATAACTATGTTACATATTCGATATTGATCCAAATGTCAGATCAAAATCAGCAATGCAAGTTAATGGGTGCATGAAAAAAATCCAAGTGCTGTTCGTGCCTATGGATCATGAATATTACTAAGACAATGGTGAAGAACAGACCAAAAAGCACTGACAAGTCACCAATAAGAAGTATTACTAATTTACAAAAACCCCAAACTTTTTAAGCTAACATCTTCTAAAGCGCTGTTTCACAGGAATTCTACACATTAGTTTCCCTCGCGCTCCAGGCTTTTCTTCCCGTCTTTTATTTGACATATGATTAAAGAGGTAAGCAAACAATCCATCAGTTTGTGGGCCAATAAAACCGTCTTTATCTGCCGCCTTTCAAACTTCATTCAATCAGTTCATTTACTTGACAGGCGATAAAACATCCAAACCTGCAGCGGCAGATGGCGGCTGGAAGCGCAAGCCGCCCGTTCTACATATCAGTTCCGCAGTAAGATGTGGTATGTTTTCGCTAAATATGAAACAGTACTTGTTTTATGAGATCACAGGACTCGACAGAATAAAAGATGTTACCTAATGCATCACAGGGATAAAAGTGCCAGAATAACAGATCGTCTTCTGAAGGCAAACGTAACCTTTGATTGTTCTTTGAAGCCAGATGGGTGCAGATTTCTCACTTGGCATCATATTCTGATGGGCTGAAGGCCGAGTTTTGGGGCTGCTCATTTACGTATAGCAGAGGAGTCCATTTAGTTTAGGATTCATATATTGTCTAACTCATTATAGGTTTGGAATATCAAACCACCATCATGGCGTAGACGTGTTTAGAACATTATGTAAAAAAAACTCAAATACACCATATTCCTCAAAAAGTGTACACCATTGCAGAATAGAAAATCAGTTCCAATATTGCATACAACAGCCTAAGTAAATTCACTCAATCGTCTCCAACATGTTGTTCTGCTCTAGTCTAGCACGTAATACCAGGAAAATCATGAACTTTGGCACAAGTAGATAATATCTTGATGTTAAAAGTAGAAGCACAAACGTCAAACTATATCCAAAAGAACATCATACACTTCCAAAAGCTTGGTACAATCAAGTAAAGTTGCTCTGACTACCTAGGACATTAAGGACAGGTGAAGTAAATAATAAGGGATGAAATATACTAAGCAGCACACGACAAATGCCAAGTTCTGATGTCTAGATGATTGAGCCAGAGCTTCTCCAAAATGACAGATCTTGTGTAGGATCCCCAGTATACAGTAGGAATATTGGGGTGTTCCCGAAATACAGCAGGTCTTGTGGGTTGATGTTGATTTATAACAGGTCTTGTGAGCTGTTCTGTGTATACAGTAGGTCTTGTGAAGTGTTCCCAGTATATCACAGGTCTTGTTTTGTGTTCCCGGTATACGGCATATTTTGTGGAGTGTTCCCGGTATACCGCAGTCTTTGTGGGGTGTTCCCGGTATACGGCAGGTCTTGTGGGATGTTCCCAGTACATGGCACGTCTTGTGGGATGTTGCTGGTATATGGTAGGTCTTGTGTTGTGTTGCCAGTATATGGCAGGTGTTCTGGGGTGTTCCCTGTATACAGCAGGTCTTTTGGGGTGTTCACGGTATACAGCATGTCTTTTAGGGTGTTCACAGTACACGGCAGGCATTGTGGGGTGTTCCATGTATATGGCAGATCTTTTGGGGTGTTCCCGGTATATGGCAGATTTTGTAGGGTGTTTCTGATAATCGGCATGTCTTGTGGTGTGATCCCAACATACAGCAGCTCTTGTGGGGTGTATCTGGCATATGGCATGGATTTTGGAATGGTCTTGATATATGGCAAGTCTTGTGGGGTGTTCCTACTTTATGGCAGATCTGTAGGGTGTTTCCATTATGTGACAGGTTTTGTGGGGTGTTCACGGTTTACCACAGGTCTTGTGCGTTGTTCTTGAGATACAGAATCTTGTGGGGTGTTCCCTGAATATGACAGAAATTTTGGGGTGTTTCTGATATAAGGCATGTCTTGCAAGGTCTTCCTGGTATTTAGCAGGAATTTAGAGGTGTTCCTGATATATGGCAAGTCTTTGGGTTGTTCCCAGTATACGGCAGGTCTTTTGGGGTGTTACTAGTACATGGCAGGTCTGTAAGGTGTTCCTGTTATATGACAGGCTTTGTGGGGTGTTTTTCGGTATACATCATGTCTTGTGGGCTATTCCCAGTATGCGGCAGGTCTTGCTGGTTGTTCCCATTATACTGCAGATTTTATGGGGTATCCAAAGTATGCAGTGGTTAGTACCTACCAAAAAGTGGTCCAAAGAAAAACAACCAATGAATCGTCGACAAACTCAATAATATGTTTGGGGAGTGAAGGCTAGACATCTGGTCCCATAGAAGAGCTACTGTAGCCCCATTTACATAAAATGTTTGAAATGCTTCAGAACACACAGAGTATCGCCTCAGGCTGTGTATGGGGCAAAGTAATTGCGTAGCACTCAATATTAGGCAGGTTTTTATACTAAAACTGATGGTTGCGTGCTTCAGTCCTCCAAGTTTTCATGAGAAATGTCAGCGAGATCATTCCATTTGACTTCTCAAGATGTACAGACGGTGTCACACGTCCAATTGTAGGTACCGGGGTGCTGGGTGCTCAGTCGGCACCTTTTTCTCTCTACACCAGTGAATAAGGTCGCTAAAAGTCATTAGAATCTATTAATACCAAGGACAATGCAAATTGCGTAATCATGAGGACATAGTCTAACATTCTGGCAATCCTCGGCTAATGTAGCACTTTTTAATGCTGAGTCCGTCTGACAAAATAACGACCTCCATTCATTATGGTAAATTGCAAGACATGGGGGCGCTTGACCATTGCTTCTTCCAACTCCAGTGGCTTCTGATTAATATGCAGAGGTGGAATCATAAAACGAGGTTTATAGCCACCGACCATTTCCCTTAATCAGGGCTCCGTTTTCCGGTACCTGCCATTCTCCACATAAAGTGACCTCTACAAGAGGAGGAACAAGGGGAGCTCTCGATGGCTGCGGCACCACTGACATGCGGAATACATAAGACGGAGAATAAATCTACCGGTGACCTCTGTCCGGAGAAGTGAAATGTGACGACTGCAGTTCTCTCCGTATAGTGCTGCATCATCAGTCTGTGAAATCTGCATTTCAGGATAATTAAGTGAAATTTCTGAGAAGTATGTAAAATTATTGATGGTTAATGTTCAGTAAAATCTCTAACGTTTTACTTTTTGCCTCGACTGTAGGGAAAACAGACACTGGGTGCTGAATTTCAGAAGCAATATCAGGGATTTGGCATGCTTCATATAGAAGTGGGCCTCTGGAAACTGTATATATGACAGTACGAAGTAAATCATATGTTTAGCAAGGGTGGACAGAGAGGGCACCATGTATCTTACAGGGTAAGCCGGGTTGGGCAGAGAGGGTACCATGTATATTACAGGGTAAGCCAGGGTGGGCAGAGAGGGTACCATGTATATTATAGGGTTAGCAATGGTGGGCAGAGAGGGTACCATGTATATTACTGGGTAAATAAAAAAGGGAGAAGCCAGCGCTGCCTATGGTCAGCATGCAATACATAAAGTGCATATGCACATATTGATTTCTAACTGTATTTTAAAATGAGACATTTAGCAAACAATTGATCAATTCTTTGAGCCACCCCGCCACGTCACAGCAGTCTCATATGGGGCAGTCTTACTCTACGTTTTTTATATAGGCTGTGCCATTACAGCCTCCTAAATATATTAAAAGCAAGACTGCAAAAAAAACTGCAAATGTACCTGAAGCATTGCTGAATCACTCCCATGGCGCCAGAAAGGACAAGCGCAGGTAAAGGCCGACCAGGTCCGGAGATGGACATTTCAGATCTGACCTCTACACTGCCAAACCAGCAACCACAGATGAAGGGTGAAACAGGCCCAGACACAGGTGCACAATCAAATAGAGCCTGAAATGTCCATGTCCGGACCTGGTCGGCCTTTACCTGCGCTTGCCCTTCTGGCACCATAGGAGTGATTCAGAAACGCTTCAGGTACATTTTGCATTTTATACAGTCTTGCTTTTAATACATTTAGGAGGCCGTAGTGGCACAGCGTATATAAAAAACGTAGAGTAGGACTGCCCCATATGAGACTGCTGTGACGTGGCGAGGTGGCTCAAAGAATTGATCAATTGTTTGCTAAATCTCTCATTTTAAAGTACAGTTAAAAATCAATATGTGCATATGCACTTTATATTGCATGCTGACCATAGGCAGTGCTGGCTTCTCCCCTTTTTTATTTGATATTACTGGGTAAGCAGTAATGGGCAGAGAGGGTACCATGTATATTACAGGGTAAGCCGGGGTGGGCAGAGAGGGTACCATGTATATTACTGGGTAAGAGGTAATGGGCAGAGAGGGCACCTTGTATATTACAGGGTAAGCAGTTATGGGCAGTGAGGGAACCATGTATATTACAGGGTAAGCAGTGATGGGCAGAGAGGGTACCATGTATATTGTTGCGACCACGCACCACAATTGTGGATACCAAGGCTATGGGGTACTCGGAGCCGAGCCCATGGAAATCTATGGGAGTTGTCACTGGTAGCGGTGGCTCGGTCCGTGCCCCTGGCGGTCGTGCAATGGGGGATATTTACAGGGGATTATTAGGATAGGTAGTTCGTGACGCCACCTGTGGTTTCTGGTAATTTGTACCAGCGCTGCTGTAAGGGTCTTCACAGGGGATGTTATGGGGCAGCTTGGTAGTAAGTCTCCCACAGGTGAGACGTGTCCCTGGAAGTCTAGGGTGATGATGATGCAGGGTGTAGTAAGAATTCAGTCACACACAAGGTAGTTCCTTTTCATACCTTTTACTGATGATGGTTCAAGCAGATCCCGGGGAGCTGGTCGGGGTGGAGAGTGCACATTCCGGTAACAGCTGAGCAGGTTAGAGGCCTCCTTAACTTCCAATGTGTAGGTGAGTCCAACTTGCCTGAAGCGAAGTTAACTCTGAAACTCCAGCTTTCTCTATAGCCATACTGCCGGCCAACGTTGTGGTGGAGCCTTCTAAGTGATGAAACTAAGTCCTTACTTTTGTCGTGCACTTGACTCAAAGTCCCTGTTCCACCTGACTCCGGTTACGTATTGACACTTAGGGCTGCTCTCTGCGACCTGTAGTCCAGATGCCTCCGGTAATCTTGTTACTAAGCTTGAAACTGTAGCAACGCCTCGGACTCCGGTGTCCGGCAATTTAGTGCAGGCAATCCAATACCTGAAGCACTTCTCTAACTTCTCCACTGCCCTTCGCCCTGCTTCCCGCTTTTAACATAAGCACTTGTGGCAGTTGTGGAATAATGTCAGCTTCATCCAGAGCTCGCTGCACAGCTCTCAGTTTCCTCCAAAGTCCACACAGGACCGAGACTGAATGGCTGCTCTGTCCTTGAGACAGAAGCTAACAGGCTGAACTCCACTGAAAGGTACTGCCACACTAAACAATCCCGCTAGCGATCACGATAACGACGCATACTAATGCGATCGCTAGCGGGATTGTTTCTATATCGCTAAGTGCGGCCACATTTAGCGATATAGTTAACGACGCTATCCCCGTTAGCGATCTTCTTAACGACTTTAGCGGTACAAAAGTACCGCTAAATCGCTAAGAAAAGGTGCCACACTAGCGATATATACTTACCCAGCGGGAGCGCCGACAAGAAAATAGGGTCCGGAACGATTCCAGCGACGAGCGAGATCACAGCAGGAAGCTCGTCGCTGGCAGATGCCGCACTGAACAACATCGCTAACGGGATCGCTAAATAGTGACGTTTTTTAGCGATCCCGTTAGCGATATTGTTCAGTGTGGCATACCCTGAACACTAAGCTCCACTCAGACTGATCTTATCTCAGACAGATAACTATCCAGGGAATGACTCACTCCTAAGCCTCCCGGAGCTAACTATCTGACTATCTCAGACAGGAAACTATCCAAGGGATGACTCACTCCTGAGCCTCCCGGAGCTAACTGACTGAAATCACTCCTCTCTCTCGCTCTCCCTCCAGACTACTCACTCCTGCCACGTGTCACTCCCCCTTATATCTCAGATGGGTGTGTCTGAAAGTGTGAGTGACAGTGAATGCACATCAAGCAGTTGCTGTTACCTTCTAGTGCACTCTCCTGGACTTTTATGTGTGCCTGCGTAGCTGGGCTACACATCCCCCCTTGGTAAAACACAGCACTCCCGGGCTGTAAAAGACAAAAAGAAACATTTTGTTTTGCAATAACATAACATTATAACTCTTCCCATCCGGGAGGTACGACTTCTTAAACGTTACAATATGTACAATGAAGAATACAAAAGTATCAAAACATTTTTTTTTTTTTTAAATATTCACAGTATAGGCAGTATTCTTGTGGAGGACCCGCACCAAAAACCTCCCACGTGGGTCCTGGGTGGGCTGCAGGACTTTATTGCAGACCTCACTCTGGGCCCCACCATACGGGTTTTTCTTCTGAGGTAGATAATAGTAGTGGTTTCATGTAAAACCAAGATGATGCACCGTAGCGCAACTATTTACAAAGATCAGTTCTGGGCTGGCACGGTCCTCAGCCTCTCAGTCCATGGCATAGTAAAACACTTATATACACTTCAATATTCAAGTACTCACATTATAATTCAACTGGAGTTACCCAACCAGGGTATACTATGCAATCAACACATTATTTAACTTTCTTCAAAATTCTTCAACTCTCTTTACCCAGCCGGGTATTCTATTCCAAATATGTAAAACTATGTAAACACTATACATAGCAATAAAGTGCAAAACAGCAATTATTTCTTTTATCAAAACTTTCTACAGTTACTAGAATGCGGTAAACCCCTGTCTGGGTCCTACCGGTCTTCACATTTTCTTGCAGACTTCAATTACGTCTTCCACACCTGGAGCTGGAACGACGCGATGCTCTTTAGAGCGCATTACAAACAGGTCGTGACCTGCTATCAATGTCTGGGTCGCTACAGTCCTTGTGCGAACCGCTAGGGGCACGCCGGGTGCTTCCTCTTTGTGAGACGCCGATTGCGTCGCTGTTTGCGTAGCAGGGGGCGATTCAGCTGTAACCGCAGTTTGCGATGCAGAGGGAGGCTTGGCTGCAGAGGTGTACGCAGGGGGCGATGCCGATGCACAATGCTGGTGTGATGCAGAGCAGGAAGCAGGTGTGCACAATGGCTCAGTTGGGGACGCACTAACCTGCTGCTGTCGCTGCTCCATCACAGACGGCTGGGTTTCCTCCGGTGTCCCTACCGGGGGACTGTGCTCCGCTGCGGCCTCCTGGCCTGGCTGGCACTCCGGACCGGGCAAGACCTCCTCAGCCTCCTTCGCCTCCACCTCCGCATCGGTGGGATCAGGTACAGCACTTTTGGGGGCAGCCTCCGGTCGTCCTTCAGCCTTCTTCAGCAGGGAACTTGGGAAATCAGGTGACGGCATTATGCTTGTGGGAGAGAGCACTGCGTCCCACAGCAGCCGCTGTATCTGGGCACGCCAGCGTCTCTCTGTCTCCTGCAAGTCTGCATGACGCTGGATTAATCTTCTGAGCACTGCATTCTCCTTCTGCAGCTCCAGCATAGTTTGCTGAAGCTTCTGTATTAGGGATGGCTCAGGTTCAAACAACAGCTTCTCCGGGGAGCAGGGCCTGTGCTCCACTGCTCCACTGCATAGCTGCTCTTGTCCTTCTGCCACCTCGTCCCATGCCAGAGTGTAGGTTCTGTGTAGCCCAGCTACGCAGGCACACATGAAAATCCAGGAAAGTGCACTGGAAGGTAACAGCCAAAGCTTGATAACCATTCACTCATGACACTCACATTTAGACACACCCATAGGGGTATATAAGTTTGGTGGGTGTCATCATAGAGTCAGTCAGTTTCCTGTCTTCGGACAGAAGAGTCAGTTTCCTGTCTTCGGACAGAGGAGTCACCTTCCTGTCTTAGGACAGAGATTCAGTCAGTTAGCTCCGGGAGGCTCAGGAGTGAGTCATCCCTTGGATAGTTACCTGTCTGAGTTAGTCAGTCAGATTGGTTTCCTGCTGAGTTCAGAGCAGAGACTTCAGCCGCCTGTCCCAGGACAGTGAAGTTCAGTCGACAGAGGTCATGGACTAGGAGAATACTGAGACTGCTCAGCGAGCCCAAACAGGGAATCTGTGATTCGACTTCTATGCAGCAGTGCTTATGTTAAGAGCGGAAAGCAGGGCGAAGGGCACAGTGGAGAAGACAGAGCAGTGCCTTAGGTATTGGATTACCTGCACTAAATCACCGGTCACTGGGGACCGAAGCGTCATTATTGTTTCAGGCATAGTGACAAGAAAACCAGAGGCATCTGGACTACAGGTCGCAGAGAGCAGCCCAAAGTGTCAATACGTAACCGGAGTCAGGTGGAACAGGGACTTTGAGCCTGATCAGCAAAAGTAAGGACTTAGTTTCATCATTAGAAGGCTCCACCACAACGTTGGCCGGGCAGTACAGCTATTGAGACAGCTGGAGAATTTAGAGTTAACTTCGCTTCAGGCAAGTTGGACTCACATTATATGGAAGTTAAGGAGGCCTCTAACCTGCTCGGCTGCTACCTGAAAGTGCACTCTCCACCCCGACCAGCTTACCGGAACCTGCTTGAACCACCATCAGTAAAAGGTATGAAAAGAAGCTGCATTGTGTTTGGCTGAATTATTACTACACCCTGCATCATAACCCCCATAGACTTCCAGGGACACGTCTCACCTGTGGGAGACTTACTACCAAGCTGCCCCATAACATCCCCTGTGAAGACCCTTACAGCAGCGCTGGTACAAATTACCAGAAACCACAGGTGGCGTCACGAATAGGGTTGAGCATTCCGATACTGCAAATATTGGGTATCGGCCGATATTGGCTGTATCGGAATTCCGATTCCGAGTTCCGATATTTTCGTCTTATCGGATACCGGAATCGGGATTGTCACTGTCACTGTCAGTGTCCGTCGGTCGGGTCTGTCAGGAGTCAGCGGCACTTACCTGGCAGAAGATCTCCGGCGGTCACGTCCTGGACTGCTTGATGGCCGCAATCTTCTTTCCCCGGCGGTCACATGCAGTTTCTCGCGATAACTGCAGTGACTGCTGGGTAATCCCGGCCGTAAAGCAGTCAGTCCGATGACGTCACCGCCGGGGAAGCAGGTAATCAGCTGTGCTGCGTCGCGATGACAGGCTCTGCCTGTCATTGCGATGTAGCAGAGTTGGATCGTCGTGGGACTGTCGTTATGGACTGCGTCGGACAGGTGGTATACTGTTGGTTTGTTTTTTTTCTTTTTTTACAGGAGATCGATGGCGTCGCAGGAATGAGAGTACAATAAAATTAATGAAAACTGTGTTGTCTCTTTTATTTCATTAAAATACTTTTTTCTTGCTTTGTCTTTTTTTTATGCATTTAATAACTTTGGGATTAATAATGGATCGGTGTCTTATTGACACCTCTCCATTATTAACCGGGCTTATTGTCACCGTGCAATCAACGGTGACATTAACCCCTTATTACCCCGCTTGCCACCGCTACAGGGCAAGTGGGAAGAGCCGGGTAAAGTGCCACAATTGGCACATCTTTTGATGCGCCAAATGTGGGGCTGCTGTAGCCTGGTATTATCAGGCTGTTGAGGGCCAAAATCCATGGGCCTTGACAGTCTTTTAATACCAGGCCGCAGCAGTCTGCATTTTACTTGGCTGGTTAACAAAAATAGGGGGGATCCCCACGCCGTTTTTTTTTCGAGGGGATCCCCTATTTTTGTTAACCAGCCAAGCTAAGCAGACTGCTGTGGCCTGGTATTATCAGGCTTGCAAGGTCCATGGATATTGGATCCTTACCAGCCTGAAAAACCAGGCCTCAGCGGTCTGCTTCATCTGGCTGGTTAACAAAAATAGGGGGGACCCCATGCCAATTTTTTTCGAGGGGATCCCCTATTTTTGTTAATCAGCCAAGATATGCAGACTGCTGTGGCCTGGTATTATCAGGCTGGCAAGGTCCATGGATCTTGGCTCCTTAACAGCCTGAAAATCCAGGCCTCAGCGGTCTGCTTCATCTGGCTGGTTAACAAAAATAGGGGGGACCCCACGCCAATTTTTTTCGAGGGGATCCCCTATTTTTGTTAATCAGCCAAGATATGCAGACTGCTGTGGCCTGGTATTATCAGGCTGGCAAGGTCCATGGATCTTGGCTACTTAACAGCCTGAAAATCCAGGCCTCAGCGGTCTGCTTCATCTGGCTGGTTAACAAAAATAGGGGGGACCCCACGCCAATTTTTTTCGAGGGGATCCCCTATTTTTGTTAATCAGCCAAGATATGCAGACTGCTGTGGCCTAGTATTATCAGGCTGGCAAGGTCCATGGATCTTGGCTCCTTAACAGCCTGAAAATCCAGGCCTCAGCGGTCTGCTTCATCTGGCTGGTTAACAAAAACAGGGGGGACCCCACGCCATTTTTTTTTCGAAGGGAACCCCTATTTTTGTTAATCAGTTCCCTCTGACGTCACTGATTGTGTCCCTGGCTGACCTGAAGTGAAAGTGGAAAGCAATCAATTAAGCTTTCCACTTAAGGGCCGGTCTCACATAGCGATATCGCTACCGAGATCGCTGCTGAGTCACTAGTTTTGTGACGCAGCAGCGAGCTCACCAGCGATATCGCTGTGTGTGACATTCAGCGACGATCAGCCCCCCTGCCGGGTATCGCTGATCGTCGCTGAAATGTCAGGACCTTTTTTTGATCGCTGGTTTCCGCTGACAGGCACGCATCGCTGCGTGTGACAGGCGGGAGACCAGCGATCCGCTGGTAACCAAGGTACACAGCGGGTTTCCAGGCGCGGGGCTGTGCCTAGAAACCCGCTGTGTACCTTGGATACCAGCGCCCTGATGCAGGGAGCTGGTATCCAAGGTACACAGCGGGTTTCCAAGCGCTGCGCGGTGCCTGGAAACCCGCTGTGTACCTTGGTTACCAGCGGATCGCTGGTCTCCCGCCTGTCACACGCAGCGATGCGTGCCTGTCAGAGGGAAACCAGCGATCAAAAAAAGGTCCTGACATTTCTGCGACGATCAGCGATACCCGGCAGGGGGGCTGATCGTCGCTGAATGTCACACACAGCGATATCGCTGGTGAGCTCGCTGCTGCGTCACAAAACTTGTGACTCAGCAGCGATCTCGGTAGCGATATCGCTATGTGAGACGGGCCCTTAAGCGATGTTACCCGCAGTGTCGCTGTCCCAGATCGCTGCCTGAGCTGCCTGTTTGGCAGCTCAGCAGCGATCATGTAGCGATACACCAGTGATCCTGACAAGTGCATATCGTTGTCGGGATCGCTGGTGTATCGTTATGTGACACCCAGCCTTTACTCTCCTGTCAGGCAGGAGAGGAACTCATTCATTTGGGGTTTACTGTGAGGCTGCAGCATTAGCTGCGGTCCCTGCAGTAAACATTAACCCTTTCTGAAGGATTACACCGTGGGACCTGACTGTGCATGGGATAGGTAAGAATAATTTTGCTTTTTTATTTTATTTTTATTACAGGAAATGGTTTTTGCAGTAAAATAAAATATGGTCAAAAACATGTGTCTTTATTTCATTAAAATGATTTTTAATTAAAGTGTGTGTGTTTTATTTTTATTTCATGCAATAGGATTAATAATTGATAGTTGTCTAATTGACAGCTCTCAATTATTAACCTGGCTTAAGGTCACCTTTCAATAGCAAGGTGGCTTTAACCCCATATTAACCCATTCGCCACCGCTACAGGGCAATGGGAATAGACGGGCAAAGTGCCAGAAAGGGCGAATCTAATTATAGATTTGTCTTTCCTGGGGTGTCTGGGGGCAGATGTTAGTAGCCGGGGGGGGGGCAAAAATAATGGTCCCTCTCTGGGCTATTATTATCTGCCCCCACTCACTGGCTTTGTCTGTCTGGTTGCGAAAATAGGGCGGGAGCCCACGCATTTTTTTCAGCAATTTTACACCTCATATATATATATACATGTCATTGAATTTGTGACACATATATATATATATATATATTTATATTTGTAGTTCATACACTTCTACATAGTATAATAGCCGCTAATTCAATTGCCGGCTTTTGTGAAAATGCAGAACCCGACATGAAATGACACTTGGTGTACATAGGGTTAACCATGTCTTTTCATGTCCTTTGCTATCTAATTTGCACAAACAATTAAATCAGTCTATGTGTGCAAAATTTCACACCTGTAGGGGTTAATTAAAGGTGTAAATTCGTAGCAAAAAAGTCCGTTTTTTTACAACGAATTTACACCTTTAATTAACCCCTACAGGTGTGAAATTTTGCACACATAGACTGATTTAATTGTTTGTGCAAATTAGATAGCAAAGGACATGAAAAGACATGGTTAACCCTATGTACACCAAGTGTCATTTCATGTCGGGTGACCCGACATGAAATGACACTTGGTGTACATAGGGTTAACCATGTCTTTTCATGTCCTTTGCTATCTAATTTGCACAAACAATTAAATCAGACTATGTGTGCAAAATTTCACACCTGTAGGGGTTAATTAAAGGTGTAAATTCGTAGCAAAAAAGTCAGTTTTTTTTACAACGAATTTACACCTTTAATTAACCCCTACAGGTGTGAAATTTTGCACACATAGACTGATTTAATTGTTTGTGCAAATCAGATAGCA
Organism: Oophaga sylvatica; assembly: GCA_033576555.1. NCBI lineage: Eukaryota > Metazoa > Chordata > Amphibia > Anura > Dendrobatidae > Oophaga > Oophaga sylvatica. Next base: position 81,090,566 of record JARQOD010000003.1, on the reverse strand, counting down.
AACGACATGAAAAGACATGGTTAACCCTATGTACACCAAGTGTCATTTCATGTCGGGTGCTTCTGTCTTTTCACTGAAGCCGGCTTTACCCGGCAATTGAATCAGAGAGGATATTTTACTATGTAGAAGTGTATAAACTATACATATATGTATATATATATGTCACAATGACATGTATATATATATATAATTTTATTCTATGTGTGTATATTTAGTGTTTACAAGGAAAGAATGGGGTTTTTTTAGTTGCGATATTTTGTTCCCATAGACTTACATGGGACTTCCGGTATCGGTATCGGGTATCGCCGATATTTTAGTGATATCGGCGATACCATTCCGATTCCGATACTTTAGGATATTGGAAAGTATCGCTCAACTCTAGTCACGAACTATCCTAATAATCCCCTGTAAATATTCCCCCCATCGCATTGACTGCCAGGGCCACAGACTGAGCCACCGCTACCAGTGACAACTCCCATAGATGCCCATGGGCTCGGCTCCGAGTACCCCATAGCCCTGGTATCCACAATTGTGGTGCGTGAGTCAAACAAACTTGGCGTCACGAACAGGATCCGAAACTTACAAGATTGTAAGCCCTGTGTGCCCATATTGAACTGTTGGAGTGGAAAAGACTGTTTGCTGTATGTTACTTTTGGCGCCAAAATACCGCCATTTTGCCGCCAAGTTGGCGCCCTGAGGCGCTGGTGAAGAAGGTGGGCGTACATTCGTGGGCGTGTACCCCCCTAAGGCGCGAAAGATATGGCCGCCCTCTCCAAGGCCTACTACAATGTGAGATCCAGCCCCACTGCAAAAGAGATACGCCTCCTCTTCATCCTCTATGCGAAGAGGAGGAGACGCAAATCCCGCCTCCACGGAAAGGACCAGAATGTTCCTGTTGGATACCACAGTGAGACCTGGACCGAGGTGGCAGAAGGACAAGAGCAGCTATGCAGTGGAGCAGTGGAGCACAGGCCCTGCTCCCCGGAGAAGCTGTTGTTTGAACCAGAGCCATCCCTACTACAGAAGCTTCAGCAAACTATGCTGGAGCTGCAGAGGAGAATGCAGTGCTCAGAAGATTAATCCAGCGTCATGCAGACTTGCAGGAGACAGAGAGACGCTGGCGTGCCCAGATACAGCGGCTGCTGTGGGACGCAGTGCTCTCTCCCACAAGCAGAATGCCGTCACCTGCTTTTCCAAGATCCCTGCTGAAGAAAGCTGAAGGAAAACCGGAGGCCGCCCCCAAGAGTGCTGTACCTGATCCCACCGATGGAGAGGTGGAAGAGAAGGAGGCTGAGGAGGTCCTGCCTGTTCCGGAGTACCAGTTAGGCCAGGAGGCCGCAGCAGATTACAGATCCCCGGTAGGGACACCGGAGGGAACCCAGCCGTCTGTGATGGAGCAGCGACAGCAGCAGGTTAGTGCGTCCCCAACTGAGCCATTGCGCACACCTGCTTCCTGCTCTGCATCACACCAGCATTGTGCATCGGCATCGCCCCCTGCGTACACCTCAGTATCGCAATCGGCGACCTACTCTGCATCGCAATCGGCGACCCAATCTACATCGCAAACTGCGCAAACTGCGGTTACAGCTGAATCGCCCCCTGCTACGCAAACAGCGACGCAATCGGCGTCCCACAAAGAGGAAGCACCCGGCGTGCCCCTAGCGGTTCGCACAAGGACTGTAGCGACCCAGACATTGATAGCAGGTCACGACCTGTTTGTTATGAGATCCAGAGAACATCGCGTCGTTCCGGCCCCAGGTGTGGAAGATGTAATTGAAGTCAGCAAGAAAATGTGAAGACGTAGGACCCAGACAGGGTTTACCGTATTGAAGCATGTATAAAGTTGAGAAAGAAAGTTCGCATAATTGCACTTGAAATGTATGTAATGTTTACATAAATTGCCATTTTTGCACTTTAGTATTATTGTATACTGATGTTTCCTATAGGGAGTAGAATACCCGGCTGGGTACCAGAAAGAAAGATAAGAAAAATGATGTTTACCTATTTTGCATAGTTTTGCATAAAATACCCTGGTTGGGTAAAGAAAGTTAAAAGAATGTGAATATTGAAGTGAATATATATATATGTGTCCTTAACCATGTCATGGACTGAGAGGCTGAGGACTGTGCCAGCCCAGAACTTATCCTGTAAATAGTTGCGCTTCGGTGCATTGTCTTGGTTTTACACGAAGCCACTATTACATATCTACCTCAGAAGAAAAACCCGTATGGTGGGGCCCAGAGTGAGGTCTGCAATAAAGTCCTGCAGCCCACCCAGGACCTACGTGGGAGGTTTTTGGTGCGGGTCCTCCACAAGTATCTTGTATATATGAACACGTTTGATATTTTGATACTTTTGTATTTTCTTTACTGTACATATTGCAACGTTCAAGAAATCCGTACCTCCCGGAGGGGAAGAGTTGAAATGTTTATTGTTAATGCAAAACAAAAATATTCTTTTTGTCTTTTACAGCCCGGGAGTGCTGTGTTTTACCAAGGGGGATGTGTAGCCCAGCTACGCAGGCACACATGAAAATCCAGGAAAGTGCACTGGAAGGTAACAGCCAAAGCTTGATAACCATTCACTCATGACACTCACATTTAGACACACCCATAGGGGTATATAAGTTTGGTGGGTGTCATCATAGAGTCAGTCAGTTTCCTGTCTTCGGACAGAAGAGTCAGTTTCCTGTCTTCGGACAGAGGAGTCACCTTCCTGTCTTAGGACAGAGATTCAGTCAGTTAGCTCCGGGAGGCTCAGGAGTGAGTCATCCCTTGGATAGTTACCTGTCTGAGTTAGTCAGTCAGATTGGTTTCCTGCTGAGTTCAGAGCAGAGACTTCAGCCGCCTGTCCCAGGACAGTGAAGTTCAGTCGACAGAGGTCCTGGACTAGGAGAATACTGAGAGCTGCTCAGCGAGCCCAAACAGGGAATCTGTGATTCGACTTCTATGCAGCAGTGCTTATGTTAAGAGCGGAAAGCAGGGCGAAGGGCACAGTGGAGAAGACAGAGCAGTGCCTTAGGTATTGGATTACCTGCACTAAATCACCGGTCACTGGGGACCGAAGCGTCATTATTGTTTCAGGCATAGTGACAAGAAAACCAGAGGCATCTGGACTACAGGTCGCAGAGAGCAGCCCAAAGTGTCAATACGTAACCGGAGTCAGGTGGAACAGGGACTTTGAGCCTGATCAGCAAAAGTAAGGACTTAGTTTCATCATTAGAAGGCTCCACCACAACGTTGGCCGGGCAGTACAGCTATTGAGACAGCTGGAGAATTTAGAGTTAACTTCGCTTCAGGCAAGTTGGACTCACATTATATGGAAGTTAAGGAGGCCTACTAACCTGCTCGGCTGCTACCTGAAAGTGCACTCTCCACCCCGACCAGCTTCCCGGGACCTGCTTGAACCACCATCAGTAAAAGGTATGAAAAGAAGCTGCATTGTGTTTGGCTGAATTATTACTACACCCTGCATCATAACCCCCATAGACTTCCAGGGACACGTCTCACCTGTGGGAGACTTACTACCAAGCTGCCCCATAACATCCCCTGTGAAGACCCTTACAGCAGCGCTGGTACAAATTACCAGAAACCACAGGTGGCGTCACAAACTATCCTAATAATCCCCTGTAAATATTCCCCCCATCGCATTGACTGCCAGGGCCACGGACCGAGCCACCGCTACCAGTGACAACTCCCATAGATGCCCATGGGCTCGGCTCCGAGTACCCCATAGCCCTGGTATCCACAATTGTGGTGCGTGAGTCAAACAGTTCCATCAGGAACTGTCTGGTCTCTTCCGTGGAGGCGGGATTTGCGTCTCCTCCTCTTCGGATAGAGGATGAAGAGGAGGCGGATTTCTTTAGCAGTGGGGGAGGACCGCACATTGTAGTAACATTTGGAGAGGGCGGCCATATCTTTCGCGCCACAGGGGGGGTACACGCCCACAAATGCACGCCCACCTTCTTCACCAGCGCCTCAGGGCGCCAACTTGACGGTAAAATGGCGGTATTTGGCGCCAACACAGCAAACAGTTTTTTCCGCACAAACAGTCAATATAGGCACACAGGACTCACAATTGCAAGTTTCGCATCCTGTTCGTGACGCCAAAGTTAGTTGTTGCGACCACGCATCACAATTGTGGATACCAAGGCTATGGGGTACTCGGAGCCGAGCCCATGGAAATCTATGGGAGTTGTCACTGGTAGCGGTGGCTCGGTCCGTGGCCCTGGCGGTCGTGTAATGGGGGATATTTACAGGGGATTATTAGGATAGGTAGTTCGTGACGCCACCTGTGGTTTCTGGTAATTTGTACCAGCGCTGCTGTAAGGGTCTTCACAGGGGATGTTATGGGGCAGCTTGGTAGTAAGTCTCCCACAGGTGAGACGTGTCCCTGGAAGTCTAGGGTGATGATGATGCAGGGTGTAGTAAGAATTCAGTCACACACAAGGTAGTTCCTTTTCATACCTTTTACTGATGATGGTTCAAGCAGATCCCGGGGAGCTGGTCGGGGTGGAGAGTGCACATTCCGGTAACAGCTGAGCAGGTTAGAGGCCTCCTTAACTTCCAATGTGTAGGTGAGTCCAACTTGCCTGAAGCGAAGTTAACTCTGAAACTCCAGCTTTCTCTATAGCCGTACTGCCCGGCCAACGTTGTGGTGGAGCCTTCTAAGTGATGAAACTAAGTCCTTACTTTTGTCGTGCACTTGACTCAAAGTCCCTGTTCCACCTGACTCCGGTTACGTATTGACACTTAGGGCTGCTCTCTGCGACCTGTAGTCCAGATGCCTCCGGTAATCTTGTTACTAAGCTTGAAACTGTAGCAACGCCTCGGACTCCGGTGTCCGGCAATTTAGTGCAGGCAATCCAATACCTGAAGCACTTCTCTAACTTCTCCACTGCCCTTCGCCCTGCTTCCCGCTTTTAACATAAGCACTTGTGGCAGTTGTGGAATAATGTCAGCTTCATCCAGAGCTCGCTGCACAGCTCTCAGTTTCCTCCAAAGTCCACACAGGACCGAGACTGAATGGCTGCTCTGTCCTTGAGACAGAAGCTAACAGGCTGAACTCCACTGAACACTAAGCTCCACTCAGACTGATCTTATCTCAGACAGATAACTATCCAGGGAATGACTCACTCCTAAGCCTCCCGGAGCTAACTATCTGACTATCTCAGACAGGAAACTATCCAAGGGATGACTCACTCCTGAGCCTCCCAGAGCTAACTGACTGAAATCACTCCTCTCTCTCGCTCTCCCTCCAGACTACTCACTCCTGCCACTGTCACTCCCCCTTATATCTCAGATGGGTGTGTCTGAAAGTGTGAGTGACAGTGAATGCACATCAAGCGTTGCTGTTACCTTCTAGTGCACTCTCCTGGACTTTTATGTGTGCCTGCGTAGCTGGGCTACACATCATTACAGGGTAAGCAGTGGTCAGCAGAGAGGGTACCATGTATATTACTGGGTAAGAGGTAATGGGCAGAGAGGGCACCTTGTATATTACAGGGTAAGCAGTTATGGACAGTGAGGGTACCATGTATATTACAGGGTAAGCAGTGATGGGCAGAGAGGGTACCATGTATATTACAGGGTAAGCAGTGGTCAGCAGAGAGGGTACCATGTATATTACTGGGTAAGAGGTAATGGGCAGAGAGGGCACCTTGTATATTACAGGGTAAGCAGTTATGGGCAGTGAGGGTACCATGTATATTACAGGGTAAGCAGTGGTCAGCAGAGAGGGTACCATGTATATTACTGGGTAAGAGTTAATGGGCAGAGAGGGCACCTTGTATATTACAGGGTAAGCAGTTATGGGCAGTGAGGGTACCATGTATATTACAGGGTAAGCAGGGGTGGGCAGAGAGGGTACCATGTGTATTAGGGGGAAATTCAGGATGGGAAGAGAGGGTACCATGTATATTACAGGGGAAGCCGGGATTGGCAGAGAGGGTAACAGGTATATTACTGGGTAAGCAGTGGTGGGCAGAGAGGGTATCATGTATATTACTAGGTTAGCAGAAATGGGCAGGGAGAGTACCATGTATATTACCAGGTAAGAAGGTTGGACAGAGAAGGTAAGATGTATATTACAGGGAAAACAGTGGTAAGTAGTGCTCAGGTTTTCCCTAGCATGCTCGGGTGTCCTCCGAGTATTTTGGCTTGCTCGGAGATTTAGTTTGTGACGCAGTAGCTGCATGATTTGCGGCTGCTAGACAGCCTGAATACATGTGGGGATTGCCTATTTGTTAGGAAATCCCCAAATACTCGGAGAACACCCGAGCATGCTCGTGAAAACCTGAGCAAAGAGTATATTCGCTCATCACTAGTGGTGAGCAGAGAAGGTACCATGTATATTACAGGGTACGCAGTAGTGAGCAGAGAGGGTACCAGGTATATTACTGGGTAAGCAGGGATGGGCAGAGAGGGTATCATGTATCTTACTAGGTTAGCAGAAATGGGCAGAGAGGGTACCATGTATATTACCAGGTAAGAACGGTGGACAGAGAAGGTACCATGTATATTACAGGGTAAACAGTGGTGAGCAGAGACGATACCATGTATATTACAGGGTAAGCAGTAGTGAGCAGAGAGGGTACCATGTATATTAAAGGGTAAGCAGGGGTGGGCAGAGAGGGTACAATGGATATTACCAGGTAAGAAGGTTGGATAGAGAAGTTAATATGTATATTACAGGGTAAACTGGTGAGCAGAGAGGGTACCATGTATATTATAGGGTAAGCAGTAATGGGCAGAGTGGGTACCATGTATATTACAGGGAAAGCAGGGGTGCGCAGAGAGGGTACCATGTTTATTACAGGGTAAGCAGGGGTGGGCAGAGAGGGTACCATGCATATTACAGGATAAGCAGTAATGGGCAGAGAGGGTACCATGTATATTACAGGGTAAGCAGTGGTGGGCAGAGAGGGTACCATGTATATTACAGGGAAAGCCAGGGTGGGCAGAGAGGGTACCATGTATATTACAGGGTAAGCAGTGGTGGGCAGAGAGGGTACCATGTGTATTACTGGGAAAGCCGGGGTGGGCAGAGAGGGTACCATGTATCACAAGGTAAGCAGTATGGGCAGAGAGGGTACCATGTTATTACAGGGTAAGCAGCGGTGGCAGAGAGGGTACCATGTATATAAAGGTTAAGCAGTGTGGGCAGAGAAGATACATGTATTTTACGGGAAGCCGGGTGGGCAGAGAGGGTGCCATGTATATACGGGTAAGCAGTGGTGGCAGAAAGATCCAGTTTAGGAAAGCCGGGTGGGCAGAGAGGGTGCCATGTATATTAAAGGTTAAGCAGTGGTGGGCAGAGAAGATACCATGTATTTTACTGGGAAAGCCGGGGTGGGCAGAGAGGGTGCCATGTATATTACAGGGTAAGCAGTGGTGGGCAGAGAAGATACCATGTATTTTACTGGGAAAGCCGGGGTGGGCAGAGAGGGTACCATGTATATTACAGGGTAAGCAGGGGTTTGCAGAAAGGGTACCATGTATATTACAGGGTAAGCAGTGGTGGGTGTTGTGAATTCTCTGGATTCTGAGTTGGGGCTCCCTCTGGTGGCTGTTGATATTAATGAAGCTGTCTTGACTTACAGAGGCCCTTCAGCTGAGGATTCAGCTGCAGACGATTGGCAATCTGGGAGTTATGACTGGGGAGATTTAAGGGAGTAACTTTCCCATGATCCTCACCGGTGATTAGTTGTCTCTTCCTGGTCCAGTTTGGAAGTCAGCTCACTGCGGTCTCCTGCAACTTTCAGATAAGCTATTTCTTGCTTGTTTCTGTGGTTTTGTTTTCTTTTGCTTTTCTGTCTTCTGTGTGAGGTCAGCCGGGTCCCCCTGCTGGGGCTTGTGCTGGTCTCTGTTTTTCAGTTATCTCGGTTCATTTGTTCAGTCCCTGTTATTTCAGTGGCTGCTGGGTAGCTACCTGATCACACCAGAGTTCTGATATAGCGGGGAGAGATCATGTGGTCTCAGTATTTTTTGGAAACAGAAGTGTTGCAATTTTTCCTAGGGTTTTGCTGGATTGCAGAAAGTATTCTTTTCTGTCCTGTCCTATCTAGACAGTTTTGGGCCCCAGCGTTTGCTTACTCTATTTTCTGCCTGCGTTTGTATTTCATCTAGCCTCACCGCCAATATATGTGTGGGGGCTACCTATTCCTTTGGGGCGCTACTCCGGGGCAGTTAGCTTTCCCCTTTCTATCTCAAGGCTTAGCTAACTCTCCGGCTGTGTCGAGGCGTCTAGGTCATCGTAGGTACGTCCCACAGCTGCTTCTAGTTGTGCGGTTAGTTTAGGGGTCTGCAATCCATTAGTTACCAACCTCTCTGGGTGACTGGCTGCCTTTGCTATTTTTGTTACTGTTCTCCTCGGCTACCATTTCATAACAGAATTACCGGCCTAAAAAGAGAAAAAAAAAGAGTTTCATAGGTTTTTTTTTTTTTTCCTCTTTTTCTCTGGGGCCGTAGGAGGATTTTCTTTCTTCTTCAATGGAGATTGTGCAGTTGTCTGGTCGTGTCTGAGCGGCTCGCTACTGAAGTTCGGGGAATTTCTGCTTATCTCACTCAGTTTTCTGATATGGAACCTAGGATTCCTCTGCCTGATTTATTTTCTGGGGATCGGTCTAAATTTTTGAACTTTAGGATTAATTGTAAATTGTTTTTTGCCTTGAAACCTAAGTCCTCGGGGAACGCAGCGCAGCAGGTTCAAATTGTCATCTCCCTGTTGCGCGGCGACCATCAGGACTGGGCCTTTTCCCTGACTCCTGGAGATCCTGTGTTGGCTAATGTTGATGTGTTTTTTCAAGCTCTGGGATTATTGTACGACAAACCTAATGTTATTGATCAAGCTGAGAAAACCTTGTTGGCATTGAACCAGGGTCAGGAAACTGCAGAGTTATAATATAATATAATGTCAGAAATTCCGAAAATGGGCAGTCCTTACTAAATGGAACGATGATGCACTAGCGGCTCTTTTTCGGAAAGGGCTGGCAGAGACTGTAAAAGGTGTTATGGTGGGATTTCCTGTCCCCTCGGTGTTCAACGATTCTATGTAATTAGCTATTCAAATTGACCGACGCCTGCGTGAACGTAAAACTATGCGAGAGGTGGTGTTACCTTTCGAACGGGCCCCTGAGCCCATGCAGTGTGATGGGGTTGTTTCTGGGGCTCAGCGTCGAGAATTTCGGAAACGTAATAAGTTGTGTTTTTATTGTGGGGATGCATCTCATACTATTTCCGTCTGCCCTAAATGAGGAAGACGTTTTTCGCGCTCATTTGTTTTGGGCAATGTACAGTCTAAATTTCTCTTGACTGTTACCTTGATCTGCTCCTTGTCCACGCTCAGGCATTTGTCGATTCAGGAGCAGCCCTGAACCTGATGGATTTTGACTTTGCCAAACGTTGTGGGTTTCCCATGGTACCCCTGCGGACTCCTTTTCCTTTGCTGGGCATTGATTCAACCCCTTTGGCGGAGAATAAACCCCAGTTTTGGACCCAGGTGATAATGCGGGTAGCCCCGGACCACCAAGAGAATTGTAAATTTTTAGTGTTGCATAATTTGCATCACATTATTGTGCTGGGTTTTCCTTGGTTGCAGACCCATAATCCTGTTTTGGATTGGAAGTCTGTGTCTGTGGCCATTTGTGGTAGTCAATGTGTTCATGGTGACACTCCGGTGTTTTCTACCTCTCCCCAGCTTCAGGAGATCCCCGGCTATTTGGCTGATTATTCTGATGTGTTTAGTGAAAGTAAGTCTGCGTCCTTGCCTCCTCATAGGAGCTATGATTGCGCAATAGAGTTGGTGCCCGGTTGCAAATTTCCCAAGGGTCGACTCTTCAATTTGTCTGTACCTGAGCATGATGCTATGCGATCTTATATCAAAGAGTCATTAGAGAAGGGTCATATTAGACCATCCTCTTCACCCTTGGGTGCCGGCTTTTTCTTTGTGGCCAAAAAGGATGGTTCATTGAGATCATGTATTGACTATCGTCTCCTTAATAAGATCACTGTTAAATATCAGTATCTGTTACCCCGATTTCCGATTTATTCTCCCAAGTGAAAGGTGCCAGTTGGTTTACCAAGCTTGACCTTAGGGGGGCGTATAATCTTATTCGCATTAAGCAATGAGATGAATGGAAGATGGCGTTTAATACCCCTGAGGGCATTTTGAGTACCTAGTGATGCATTTTTGGCTCACTAATGCCTCTTCCATCTTCCAATCTTTCATGAACGATATTTTCCGGGATTTTGTGGATAAATTTCTGATCGTCTATTTGGACGATATTTTGATTTTTTCTAATAACTGGGAATCTCATGTGGAGCATGTTCGGATGGTGTTCCGTATTTTGAGAGAAAATGCTTTGTATGTGAAGGGATCAAAATGTCTCTTTGGCGTACAGAAGGTTTCTTTTTTAGGATTCATTTTGTCTCTGCTATTGAAATGGACCCAGTCAAGGTTCAGGCCATTTCTGATTGGGTTCAGCCCACTTCATTGAAGGCTCTTCAGAGATTTTTAGGTCTGGCTAATTTTTACCGTAAATTTATAAGTACAGTAATTTTTCTGTGATAGATTTTCCAAGGTGAGCCATCTTGTGCCACTGCCAAAGTTGCCATCCTCTTCCAAGTTGGTGCCCTTGTTTTTTCAGCAGGTGGTTCGGTTGCACGGCATTCCGGAGAACATTGTGTCTGACAGAGGGGTCCAATTTGTTTTCAGATTTTGGAGGACCTTTTGTTCTAAACTGGGAGTTCAGCTGTCTTTCTCCTCTGCGTTTCACCTTCAGACCAATGGGCAGACTGAGAGAACAAACCAGACCTTGGAAACTTATTTGAGATGTTTTGTGTCTGCTGATCAAGATGACTGGGTCTCTTTTTTGCCTTTGGCTGAATTTGCGCTCAATAATAGGGCTAGTTCTGCCACTTTGATGTCCCCTTTTTTATGCAATTTCGGGTTTCATCCTCAATTTTCTTCGGGGCAGGTGGAGGCTTCTGTCTGTCCTGGTGTTGACTCTATGGTGGAGAGAATGCAGCAGAATTGGGATCAAGTAGTGGATAAGTTGTCTCTCACTCAGGAGAGGGCCCAACGGTTTGCCAACCGGCATAGGACTGATGGTCCTCGGTTTGAAGTGGGTGACATGGTTTGGTTGTCCTCAAGAAATATCCCTATGAAGGTTGCGTCTCCAAAATTTAAGCCAAGGTTCATTGGACCTTATAAGATATTGGAAATTCTTAATCCCGTTTACTTCCATTTGGCTCTTCCAGGGACGTTTAAGATTCATAACGTCTTCCACAAATCTTTATTGAAAAGGTTTGTTGAGCCAGTGGTTCCTATGGCTGCGCCCCTGAGCCTGTTTTGGTTGAGGGCAATCTGGAGTATGAAGTGGAGAAAATATTGGATTCTCGTCTGGCTAGACGGAGACTCCAGTACTTGGTTAAGTGGAAAGGTTATGGTCAGGAGGACAATTCTTGGGTGTTTGCTTCTGACATTCATGCGGAGAGATTGGTTTGCGCCTTTCACCGGGCTCACCCCGATCGACCTGGTGGCGCAGGTGAGAGTTCGGTTGTGAATTCTCTGGATTCTGAGTTGGGGCTCCCTCTGATGGCTGTTGATATTAATGAAGCTGTCTTGACTTACAGAGGCCCTTCAGCTGAGGATTCAGCTGCGGACGATTGGCAATCTGGGAGTTATGACTGGGGAGATTTAAGGGAGTAACTTTCCCATGATCCTCGCCAGTGATTAGTTGTCTCTTGCTGGTCCAGTTTGGAAGTCAGCTTGCTGCGGCCTCCTTCAACTTTCAGATAAGCTATTTCTTGCTTGTTTTTGTGGTTTTGTCTTCTTTTGTTTTTCTGCCTTCTGTGTGAGGTCAGCCGGGTCCCCATGCTGGGGCCTGCGCTGGTCTCTGTTTTTCAGTTATCTCAGTTCATTTGTTCAGTCCCTGTTATTTCAGTGGCTGCTGGGTAGCTACCTGATCACACCAGAGTTCTGATATAGCGGGGAGAGATCATGTGGTCTCAGTATTTTTTGGAATCAGAATGTGTGGAATTTTTCCTAGGGTTTTGCTGGATTGCAGAAAGTATTCTTTTCTGTCCTGTCCTATCTAGACAGTTTTGGGCCCCAGCGTTTGCTTACTCTATTTTCTGCCTGCGTTTGAATTACATCTTGTCTCACCTATTTCTTTGGGGCACTACTCCGGGGCAGTTAGCTTTCCCCTTTCTATCTCTAGGCTTAGCTAACTCTCCGGCTGCGTCGAGGCTTCTAGGTCATCGTAGGTAGGTCCCACAGCTGCTTCTAGTTGTGCGGTTAGTTTAGGGGTCTGCAATCCATTAGTTACCAACCTCTCTGGGTGACTGGCTGCCTTTGCTATTTTTGTTACTGTCCTCCTCGGCTACCATATCATAACAGGTGGGCAGAGAGGGTACCATGTGTATTACAGGTAAGCGGTGGTGGACACAGAGGGTACCGTATACAACTGGGTACGCAAGAATAGGCAGAGAGGGTACTATGTAAATCTAATAGTTAGCAAAGACAGGCAGAGAGGGTATTATATATCACAGGGTAAGCAGGGGTGAGAGAGAGTATCATGTACATTGCAGGGTAAGAAGGGGTGTGCAGAGACAGTGTATATCAAAGGACAATTAGGTGTGAGGGGAGAAGGTACAATGAATATCACAAAGTTTAGTAAACAGAGCAAAAGAGGATATTTTATATCAAAGTGCAACAATAACTTAAGCTCTTTAAATGACAGGATAAGCAGGAGTGGGTAGAGAGTAAAAAATCATATCACATAGTTTGTTATCAGGTGTGTGCAGAGAAAGTACCACATATATATCTCAGGTTAATTGAGTGGGCTGAGGGAATACTATGTATATTACAAAGTAAGCAGGGGTGGGCTGAGGGAATTCTATGTATATGACAAGGTAACCAGGGGTGGGCTGAGGGAATGCTATGTATATTACAAAGTAAGCAGGGTGGGCTGAGGGAATAATATGTAAATTACAAGGTAGGCAAGGATAGCTGAGGGAATACTATGTATAATACAAGGTAGGCAGGGGTGGGCTGAGGCAATACTATGTATATTACAAGGTAGGAAGGGGTGGGCTAAAGGAAAACTATGTATATTACAAGGTAAGCAGGGGTGGGCTGAGGGAATACTATGTATATTACAAGATAACCAGGGGTGAGCTGAGGGAATAATATGTATATTACAAGGTAGACAGGGGTGGGCTGAGGGTATACTATGTGTATTACAAGGTAGACAGGGGTGAGCTGAGGGAATACTATGTATATTACAAGATAGGCAGGGGTGGGCTGAAGAAATACTATGCATATTACAAGGTAAGCAGGGGTAGGCTGAGGAGATACTATGTATATTACAAGGTTTATATGTTTTATGGCCAATGTGAACATGCTTTTATGTGCTTTATGTGTACCAACTCAAGTTAAGCTCAATGTTTGTGTTGTTTTCTTTGTATTATTGCATTTTGTGCAAGCTGGGGTGTGGTCTCCCTCTACTGAGCTGGAAATTGAATATAAGGCTTCCCCATACTGTTGTACCACTGGTGAGGCCCAGTCCTCTTGTCTGCACATATTCACAAATTGAGGTCAACATTGACCCATGGTAAGGTTTTTAATATTAGGCAGTGTAGGACCGTCCCGTCAGAGTTACCTTGTCGCGGTGGGGTGGCTTTTATGCTATTTTGATCAAAAACAGTATCACTAAAAACTCTGTGTTATTTAAATGGTCAGCTTGGTGGACAGAAAGAGAGGACTGCATATTACAAGGTAAGAAGGGGTGGGCAGAAAGAGTGCAATGCATATTACAAGGAAAGCAGGGCTGGGTAGAAAGAGTGGACTGTATATTACAAAGTAAGCAGGGGTGGGCAGAAAGAGCATACTGCATATTAGAAGTTAAGCAGGTGTGGGCAGAAAGAGTGCATTGTATATTACAAGATAAGCAGGGGTGCTCAAAAAGAGTGCACTGCATATAACAAGGTAAGCCTGGTGGGCATAAAGAGTGCTCTGAATATTATAAGGTCAGCTTGGTGGGCAGAAAGAGTGCATTGCATATTACAAGGTAAGCAGAGGTGGGGTGAAAGTGTGCACTGCATATTACAAGGTAAGCAGGAGTGGGCAGAAATAGTGCAATGCATATTACAAGGAAAGCAGGGCTGGGCAGAAAGAGTGCATTGTATATTACAAGATAAGCAGGGGTGCTCAAAAAGAGTGCACTGCATATAACAAGGTAAGCCGGGTGGGCAGAAAGAGTGCTCTGCATATTATAAGGTCAGCTTGGTGGGCAGAAAGAGTGCATTGCATATTACAAGGTAAGCAGTGATGGGCAGAAAGAGTGCATTGCATATTACAAGGTAAGCAGAGGTGGGCTGAAAGTGTGCACTGCATATTACAAGGTAAGCAGGAGTGGGCAGAACAGAAATAGTGCAATGCATATTACAAGGAAAGCAGGGTTGGGCAGAAAGAGTGCAAAGTATATTACAAGGTAAGCAGAGGTGGTCAAAAAGAGTGCACTGCATATAACAAGGTAAGCAGGGGTGGGCAGAAAGAGTGTTCTGCATATTATAATTTCAGCTTGGTGGGCAGAAAGAGGGCATTGCATATTACAAGGTAAGCAGAGGTGGGCAGAAAGAGTGCACTGCATATAACAAGGTAAGCAGGGGTGGGCAGAAAGAGTGTTCTGCATATTATAATTTCAGCTTGGTGGGCAGAAAGAGGGCATTGCATATTACAAGGTAAGCAGAGGTGGGCAGAAAGAGTGCACTGCATATTACAGTAGCAGGTGGCGAAATGCACGCATTTCATGAGGGGTGGGCAGAAAGAGTGCACTGCATATTACAAGGTAAGCAGGGTGGGCAGAAAGAGTGCACTGCATATTACAAGGTAAGCAGGGGTGGGCAGAAAGAGTGCACTGCATATTACAAGGTAAGCAGGGGTGGGCAGAAAGAGTGCACTGCGGTGCACTGAACACTTTCCGGTTGCATTTCTTGCCCAATTGCAAAGAATAAATACTACTGAACTAAAATGACCTGAAACTGACGTAATAATATTAGATTGCACGCTCCTCTGAAACACTGAGAGACATGAACCAATCAAGGGTCCCTGACTCCACAGGCACAACTTGCAGGATCTGTATAGATAGCAATGGTGATGAGAACCATAGCTATTGCTCCTTGGTGAGCTCCTGCCAGGATTTCCTCTGCGGGGGAAGAAAAGCAATTACAAAACGTTCAGATTACAGCATAAAAATGAAACTGATTGTATCTGCTCAGCGTCAGTAAAGAAATGTATTTCCTGACTGACAATTCCTAAAGGAGAGTGGTGAACACGGCTCCAAAAATGGTGAAACATTCCCTTCATCACAGGGACTGGTGACCCCCAAAGACCCAACTCTCATGACCTCTGGTGTTGGGTTGTCAGCCTAGCCCCACACGTATTAAAATGAGGAGCTGGTCAAAGATGTTTAACATTATTGAGCAGATCCTACTTCATTAATTATGAGGGAAGAAATACCAAATTATTAAGAGGATTTGAGTGTTCCTGGAGTCTCACACTGACAACCGAATCATCCCAGCAACATAATTACAAAACGTCATAAATGTGTGTTAAAAAACCACCTTTCTTAAAGTATACCATTTTATTTGTTCCTCCCTATTCAGCACAAAATGCAGCTCCTGAGTATAATACAGGATGTAACTGTAAGGCCTCTTTCACACATCAGTTTTTTTGCAATCAGGCACAATCCGGCGAATTGTTTAAAAGACGGATCCGGCGTAGATTGTAAAAAACTGATGTGCTGGATCTGTTTTTTAGCTGGATCCGTCCTGACCTTTGACCGGAAAATGTAGTAGTAGTAGTAGTAGTACTAGTAGTAGTAGATTTCCAGAATCCGGATCAGTCTTTTGCCGGATTGCACAAAAGACTGATCCGGTCCCATAGATTTCTATTGTTGCCTCTTCAGGCGCTGTCAGGCGTTTCCGCCAGAAAAAAAAACGTTACTAATGCATGTCAATGAGAAAAAAACGGATCCGGCGGTTAAAAAAAACAGATCCTTTTTTTACAAAAATGCCGGATCACGCCTGACGGCAAAAAACTGATGTGTGAAAGAGGTCTAATATGTAGGTACTGGGATGCAGTAACACAAATTCTGCAGAGCAGGGGTTAACTATTATTTAATTGTTTGACAACAATGAACTCCTAGCAGGGAGATAACAGGGAAAAGGGATGCAAAAACTAAACTGTATAATGGTTGTTTAACTAGACATTCTTTTGTTAACAGATTCACATATCGTGGCTCCGCAGGCCGTCACACTATGAAGGTCCAGTGGGTAGTAGAATGCCAGCGGGGGTCGGTGTGGTGTCTTCAGGCGTCCCCCCAACATATGATCCTGCTGCTGGCGGCAGCGGGCGGTCTCCGGTTTTGCCCGTTGAGCCCCTAGTCCATTTAAATGCGGAGCAAAAGGGTATAGCTCTCCGCCACCGCCACCGTCACCTGAATGGCTGTGCTGCAATGCTCTGCCCTGCGTGCGCCTCTCTGTGTGTCAACCGATACATGGACATCCGTGCTGCGATGCTCTGTCTGTCGTGAGTACCCCTGCGCACCCGCAGATATGGGTGAGTCTCTCACACTGCTGCCCTGTTGCTGTACGCTGCAGCCTAAGGGCCCCGTCACACATAGCGACACACCAGCGATCCCGACAACGATATACACTTGTCAGGATCGCTGGTGTGTCACTACATGATCGCTGCTGAGCTGCCAAACAGGCAGCTCAGGCAG
Source organism: Oophaga sylvatica (assembly GCA_033576555.1). Classification (NCBI taxonomy): domain Eukaryota; kingdom Metazoa; phylum Chordata; class Amphibia; order Anura; family Dendrobatidae; genus Oophaga; species Oophaga sylvatica. Next base: position 81,073,780 of record JARQOD010000003.1, on the reverse strand, counting down.
CGATCAGGACAGCGACACTGCGGGTAACGTCGCTTAGTTACCCGCAGTGTATGTTGGATACCAGCCCGCTGGTGCAGGGAGCTGGTAACTGTGTAGCCCAGCTGCGCTTGGTGCCACATGTTACCCAGGAGGATGCATGGAAGGTAATTCACAATCACCCGATATTCATTCATACTTCACATTTTCCTAGTGCCACCAGAGGGAGCCCTTTAGATTACGAAGGTATATAAGGGAGTGAAGAGATAGAGCAGTAGACATTCTAGCTCAGAGCTCAGATTACACTAGTCTGTGTCAGAGCGTGTTGGAGAGCAGATGAGCTAGTTATCTCAGACATTCTGAGAGGGAACTCTAGCCAGAAAGAAAGACTTATCTGAAAGCCTGAGGACTTCAGCAAACACTCAGCTTATATCGTGGAGTCCAGTGTAGTGGGAAGGATTGCCACTTGGTCTGGTCAAGGTTGAGTCCACTGAGATTCCAACAGTGAGCGTTTCAGAAAGTAAGCGTGCCGACGCTTGGAGAGCGGTGAAGGAAAGGAAGCTACATCTACTGCTGTTGTGCTTATGTTAAAGGTGTGAGTAGGACGACAGGCAAGTGGAAAAAGGGAAAGAGAGTGACTGAGGAGAAATAGCAACGATAGCTTACCTCCACTCTGCACTACCGGACACCGGGTCCGAGCTTGCTAGTACCTTCACGGCTAGTGGGAAAAACCGGAGACCCTGCTGGACTTCAGGTCACAGAGGGGCCCAACAGTGCTGATACGTAACTGGGGTCAGGAAGAACAGGAGTCTAGCAGGACGCTGCAGATAGAGACTTAGTTCTGTCCAAAAGAAGGCTCTACCACAATGTCAGCCGGGCGTAGCTGTTTCACATGGAGTTAGGCTTTATTTCATGCAAGTCAGAAACTCACACATTTAAAGAAGCAAGGAGGCCCTACACCTACTCAGTGGATTACTGGACGTGCATCCTCCACCCTGAGCAGCTTCCCGGGACGTGCCTGCAAATACCATCAGTAAAGGTACAGAAAGAGACTTGCTTGTGTGTGTCTGCCTTATTGAACCTGCACCCCTACACTGCCATATACCTCGAGGGATCGGTCTCGCCTGTGGGAGACTTAACACCTTGCTGCCCAATAACAACCCCTCAGAGGATTCACCCTGCAGCGCTGGTCACCCTGATCAGGAACCACAGGTGGCGTCACGAACATTCTATCATCCCCTGTAAATATCCCCCTTTAGTGAGCGCCCAGGGCAACGGACCGAGCTGCGCTACCTGTGACATCCCCCAGTGAAGTGAACGGGCTCGGTGCCGAATACCCCACAAGCCCTGGTACGTGCGACTCATAACCAAGGTACACTTCGGGTTTCCAGGCACTGCGCAGCACCAGGATACCCGATGTGTACCTTGGTTACCAGCTCCCCTGGAGCAGCGCGCTGGTATCCAACGTACACATCGGGTTTCTAGGCACCGCCCGGCGCCTGGAAACCCGATGTGTACCTTGGTTACCAGCTGATCGCTGGTCTCCTGCCTGTCACACGCAGCGATGCGTGCTGGCCAGCAGGAGACCAACAAGCAAAAAAAAATGTCCAGGACATTCAGCGACAATCAGGGATACCCAGCAGGGGGGCTGATTTTCGCTGAATGTCACACACAGCGATATCACTGGGGAGATCGCTGTTGCGTCACAAAACGAGTGACTCAGCAGCGATCTCGCTAGCGAGAACGCTGTGTGTGACGGGGGCTTAACGCTCCCCTCACTGCAGCCACATTCCACACCTCCTCAGCGTTCTGGCGGGAAGCCCCCTTACATCCCCATGCAACCCCCTTTACTTTACTCTCCAAGGCCACGCCCCCTCACCCAGGTTACTGGCTCGCTCCGTAGGCAATCTCAGTCCCTCCAGCAACAGGAGGTTCGTCCCCAGCAGTTCCGGACCTGGCGTTTCAGCAGTCCTTGCAGCCCGATCCTCTTATACATAATTTAGGGTCATTACAGGATAAGTAATGTAATGTATGTACACAGTGACTGCACCAGCAGAATAGTGAGTGCAGCTCTGTTCAGCTGTTGCTCACTGTGCTAATTGTGGGTGCGGTTGCCACTGATCCTGCTGTGTGCTCCTGAGCTCCTGAAAATCCAACACCTCTCTACCAGGGAACCTGCTCTCTCTCCTACCCAGGGGGAGAGTGGGTTTCCTGGGATAAGCAATGGAGCCAAGTCCCAGGCTTCTGTTTCCCGCATCAGGCCGGCAGTGAGCAGAAGAAACCAGCAACCAGCCTGCACATCAGAGGACTCGGGGGTGAGACGCTCCACCAGGAGTCGTAGCAATGTGGTTCCTACTCCCACCAGAGAAGCCGCAAGGCTTCCAACATGGAGGAGAAGCCTACAAGCGTGCATGATGGCGGTCCTTCTGGAGGAAAGCTGAGTGCTCACAGAGGTGAGGCCGACCTCACTGAGGAAGGTTGGGGGCTGCAAAGACCCCAGGAGTCTGTGTCCACCTATGCCTCCCGGGTCATGAGCCACCTCCGTGAGTACGAAGAGGCGAGTAAGACCCTGAGGAGGTTCGGGGAGGAGCTGCACTGCACAAGCGCCAAAGCTGCTAGTGCCTCCAAACCGAGGAAGAATCAGTTCCAGGCGGAGTTAAAGAGGCTGAAGCTCGAAGTTAATGAGCTTGAAGTGAGGAAGGCATTAATCAGAGAGAAGAGTGGTTTATTCAAGGAAAAACTAAGGAATGAGGACAGATTTAGCGAAATGGCTGATAACAGAGAGCAAAGGCAGATGGGGCTGCAGCCTGAGAGCCAGGTGGATGATGATGATGAGGATGATGACCAGCAGAAAGCCACACCTGGGGGCCTGCAAAGTCACCCGCAGGCCACGTGCAGTGAGCTCCCTGCAGGACAGGTGACATTGTCATCTGGTTGCAGTTCTGCTGGCTCTGGGAAGGACAGTGACAACACGGCCAGGAGGGGCGCTAATGGCGGAGATTAAGCTCCTGGAGTCCTCAGTGTGCCTCCAAAACTTCCATCTCGGTGACGATTTCCCGGAGGAGGCACATGGGGCCAGAAGAAAAAGGCAAAGAAAGTCACCAAGCCAAAGCTCCATGAAGCGGTAAGCTATGTATATGCCCCCCTCCCTGTAGCTCCTGAGTCGGCTGCAGGGTCAGCTCGCTGTATAAGCCCAGTTGCCCAGCCCGGGTTCTGCTGTGGATCCGGTGCAAAGGAGCGTTGAGATTACAAAGTAACGTAGTGAGGCGCAGAGCTCTGTCTCTGCTTGTAGTAGAGGGGACGTAGCAGCAGGTGCATCAGCCGAAAGGCTGGACAGTGAGGGCGGCTCGGCAGCGGCGAACGGTCATTCCACGATAATGTGGTGCGCTCCTCAGTGGGAGGGGGAGTGGCCCAGTGTCGGGGGCAGCTCCTGTAGCTAAGAATCAGCAGTGTGAGGCAGTTGCCGGGGCTGCAAGTCCCGGTACACCCAAAGTTCTAATCTGTGTTGGCACCGCTGGTCAACAAGATCCTGATATAAAGGTTCAGCAGCACCTCACAGCAGCAAAAGATCATCGGCGTCTGTTGTCAACTGTGAAACAGCGGAAAATACCAACTGATGATGCGGAGGGCACACGTAAGACCAGGGGTAAGGGCGCCTCCAGTTCTGTGGAGGAGACTGAGCCCATTGTGCCTGATGATGCGGAGGTCAAAATGTCACCCTCTGTTGTCACTGGTCCAGCAGGAGTAAATGTGGTGGGGGGTATGAATGAGGAAAATTCTTTCTCTACTGGTGTGGCTGCTGGTTTGGTGGAGGGTGAGGGGGTTATGGAGGTGGGAATGAGTGATACTATTGGTGTGGATATGTTCACTGGTTCAGGTGCCCTCCTGTAGTGGCAGAACCCATCAGGAGTTATGCCACTGTCACCTCCGGGGGAAATAGGGTATCCTCGTCTCCGGGCACTGGGGACGGCATGTTGCAGTGGTGTCTCCTAGAGGCTCTAAAGAAGGGGGAGAGATCACTAATGGTAGAGGGTCAAGAGCTTGATCTATCCTTCTGGATAGAGAGGCATGGCCTCGGGGCCTTCCGAGAGCAAAGAGAGGGGGATACAGTGTGGTGCCTCCCAACAGCTGGGCCAGGTAGTGTGCGTAGGAATGTGGTCCGTCTTCGGTGGAGGGGCAGTGATGCGTGTCCTCCAAGGTCTAAAGTTGTGGAGCTCCTGTTGAGGATGGGCTTCAAGGCAATTGACATCTACGTCTTGATACATCCCTATTCCAAGCCTGAGTTTGATGTCAGCTTTGTTCGGAAAGAGGGGCTTGAGCTCTTCTGGTTGAATTATGAGTTGGAAAAAAATGAGCCTGGCTGGCGAGACTTTGCCATTCAGGCGGTGTCTCGCCAAAACCAAGTCAAGAAAGTGACAGTGATGACTTGTAATGAGTCGCTTTCTTGTTATAACATCATGACGTGGCTTGGCCGATATGGAGAGGTAGTAGAGATGCCGAAGAAGAACCGTGATGACTTTGGTATCTAGTCAGGTGCCTGGACGTTTATGGTAAAACTTAAGCATTCAGGTGGTGCGATTGCCCACATTCCATCATCTGCCTTCTGGGGTAGGGATTGTATCCAGGTCTTCTACCAGGGGCAACCGAATCTCTGTCACAGGTGCGGCGACCCCACACACTTCAGTGCAAACTTAAGTGGGGATATCAGCCATCTTGCTGCATCTTGTGTGGATATTAGGTGCCACCTGTGTAGTGACTTAGGTCATCCATTCAGCTGTTGTCCTCGCTCTTTCTCTAATGCAGTCGTGACTCCGGTGGGAGAAAGCCATGAGGCTGATTTTGCTGGGGAAGGGACTATCAGGAGTGAGGGAGCTGAGGGGCCAAGGAGGAAAAGCAATAAAAAGACACCTGCCCAGCTGAGGTGTCTAGACAAGAAAAGACAGACAGGAGAGGGAGTTGGGCGAGCCCTGGGCTACTGAGGTGGCCCCTGTCCTGGATGCCAGTCTTGCTGCTGAGGCCTTGAGGGATGGTGAGTTGGATGAGGAGGTCAAGAGGATCTGCAGGGAAGAAAGCGCCACTGCCTCCGAATCCTCCCACTATGAAAGTATGGATGTAATAGGCAGTGGCTAGAGAACAAGCGTAAGCTCGGCACCAAAAAGAAGGGAAAGAAGGGAGATAAAACATCTTCTCCCACTCTGACCAAGTTACCTAAGGAAGGAACAACTGACTCCCCTCTGGTTGGTCTTTCTAACCGGTTCCAAGCTCTTGAGAACATCTCTTCTTCTGAGGAGGAAGCTGAGTGTGAGGTTCCATCTTTGGCAGGTCTTACAGGAGGTGCCGAGTCTCCTTCTTCTGGGAATGTACGTTCCTTGGAAGGAGGGACTAGCCCAGAGTCCGGAGACGAGGACGATAAAAAGAAAAACACACTGGAATGGACACCTCCGTGTCATTAAAGAGGGGGAAGGATTCCTCCTCTGAGGCAGAGAATAAGGGGAGCGTTGACGCTGGAGTCCATTAATGTCCTCAGCATAAAGTCAAATACAGCCAGATTTGCGGCCTTTGATTTTCTCAGCCGGGTTGAAGTTGACATTTTCTTTTTGCAAGAGACCAGGCTGCCAAACATGGCAGGCGTGTTTAAGGCTAAGAAGGAATGTAAACTGGGGCCCTCCTATTGGTCTCGCGGTCAAGCCGTATAGCGGAGTGGCGGTCCTTTTTAACACACCGGTGTAATGCCGACGGGTTATTGAGTTAGAAATGGGGAGGTGCCTGATCTTAGATGTCCTCATGAAGGGACAAGAGCTCAGGCCCATTAACATCTATGGTCCCCAATCTAAATGGGACCGGAAGTGTCTCTTCATGAGGATCAAGCCCTATCTTTTTATGAGTCGGCAGGTTGTCTTTGGAGGGGACTTCAATGCTGTCAAGAGGCCCCGAGATAGAAGAGGTTCCAGAGACAAGCTGACTTATGATAGTGTCACCCTTAATAGTATAGCTAGTGAGGCTCGCCTGGTCAATGTCCACATTCGGCACACCCCAGGCCACGAGGGGGTCACCTATCATAGAGGTAACTGTAGGTCCAGAATAGATAGGTTTTATTTAAAGGCGGAAGCTGTCTCTTCAGCAGTGTCTGTTGTTGAGGTGGAGTTATCCGACCACTGTTTAATTTTGTTTTCTCTGAATGTTACAGAGACCCTCTGGATGGGAAAAGGCTTTTGCAGGCTCAATTCGTCTCTCTTGTAAGATGCAGAGATAAGACAGTCCTTTGAGAATTTTCTTCAGAGCCAGGTACCCTTACTGGATCTTTGTAGCAGTAAGTCAGAGTGGTGGGAGATGTTCAAAAAAAGGGTGGCGAGATTTTTCCGCCAGCTCTCGAGCCTCAGGAGTCTGAGCAGGTACCGCTTGTATCAGGGTCTGAGGAGGAAACTCGAGCATCTTGTCTCAACTGGAGGTAGCTGCGAGGAGATCTCCAGAGTGAAATCTTTGCTTTTGAGGTGTCAGTAGATAGACACTCATCTTTGGTTTTTGAGAGGAATTATGGGAAGTACCGCTCGCCCGACCCTTACAGAAACTGCAAGATGTCAGTCAATAGTAAAGTGGTTACAGGACTGGGCGACACTACTGGGTCCCTGAGGCGATCCAGATCAGGGATCCTGGAGGCTGTCAGATTCTTCTACTCGCACCTCTTGGGGAAGAGGGATCTTGATTAGGATGAGATGTCGGCTTTCCTGGCTGAAGCCGTCCCCGAACTAGGCGTAGACCCCTCTCTTGACATTTTGACAGAGATGATCAGGGAAGAGGAAGTTAAATTGGCAATTGAAGGGCTTGCTCAAAAAAAAATCGCCCGGTCCAGATGGCTTAACATCTGAGTTGTATAAGACCTCTAAGGACGCTTTGGTTCCCTTCTTGACTGAGGTATTCAATGAGTGTCTTTCCTCGGACTCAAAGTCAATGAGGAGATCTGCCCTGATCATCTTGTCAAAGGGTAAGGACCCATCTTGCATTGGGAATTGGGGTCCCATAGCGGTTGTCAATGTAGACAGGAAGGTACTGGCAAAGGTGCTATTTAGTCAGCTGGTGAAATTTGCACGTCTCCTTTCGGAGTCCCAGCATTGCTCTGTTCCAGGCCACAGCACATTTAATGCTGTGCACTGTGTTCGAGAGGCAGTGGAGCAGGGTAGAGCTGGTCACTGGAAGGGGTACATGCTGTCACTGGACTGGGCAAAAGAATTTGATCGGGTTAATCATGAGTACCTCTGGTTTGTCCTTCTGAAATATGGCCTACCGGGGGGTTTGTTGATTGGCTTAAGACCTTGTACGGTGGGGAAGAGTTTCCCGCTTGTGAATGGTTGGATTGGCAGCTCTTTTGAGGTTGGATCTGGTGTTCAACAGGGTTGTCCCTTGAGCCTGCTGCTGTACGTGTTTGTGATTGACCCACTTCTTAGGAGGGTGGAGCGTGGTGGACCGTTTGCCGAGATTGGAATAGACCAGACAGCACCGGAAGCCACTCTGATGGTGGTGGCGTATGCCGATGATGTCACTGTTTTTGTTTCCTCTCACGAGAAGGCAGGGTGGCTGATGTCAGATGTAGATCGCAACTCGGGATAAGTGTGAGAGTCTCTGACTGGGAGGAGGAGATCCTGGTTTTGATCTCCCAGACACCCTTCCAGGACCCAAAGTCTCTGCAAAAGTCCTTGGCATCAAATTTGGCCAGGGGGATTACCCCAAACAAAATTGGGACAGCAGGCTAGAGATAGCCACTCAGAAGGTGAACCAATGGAAGGGTTGGTCTTTGACCCTAAGGGAAAGTGTAAACCTGATCAAAACTTACCTGCTCCCTTTCCTGATTTATCTGGGCAGTGTGTGCAACTTGCCAGAGTCTCTCTGGACTCGTGTCTACAGGTTTTTTGTTATGTTTAGGTAGCTGAGAAAAAGCAAAAACGGTAATACACCAGAGAGGCAGGAACCTATTGGATTGCAGTAACCTGAACTAACCACACAACTAGAGGTAGCCGTGGAGCGTTCCTACGTTGATCCTAGACGCCTCGTCACAGCCTGAGAGATAACTACACCTAAAGGCAGAAAGATGAAAGCTATCTGCCCCGGAGCAGATCCCCAAAGAAAATAGGAAGCCCCCAAACATATAATGGTGGTTAGACAAGAAGATAGCACGGACACAGACAGAAAATAGAATGAGCAAACGTTGGGGCCCAATCTGTCTAGACAGAAAAGTACAGGAAAGAATTCTGACTGCAATCCAACAAAAACCCTAAAAAATACCAGCACTTCTGATTGCCAAAAAACCTGAGATCACACGATCTCTACCACCTAAATCAGATCTCTGGTGTAACAAAACAAAGCCGCAGCCACTGAAAAAACAGGAAAAAGCAAATGAACAAATAACAGTGGCTACAGATAAATTGCGAGGAGCACAGGCCCCAGGAGGGGACCCGGCTGACCTCCACAAAAGTGCAGAAAACTATGAAAAAAGCAAGCACAAAAAGAAAAGCAGAAATTATCTTATCTGAAAGCAACAGGTGCAGGCAAGTCTCCAGCAACTTCCAAATGAACCAGGAACCACAATTGAGACAAGAACAATTGATCACCGGCGACCATCATGGGAGGGAACCTCCCTTATATCAGTCCAGTCCGTGATCCAAGATTGCCATTCCTCGCTGAAAGGTTCAGTACTGTCTGTAACCACCAGAGGGAGCCTCTGCTCAGAAACCATCTATAGCACATTCACAACAGTTGTTCTTACAACTGTTATTGGGGAATAGACTGAACCTGGTCAAGAGGGAGGTTACTTACCATACGAGGAGACTAGGAGGGTTGGGTATGGTCAACCCTGTGGTATTACTTGTGGATACCTTCATTAAGATCAATATTGCAAACCTCGGGAAAGAGAGGGCTCCTCTATGGGTATTCTCCTGTATGGGATGGTTTCAGCCTTTCTTCCAGGAAAGGAAGACAGGAGGGCAAGTGAAGGATCTTCACACTCCACATGGACATCTTCTGCATTACGTTACCTTAGTTCTGAAGGTAATTCGCCAGTGGTGTCTGGGAATATGGGAGATCAGTACTCTGCCAAGGACACTCCTTGACAATAGGGTTCTGTTGACCCCTTTCCAGAGGCCACTGGTGCTCAGGGATTGCCCAAGTCGGGATCTTGGGGTGGGTTTGCATCTTTTGAATTCTATCAGGATCCCCTCGAAGTTTTGGGACTTGGCTTGGCGCTGCTTCCATGGGAAACTGTGTGTGAGGGACAATCTGAAGTGTAGGAGCTCTGAGGACAGGAATTGTCCTCGGGAGCATTGTGGTACCGTGCTGGAAAGCATGGACCACTTCCTGCTTTGTTGTCCCTTCAACACAGAGGTGTACAACAGGGTGGGCGCCTCCATTGGCTGGTCTCAGCTGGCCGGTCTCTCCTATGCGGAATGGGTCTATGGAGCATTTGGAGACCTTGGTGGTTGGGACCGCTGCACCTTATTTCTAATTAGCGCAGTGGTTAGGTAACACACGTGGAACGCACAGTGCTTAGTATCGATGCAACGGAATATCCAATGTATTTAGGACCATACTCGGTTACCTGGTGAAGGTGCACTCTCTGGAGCATGAGAGACTGGGCACACATAGGGCCGCTCTCCTCTGGAGTGGCTTTCTTTTAGTGTTCCCTAGTCTGGCCATCTCCTTTCCTGGTGGTAGTCTGCAGCTGACACTGTAGATTTTTGCTTTGTTTGGTCATTTTACAGTGATGAAGGCTGCAGGCGCCGAACTTGGGCTTTGTGATTTGTGTTTATTGTAGTGTTTGTTTCTGTATATATTGTATATAGGGATCTAGATTTGGGTGTAGGTGTTAGGTTGGGTGGTGGGAAAAGAGGGGAGATTGGTTTATCTTGTGGGACTATGGGACACTGGGGTGTTTGGGGGAAACACTGGCACTGCCTGTTCTGGCCTATAGATGTTGGACATGGACTGAGGCATGAGACACAGAACCAGCTCTCAGGTCAGTGCGGGGGGTTGGGAATGGTGGGCTTGAGTGTGGGTGGTTAGTTTAGTCTTGCATAAATTTGTATAGTTTGTGGTTATTTTATATATATATTTATAAAAAAAAATGTTTATGTATATATTTATTTCAGCTTTTGTTTATTTATTGTTTGTTATTATTTTGTTTGGTGACCGGACCAGAAGGTGAAAGGAGTTATTATTAGTTATTATTTTGTATGTATGTATAATATGTGTGTGAGGAGAGAATGAGCGGCTGGACCAGTGCTCAGTGTACTGATTAATTTCTGGCTGATATTTTTGTTATGTTTCTGTTATTATTATTTTTATGTGTTTCATTTTTATAATAAAAGATCTACAGGATATAACTCAGGATCAGTGCAGGATAAGTAATGTAATGTGTGTATGCAGTAACTGCACCAGCAGAATAGAGAGTGCAGCTCTGGAGTATAATACAGGAAATAACTCAGGATCACTGCAGGATAAGTAATGTAATGTATGCACAGTGATTGCACCAGTAGAATATTGAGTGCAGCTCTGGAGCATACCTCCCAACTTTTGAAGACAGGAAGGAGGGATAAAGGTTGCCGCTGCAACAAATTTTAGGCCACGCCCCTTCGACCGCACCCATTTCACAACTAATCACAACCCATGTCCATGCCCCAACCACACCCATTTAGCACTGCTGATCACACTGACTGGTACTGAGGGCACAGTGGCTGGCATATGTGATCAGTGGCTGGCATTATGGGCACATAGACTGGTACTGTGGCACACTGACTGGTACTGAGGAAAAGAAAGAAAGAACAGAGAGAGAGAGGAAAAAGAAAACAGAGAGAGAAAGAAAGAGCACAAAGAAAGAAAGGGGAAAGAAAGAAAGAACAGAGAGAAAGAAAGAAACAAAGAAAGAGGAAAGAAAGAAAGAACAGAGAGAAAGAAAGAGGGGACAGAAAAAAAGAACAGAGAGAGAGAGAAAAAAAGAGGGGAAAGAAAGAGCAGAGAGGGAGAGAGAAAGAAAGGGGAAAGAAAAAACAGAGAGGGAGAATGAAAGAACAGAGAGAGAAAGAAAGAGGGGAAAGAACGAACAGAGAAAGAAAGAAAGAGGCGAAAGCAAGAACAGAGAAAGAAAGAAAGAAAGAGAGGAAAGGAAGAAAGCAAGAAAGAGGGGAAGAAAGAACAGAGAAAGAAAGAACAGAGAGATAGAGAGAAAGAAACCGAGAGAAAGAGAGAAGGGACAGAAAGAATAAACATAGAGAAAAAAAAGAAAGAGGGAAAAGAAAGAACAGAGAGAGAAAGAAAGAAAGATGGGAAAGAACAGAGAGAGAAAGAAAGAGGGGAAAGAAAGAAAGATAGGAAAGAAAGAAAGAACAGAGAGAGAAAGAAAGAAAGATGGGAAAGAAAGAAGAGAGAAAGAAAGAAAGAAACAGAGAGAGAAAGAAAGAGGGGACAGAACAAAAGAACAGAGAGAGAGAAAAAGAAAGAGGGGAAAGAAAGAAAGGAAAAAGAAAGAAAGAGGGGAAAGAAAGAAAGAATAGAGAGATAGAGAGAAAGAAAGATGGGAACGAAAGAACAGAGACAGAGAAAGAAAAAAAGAAAGAGGGGAAAGAAAGAGAACAGAGACAGAAAGAAAGAAAGAGGGGAAAGAAAGAACAGAGAGAAAGAAAGAAAGAACAGAGAGAAAAAGGAAGAACAGAGAGAAAAAAGAACAGAGAAAGAAAGAAAGATTAGAGAGAAAGAAAGGGGAAAAAAGAGAAAGAACAGAGCGAAAGAAAGAGGAGAAACAAAGAACAGAGAGAGAAAGAAAGAAAACAGAGAGAAAGAAAGAGTGTACAAAAAAAGGACAGAGAGAGAAAAAAGAAAGAGGGGAAAGAAAGAAAAGAGGGAGAGAGAAAGAAAGATGGGAAAAAAAGGGGAAAGAAAGAGAACAGAGAGTGAATGAAAGAAAGATCAGAGAGAGAATGGAAGAAGAGAGAGAGAAAGAAAGAACAGAGAGAGAAAGAAAGAACAGAGAGAGAGAAAGAAACAGAGAGAGAAAGAAAGATTCTATAAAGATACTAAAGCAGCCCGGCTCCCATTATAGTGCCCACCTGAGCCTCGTGATGCAGGACATATCATGATCCGCTCACATGGCCGACATTCCCGAGTCCAAGGCGACCCCGCTGTCCGCGCTGTCGGAGAAGGACACGGTGATGGATCTGAAGCTTTCCCTGAAGTGCTTCCATGGTTCCGTCACAATCTCCTCCCGAAATTAATTCATTTCCAGTCAGCTTCTAGCTCGTCACTTCCTGTGGAACGTCACGTGCGAATTTTAAAGTGCTCCTCGGGGCTTCGCCGTGTGCTTCTATGTCCATGGGAGAAGTAAGCTCAAGACCAGGGGCAGTGGGGCAGACTCTCAAAATCGGGACTGTCCCACTGGATCTGGGACGGTTGAGAGGTATGAATGCTCCCCACCATACACCTTGTACACGCACGACTCTGCACACCTCATACACACACGGTTCCGCTTTGTATGCCTTGTACACACACGCTTCCGCTCCGTACACCTCGTGCACACACGTCTCCGCTCCATACACCTCGCGCACACATGGCTCCACTCAGTACACACACGGCTTCACTCTGTAAACCTTGTACACATGCGGCTCCGCTCTGTACACCTCGCGCACACACGGCTCCACTCAGTACACATATGGCTCCACTCCGTAAACCTCGCACACATGCAGCCACGCTCTCTACACCTTGTACACACATGGCTCCACTCCGTAAACCTTGTACACATGCGGCTTTGCACCATACACCTCGTACGCATGCGGTTCAGCTCCGTACACCTCGTACACACGCGGCTCCGCTCCATACACACGCGGCTCCACTCTGTACACCCCGTATGCACATGACTCTGCTCCGCTCCATATACACATTGCTCAAGCACGGAGCCCTGTGTGTACGAAAGTGTACCGAGCTGAGCGGCTCAGCTCTATACAGTACACACACAGCACTGCTACATCCACCTCGTACACACACGGCTCTGCTCCATACACCTCGTACACACACGGCTCCACTCCATACACCTTGTACACACATGGCTCCGCTCCGAAAACCTCGTACACACACGGCTCCTCTCCGTACACCTTGTACACACACAGCTCCGCTCCGTACACCTCGTACACACACAGCTCCGCTCCGTGCACCTCATACACATGCGGCTCCCTGCCGTACACCTCGTACACACGCGGCTCCTCTCCATACACCTCGTACACACGCAACTCCTCTCCGTACACCTTGTACACACACGGCTCCGCTCCGTACACCTCATATACACACGGCTCTGCTCTGTACACCTCGCACACACAGCTCTGCTACATCCACACTGTAAACCCCTCCTGACCCCACACATAAACTTACCCTCATCCAGTACCATGACAACCAGCACAGCAGAGACCTGCACACATCGAGGAGCCTGACCATGTGACACCTAACTCCTTCCCTCCTGTGACCTCATCACAGGTCCTGTGTGCACAGAGGAGGACAGCCAGCAACGTCATTGCTCTGCTGTAAGAAGCTGAAGTGGAGAGCTGGGAGGGCGAGGATGGGGTGCATGGGCGGCGTGGCGGCTTCACTCACTGCGGGACACATAGTGTCCCGACCGGGACAGCGGGTGGGAGAGTTAGAATCGGGACTGTCCCGCTCAATCCGGGACGGTTGGGAGGTATGTCTGGAGTATAATACAGGATGTAACGCAGGATCAGTACATGATAAGCAATGTCATGTATGTACACAAAGACTGCACCGGTAGAATAGTGAGTGCAGCTCTTGGTATAATACAGGATGTGTGGCACCTCAGGAGTTCGGTTGCCACAGTGACCTTGCCTCCCTCCAGTGGGGAGTGATGTCATGCCTGGAAGCAAGGAAGGATTCCCTTAACAGGTAACACACAGCATACACCACTTTTCCTACTCCAGACCAGAAGGGGAGCTCTAACACCCGATTTTAGGGAGCTTCCATGGAACATTCTGGCTGGGGGAGGAGTTAGTTGGTGTCTGAGGAGGGTTGAGGAAGGACGTGTGGAGAGAAGTGCTGGGGGGACAGGAGCTATAGCTGAGCTCACCCCTAGTCCTGAGCGCCAGAGACCGGACCCCGGAGTCCGAGGCTTATTGGGTAACTAAAGCCCCAGCAGCAGAATTCAGAGGGTAGAAAACAGCAGGTCCTCTGCCCCAACTGAGACTCGATGACACAGCAGCAGCACATGTGAGCCGGAGACACCAGAGAGGAGCGATCCCTGAAGCAGGCTACAGCTGCCTGTCATGCGAGTGGAGTTCTACTTAAGTTGCAGACAGAGAGAGGAACTTGAACAGAGTTTACAGCAGCAAGTACCTCAGAGAATAGTGCTAGAAAGGAGGCCTCACAACCCACCTGAATAGGGGATTCCCAAATTGCTTTCAGACTGACCGACTCCAGCACTATCTGTAACCAGTGCCCTGGACGCTCTGCCTGCAGAACTGTGAGTAAAGGTTTGGAAACTGCATCTGACTGTGTCCTCTCAAGTTCTTCCTGCAATACCCACTCAACACCGCTACATTCCTTGCCAAATACTACATCTTTACCATCCACCTTATATTACATATTCCCTGGGACTTAGCTCCACCTGCAGTGAGCTTTACCAACTCTGATGCATCACCATCAGTCCCAGAGGATCTGCACTGCAGCGCTGGTCACCTCTGACCGGAAACCACAGGTGGCGTCACAAATACTTCTTTATTACAAACTATATTATCCCTTGTAAATATTCCTCTTTTGTTGGATGCCCAGGGCCACGGACTGCGTCACTGCCGCTGTGACCCTTCCCCATTAAGAAGTGGCCCGGTACCGAGTACCCCACTGCCCTGGCGAGCGATCCAACTGTAACTTAGGATCAGTACAGGATAAGTAATGTAATGTATGTACATATTGACTTCACTACCAGAATAGTGAGTGCAGATCTGGAGTATAATACAGGATGTAACTCAGGATCTGTACAGGATAAGTAATGTAATGTATGTACACAGTGACTGCACCAGCAGAATAGTGAGTGCAGCTCTGGGGTATAATACAGGATGTAACTCAGGATCAGTACAGGATAAGTAATATAATGTATGTACACAGTGACTGCACCAGCAGAATAGTGAGTGCAGCTCTGGAGTATAATACAGGATGTAACTCAGAATCAGTACAGGATCAGTAATGTAATGTATGTACACAGTGACTGCACCAGCAGAATAGTGAGTGCAGCTCTGAAGTATAATACAGGAGGTAACTCAGGATCAGTGCAGGATAAGTAATGTAATGTATGTACACAGTGACTGCACCAGCAGAATAGTGAGTGCAGCTCTGGAGTATAATACAGGAGGTAACTCAGGATCAGTGCAGGATAAGTAATGTAATGTAATGTATGTACACAGTGACTGCACCAGCAGAATAGTGAGTGCAGCTCTGAAGTATATACAGAGTAACTCAGATCATGCAGGTAAGTAATGTAATGTATGTACACAGTGACTGCACCAGCAAATAGTGAGTGCAGCTCTGGAGTATAATACAGGAGGTAACTCAGGATCAGTGCAGGATAAGTAATGTAATGTATGTACACAGTGACTGCACCAGCAGAATAGTGAGTGCAGCTCTGGAGTATAATACAGCATGTGACTCATTATCAGTACAGGATAAGTAATGTAATGTATGTACACAGTTACTGCACCAGCAGAATAGTGAGTGCAGCTCTGGGGTATAATACAGGATGTAACTCAGGATCAGTGCAGGATCAGTAATGTATGTACACAGTGACTGCACCAGCAGAATAGTGAGTGCAGCTCTGGAGTATAATACAGGATGTAACTCAGGATCAGTACAGGATAAGTAATGTAATGTATGTACACAGTGACTGCACCAGCAGAATAGTGAGTGCAGCTCTGGAGTATAATACAGGATGTAACTCAGGATCAGTACAGGATAAGTAATGTAATATATGTACACAGTGACTGCACCAGCAGAATAGTGAGTGTAGCTCTGGGGTATAATACAGGATGTAACTCAGGATCAGTACAGGATAAGTAATATAATGTATTTACACAGTGACTCCACCAGCAGAATTGTGAGTGCAGATCTGGGGTATAATACAGGATGTAACTGAGGATCAGTACAGGATAAGTGATGTAATGTATGTGCACAATGACTGCACCAGCAGAATAGTGAGTGCAGCTCTGGAGTATTACTATATCTGTGATTGGCTTGCTGTTATTCTTGTTTCAGTTTCTGCCTAGTAACAATGATGTAATGGGGAGGAGGAGACTAGGCAGGAGCAGGAAGTCCTGGGTAAGGGGAGCAGGAGAGAGGAACGAAAATAAAGTATGGCTGTTTAAACCTACCATCCAGCATCTCTGTGTGGCCTTCTGGAGTTCCCTTCATCTGCACAACAACACCACAACTGGCAACGAGGAAGCGTTCATCATCAGCTAAAGGTATTTCAGCTCTACAACAATGGCCTGTTTACCTGCCTTCCCTGCTTTTGATGTGCATCAGTCCCCAGCTAACCTAGCAGCATGTTGGGAGAAATGGCTGAAGCGTTTTGATATATTCCTACAAGCCATGAACATATCAGATGATACCAGGAAGAAAGCCATGCTATTACATTATGCAGGGGAACAAGTCTATGATATCTTCACTACTCTGCCTAATACAGGAGAAGATAAAGACTATGAGCTCAGTAAGGCAGCATTAAGCAAGTATTTCTCCCCACACAGAAATGCAGCATTTGAAATCTTCAAGTTTAGACAATTAAAGCAGTCAGCAACAGAAAGCATTGATGAATATCATGTCCGACTACGGCACCTTGCAGCTTACTGTGAATTTACAGATGTCGACAAAGAGATCCAAATGCAGATTTTACAAGGCTGCATCTCCTCTAAGTTACGGAGACAAGCACTCAGAGATCCCACCATGACTTTAGCAAAACTGCTTGAAACAGCACGTGTAAATGATACCGCCGAAAAACAAGCTAAACTCATAGAGAACATTGAGTGCGAGGCGGAAGCACCATCTTGTATAGCAAAGCTGACACAGAGACCGCCTGTGCCTCGTATGCAGGGGGCAACTTGCTACAACTGCGGAGGGTCGTATCCTCACCAGAATGTCTG
Organism: Oophaga sylvatica; assembly: GCA_033576555.1. Taxonomy (NCBI): domain Eukaryota; kingdom Metazoa; phylum Chordata; class Amphibia; order Anura; family Dendrobatidae; genus Oophaga; species Oophaga sylvatica. The sequence goes on along the minus strand of JARQOD010000003.1, from coordinate 81,056,642 downwards.
CCCAGCAAAAGGGGGGACCTGCCATAATTGTGGAAAACAAAACCATTTTGCAAAAGTGTGTAGATCCAAACCACAATCCCCTCATTCCACAGTACAACCCAGGTCACAGAAAATCCAAACGCTGCAGCTTACTGACGAGCCTCACAGTACTTATCTATTCTCAGTGACTGCAGAGGGATCTCAAACACTGCACGCACTTACCAGTCCAAGGCGACTTATCCTGATAAATGGTAGTCCGGTGGAAGCCCTAGTAGACACGGGGGCATCAGTAAACGTCATCAGCCGTGCAGTCTATAGCCAACTCCCGAACAGACCTGCTCTACAAAGCACTAGCCTAAAGATTTTTCCTTATGGTTCAGCATCTGCACTACCCCTGTGTGGCAAATTTCAGTCAGAACTTGCAGCTGACGGGAAGTCCATCACCGACACTGTATATGTAGTAGAGTGCTCCGCAGACACGCTTCTCAGCTGCAGGAGTGCTATATCTCTGGGTCTGGTCAACCTGGTCAATAGCGTCACAGGTCCTTCAGCCCAACACATCATGCAGAGATACCCCAATCTCTTTAAAGGTCTCGGTAAGCTAAAAGACGTTCAGATAAAATTGCATATTGACCAGTCAATACAGCCGTCTGTTCAACCTCACAGGCGCATCCCATTTCATGTCCGCAAACTTGTGGAGCAAGAACTGCAGGATCTGGAAGCGTCTGATGTTGTTGAACGAGTTGAAGGCCCGACTCCTTGGGTATCGCCCAATGTTGTTGCACCAAAACCAAAGCAGCCTGGTAAAATCCGGCTATGTGTGGATATGCGGCATGCCAATTTGGCTATTCAAAGAGAAAGGCACATCACGCCCCACTATTGATGACATTATCACAGACCTGAATGGTGCAAAAGTATTTTCTAAAATTGATTTAAAATCAGGTTATCATCAACTTGAGTTGCATCCAGATTCCAGGTACATTACAACTTTTAGTACCCATGTGGGCTTACGACGATTCAAGAGGTTGAACTTTGGTATCTCATCTGCGGCAGAAATATTTCAGAACGTTATCAGTCAGGTTCTATCTGGAATAGCAGGAGTTCTAAACATCAGTGATGACATTCTTATATATGGTACAACCCAAGAGGAGCATGACAGTCACTTAGAGCAAGTGTTTCAGAGACTGCAAGCCTGCAATCTAACTGTCAATCCGTCAAAATGTGAGTTTAACCAAAAGTCATTAAGCTTCTTTGGATATATCTTTTCGGAGCAAGGAGTTTCAGCAGATCCTCAGAAAGTTGCTGCCATAAAGTCAGCTAGCCAACCTCAAAATGTGTCAGAGGTTCGCAGTTTTCTAGGACTAGTCACGTACTGTGGGCGATTTATGCCTGATCTGGCCACGATCTCCGAACCCCTGCGACTACTCACGAAAAAAGACACTCCTTGGACATGGACTACTGAACACCAAGCAGCATTCGATTCCATGAAGTCCGGTCTGACTGGGACACCGTCATGGCCTATTTTGACCCTCTAAAGTCCACAGAGCTGATCGTGGACGCTAGTCCGGTGGGCCTGGGTGCAATTCTCACACAAGTGTCCAAAGAAGGCAACGTTTCTACATTTCCTATGCAAGCAAAGCCTTAACAGAGACAGAACAACGCTATTCACAAACTGAAAGGGAAGCTCTTGCGGTTGTGTGGGGATGCCTTCATTTTCATCTGTACCTTATGGACATAAATTCACAGTGATAAGCGACCACAAACTGCTCATTCCACTTTTCAACAAACATTCTTCAAAGCCTCCCCCACGACTTGAACGCTGGTTGCTCCGCCTACAGAACTACCAGTTTCGGTTGAGATACGAGGCAGGAGCTGGTAATCCGGCTGACTACTTTTCGAGACACCCAACACCACAAACTACCAAGGACGACATCCCAGCAACTATCCTTGCAGAGGAACATATCAATTTTATTGTTGCACATTCTGTGCCAAAAGCTATGACTATGGAGGAAATACAACAAACGGTGGATTCCGATCACCAACTTCAGTTAGTTATAGAGACTGTTCGATCTAAAAATTGGAGCAATTTTCTTGCTGAAGCCCGCCTCCAAACACCGGATCAAACAACCTACTTGACAGCCTTCTTTAATGCACGACATGACCTCTCCGTGTCTGATTCAAATCTACTGTTGCGTAACAATCAGTAGGTGATACCCCAGAAACTTCAAAGCAGAGTACTGGATCTGGCCCACGAGGCTCATCAAGGGGTGGTGAAAACAAAGCAATTACTGAGAGAGAAAGTCTGGTTTCCAGGACTAGACAAAAAAGTAGAGGCACTCATTGAAAATTGCATACCTTGCCAAGCAACTACAATTGACCATAGACGCGCACCCTTACAAATGACACCCCTGCCAGAGGGCCCGTGGTCTGCTGTTAGTGTTGATTTCTGTGTTTTACCGGATCACTCCTATCTGCTGGTTGTCATGGATGACTATTCGAGGTTCCCAGTCATTGAACATGTTTCGACAACCTCTGCCAGGGCTGTTATACCAAAATTAGACAAGATCTTCTCGGCATATGGCATACCGGAAACAGTGAAGTCCGACAATGGACCACCTATCTTGGTTTCACTCACAGGAAAATAACTCCTTACTGGCCTCAGGCCAATGGTGAAGTGGAACGGTTCATGCAATCAATCAACAAAACTTTGAGGATCGCTGTAATGTATGTAGTACAGTTCATATAGCGTCTTGTGCTTGGGTGCGATGAAAATACATGAGACACAGGTTTGATATAGAAGGTCTTGTATTACTTCATACAAGTGGCAAAAATAGTCACACAGTTTGCAGATACAGAAGCAGGAGACACAGCAGGCCAGAGTAACTTAAGCTCAGCAATCACTCTCCACAACAGGTTCAGGATCTTCTCTCTGTTACCGTAAGTCCATGCAAACGTGGATCTTTCAAAGAGCAGGGTTCCAGAGTCCACAAGTGTTCCAGAGTTCCTCAGTAGGAATAGCTGGAGTACAAAGTCCAAGGCTTCCAGGAGTCAGGTTACAGGTTCACTGCTGGCTAGATTCTGAAGCACTGATTGCTCAGCTGTGGCTGCTTAAGAAGCAAGAGGGAGAGAATCAGGGCGGGAACATGAAAGCTGGAAACTCCATATTGACTGAGGGCAAGATAGCTGCAGCAAGACAGAAAGCAAAATGGCCGACGGAAAAACTGAGTTTCAAGAACATGTACAAAGAACCTTACATTACTCCCCCCTTAGGGACAACCTCCGGATGGCCTCAGACCAGGCTTGTCTGGGTACCTCTGATGAAACTGGCGGAGCAAACGAGGAGCATTAACGTTATTGACTGGTTCCCATGAGTTGTCCTCCACTGGGTAGCCCTGCCATTTAATCAAATATTGTAACTGATTTCTGTATAACCTGGAATCTAGAATTCTTTCCACCACAAATTCTTCCTGACCATCGACTAGCACTGGGTCAGGGCAAGGAGAAGAATGTCCAGGAAACGTATTGGGTGTTGCAGCCTTTAGTAGGGATACATGAAAGACAGGGTGGATTCTCATAGTTCTAGGCAGTTGAAGACGACAAGCAACGGCACTTATAATTTTACTGATTTTATAGGGTCCAATGTACTTATGTCCCAACTTAGACGATGGAATCCTTAACTTAAGATTTCTGGTTGACAGCCAGACCAGGTCTCCTACCTTGAAAGCTGGTGCAGGTTTACGAAATTTATCTGCTGCTTTCTTGTACCTTTCCTGAGCCAATTCCAGATTCTCCTTTAGAAGATCCATATTCTTCTGTAAAGACGTGATTCTTTCAGCCACTGCTGGTAAAGGCGTTTCTATGGGAAATCGTGGAAGAATGTTAGGATGATAACCTAGATTGGAGTAAAAAGGAGACTGCTTAGTGGAGGCGCTCTGAGAGTTGTTATAAGAGAACTCAGCCAATGGAAGTAGATCCACCCAATCATCCTGTAGGTGGCAGATAAAGCAGCGGAGATACTGCTCCAGAGTTTGATTGGTTCGTTCGGTCTGTCCATTAGTCTGGGGATGAAAAGCAGAAGAAAGGTTTACTTTAATGTCCAATGCTGCACAGAATATTTGCCAAAACCTTGAAGTGAATTGCACCCCTCGATCCGAAATAACCTCATCCGGTACTCCATGTAAGCGAAACACATCTTTAATCATCAAATCTGATGTCTGTTTTGCAGTGGGTAAGCCGACACAAGGGATAAAATGAGCTGCCTTTGTTAAACGATCAACCACCACTAGAATGGTGTTTTTCCCTTGAGAGGTGGGTAACTCCACAATGAAGTCCATAGAAATGGATCCCCACGGGCGGGACGGGGTGGGAAGAGGTTGTAACAGACCAGTTGGTGAGGAGCGAGGTGTTTTGCATCTTGCACAGACTTCACATGAAGTGACATAGTTTAAAACATCCTTCCTGCAAGTGGGCCACCAAAAGAAACGAGAAAGAAATTCCTGTGTCTTTAGAATTCCTCTATGCCCAGCTATCTTGGAATCGTGAATGAGTTGCAATACTCTCAATCTGACTGTTTCAGGAATATACAGACGTTGTCCCAGAATCCACACACCATTCTTAAAGACAAGACTTACGTCCCTTGGGGGTTGTGCCAACAAGGAATCCGCATGGTATGCTTCCTTGATGTCCTTAAGTAGGTCTTGATTATGAATCACTCCCAGGAATCTAGAGTCAGGAAGAATAGTCTTAGGAGGAGCAAGTGGACGGGTCTCTGCTGAATGAATCCTAGAGAGTGCATCAGCCTTTCCATTGCGCGATCCTGGTCTATAAGAAATGACAAAATTAAATTGGTTTAAGAAAAGATTCCAGCGAGCCTGGCGAGGAGTCAGGCACTTAGCCGACCTGATAAATTCAAGGTTACGATGGTCTGTCAGGACGACTATTTGCTGTGCAGCTCCCTGAAGAAGGTGTCTCCATTCTTTGAAGGCGGCAATAATGGCCAACAACTCTCTATTGCCCACATCGTAGTTCCTCTCAGCCGAAGACAACTGCTGGGAAAAGAAGGCACAGGGATGCAAGACATTCTTCTCACCTGTTCTCTGAGAGAGTATAGCTCCAACGGCACAGTCTGAAGCATCCACCTCTATTATGAAGGCAAGTTCGGGGTTGGGATGTACCAAGATAGGTGCGGTGGTAAATTTATCTTTTAGACGGGAAAATGCTTCCTGGGCTTGGGGAGTCCAGGAGAACCTAGACTCCTTCCGGGTAAGTTGGGTGATAGGTGACACTACCTCAGAGAAATTCCTAATGAAACGTCTATAGAAATTGGCAAACCCGATGAAGCGCTGCACCTCCTTCACATTTCTAGGACTTGGCCAATCCTTGATGGCTTGGGTCTTGCTTCCATCCATACTAATTCCTTGTGTAGACAGTACATACCCCAGAAATTGAATTTCGGTCCTATGGAATTCACACTTTTCAAGTTTGATGTAAAGATGGTTTTGTCTTAGACGTTCCAAGACCATTCTCACATGTCCATGATGTTCCTCTGTGGAGTTAGAAAAAATTAGAATATCATCCAAATAAATCACCACGAATGTATCTAGGAGATCCCTGAAGATGTCATTCACCAAGTGTTGGAAAGTGGCTGGGGCGGTACTCAGACCAAAAGGCATAACTAGATATTCAAAGTGTCCATAGCGTGACCTGAATGCAGTCTTCCATTCATCCCCAGGTCTAATACGGACCAAGTTATAGGCCCCACGGAGATCCAATTTAGAGAAAATTTTGGCATGCCGCACTCTCTCCAATAACTCAGGGATTAAAGGCAATGGATAACGGTTTCTAATAGTAACCTTATTGAGTTCCCTATAGTCTACGCAGGGTCTCAGAGATCCATCTTTCTTCTTCACAAAGAAGATGGGTGCACCTGCAGGAGATGAAGAGGGGCGTATGAAGCCCTTGGCTAGATTTTCGTCTATGTAATCCTTTAAAGCCTTTAGCTCAGGCCCCGCCAGGGGGTAGATCTTACCAAAAGGTATCTCTGCTCCAGGCAATAATTCAATTGGACAATCATATGGACGATGAGGGGGAAGCTGGTCAGCGTTCTTCTTGTCACATAAATCCACATAGTCCTGGTATACAGCTGGTAGTTCAGGGACTGACATGGCTCCTTTAGGAACAGAGCAAGCTGAAACTTCTGGACTCATCTGTTTCTCTGGAAAGTGTAATTCCTTGGTCTCCCAGTTAATGGTAGGGTTCTGAGCCTGCAGCCATGATAGCCCTAGAATAATGGGAAAGTGGGAGAAGAGATAAGCATAAAGGACAGTTTCTCTTGATGATCTTTACCCATAATGACCCTCAAAGGCTCCGTTTCCTGATCCACTGGTCCAGAGGTCAGCAGGGAGCCATCCACAGTTTCCATCTGTACTGGAGTAGCCCTCTTCACTGAACGTATCCCCTGTTTCAGAGCAAAGGAGACATCCATAAAATTCCCACTTGCCCCTGAGTCGATCATAGCAGAGCTAGACACCCAGACTGAGTCAACCCAGAGTTTGATGGAAAGGAAGCAATGAGAATTGTTTTTCCTACAACTCAGCTGGGACACCGCTGAGGAAACTTGAAAAATTGCAGCGTTTACACAGTCATCGTCCTCAGAAGTACCGGAGTTTAAGTCCGAGAAATCAATATCTGTTGCTGCAGATCTCTCTGGAGCCTGAGGCTCGGACCTGACAGATCTCCTCTCGCAACACTCACAGTGAATGAGTGCTGCAGTAGTCTTACGAGAACGGCTGGGGCAGTTTATAATAAAGTGCCCTGACTTACCACAATAGAAACATAGATTTTCCTTAAAACGATGTTCTTTGCGTGCATCACTAACCCGTCTTTGTAAAGAGTCTACCTGCATGGGTTTAGGTTCAGGTTCCCGTGTGATCCTACTCAAAGGTTCCTTAGCTGGGGAGGAAGGTAGGAAAAGGTTAGTGCGATTGCTTTCGAACCATCTCTCTTGCCTGCGTTCAGTCAGGCGAGCATCAATACGGATGCAGTAGTTAATAAAGTCACCTAACGCAGTGGGAGGGTCGGCACGAGCAAGTTCATCCTTAATTAGTGGAGACAACCCCTTTCGAAAAATAGATTTTTTGGCGGAACTGTCCCAGGTGGTATCAAGGGCCCATCTCCTGAAATCCAAGGCATATTCGGCTACCGAGTGCTTACCTTGGCGCAAAGTTAACATGGCTGCTTCAGCTGTTGCACCTCGATTGGGGTCATCAAACACCTGCCCCATGGCTGAAATGAAAGCATCAAGATGATCCAAACATTCATCCTCAGTCTCAATCAGAGGGTTTGCCCACATCAAAGCCTTGTTGGTAAGTAACATAATTATAGTAAGCACTTTAGATCGTTCAGTGGGAAATTGTGAAGCATGTGCAGAAAAAAACAGATTGCATTGGTTAATAAATCCCCTGAATTTTTCACGTTCACCGCCAAAACGAAAAGGGGGCAACTTGGGAATCCCAGAACTCGGGGCTACGGCAGGAGCCTGGACTCGCTCCTCTAGAACCTCAATCCTGGCTCGCAAATCCTGGGCAGTTTGTCCAAACACTTGCAAATTGTGATTAGTGAGGTCCTGTAGGTTTGTAAAACGGGTTTTTATAGTCTGTAAATCTGCAAGGATATTATCAGTCACTCCGCAAAGTTCCTTTATGTGGGCCTCCGTTTTCCAGATCTTTTAAAACAGGAGTACTGGAAGGAGAGGAAAAAAAAAAAAAAAAACAATAGTGTTTACCTGTGGTAACACTGCAGAGAGAAAAAAAAATTAAGGGAACTGCTCACCTGGAATGGTTGTGAGAAGTCACAACCACTATCATCACAGAAAGTTCAACCGGACATCTGATATCCACAGTTACAGCAGACACAAAAGAGGGAAGAGAGAAAAAAAAAACAATAGTGTTTACCTGTGGTAACACTGCAGAAAAAAAAACTTAAGGGAATTGCTCACCTGGAATGGTTGTGAGAAGTCACAACCACTGTCATCACAGAAAGTACAAATGGTCATCTGATATCCACAGTTACAGCAGACACAGCCTTCCCAGACCCAGCAGACACTAACGTTTTGGCTTCAGAATCTTGTAATGTATGTAGTACAGTTCATATAGCGTCTTGTGCTTGGGTGCGATGAAAATACATGAGACACAGGTTTGATATAGAAGGTCTTGTATTACTTCATACAAGTGGCAAAAATAGTCACACAGTTTGCAGATACGGAAGCAGGAGACACAGCAGGCCAGAGTAACTTAAGCTCAGCAATCACTCTCCACAACAGGTTCAGGATCTTCTCTCTGTTACCGTAAGTCCATGCAAACGTGGATCTTTCAAAGAGCAGGGTTCCAGAGTCCACAAGTGTTCCAGAGTTCCTCAGTAGGAATAGCTGGAGTACAAAGTCCAAGGCTTCCAGGAGTCAGGTCACAGGTTCACTGCTGGCTAGATTCTGAAGCACTGATTGCTCAGCTGTGGCTGCTTAAGAAGCAAGAGGGAGAGAATCAGGGCGGGAACATGAAAGCTGGAAACTCCATATTGACTGAGGGCAAGATAGCTGCAGCAAGACAGAAAGCAAAATGGCCGACGGAAAAACTGAGTTTCAAGAACATGTACAAAGAACCTTACAATCGCTACCATGGAGCACAAGGACTTACAGCAAGAGTTACACAGATTTCTTAGACAGTACAGAGCTACACCCCATTCTACTACTGGGATACCACCTGCCACTGCGCTGTTCAACAGGCCTATGCGTGTCAAACTCCCGAGCGTTCCGCAGAGCCCTGTTCAAACCCCAATTGCTACTAAGGATGCCATATCCAAACAGAAGATGAAGAGGTATGCAGATAAGAGCAGTCATCGTTGCAAGCCACCGGAAGTATTGGTGGGAGATTGGGTCCTGGTAAAAAGGCTAATACCTAGAGACAAGTTTGCATCACAATACTATTCTGAACCCTTTCAGGTCACACAAGTCAAAGGCACCATGGTTACTGCTCAAGATCACGGTCGCCAGGTCACAAGGAACGTGTCCCATTTTAAAAAACTTTGCGACTATGTCCCAGAAACAGACGAGGCAGATAGCGATGACGTCCTGCCGGATCCCCAGAGCTCAGCAGTTCCAAGGGAGGATACCTCAGGGGACTCAGAAAGTTCATCTGGGACTGTGATGTCTCACCGCTATCCAGCGAGGGCAAATCGTAGACCGCCAGCCCACCTATTGGACTATGTTCTGCAGTAAAAAGAAAAAAAAAAAATCCTTCGTACTAATGTGAACTTTTGGACCGTTATCCAGTTATAATGTTGTTTTGTTTGGTGAGAAGAGGAGAGATGTGATGTTGTTACTATATCTGTGATTGGCTTGCTGTTATTCTTGTTTCAGTTTCTGCCTAGTAACAATGATGTAATGGGGAGGAGGAGACTAGGCAGGAGCAGGAAGTCCTGGCTAAGGGGAGCAGGAGAGAGGAACGAAAATAAAGTATGGCTGTTTAAACCTACCATCCAGCATCTCTGTGTGGCCTTCTGGAGTTCCCTTCATCTGCACAACAACACCACACTGGATGTAACTCAGGATCAGTATAGGACAAGTAATGTTATGTATCTACACAGTGGCTGCATTAGCAGAATAGTGAGTGCAGCTCTGGGGTATAATACAGGATGTAACTCAGGATCAGTACAGGATAAGTAATGTAATGTATGTACACAGTGACTGCACCAGCAGAATAGTGAGTGCAGCTCTGGAGTATAATACAGGATGTAACTCAGGATTAGTACAGGATAAGTAATGTAATGTATGCACACAGTGACTGCACCAGCAGAATAGTGAGTGCAGCTCTGGAGTATAATACAGGATGTAACTCAGAATCAGTACAGGATCAGTAATGTAATGTATGTACACAGTGACTGCACCAGCAGAATGGTGAGTGCAGCTCTGGAGTGTAATACAGGATGTAACTCAGGATCAGTGCAGGATAAGTAATGTAATGTATGTACACAGTGACTGCACCAGCAGAATAGTGAGTGCAGCTCTGGAGTATAATACAGGATGTAACTCAGGATCAGTACAGGATAAGTAATGTAATGTATGTACACAGTGACTGCACCAGCAGAATAGTGAGTGCAGCTCTGGAGTATAATACAGGATGTAACTCAGGATTAGTACAGGATAAGTAATGTAATGTATGCACACAGTGACTGCACCAGCAGAATAGTGAGTGCAGCTCTGGAGTATAATACAGGATGTAACTCAGAATCAGTACAGGATCAGTAATGTAATGTATGTACACAGTGACTGCACCAGCAGAATGGTGAGTGCAGCTCTGGAGTGTAATACAGGATGTAACTCAGGATCAGTGCAGGATAAGTAATGTAATGTATGTACACAGTGACTGCACCAGCAGAATAGTGAGTGCAGCTCTGGAGTATAATACAGGATGTAACTCAGGATCAGTACAGGATAAGTAATGTAATGTATGTACACAGTGACTGCACCAGCAGAATAGTGAGTGCAGCTCTGGGGTATAATACAGCATGTGACTCATTATCAGTGCAGGATAAGTAATGTAGTGTATGTACACAGTTACTGCACCAACAGAATAGTGAGTGCAGCTCTGGGGTATAATACAGGATGTAACTCAGGATCAGTGCAGGATCAGTAATGTATGTACACAGTGACTGCACCAGCAGAATAGTGAGGGCAGCTCTGGAGTATAATACAGGATGTAACTCAGGATCAGTACAGGATAAGTAATATAATGTATGTACACAGTGACTGCACCAGCAGAATAGTGAGTGCAGCTCTGGGGTATAATACAGGGTGACTCAGATCAGTACAGGATAAGTATGTAATGTATGTACACAGGACTGCACCAGCAGAATAGTGAGTGCAGCTCTGGAGTATAAACAGGAGTAACGCTGGTCAGCACAGATAAGTAATGTAATGTATGTACACAGTGACTGCACCAGCAGAATAGTGAGTGCAGCTCTGGAGTATAATACAGGATGTAACTCAGGATCAGTACAGGATAAGTAATGTAATGTAATGTATGTACACAGTGACTGCACCAGCAGAATAGTGAGTGCCGCTCTGGAGGATAATACAGGATGTTCCTATCCTTTTTCAAATATACATAACTTTTGTATTTTTCTTTCTGACTTGGACACAAGAGGACTAATTTTGAAGAGACAAGTTACTGTAGTTTTGAATGACAACATGCAATTTACCATAAAGATTAAGGGGAAATGGCAAAAATAATTCCAAGAACAGTGAAATGGTGAAGAAATGCAATTTGTTTTTTGTTTTTTTTAGGGGGGTTGTATTTTCCAGCTTTAATTGAGCAGTAAAATTGACCTGACAACAGGATTCTTCAAGTCACTACAATTAGAGTGATACAAAACATGTATAGGTTTTTTTTAACAATTTAGTAGCTTAAACTAATTCTGAATATAGTAAAAAAAAAATTTGACTTGTGAAGCTATTTTTCGAGACCCATAACTTTTTTTACATCTCTATTTTTAAATAGGTAAAAAAAACTTGAATTTTTTTACTTTTTCACTTTTTTTTGCAATTAATATGATGATTTGAACCTTTACTATATACTACAATACACCAGTATTACAGTATATTCTGCTTTTTGGCTTAGTTTTCGGTAACAAGTTATATGAAGAAATAGTCCTTCCAATCAAATTTTATATGAAACATAAATAACTTTATTGGAACCCATGATTAAAAGATTTAAAAAATGGAGATGCAAACACAGAACAGGAATGGAAAGCAAGCCAACAGTGAGCAAAATAGGTAAATTATGTCCAAAGTTATGCATAATAAATACAGCAGCTTGCAAGAATGAACCCTGAATTAGTGTATAAAGACAGGTATGCTTAAATAAGAATTAATAAAGTGCAAGTTGCAAATAGCTAGATGTAAAACAAGGACATAAATACATCAGCTGGACATTACTGGGTTATGTTTCTGGAAACTCCTTTAAAATATTATACAAAAGGAATAAGGTGCTAAGTGAAAAAATTCAATTTATAGGAGAATCCAGAAACCAAAAAAATTTCTTTGCACATGTAAAAACGTAAGAATCGTGCAGGAGCTAAGAATGTCACCACGGACCAGAGACAGACCAACAGTTGAAGGATTTATTTACAGGGGAGAGTATCTCCTCGCAGGGAGAAGCAGTAAGGAATAAACGTAAATTCAACAGTACACTTAAGCTAAGCAAGATTAACCAACAGTTCGCTAAACATCAGAAGAAAGAAAAAAGGGTATTCAGGGAACTTATCAGTTCGATGAAACCTTGATTGAAGAGGTCGTCTTCTCCAACGTAGGCACCGTCAACAGGGGCACTTGCAGTCTCCAAAGTCTCTCTCCTATTCTTGGTAAACAGCAGGAAAATTCTGGGGTTGAAGCGGGAGACAGGAGGAACGCTGTGGAACTGAGTATCTCCTGCTCCGAGTCTCTATATATCAGCCTAACAGGCTCTTCGGAGAAACAATGATGCGAAAGCTGGCAAGTCTCTCTGGATCACTTAGGGGCTCCGGCCCATCACCGGGAGTAGTCAGGGCTGGGAATACGAGTTTCTTTCTCTGTACTTTCCTGAGGGAAGCCTCCTCCAGTCACCGAGGCTTCCGCATTCACGTACTCGCAGGTAGCACTCACTATGTCACGAACTGCTGAGTCAGAGCACTGGCCGAGGGTCCCCTCTTTACTGTGGTGCAAGGATGCCATCTTTCCTCTCCGAGACGCACGCTGCTCTCTGCTCTGTGCGCGCTGCTTTCGTGCCTTCCGCCCTTCTGCCTTCCGATCCACAGCCCTGTCTCGTCCCCCACATGCCCTACCGGTCACATGGTGCGGTCGGTCCAGGTCAATTAGTCTTCCCCCCGGCAACCCTGCTGCCCCACCAAATAGTTCCGGACACAGAGCAAGGGAGATAACCTCTTTCTGTCTCTACTTGCTCTTCACCCCCTTACACACACCATAGATCAAAGTAATGGAAGTAATAGTAAGTGCATTGTAACTCATAAGGTTTAAATAAAACCAAGCTAAAGGGTGTGAATAGTTCCCCAGGGTCTAGGCAGCTCCAGTGTACCCCTTGACACGCATTTTGATAATCTCTTCCTCAGAAGGGGTGCATAATCATGTGTTCCAATAAAATTATTTACATTTCATATAAAATTTGATTGGAGGACTATTTCCTGTGTCACGGTCCTCCGTGTTTCTTTTGTAAAGGCACTTTTGTGTTCTCTAGTTTTCGGTAACTAAATAATACCACTGTGTAATTTCTAATTTGTTGCTGCTCATCTGAAGTTGTATTTACCTACTATAAGACTTTCTTTAAACTAGATGTCCTGCTATATAAAAGTGGAAAATTCAAAAGGGTGTACTTAGTTTTTCTCATGTCTGTACATACAAGACAATGGCCCTAATTCATTATAAATGTTTGCTTTTTTTTGTCTAGTTTTTTGGTGTCTTTTATTATTATTTATAACTTGCACCTTATTCTTCTTTTAATTTTCACCTTTTTGTAAAAAATATTGTATGTACTTGTTTTGTATGTGTTGGTCTGTGTTGTTTTTTTAATGTGGGCGAAGTTTGGGGTTTCCAAACATATTTGGATGATTTATCAATAGCGATTTATTGTCACAAAATTTAGCGCAAATGTACTCCAGTTCCCCCTCTGGAGTGATATTATGTCCACCATTCATTATGATGAAAATTTTGCACCACTTTTCTAAATATGTGTAACTTTTTACACTAAAAGAAGTCAAAGACATAAATAAAGATCATTTATACCTTCACATAAAATTCATGAACCATATAAGCCATTCTGTAAAATTTGGAGCAAAAAGTGCAACAAATACAACAAGATGAAAAAGAAAGGTGACTTAAAAAAATCCTGCAAATGATGATGACGAGGCCTTTGACTACCGTGTTTTCCCAAAAATAAGACCTATCCTGAAAATAAGCACTAGCATGATTTTACAGGATTTTTGGACTATGCTTGAAATATAAGCCCTACTCTAAAAATAATCCCTAGTTACAGTTTGCAGGTGGAAGAAGAAGGCAAACTGGTCAATTGTCCAGGGCCTCCACTTTCTTAGGGGCCTCCAGCAGTTCTAGTTTGAGGTAAAAACTGCTTAAGGACTTTGGTGACATCAAAACCAAGTGACCATGATGTCACCAAAGGTCCTTTACCTGCAGGAGTCTAAAGGAACGGAAGAGGAGGCAGGCTGGTATGTACCATATGTGCAGTATGTGTATCTGAAGTGTGAGTACATACATGTGTATGTTTAGTGTCTGTATACATGTGTATGTACAGTGTGTGTGTAATGACATGATTATATTTGAATAAATGTTCATTTTTTTTGTTCAAGAATAAATGTGGATTGATTTTTTTGGGAAAAAAATCAAGACATTCCCTGAATGTAAGCCCTAACCCTTTTTTCAGAGCAAAAAATAATATAAGACCCTGTCTTATTTTCTGAGAAACACAGGTACTATACGGTGGCTGTTTTAGAAGAACTGTAGTATGTAGACCGCTGGAGCACATTGCAGCTGCATTCACTGTGAATATGTTCAGGGATGGTTGGTGCTATTTCTTTACTCTCTTTATCCTTCCTGACAATCTGGCTTCAGGATGCTAAATGATGAGGAATCTTACAAGATGATGATCTTACAAGCCGCCTCTAGTCTTCATGTGCTCTGCAGGATTAGCGGAGATCAGTAATTGACAGTAAACCTTGCCATTATCTGTTCATTTTCAGGACATCAGATACGCAGCCTACGGCCATTTCGAGCCCATTAGATTCCCCGATTTAAGTTGCTAACTAAAGAGATGAACGTTTACCTTCTCCGTGTATAATGAAAGGGCAGAGGTTGAGCTAATTGTGGGACAAATTAGAAGAATTCCTGGGCGTTTTCTGTGCACTTATCTGGCGGCTGCACATTCACTATGAATGGAAGACCATACAGTTCCTTATGGTAAACTCTTAAACGTGCGGATATATTATAAGACACTTGGCGGCTGAGGTTTCTGTGATGGTAAAGAAGCTGAATGTAAAGTTTTATTTGCAGAAAAAGACTGTCATAATAAGAAACTTAATGGGGCTTTCCACATCACAATAAGTGAAGGCACACCACCAGGATATGAGATCAGTACTAAGAAAACCGGCACTCACGGTATTAAGTAGATATTCAAAGTTTATTCCATCAAAGGCATCATATATTCAGCTCACATTAATTCTTCTCCAAACATGTTTCAGAAAGGCAGTCATACCACTTATAGCAAGTGGGCCGATATCCCTAGACACGAGCAATAAAGTACATTAGAGTGGATTCTTGTGTGGGCAGGACATGAGATCAGTGATCGTCTGATACTGAGATCGACGTGATTGACTGATGGGTAGAGATGAGCAAAGCTGAACTGCAAAGTTCGGGGTTTGTACCAGACACCTAGTGACCCGGTGCTGAACTCCGAACACGGATTTCTCCTGGAAGTCCGTTTTACAATTCGGGAAGGAAAGAGAGATTTTCCAGCTCCAAAGTTCGAGTTCCCATTAATTTCTATGGGGTTCGAGTTCAGGTTCAAGTTCGGGTATAGTTCTGGTACCAGAACCAAACTTTGTACTAATGTTTGGATCGAACCTGATAAACCCGAATCTCCACTGGTTCGTTCGTCCCTACTGATGGGATCTCCAGGGTCATGAAATTTCGAGGCAGATTAAGGCCTCTTTCACAATTCAGTCATGCGACGTCAGTCAAAATCCGTCAAAGCGTCAAAAAAATGGACCTGCCATTTTTTTTTGGCGGATCCGCTTTTTTTCCCATTGACTTGCATTAGTGACGGATTTTGACGGATGGTCGTCCGTTAGATCCGTCAAATGACGGATCTGCCATTGTTTTGGCGTCCGTCGGTTTCTGAAAATGTCCACTGCAACATTTTTTGTGTGCGTTGAAAAGGCGGACCATGACGGATCCTCCGCGTCCGCCGATTTGCATAATGGACGCCTATGGGTGGCGGATCCGTCTGGATCCGTTTTTGGTGGAATCCGCCAGCGGAACCGTTCTTCTCTGCCAAAAATGAGAAAATCTATTCTGGAGTCTGTCTCTCTCCTCCGTGCCAGATATGCGCACATACATTTTCCAGGTTCCAAATTTCACAACGGATCCGCCTTAAAATCGGATCCGTTGCATCCGTTTTTGCACTTTTCTGGCGGATCCGCTTTTTTCACCCTTTGGCGGATTTTAACTGACGCCAAATGACTGAAGTGTGAAAGAGGCCTTAGGCATCCAATTTTTCATCTCTAACGCCAATGATCCCAAAAGTTATCTGAATGGGGTCCTGCTGCATTTGAAGGAAGCAACTCACTGCGAGAAAAAGTTAGGTGGACAACAATTTTTAGGCTGATTGTGCTTTAAGCCAGGTTTAGATGGCAGTACGAAAACTCAGGCTGGGCACAGACGTTACTGACTCTGCAGCTGCATGTGCACTAGTCCAGTCCGTAAATCAGACCAAAGTAGTCCATTCTGTGTTTTTTTTTCCCACGTAGTCTGTATGGAAAATTGATCATCCGCACCGGCAGATTGACTATAACGTGTGCGCATATTCTCCATGTGTGGTCCGTGGTGCACACGTCTGTATAATGTGCTTGTCTGAACGAGCCTTACATCAGAAGCTTTTGCAAATTGGTGCCAATCTGTACTGCAAGGCTATGGTTCCACGGTCCAGAACCATAGCGCTTTGGACGGAGCGAAATTCCGCTCCGTCTAAGCCCCGCCCCCTTATGACGCGTGATCTTTCCGAGGTGTTCAGGACACCTCCGGAACACCTCCGGAAAGAGCGCAGGCTACATAGCCCTGTGTAATTCTGTTCGGCGACGCACCGTCGCCGCAATACGCGAGGACATGCTGCGGTCTAAAAAGACGCGCCGCATGTCGTTTACGCAGTTTGCCACCTGCGTATTGTTACCATGGTGGAGACGGGATTCCTTGAAATCCCCTCCACATGCTGTAACATCTGGACGCTGCGTGTTTGGCGCTGCGCCAGCGCACAGCGCCAAACACGCAGCGTTTCTGACCGTGAAACTCACCCTAAGTCTAATACTGCACCACATTTATTAAGTGAAATGAGCATATACCCTGTAATAAGTCATAGCTTCCCATGGGCAGGTGTCTGAACAGCAGGGTCTGGGTCCTGGTCTGCCCACACCTATATTGAGGTTTGCTGACACAAGGTGAGGTTTTAACCCTTAACCCTGGGCCATTTTCCGTTTTCATTTTTCCCTCAATATGGCCATGTGAGGGCTTGTTTTTTGTGGGACGAGTTGTACTTTGAACGACAACATTGTTTTAACATATCGTGTACTGGAAAACGGGAAAAAAAATCCATGTACGGTGAAACTGCAAAAAAAGTGCAATTCCACAGTTGTTTTATTTTGTTTTCTCACCATGTTCACCAAATGCTAAAACTGACCTGCCATTATGATTCTCCAGGTCATTATGAGTTCATAGACACCAAACATGTCTAGGTTCTTTTTTATTTCAGTGGTGAAAAAAAAATCCAAAATTTGTTTTAAAAAAAATGGAGCCATTCTACAAGACCTGTAGCGTCTCCATTTTTCGGGATCTGGGGCTGGGTGAGGGTTTATTTTTTGCACTCCGAACTGATGTTTTTAATGATACCATTTTGGTGCAGATATGATCTTTTGATCGCCCGTTATTGCATTTTATGGCAATGTAGAAGTGATCAAAAAAACGTAATTCTGGTGTTTTTAATTTTTTTCTCTTTACGCTGTTTAGCGAACGGGTTAATTCTTTTTTATATTTATAGATCGGGCGATTCTGAATGCAGCAATAAAAAATATGTGTATATTTGAGATTTTTTATTGTTTTATTTTGAAAGGGGGTGATTTGAACTTTTATATAATTTTTATTTTTTTTAAAAAACCTTATTTTTTACTTTTTGCATGATTCAATAGTCTCCATGGGAGATGAGAAGCTGCAGTACTTTGATCCTTTCTGCTACACACAAGCGATGATCAGATCGCCTGTTTGTAGCAGAAATGCTCACCTGCTATGAGTGCCGTCCACAGGGCGGCGCTCATAGCAATCTGGCAATGACAAGCACAATGGTCTGCTGCAGACCTCTGGTTCTCATGCCGACCTATCGGTGACCCGCGATCATGTGACAGGGTCACTGATGGGCGGTGCCAGTGATACGCTTTTTGTAAGGCCGGGGTCACACACAAAGATAAAAAATCGGACAGTATTATACGGCCGTAATACGCAGAAAAGTCCCCTGAAGTGATCCGTATGTCATCCGCGTGCAATGCGAGGATGCGATTTCCTCGCATCAAAATATCCGTGTGTCATCCGTATGGCATCCGTACGGCGAAATTTTCTCGCCGGCTTGCAAAACCAACAATAATGGATTCCAATGACGGTTTTTACATCATAAAAGAAAGAATAGATATATACACATAGAATATATATACAAATATATATATATATATATATATATATATATATATATATATATATACAGTCATGGCCAAAAGTTTTGAGAATGACACATATATTAATTTTTACAAAGTCTACTGCTTCACTTTTTCTAATGGCAATTTGCATATACTCCAGAATGTTATAAAGAGTGATCAGCTTAACAGCAATTACTTGCAAAGTCAATATTTGGCTAGAAAATGAACTTTATCCCCCAAAACACATTTCAACATCATTGCAGCCCTGCCTTAAAAGGACCAGCTAACCTCTTTTCAGTGATTGCTCCATTAACACAGGTGTGGGTGTTGATGAGGACATGGCTGGAGATCAATCTGTCATGATTAAGTAAGAATGACACCACTGGACACTTTAAAAGGAGGCTGGTGCTTGGCATCATTGTTTCTCTTCTGTTAACCATGGTTATCTCTAAAGAAACACGTGCAGTCATCATTGCAATGCACAAAAATGGCCTAACAGGGAAGAATATCGCAGCTAGAAAGATTGCACCTCAGTCAACAATCTATCGCATCATCAAGAACTTCAAGGAGAGAGGTTCCATTGTTGCCAAAAAGGCTCCAGGGCGCCCAAGAAAGACCAGCAAGCGCCAGGACCGTCTCTTAAAAGTGTTTCAGCTGCGGGATCGGGCTACCAGCAGTGAAGAGCTTGCTCAGGAACGGCAGCAGGCAGGTGTGAGTGCATCTGCACGCACTGTGAGGCGGAGACTCTTGGAGCAAGGCCTGGTCTCAAGGAGGGCAGCAAAGAAGCCACTTCTCTCCAGAAAAAAACATCATGGACAGACTGATATTCTGCAAAAGGTACAGGCAGTGGACTGCTGAGGACTGGGGTAAAGTTATTTTCTCTGATGAATCCCCTTTTCGATTGTTTGGGTCATCAGGAAAACGCCTCATTCGGAGAAGACAAGGTGAGCGCTACCACCAGTCTTGTCTCATGCCAACTGTTAAGCATCCTGAAACCATTCATGTGTGGGGTTGCTTCTCAGCCAAGGGAATCGGCTCTCTCACAGTCTTGCCTAAAAACACAGCCATGAATAAAGAATGGTACCAGAATGTCCTCCAAGAGCAACTTCTCCCAACCCTCCAAGAGCAGTTTGGTGATCAACAATGCCTTTTCCAGCATGATGGAGCACCTTGCCATAAAGCAAAGGTGATAACTAAATGGCTCAGGGAACAAAACATAGAGATTTTGGGTCCATGGCCTGGAAACTCCCCAGATCTTAATCCCATTGAGAACTTGTCAATCATCAAGAGACGGGTGGACAAACAAAAACCTAAAAATTCTGACAAAATGAAAGCATTCATTGTGCAAGAATGGACTGCTATCAGTCAGGATTTTGTCCAGAAGTTGATTGAGAGCATGCCAGGGAGAATTGCAGAGGTCCTGAAGAAGAAGGGTCAGCACTGCAAATATTGACTTGCTGCATTAACTCATTCTAACTATCAATATAAGCTTTTGTTACTCATATGTTTGCAATTATATTTCTGTCTGTGATAAAAAAACATCTGTCAAACACACATAAAAACCAGAGGGCAGCAGATCATGTGAAAATATAATATTTGTGTCATTCTCAAAACTTATTATATATATAATATATATATATATATAACATACCCTGTATATTTATAGTTCATACACTCCTACATAGTATAATAGCCGCTAATTCAATTGCCGGCTTCTGTAAAATCATTACAGAACCCGACATGAAATGACACATGGTTTACATACAGTAAACCATGTCATTTCATGTAGTTTGATATATGGTTTTCACTAACAATTACATGAGTGTATGTGTGCAAAATTTCATAAATGTAGGTGTTAATTAAATGTGTAAATTCGTTGAAAAAAAATGCGTGGGCTCCTGTGGTATTTTTTCCACCAGACAGGGAAAGCCAGTGACTGAAGACAGATATTAGTAGCCCTGAGAGGGACCATTATTTTTGGGCCCCCCCTGGCTACTATTCATTCGCAGCTCATTCATTCGGTGGTTTACAGCGAGGCTGCCAGCATTAGCAGCGGTCCTCGCTGTAAACGTGTTAACCCTTTCAAATGGATTGCAGGGTGGGTCCTGACTGAGCGCCGGAGAGGTAAGAATAATGTTGCTTTATTATATTTTTATTACAGGAGAACAAGGGAATCGAAAGGATTACCAGTACAATAAAATATGGTCAAAAACTGTATATTTATTTCATTAAAATGATTTTTAATTCATCTGTGTGTGTTTTTTAACCATTTAATACAATAGGATTAATAATGGAGAGTTGTCTAATTGACATCTCTCCATTATTAACCTGGCTTAAGGTCACCTTCCAATAGCAAGGTGGCCTTAACCCACTATTAACCCATTAGCCACGCTACAGGGCAATGGGAATAGACGGGCTAAGTGCCAGAAAAGGCGCATCTAATCATAGATGTGCCTTTTCTGGGGTGGCTGGGGTCAGATGTTAGTAGCCGGGGGGCACAAAAATAATGGTCCCTCTCAGGGCTACTAATATCTGTTTTCAGTCACTGGCTTTCCCTGTCTGGTGGAGAAAATGCCACAGGAGCCCACGCATTTTTTTTCAACGAATTTACACATTTAATTAACACCTACATTTATGAAATTTTGCACACATACACTCATGTAGTTGTTAGTGAAAAACATATATCAAACTACATGAAATGACATGGTTTACTGTATGTAAACCATGTGTCATTTCATGTCGGGTTCTGTAATCATTTTAAAGAAGCCGGCAATTGAATTAGTGGCTATTATACTATGTAGGAGTGTATGAACTATAAATATATGTATATATATATATATATATGTCACAATGACATGTATATATATATATATATATATATATATATATATGTATTCTATGTGTATAGATCTATTCTTTCCATTCTTTATTAAACCTGTCAGTGTGATTTTACAGTATAGCCGGGATGAATTGCCGGCTTTTCTAAAGGACACCGGTGCGTATTTCTCGCAAGTCACACGCATGATCCGTGTGTAATCCGATGTTTTCACGCACCCATAGACTTGCATTGGTGAGTCTCGGTCGATATACGGAGCAAATCGCAGCATGCTGCGATTTCACTCGCACCTATAAAACAGACGAGAAAACATCGGATGATGGGAGCTGCCCCATAGATTAACATTGGTCCGAGTGCAATGCGATTTTTTCTCGCATTGTACTCGTCCGTATTTCTCGCTAGTGTGACTCCGGCCTAAGCACGAGTTAAATACCGTTGTCAGGGATTGACAGCGGCATTTAACTAGTTAACAGCCGCGGGTGGATCGCGATTCCACCTGCGGCTGTTGCGGGCACATGTCAGCTGTATAGATCAGCTGTTATGTGCCCGGAAAGGTGCGGGCTCAGCACCAGAGCCCACACCAAACGGGGGGAATCCGACGTGAGAATTATTACGTCAATGTCGAAAAGGGGTTAATACTAGAGAAGGACTGTCCCGATGGGTACACCTTGTTGCGAAATGAGCACTTTTACTTTTTTGATCAAAATAATGTTAACTATGGTAAGTACCGTATATTATTCACATGTACTATTACTATTTTTTTTATTTACTTACTACAGGGCATTTTATTTTTATCTTAGGCTTTATCTTCAGTCCGTCCTTAACTGTGCTGCCCGAGTAATCCACCTTAGTCCTCGCTACTTCTCTTGCTCTCCACTCTGAAAATCACTTCAATGATTTCCTATTTTCCAATGATTCAAGTTTAAACTACTAACATTGTCCTACATGGCCGTCCATAATCTGTTTCCTCCATATATCTCCACACTAATCCCCTGATATCTTCCCACACATAATCTCCACTACTCCCAAGACCTCCTTCTCACCTCCACATTCCTTCATTCCCTACCTAAACGGCTGCTAGACTAATCCTGAGTATCCCCCATCCTCTACCCCAATATAAGTGGTCGAGGGTACCAAGTGTGACGCACATCCTGACACGCATTTAGGATAAATCCTTCGTCAGGGAGACACTTGTAAACTGTAAGTCCACGAGGGCAGGGACCTCTCCCTCTGTACCAGTCTGTTATTCCTAGTTTGTTCATTGTAATTTATATTTGTATGTAACCCCTTCACAGGTCCAGCACCAAAGAATCATTGGTGCTCTAAAAATAATAATAATAATAATAATAAAACAGGAACTCTCTGGCTATCTATGTGGTACTAAAGTGCGCTTAGAAATGACGGCATATAGGATAATTTTTTTTATTATTATTTGTGTCTCTGTTGAGTGATTTGCCTTTTCCTAGTCCCAAATGTAGTGTTACCGGATTGGTATGCTTCTGTACTGGCTCCATCCTTAATGCTTTGTTATGTGCATGAGGCCTAGGGGACATAAAGTGACTCATTTTCATTTGCATTATTCCAATGTGCAAGAACTGCGGCACACGTAGACCTCCTCCGAGGGTTGAGCTTCTTCTTTAGAGTGGACAGTTGTCACTTGCAGACCCCAACACGTTTTCCAGTAATCTGCTGTAATGGTCGAGGACAGGTTCATGGATTGTTGCTCGGTTTCCTTAATCCCGAGCATAATTAGCCTTGGGATAGGACTGGGTAAAAGCAGAAACAGCTGGGAAAGACATGTACGGAGATTAGCGTGCTTATCAAGTTGCATTTAATTAAGCCAGTGTTTAGCAAATCGTGCTAATTAAAATGCCACATCTGGCTCTATCTTATCACTGCTACACGGGCCTGGTTTTGATCTGCGTTGGTCAGTAGGGGGGCTTTTGAAACTGGCAACAAACACATGCATGGGCTGATAATTAAGTGGCTGAACTCATAGTGCAAAGTCCATTACACCGTAATTACACTTGCGAGACCGGAGTGCTGCCATGTCTTTGATTTGATAAGAAATAAATATTTTTTGCACTTGTATACTCAGACTAAAAAGGGAAAAGCAGCCAAGAAGCAATATTTCCATAATTATAATGAATGTCATGGTGTCTGGCAAAAATAGTCATGAAGAAGAAGATCGCTAATGGTGCGAGGCTATGTTCTTCTAATAAATAGGTACACGATACCCGGCAAGACTGTCGCCTTGGAAAAGTACACCTGTACATTGCCATACAATGATCCAAGGGGAGAGTCTGAAACCCTTTTATGCTTTTTCTGAGCTACTCTCATTAATTTATGGCCACAGACCAAATGAAGGTTAAATCAATGAAACTGAATTGAAAAAATGATTTCTATCCCAAAATGCATGCACTTAAAGGGAACCTGTCACATTACATATGACGTCCGATCTGTGGGCAGCGTGGTATAGAGACAGAGAAGGTGATTAGAAGGATATGTAGGTTTGTTGGAAAAGATTCAGTATAACTTGTATTTTATTCATTAACATCCCTGGTGTTTGCATGCACAAGAGTCCAGTGGGCGGTACTATTAGTGATTGACAGCTATCTTTGCATACCGTCATGCAGGGAGGACCGTCAATCACTGATATTACTTCCCACTGGACTCACAGACATAAAACTAGGACAACTCAATAGATAAAATCCAATCTTAATGAAACTTTTCTCAGAAAAATGTACATTAAACTGATTAAATCTTAATGCTCTATAAACGGTTCAACTTAAGAAAAGCAAAAAAAAAAATATTTCCCCAAAGGTGGACAAAGACTTTTCTATAGCTTACAACCTCAAATTACCATCATTGCAGATGCCATGTTATTGTCATGGTAGTCACAGGTGAAGTCCAGGAAACTTCACAGAACTTCGATCCAACTTCTGCCATCTGTAAGACTTCCTTATATTTTTCTGCTGGGGTTTGATGAATGGATGTATAAGGAATAACGGTCTGTAGTCGGCACCATGGTAGTAATTTTTCATGAGTTAGCGATAATTTGGCAACAATAGGTCCAGCTCTAATTTGCTAGTTTAGCTTCGACCTGGGTCAGATGCTCTACAGCTTAGTTTTAGTGCCAGTAAATGACATTTATTCTCGACCCACTTAGTTACGGATGGGAAAGCCCATATGAGGTTCTGGCGCCATACGGACAATTCCTGGTCTGTACTAAAACAACATGAACCCCTCGATCCAAAGCAGTGAAGCCTGGAGATAGTAAGCCTGGCCGGTATGACTACTGCTCAAGAAGAATGCGGTCATCATGGGGCCATTGTAAACACACTGTGGGTTGGCTCTTCAGAAATGTTATTTTCCGCACATCTAAGACCTCTTGTTGCTTTATCTCTTCATTCACAATCCTCAGGTTAAGTTCCCAAGAGAAGTTTTTGGTGAGCTTTTAACGCTGCGTATTTTCACTGTGCAATAAGCAGAGTTTTACAGTTCCAGCAAATTGGATGGGACTCTCATGCCCACCATGCTTTTTCTTTATACGAAGTAAACTGATCTGCAGTGCGTGTGTGAAATCTGCAACATATATCAGCAACGAGAATGTGTTAAAACATAACTTTTACTAAAGAATGTACAGTACAGACCAAAAGTTTGGACACACCTTCTCATTTAAAGATTTTTCTGTATTTTCATGACTATGAAAATTGTAAATTCACACTGAAGGCATCAAAACTATGAATTAACACATGTGGAATTATATACAGGTCCTTCTCAAAAAATTAGCATATAGTGCTAAATTTCATTATTTTCCATAATGTAATGATTACAATTAAACTTTCATATATTTTAGATTCATTACACACCAACTGAAATTTGTCAGGTCTTTTATTGTTTTAATACTGATGATTTTGGCATACAACTCCTGATAACCCAAAAAACCTGTCTCAAAAAATTAGCATATCAAGAAAAGGTTCTCTAAACGACCTATTACCCTAATCTTCTGAATCAACTAATTAATTCTAAACACATGCAAAAGATTCCTGAGGCTTTTAAAAACTCCCTGCCTGGTTCATTACTCAAAACCCCCATCATGGGTAAGACTAGCGACCTGACTGATGTCAAGAAGGCCATCATTGACACCCTCAAGCAAGAGGGTAAGACCCAGAAAGAAATTTCTCAACAAATAGGCTGTTCCCAGAGTGCTGTATCAAGGCACCTCAATGGGAAGTCTGTTGGAAGGAAACAATGTGGCAGAAAACGCTGTATAACGAGAAGAGGTGACCGGACCCTGAGGAAGATTGTGGAGAAGGACCGATTCCAGACCTTGGGGGACTGAGGAAGCAGTGGACTGAGTCTGGTGTAGAAACATCCAGAGCCACCGTGCACAGGCGTGTGCAGGAAATGGGCTACAGGTGCCACATTCCCCAGGTAAAGCCACTTTTGAACCATAAACAGCGGCAGAAGCGCCTGACCTGGGCTACAGAGAAGCAGCACTGGACTGTTGCTAAGTGGTCCCAAGTACTTTTTTCTGATGAAAGCAAATTTTGCATGTCATTCGGAAATCAAGGTGCCAGAGTCTGGAGGAAGACTGGGGAGAAGGAAATGCCAAAATGCCTGAAGTCCAGTGTCAAGTACCCACAGTCAGTGATGGTGTGGGGTGCCATGTCAGCTGCTGGTGTTGGTCCACTGTGTTTCATCAAGGGCAGGGTCAATGCAGCTAGCTATCAGGAGATTTTGGAGCACTTCATGCTTCCATCGGCTGAAATGCTTTATGGAGATGAAGATTTCATTTTTCAGCACGACCTGGCACCTGCTCACAGTGCCAAAACCACTTGTAAATGGTTTACTGACCATGGTATTACTGTGCTCAATTGGCCTGCCAACTCTCCTGACCTGAACCCCATAGAGAATCTGTGGGATATTGTGAAGAGAAAGTTGAGAGACGCAAGACCCAACACTCTGGATGAGCTTAAGGCCGCTATCGAAGCATCCTGGGCCTCCATAACACCTCAGCAGTGTCACAGGCTGATTGCCTCCATGCCACGCCGCATTGAAGCAGTCATTTCTGCAAAAGGATTCCCGACCAAGTATTGAGTGCATAACTGAACTTTATTATTTGATGGTTTTTTTGTTTGTTTTTAAAAAACACTTTTTTTTTATTGGACGGTTGAAATACGTTAATTTTTTGAGACAGGTTTTTTGGGTTATCAGGAGTTGTATGCCAAAATCATCAGTATTAAAACAATAAAAGACCTGACAAATTTCAGTTGGTGTGTAATGAATCTAAAATATATGAAAGTTTAATTGTAATCATTACATTATGGAAAATAATGAAATTTAGCACTATATGCTAATTTTTTGAGAAGGACCTGTACTTAACAAAAAAGTGTGAAACAACTGAAAATATGTCTTATATTCTAGGTTCTTCAAAGTAGCCACCTTTTACTTTGATGACTGCTTTGCACACTCTTGGCATTCTCTTGATGAGCTTAAAGAGGTAGTCACCGGAAATGGTCTTCCAACAGTCTTGAAGGAGTTCCCAGAGATCAGGGCCGGCTCCAGGTTTTTATGGGCCCCGGGCGAGTCTCAGTGGGCCCCTTTAACACAGACCACGATTCATGATCATAGAATCATAGAATGGTAGAGTTGGAAGGGACCTCCTGGGCCATCTGGTCCAACCCCCTGCTCAAAGCAGGATTCTCTAAATCATCCCAGACAGATGTCTGTCCAGCCTCTGTTTGAAGACTTCCATTGAAGGAGAATTTACCACTTCTCGTGGCAGCCTGTTCCACTCCTTGATCACCCTAACTGTCAAAAAGTTTTTTCTAATATCTAATCTGTGTCTCCTCCCATTCAGTTTCATCCCATTGCTTCTAGTCTTTCCTTGTGCAAATGAGAATAAAGATGATCCTTCTACAATGTGACAGCCCTTGAGATATTTGTAGACAGCTATTAAGTCTCCTCTCAGTCTTCTTTTTTGCAAGCTAAACATTCCCAAATCCTGTAACCGTTCCTCATAGGACATGGTTTGCAGACCGGTCACCATTCTGGTGGCTCTTCTCTGAACTTGCTCCAGTTTGTTGATGTCATTTTTAAAATGTGGTGCCCAAAACTGGACACAGTATTCCAGATGAGGTCTGACCAAAGAGGAGTAGAGGGCAATAATGACCTCACGTGATCTAGACTGTATGCTTCTGTTGATACATCCTAGAATTGTATTTGCCTTTTTTGCTGCTGCATCACACTGTTGACTCATGTTCAGTCTGTGATCAATTAGTATACCCAAGTCTTTTTCACATGTGCTGTTACTTAGCCCTATTCCTCCCATTTTGTATATGCTTTTTTCATTTTTATTGCCCAGATGTAGTACTTTGCATTTTTCCCTGTTAAAAACCATTCTGTTAGTTGCAGCCCACTGCTCCAGTTTATTTATATCTTTTTGAATCCTCTCTCTCTCTTCTCTAGTATTAGCTACCCCTCCTAGCTTTGTGTCATCAGCAAATTTGATCAGTTTACCCTCAATTCCTTCATCTAAATCATTGATAAAGATGTTGAACAATACAGGGCCCAAAACAGAGCCTTGTGGTACCCCACTTGAGACATTCTTCCAACTGGATGTGCAGCCATTTACGACCACTCTTTGAGTCCGATCACTAAGCCAGTTATGAATCCACCTAACAGTTGCCTTGTCCATTCCATACTTAGTCATTTTTTCAATAAGGATTGTGTGAGATACTTTGTCAAATGCTTTGCTGAAGTCAAGATATACTATATCTACAGCATTTCCCTGATCCACCCAGTCAGTGATTCTGTCATAGAAGGAAATTAAGTTAGTCTGACATGACTTATTAGTTACAAACCCATGCTGACTCTGTTTAATCACTTCATTCTTATGCAGGTACTTACATACATGTTCTTTAATAATTTGTTCAAAGATCTTTCCTGGTATAGAAGTCAGACTCACCGGCCTGTAGTTCCCTGGGTCCACCTTCTTCCCCTTTTTGAAGATAGGAACAACATTTGCTCTTCTCCAGTCTTCTGGGACTTCACCTGTTCTCCAAGAATTTTCAAAGATTATGGACAGTGGTTCAAGAATTTCTTCTGCTATCTCCTTCAGTATTCTGGGGTGTAATTCATCTGGGCCTGGAGACTTGAATTCATTTAGGTTAGCTAAGTGTTTCCTCACTGTCTTTCTGTTTATAGATATCCTGGATTCTTCTATTCCTTTAATAGGACAGTGAAGATCAGTTGATGTTACATTTCCTTTCTGAGAGAAAACAGATGCAAAATAGGAATTTAAAAGTTCAGCCTTCTCAACATCCTTTCTTACCATTTCATCATTTTCATCCTGTAAAAATCCTATAGCATCTTTGACTTTTCTTTTACTTTTGATGTATCCCCAAAATCCTTTTTTGTTGCTTTTGACATCTCTTGCAAGCCTTAATTCATTGTCAGCTTTAGATAATCTGATTTGTGCCCTGCAGGTTCTGCAGATGGCATTATATTCTTCTTTAGATATGCCTCCCTCTTTCCATTTGATAAACATTTCTTTCTTCCTTTTTAGCATGTGTTTAAGTTCTGTGTTCATCCATCCTGGTTTCCTTAAATGCTTCCCATTCTTCCGTCTTTTTGGAATTGTTGACAATTGTGCTTTGAGAATCTCATTTTTCAAGATGTCCCATCCTTCCTGGACATTTTTGTCCTTAAGGATATCCTGCCATTGGATCCCTCCAATTCTCTTTCTGAGTCCCTTAAAATCTGCCTTTCTGAAATCTAATCTTGACGTCTGAGTCTTCACAGGTCTTCCTCTTCTTGTTATCCAAAATTCTAAAATAGCATGGTCACTACCTCCTAGGGTCCCAGCCACTCTTACCTCCTCAACCATTTCCTCCCTATTTATAAGGATTAGATCCAAGGTAGCAGTTCCTCTTGTTTTCTCCCCTACCTTTTGAAAGATAAAGTTGTCAGCAGGAGAGGATAAGAATTTCCTTGACCTGTTAGTTTTGCCTGAGAGCGATTCCCAACAAATGTCTGGATAGTTGAAATCTCCCATGACCACTATGTCATATTTTTTGGAGAACTTGGCCATTTGATGCATAAAGAGTTCATCCATATCTTCAGCTTGCATAGGTGGCCTGTAGTAAATGCCTACAATGGTGTCCTTTCCATTGTTCTGTCCTTGTATTCTTACCCAAACAGTTTCCACAGAACTACCAGTCTCTGAAGCATCAATCTCTGTGCAAATATACGCTTTTCTAACATACAATGCAACACCTCCTCCTCGTTTATCAAGTCTGTTTCTTGCAAATAAGTTGTATCCTTCTAGCCTTGTATTCCAATCATGTGTATCGTCCCACCAAGTTTCAGTGATTCCAATGACATCATACTTCTTCTCCTGCGTTAGTAGTTCCAATTCTCCTTGTTTGTTGCCCATGCTTTGTGCATTTGTATAAAAACATTTTAGTTTGTGATTGGTTTCTCTTCCTCCAATATTTTTATTATTTAGATTGTTTTGTCTTCGTTCTTCCTTTCCACTTCTAATAGCCGAGTTCTCAATAGCATTTGTCAGGTGTATGGCTTTTTCTGGCGTTTTGCTTCCCTTCCCACATTGTTCTAGTTTAAAGCTCTCCTGATGAGTGTAGCAAGGCGACTTCCAAATACATGTTTTCCAGTCTTCGTAAGGTGCACCCCATCTCTAGCAAGTAGTCCATCGTATAGGTAATTCACTCCGTGATCCAGAAATCCAAATCCTTGCTGACGGCACCATCGACGTAGCCAGTTGTTCACCTGCAGAATCTTATTCCACCTCCTTGTTCCATGGCCATCCACTGGGAGGATGGAAGAGAAGACCACCTGTGCACCCAGTTCTTTCACTTTCTTGCCTAAGTTTTCAAAGTCACTGCAGATGGTTTCCAGGTCACTTCTTGTGGTGTCATTTGTCCCCACATGTATTAGGAGGAATGGGTAGTCATCTTTAGGTCTGAAGAGTCCTGATATCCTGTCAGACACATCTTTAATTTTTGCACCTGGAAGACAGCACATTTCTCTTGAGGTTATATCCGGTCTGCAGATAGCAGCCTCTGTTCCTCTCAACAGGGAATCCCCCACGACCACAACTCTCCGTTTCTTCTTCACAACATTTTTCTTTCTCCATTCAGGAGGACTCTGAGGGCTTACAAGGTTGCTCTTTGTGGGCAAAGTCTTATCCTGATGTATTTCTTCTTCATTCTCCTGTGTGAGAGCCTGGTACTGGTTCCTGAGCAGTATGGGTGCTGACTGCCTCACGATTCTCCTGCTTCTTTGGGTCACATGCTTCCATTCCTCTGCTTCTTCAGGTGCTCTTCGAATTTCTTCTCTTTCTGCACCATGAAGAGATAATTCTGCTCTGTCTAAGAACTCTTCATCTTCCTTAATGATCTTCAAAGTAGATAACCTCTCTTCCAGATTCCGCAACTTTTCCTCCAACATGGACACAAGCTTGCATTTGTGGCATGTGAAATTTGGCTTTTCCACTGGTAAATCTGTGAACATGTAGCAAGAAATGCAACTCACCACATGGCTCCTGGCCTCTTCCATGCTCTTTATTGTTAAAGAGATATCACAGCGGTGAAAAAAGTACCAAAATTCGCGCGCCGAAATATGGGTATAGTACAATGCCAGACACTTCACTTCTTCCATTACATGAGTGATATCTATTGTAAATTCTACAGTAGCTCAGAAACCGCCAAATCCTCACAGCGCACAGTACATGACTATAGTCCTCCATACAATAGGCACCAAGTCCCATAAGTATTATGGGCCAATAAGCCCCATAAGAATATTGGACCAATATGTCATACAGATTGGTCCCCATATAATGCTCCATAAAAATATGGAGCCCTCCTCTGCACTGTCCTGCGTTCTGCGCTGTTATGGCTCAGGAAAGGGCGCTGTGGAAAGACTCCCTATCATCATCATTGCCTGCCCATTATTATCATCATTGCCTCCCCCCATCATCATCGCCTGCCCATCATTCTCATCATCATTGCCTCCCCATCATCATCATTATCATTTCCTCCCCATCATCATCATCATTGCCTCCCCATCATCATCGCCTCCCCATCATCATTACCTCCCCATCATCATCATCATCGCCTCCCCATCATCATCACCTCCCCATCATCATCATTGCCTCCCCATCATCATCGCCTCCCCATCATCATTGTCTCCCCATCATCATCAACATTGCCTCCCCATCATCATCGTCTCCCCATCATCTTCATTACTGCCTCCCCATCATCATCATCACTGCCTCCCCATCATCATCATCACACATACAGCACTCTCTCACATACACACACACAAAGCACCGCACTATACACACACTGATACACACACACACTGATACACACAGACACATACACCTCACATCTCACCTGTCCGGCGTCTGCGCTCTCTCTGCCACAGCCGGCCACTGAATGATGACGTCATTCAACGGCGCTGCAGTGAGAGGAAGCGCGGGCGGCCTGCAGGCACCCCCTGGAGCCCGGAGCTGCGGCAGCGGAGTCACGGGGAGAGGTAAGTATTGCGCCGGCTGCTGCCGGGGCCCTGAGCAAGCGGGGGGGCCCAGTGGTGGCTCTGGCACCGCTCTCATCCGCTAACGGGCGCCGGGGTGCCCGACGGCGAGTGGGCCCCCCGCCTGCTCAGGGCCCAGGCACTTGCCCGGGTATGCCGGGTGCTGACGCCGGCCCTGCCAGAGATGCTTCGTACTTGTTGGCCCTTTTGCCTTCACTCTGCGGTCCAGCTCACCCCAAACCATCTCAATTGGGTTCAAGTCTGGTGACTGTGGAGGCCAGGTCATTTGCACTTTCCACAGTAAATCCGTAAGTATCCAATTACAATTTTGTCCCTGAAGGTCCCCAGAAAATCATGAGGACAGCGATGCAGATTTCTGTTGTATCTTTTCTTTAAAAAAAAAAAAAAGATTCCTCCACTTTTTCCATGCCAGTTTCCGCACATCCCAGCCTCTTGTGGTGACGTTCTGGCAAATGTGACTGCTGCAGGGTCTGACTCTCCGAGACTGGAGTGGAAACCAAAGGAATCATCAATGAAGCAATGGAGTACCTTAGATTTTTATTTTACTTTTTAATTCTTCCCCAGCGGATTATGGAAAACTGCAAATTTAACTACTCATAAGATAAAATACTCATTTAAGCTATTCATACTTGTGGGGAAAATCCACCAAAATAATCTGCAAAAACAGACATAGTTCAATCTCAGGCTTGAAAATAAAAGCAGAGTGTGGATGAGACATGAAATCTGCAGAATATCTGTTACATCTGAATATAGCCATAATTGTGGTAGGTGTGGGTCATTGGATGAGAGCTACAAAGCAAAATCCGCACCTGTTTTTTTCCCACAAAATTCATACATGGCACCCTTGAAAATGAAGTATTTCTTCCAGAAAATTATTGCAATTACACTTGTTTTGTTATACACATGTTTATTTCCTTTGTGTGTATGGGAACGCAAAAAACAGGAAAGAAGGCAAATTGGACATAATTCACCCCCCCCCCCCCAAAAAAAATGGTCCGGACAAAATTGTTGGCACCCTCAACTTAATATTTTGTTGCTCACCCTTTGGAATAGATAACTGCAATATGTCACTTCCTATACCCATCAACAAGCTTTTTACACCTATCATCTGAAATTTTGGACCACTCTTCTTTTGCAAACTGCTCCAGGTCTCTCATATTTGAAGGTGGATTCTCCCACAAGCAATTTCAAGATCTCTACACAGATGATCAATGAGATTTAGATCAAGACTCATTTATGGCCACTTCAGAACTCTCCAGCGTTTTATTTCCATCCATTTCTGGGTGCTTCTTGAAGTATGTTTGGGGTCATTGTCATGCTGGAAGACCCATGACCTAGGACTCCAATCCAGCTCTCTGACACTGGGCACTACATTGCAACTCAAAATAATTTGGTAATCTTCAGATTTCATGATGCCTTGCACACAGCTATTTAGGCTTTACCTAGAGAGGTGTTTATGTTCACCCATACATTCAGAAATTAGCCATAGGTAAGTATTCACACTGGGCAGTTAGGTCAGGGACCCATCCAATTCATGAGCTTACCTTGACGATGGTGGATGGGCTCACATTATTTGGCCAAATTTTGTGCTGAGCGTCTCATGTGTATTTTTCCTAAATTTGCAAAAGTTATTTTGCTATTCACACTTCATGCATTTCACATTGACATGCTTTAACACGATTGAGTGCAACCATTTTCTTATTTTGCACATAGTCAAGGCATCCAGTGCCAGAGGCAGTAAACCAACCCCAAAACATCTTTGAATCTCCACCATATTTGACTGTAAGTACTGTGTTCTTTTCTTTGTATGCCTCATTCCGTTTTTGGTCAACAGTATACTGATGTGCTTTACCAAAAAGCTCTACCTTGGTCTCATCTGTCCATGATAAACTTTCACAGAAGGATTTTGCCTTACTCATGTACATTTTGGCAAGCTGTAGTCTAGATTTTTTATGTCTCTTTGTCAGCAGTGGGGTCCTCCTGGGTCTGCTGACAAGTAGCATTTAAATTTATTCAAATGTCGACGGATAGTTTATGCTGACACTGATGCATCCTGAGCCTGCAGGAAAGCTTGAATTCCTTTGGAACTTGATTGGGGCTGCTTATTCCCCATCCGGACTATCCTGCGTTGCAACCTTTAATTTTACTCTGCCGTCAACGGGAGGAGGGAGTGTCCCAGCGCTGTGAGGTTGTGGTCCCTTGACTCTCCTTACAAGGGAAAAGGGACTAGCTCAGCCCAACCATTTAGGAGAGCCCAAGGACCGCAGCCTCGCAGCACCGGGACACCACTTCCTCCCAACCAGGGACCCGCAGCATCACTCCTGCCACAGCCTGTCTCATGAAACAGTGACCCTGCCTACAGTGACCCCGAACCAGCACAGCCGCTCCGCACGGTAAACTATTTTGGATTATAACATGCACCACCATTTTCCTCCCAAATTTTTTTTGGGGAAAGTACGCCTTATTATCCTAAAAATACAGTTAAAATGTGAATAACAAAACATGTGTAAATGCAATAATTTTCTGGGAGAAATACTTCATTTTCTTGAACAGTTTCAAGGGTACCAACAATTTCGGTCATGACTATGTTTTTAATGGATCAATTTCTTAGCTCTGTACACAGTCTTCTGAGTGTGACCAAAGACTGTTTGGAAAACAAAATGCTACTAAGAATCCTTGATCACAGTATCACCATCTCCAGCCCCAATAGACAAGAACGATCGAGATAAATTAATTTCACACGCAATTAAAATGTTATTTACAGATGTGAAGAATATATAACTTATTGGAATCACTTTATGGCAGCACTTTGCAAAGGCAGTTTTAAGTGTTTTACACTAAATGACCATAAAACTGACAGAGGATGTTTCAGCGACAACGTCCTGATCATGTATTAAGCCCAGTAATTAGCGCGGGGGTGAATGTGCTCCATCCGCACAATGCTGTATGTGAGAGATAAGTCACACGCTCCACACTCCGCATATTAAACTGACAGTCCCTTACAAAATCTTGTAAAATGTGACTAAATCTAAAGAGAACCCTTTATTTTCCAGTAAGAGAAGGAAGACGAATCGGTGACATATGTCAAAGTGTTAATTACAGTTATTGGAAGATTTCAGGGGGAATCAGAACATTTCTTCTAGATCGCTCTGGCTGCAAACAACGAAGTAGACTGTAGACTTCTGACTGTATGTGCGTCGGCAACATCACAATGCAACTCCATAGAATATGGCCAATAACAGATTACTGAGATCTCTGAATTATCAGATTGATGAGAGAAAACAAAAATTACTTTCTGCATCTTTATTCAAGTCCAAGCAAAGTGGTCTCTTACAACTTGATGGTGGATTGAATCAGCTTTTAATAAATCTGTAATGAAAAGGAAAAAAATAAAAAAAAACTGGATAACAGACAAATATAGCAAAATAAAACCATTTTGAGCTGACGAATTCTTACAGTGTACCTATCATTACAGGTGACTTTAGAATAAGCTGTATTGGGTGTGTGATAAGAATAACTCTATTTCTGCCCATTGTAGGACTTGTATTCTGCATCTCTCACCAGTTCTCCCCTCTGCGGGGTCTATTTCGGTCTATTTCTAAAATTCAGTTGTCTCAGAGCTGGTGGGTGGAGATTGGCTGCTATTATGATATTTTGTATACACAGAACACACAGATATGAGGGATTTCTGCTTCCCTGTCTCTATGTAGCATACAGGACATTATACAACAGAGATGAGCGATGTAGCTATGAATCCAGCACAGGGGTGAGATAACAAAAAAATATATTAGATTACAGCAGCTCCCTATCTCTGCCTCTTTCTCTTTTCTCTTTTTGGCTTTATTAGAGAGCTATAACCTGATTTTAGCAATTTTCTAGGGGTGTAAAGAAGTAGCTTATAATTGGAGAAATAAGTAGATTTCTTAGTTGAGATATAATATAAATATATACTTTCTATTTTATTAATTCCTAATTCCACTACATACTTAGGGCCAATTCATACAGACCAATAATTGGCAAATGAGTATTCATAAAAATGCTTGCTCACGATGAAATAGGCACATGTAAACATGTGTCCAACGATATGACAAATGGTCAGAATGGCCTTTCTGAACAAGGTCAGAAACAAGTGCTGATTGCCTTGTATAAAATTGTTTCTGGGCTTGTTTACGGGCTGAAATCGTCCCGTGAAAATAAGTCTTAAAACCATTGTTTTACATGTGAAAATAAGCAACTTTGTAATATATGTTATCAGGGAAATCTACTT
Organism: Oophaga sylvatica; assembly: GCA_033576555.1. Taxonomy (NCBI): domain Eukaryota; kingdom Metazoa; phylum Chordata; class Amphibia; order Anura; family Dendrobatidae; genus Oophaga; species Oophaga sylvatica. The sequence goes on along the minus strand of JARQOD010000003.1, from coordinate 81,020,466 downwards.
CTTTCTCCTACAGGACTAATCATTCATTTTCAAAATTTTCAATTCACAGATAAAATCTGTCTTCAGTGAATACAGACTTTCCATAAATGAGAGAAAAGTTGCTGCTAATAAGAATCTATGTAGAGGAGAGGAGAAGAGAGGAACTCTGCCTCTAGCTCCTCCCTCCCCTCTACATAGATTCTTATGAGCAGCAACTTTTCTCTCAGTAATCGGAAAGTTTGTATTCACTGAAGACAGATTTTACCTATGAAATGAGAATTTTGAGAATGAAAGATCAGTCTTGGAGGACAAAGAAGCAGATTTATCTGATAAAATATATACAATGTTGCTTATTTTCACGTGTACTATTGACTTATGGGGTAAAAATAAAAAAGACGTTTACTCTTTAAGTGATACTGCAGTTATCCCAACATCTTTCTCACGTCACTTTCAAGTCATATAAAGTTGAATTTCGTTGAGATGACATTGACCGCTCAAATTGCATTTGAAGCCATCTTCTCTGTGAGTAGTATAGATAATGTATATTGGCTCTGGAAATCTGTTCTGCAAAATAGAGGTGGTTTTTGGAGACGTTTTCACAATCAGCCGAAAATGTCCCAAAATTTAAGATACAGACTCCTGACAAATGGAGGTTGTGTCGGGCAAAAAAAAGGGGGTTTTGTATACCGGACTCAAAAGTGGACTTTCCCGGGGTGGGGCTGGGGCAGGAAAATAAAAATCTGTTCCCCCCTTCTCCAACACTAATGTTCGTAAGTATGCATAGACGTGCCAGATTCGAGACCAGAATACAATAAAAAAAGAACCTAGAATTAATCGAAATGAGAACATGGAGATATGGGAAATGAGAATGTATATTTGCCAAAGATAATGCGTTCGGTGTGGAGTTACCTCCTTGGCTCGCAATGATTACTCAGCATTAAGGGTTTCACTGTTCCAAGGGGCAAATCTATTTGTTGTGATAACGTATCAGGGTCTGTAATGGCCTTGGAAAAACAGTTTATCTAAGGAAAGCCACATGATTAAGTCAAATTCCTGCCCGGCTGTTTAATAAGTCAATTCGCAGACACTGTTGGCCTTATCTACTCCCTCTTCTCCTCTGCTGGAGGATGCAGGCCATTGGGCATGATGCAGAAACAAGGAAACATTTTAGGAACAGCTGCACTTTCTTAAGTTTGCTAGGAAACCAAATAAACAGGGCACTTGGAGATAAGGCTGGTACAGGCTCCCGCCAGAAACTTTGATGCAATTACTATACACAAATGCTGGTCTTGTTTAGAGGTGACCAGTCTCCCGGCTCAAGGTCAGGCCTTCTGCTTCCTACAAGAGGTTTTTATTACTGCTTCGCTGTGTAAACTGTGGTCGCTGGATCACACAGAGAACTTGACCTAACTCTGCACTACATTCATGGCCAATGTGACGCTCACTGTCCTAAATAGGAGACTGTCGAATCTACAAATAGTGGGACTATTGAGGTCTGAGGGTCAGAGTCTATGTAAATGTTGTCCCCCATTACAGTGAGGACGCTCATTGCTTGCGCTAGTGATTTTCCACCTCTCACATTTGGAAGTGCTTTACATAAATATGATGGTTTCATGTGAACCGTCCAGATATTTCAAAGGACTTCTTGTAGGATGCAAAGGCGTCTCTAGTATATCTATGTGTGACATTTCACCGATGAACTCACGCAAAGGTAGTCTATCCAAGTGTCAGCTTTTGGAGGCATTACTCTTTTGACACACATGCCTGACCCCAGCATTTTAGAAAGCCAGAAAAGGCCAAGACAACATATCAGTAAATGATCACTGTTGTTTCAATAAACTTTTTATAAATCAGTAGTACAAGTCTATGCAAAAAATGTTGTAATATATTTTAATTGGAGAAATATGCTTCATTCACCACTTATGAGACACTTCTGCTTCATCTGACTCCTGACCTCAGTGTCATCACTCATTTTAAGAAATACTAGTCTACGGAGAAGAGACGGGGAGAAGCACAGTCAGCAGCATGTTTTATCTCACCCTGAAACGGGATTCTCAGCTACACTGCTCAGTACTGCTGTATAATGTCCTCCATGCTGCTGCTTCTGGATATGTACTACTGTATATAGAGACAGGATAAAAGCCCTCTGCCTTTAGTAGAGCAACTAGTCTCTAGAGGCAGCTAAAAATTAGAGATAGAACCTGTGGAGAGGGAAACTTGTGAAAATGCAGAATACAAATGTTAAGGGCCTGCGGAACGCACCTAATAGATATTAAGGAGAGGTGCGTTCGCAGCCCGGGGTCCACCGTGCAGGCAGAGCCTGCTGCTAGTAAGATGGTGTAAATAGGCAGTATGAGCGAACTCTGTTATCTCGCAGAGTCGCAGATGTAAACACCGTAGCACTATATGGCGGAATAAGCGGTCTCTGTTAACTCACAGAGCCGCTGTAACAAAGACTGTGTCCTGTTAGACTCACAGGGAACACAGATGACTGCTAAGTGGATTGCAGTCTGTGGTCATGCAATCAGAACTCAAGCAATAATCTCCTCACCGGAGGTGCCGGTATTCTAATGGCGTTTTCAGCCGAGTCCTGAACACGTGCATACAATCTCCTCACCGGAGGTGCCGGTATTCTAGGGGCTTATTTCAGCCAGACCTAACCACATGCATACATGACCACACTGGCGCAAGCACGTAACATATTTGATACTAGCGCACGGCCGTGCGGTAAGGACAGCCTTTTATAGCAGCCACGAGAAAAAGACCTTCCAGGAAGGACCAATGGGAAGCTGCTTCAGAACATCAACAGCCACAGGACCTTCCTGAAGGACCAATAGGAGTGGCAGCTGTATCTGAGCATGTGACCCCTGATCTCCAATGGGAGATCTTGCTCTGGGCATGCTCAGATGAAACAACAAAGGACTTAGTCCTAAAGACGTCTGCTCGCCGCTGACCAGTACTGGCTACAATAGCAGAACCTGAAGAGACAGCAGCAAGTCTCTGCATAGTATTAGACCGGGCGAGACGCTGGGACCGACGTCTTTGCTGAGCAGGCTCCACTGCGCTGGAGATGGATGGCGGACGGCACGGGAATGGTTCGAGACTCCCCTTGTGCAGCAGCGGAACTCGAACCCTAACACAAAGTAACCAGAAATAGTGTTATTCCTCTTGTACACAAACAGTACAGCATATTCTAAAAAGTCAATGGAAATTATACGTATGCTTAACCCCTTCACGACCAATGATGTATAGGTACGGCATAGGTCGCGTCCCTCCCTTTGATGCAGGCTCTGGCTTTCCCGACACATGACAGCTAATTTGATCAGCTGTCATGTGTCCCTAACAGCTGCATTGCGATCCACCCGCGGCTGTTAATATGTTAAATGCCGCTGTCAATCTCTGACAGCGGCATTTAACTTGCGCAAACCGGATACTTGTCTCAAAACCCGCCCATCAGCGCCACTGTCATATGATCGCGGGGCATCTATGGGTTGGCATGACAGCCGGTGATCTGCAGAAGACCCCCTGTGCTTGACACTGCAGATCTCCTATGAACGCCGGCCCATGGTTGAAGCACTGCTATGTGTAGCACAAGCGATCAGATGAACGGAGCATCAAGTCTCCCATGGAGACTAATGAAGCAAGTAAAAAAGAGAAAAAACTGTTTTAAAAAATATAAAAGTTCAAAACCCC